>OU342745.1:382599274-383222883 GCA_910589775.1 Avena eriantha
ATCTTGGCCGAGTAGATGCTAGCAACTCCAAGAGGGAGTATTTATGCTCGATAGTGAGTTCATGCCTCTAGGAATCTAGGGAAGTGACAGAAATATCTAAGGTACTAGATATGTTGTTGCTACTAGGGAGAAAACAACAATCCTTTGTTCATAGAACAATCATATTGTTTACTTTACACACTTTCCTTAATGCAATTATCTGTTGCTTACAACTTAATACTAGAGGGGATTCGAATGATAACCTGAAGGTGGATTATTAGTCATAGATGCAGTTGGATTACGGCCTATGTATAATGTTGTAATGCCCAATCAAATCTCATAGGAGTCAAGATGATTAGTATATGAATGTATGCCTTCTCGATGTTTGTCAATTGCCCCGCTGTAATTTGTTCACCCAACATGTCATCTATCTTAAGGAGAATCACCACTAGTGAACTATGGACCCGGTCCATTCTTTTACCATCAATCTACAATCTATTTACTGTTTTCTATTTAATTTCTGCAAAGTAATTACTATATTCCACACAATATGTTTAATCCTTTGTTTTTAGCAAAACCGGTGAGATTGACAACCTCACTATAAGTTGGGGGCAAAGTTCTGTGATTGTGTTGTGCATGATTCCAAGTTGGAAACAACACCTTGGAGGTGTTTCCTTGCTCCTACTGGTTCGATAACCTTGGTTTCATAACTGAGGGAAAACTTGTTGTTGTGCTCATCATACCTTCCTCTTGGGGTTCCCCAACGAGCTCTACATATTGAGTAAGCAAGACTTTTTCTAGCGTCGTTGCTGGGGAGTCAAGGACATCTTCACAAGGGGAGTCCCTCATAAGCAATCTCTTTACTTTGTTCTATTTGTTTTGCTTAGTTTATTTCTGCTATGTTTGCTTGTTTCTTTATCAAAAACACAAAAAAATAGTTGTACTAGTTTGCTTTCTTTATTAAAGACACAAAAAATGACTACTCTTGAAAACACTAAGTTGTGTGACTTCACTAGCACCAACAACAATGATTTTTTGTGCACACCTATTGCTCCACCTGTTCCTTAAGCTACTTTCTTTGAAATTAAACCTGCTTTGCTCAATGTTGTTATGAGAGAACAATTTTTTGGAATTGGTACTGAAGATGCTGCTGCTCATCTTAATAACTTTGTTGAACTTTGTGAGATGCAGAAACATAGGGATATAGAGGGGGATATTATTAAGCTTAAATTATTCCCTTTCTCTTTGAGAGGAAAATCTAAAGAATGGTTGCAATCCCTAACTAGAAATAGTATTGATTCTTGGACTAAATACAAAGATGCTTTCATTGGAAAATAATATCCATCTGCTAAGATTATATCTATGAGAAGTGAAATAATGAAATTTAAACAATCTGATAATGAACATGTTGCTCAAGCTTGGGAAAGAATGAAATCTTTGGTAAAGAATTGTCCACTCATGGACTGACTGCTGGGATGATTATCCAAACCTTTTATGCAGGACTGAATTATTCTTCAAGAAATCTGCAGGATTCTGCTGTTGGAGGTACCTTTATGACCATTACTTTGGGTGCTGCAACAAAGCTTTTGGATAATATGATGGTTAACTATTCTGAATGGCACACTGAGAGAGCTCCACAAGGTAAGAAGGTAAATTCTGTTGAAGAAACCTCCTCCTTGAGTGATAAAATTGATGTTATTATGTATATACTTGTTAATGGGAAAGCTCATATTGATCCAAATCATGTTCCCTTAGCCTCTTTGGTTGCTCAAGAACAGCAAGTTGATGTGAAATTTATAAGAAATAATAATTTTAGCAACAATGCCTACATGAATAATTTTGGTAATAATAATTGTATGCCATATCCTCCCAATAATGGTAATGCTTATGGAAATTCCTACAACAATAATAGGAGTGCACCCTCTGAACTTGAAGTTATGCTTCAATATTTTATTAGTAAACAAACTGCTTTCAATAAAACTATTGAAGAAAAACTTGCTAATGCTGAAAGAAATATAGCATCATTGTCTGAAGCACAATCTTCTTTGAATAAAATGGTTGCCAAACCTGAAACTATTGAAAATCCCTTTGCTGCTACTAATGCCATACAAGTTAGAATTGATGAAAATGTTAGACTATTAGCTGAATTGCATGCTAAGTGGGAAAGAGAAGATAAAATTGCTAGAAATATTAGTATTTCTACTATCACTACCACTAATGTTGAAGCTAGTAAACCCAATGGAACCTTTTCTAATAAAAATGCTGAAATTCTTCGAAACATGGGAAACAATAGCTCTACTACTTTAGATGATAATTATGATTTTGATCTTGATGGTTGCAATATCTCTGAAGTAATTATGTTCCTACAAAAGCTTGCAAAAGTCCCAATGCTAGTGCTATGAATATGGCCTTTACAAAACACATTATTGATGCTCTCATAAAAATTAAAGAAGAAAAGATGAAACATAAAGCTTCTATTCCTATGAAATTAGAAGATGGTTGGGAACCCATCATTAATATGAAAGTGAATGATTTTGATCTCAAAGCTTTATGTGATCTTGATAGTAGTGTTTCTATTATGCCTAGAAAGATTTATGAAATGCTTGATTTGCCACCATTGGAAGATTGTTATTTAAATGTCCAACTTGATGATAATGCTAAAAATAAACTCATGGGGAGTATTAATGATGTTCTTATTATGGTTAAGAATGCCTATGTCCCTGTTGATTTCTATGTTTTGGATGTTGAATGCAATGCTTCTTGTCCTATTATTTTTGGGAAGACCTTTTCTTAGAACTGTTGATGCCATTATTGATATGAAAGAAGACACCATTAAATATCAATTTCCACTCAAGAAAGGTATAGAACACTTTCCTAGGAAGAGAGAGAAGATTCCTTTTGCCTCTCCTATTAAAACAAAATTTGCTCTTAATGCTTCTTCATCTGAGAATACTTGATTCTTTTCTTGCTTCTTATGCCTAACTTAAAGGCATTAAAGAAAAATACTTATTGGAAGATAACCCAAAAGTTTTAGTTGAGTCTTGGAAGTTATTGCTTCAGTAATAACCTCTCCTTATCATTTTTGGGTGGTTTTTGTGCCAAGAGTTACCTCTAATGAGAGAGAAGTAAGATTTGGGAAAGTTGTTGTCCCGAAACAGATTTTTGTGCTTCGCTGTAAAAATTCGTGAAAAATCTCTGTACGTCGATTTGAGCTGTAATTTTTTGTGATTATGCTGCTGATTGTTATCCAACTTTCTTTAGTTCAACTTTTTTCAATTTGAGCAACAGAAGGTCTTCTAAAAAATTGATTTTTACTTGTTGGTCTGTTTTGATTGATTTCTGCCATTATTTGCATTTGCCTCTTAAACTCTTTCTCTTTGAGTTCTCTTTGATCATTTGAACTTTTTAATGGAAGTGCTACAGTAGCTTGTGTCTTAATGGAAGTTTTAATCTTGTTCAAACTGAACCAAAAGACTTATTATCTTGAGTGCACTAATGTTGCTAATGAAGATTGTGTGAAGTTTTCTATGAAGGAAAATTTTAAAGTGTAGGAAAGAGTAATGTGATAAGATAAAGAATGGAAAAAATCTCAAGCTTGGGGATTCCACCCGTGTCACCCCAAGAAATATCCAAGAAGTACAAGCGTCAAAGCTTGGGGATGCCCAAGGCATCCCCTTCTTCATCAATAAAAATCTCAGGTTTCTTCCAAATACTTCATTTTTATTGTTTCATGCATAGTTGTGTTGTTCTTGGAGCGTCTTTGTTTTTTTTCGTTTTCTTAGTTTGCTTGAATAAATTGGTTGGACCCTCCTCATTCATACATTAGTTTTAAAATAAGTTGGTTTGGATTGGAAAGAGTAGGAAAAGTTCATGCTTAAGTGGCAAAAAGGAGCTTGTTTTTGACTGTGGCCTATGCTTTGGCATGTCATGCTTGATATTGTTTCGGCTTTATGCTTAGTGATTTTTGCTGTAGCATGACATGTTATAAACAATTGAGATTACTTAATGTGCCTTGAAAGAATCATGCATTGTTTTAGCATATTAAAGCACAATATTATGGTATTCTCCTTTGATGCTTCATTTGGGTTGACTTGGCGCATGCTCACACCATGTTAAGACTATACCACGTCATCATAGCCTCTATGATCCTTTACTTTTCGACTTGTAATATCACTTTATGCTTTAATTAATGATGTTTTGTCGCTTTGCTTGATTATGGCCATTATTGCTCTCTTAGTTGGTCGCTCCTAGTATTTTGCTAGCCTCCATACCAAGTACAAGTTCCACTCATGCATCCAACTCCAAATAAAACCAAGTTATTCCAAAGAGTTCACCATACCTACCTATTAGCATTTTCTGTTCCAAGTATATTCATGTTTTTATCTACCTTCCGAATTAAACTTGTTATGTGAAAATTAGTGATTAAAGCTCTCATGAAATTGATGGCACACTTTATTTTTTCTTGCCCCTAATAAACTTGTGTCATCTATGTTGTATATGCTTACACTTATACATTGGGGATTAGCAGAACCATGTTGTCACGGGGAACACTTTCAACATTGCACTTGTACATTGTACGTAGTTGATATCATGCTCTTTTGTTTATGGATGTCGTTGGTGTGAAATGAAAGGGGAGCTTGTAAGTCCATGGAGTTATGTATGTGTGTTAGAGTAACACCTGGGCGGCTGGTCTAATCCATGCCTAATCATGGTGGAAACCTGCAGCGTAACCATAATGAGCAATCTATGAAGCATTCTTCTTATAAAAAAGAGATATAGATTGAGAAAAAAGGAAAAAGATGAGAAAAGAGGAAAGAGAGAAAAAAGCACCATTTTCCCATGGTAAATAAGAACATTGCTCACATGCTTATTGTCTGCTTGCCTTGTCATTTTGATATGGGGATTCTTCCGTATCATTGGGCAAGGGGTACCCTGTTGACGGTTCTCTATGATACACATGTACTTACTATGACAAGAACTTACCGGTAACTAAACTTGAGTAGCACGAGGAGCGTCCCTCGTATTCAAGGGACATGAGATTGCCAACTTATACTTACTCAAGTATATACTCCATAGTTTGTTCACTTTAACCTTAATCACTTCAAGATGCTTATGATAAGGGCAATGGGAGCTGAAAGCTAGTAATTACCATAATTTTGGAAGCTCTTTATGAGACTTGAATCCCTGGTTCCTTCTATGAAGGCCTTTCTTTTACTTTTATGTTGAGTCTTCATCTTCTATCTTTATGCACCTTTTGAGAGAGCTTAGTGGTCATTCTTAGTTTAGTGTGCATTGTCCCAAGACTTGTTGATTGATGCATAACTTTGATATTGCTTGTTCTTAAACTATTGGTATATAGTCACCCTTATGAACTTTGAAGGTGTCCTATGCATTTATGTTTTGCTACACTATGAGGGACAAGCTGAATACCATTCTTATTATGTTTTCTTTATGTGAAACAAACAAACGTCTTGCAAAGCATTGTTATTCATGAATCTTTTGTTTGTACCTTTTCATGTTATGACATAGTTGCTATGTCTTATTGTTAGAACTATATCTTTCATGCTATGATTAGAGTACTATGATCCCAGCTATTAATGTTTTACAAATACTTTGATCAAGATTGTGATGGTGCATGTCACCTAAAAAATTATTCTTTATTTTTATCACTTACCTACTCGAGGACGAGCAGGAGTTAAGCTTGGGGATGTTGATATGTTGCAAACGTATCTATAATTTTTAATGTTCCATGCTTGTTTTATATCTACTTTTGTATGTTTTGTCCATACTTTGGAGTATTTTTATACACTTTCTAGGACTAACCTATTAACAAGATGCCATAGTGCCAGTTGCCTATTTTCTGTTGTTTTTGGTTCTAGAAAAGACAGAAAATGAATATTCTCGGAATTGCACGGGACAAAAGCCAAAGTCAATATTTCACCGAGGGGAACACGGAGCCACAAGACGAGTCAGAGAAGGGACTCGAGGGGGGCCACACTCCCTGGCCGCGCGGCCAGGCCTGGCCCGCGCCTGGGGGGAGGGGTGCAGCAGCCTCGGGCACCCCCTCGGCCTCCCCTTTCGCCTATAAGAATCCTATGATACATAAACCCTAAGCACCCGATAAAAATTCCATGAAAGAGTCTATAGCTGCCACCATCTCCATCCCTAGATCGGGAGGGATCTAAAGCTCTTCCCGACACCCTGCCGGAGGGGAGAGATCACCTTGGAGGCCTTCTTCATCACCATTACTACCTCCGGTGTGATGCGTGAGTAGTTCATCCCTAGACTACGGGTCCATGTAGTAGCTAGATGGTTGGTTCTTCTCCTTTGTCCTACCATGTTTAGATCTTGTGAGCTCCGTTCATGATCAAGATCATCTATTTGTAATCCTGCATGTTGTGTTTACGGGGATCCGATGGATATTGAGATGCTATTTTAGATTGATTATTGATTCTATCATGTCTTTGTTATTTGTGATCTTGCATGCTCTCCGTTGTTAGTAGCTATCTTGGCCGAGTAGATGCTAGCAACTCCAAGAGGGAGTATTTATGCTCGATAGTGGGTTCATGCCTCTAGGAATCTAGGGAAGTGACAGAAATCTCTAAGGTACTAGATGTGTTGTTGCTACTAGGGAGAAAACAACAATCCTTTGTTCATAGAACAATCATATTTTTTACTTTACACACTTTGCTTAATGCAATTATCTGTTGCTTGCAACTTAATACTTGAGGGGGTTCGGATGATAACCTGAAGGTGGATTATTAGTCATAGATGCAGTTGGATTACGGTCTATGTATAATGTTGTAATACCCAATCAAATATCATAGGAGTCAAGATGATTAGTATATGCATGTATGCTTTCTCGATGCTTGTCAATTGCCCCGCTGTAATTTGTTCACCCAACATGTCATCTATCTTAAGGAGAATCACCACTAGTGAACTATGGACCCCGGTCCATTTTTTACCATCAATCTACATTCTATTTACTATTTTCTGTTTACTTTCTGCAAAGCAATTACTATCTTCCACACAATACGTAATCCCTTGTTTTCAGCAAAACCGATGAGATTGACAACCTCACTGTAAGTTGGGGGCAAAGTTCTATGATTGTGTTGTGCAGGATTCCAAGTTGGAAACAACACCTTGGAGGTGTTTCCTTGCTCCTACTGGTTCAATAACCTTGGTTTCATAACTGAGGGAAAACTTGTTGATGTGCTCATCATACCTTCCTCTTGGGGTTCCCCAACGAGCTCTACATATTGAGTAAGCATGCCTCCACATCTCTCCTCTTACCCCTCTCCACCAAGGCCGGCCGACAAGAGAAGAGGCAACGGAGGACGCCACCAACTCAAAGGGCATGAACTCACCCAAATGAGCTTATTGAGGAAGAAGACGATGCTGCACCTGCTGGTCTTCCGCAGCTCCACGTCGCCACCACCAGCCAGAGCACCACCATGCTCCATCGCGTGCTGCTCGAAAAACGGCCATGGCTCCTTCCAATACACGGCATATAGCCAACATAAGACCTAGCCTATCTATAGGGGGCGACCTCCTTTCCCCCATCCCCTTTGTCTGGCGAGGCCACCGAAGAAGAAGGGGAAAGGAGCTGGGGCGGCGGCGATGACTCTGAAGTGAGAGGATAGGGATGAGGTGGAGGGAGAGGATAAGGTTCAGCTCTGATGGTTTTAAGAGTGCCTTTTCCACTCCACTCGTCATGCCATTTCTCTCCATTTCCAAGTTATGGTGGTGCTATGGTGGATGCTCTAAAGAGTTCTCAATCTAACTCGTCATAAGGGATTTGCGACCGGCCCATGGCCAGTTTTGAGTTGGTCCACTAGAACCAACAAGGCCAACAAAGCAACGAAGGTGCAAAGCTATGTCAAATCTATCGAGGTCAGTAATTCCAGGATAACAGTAGTGCTTAGGACAACACGCATTTTCCAGTTGACCAATATGTGGCCTCCCGCAGACCGTCAGTGTCCTTGTCGTTCTACAAGAAGAGTATGCTTACGATATGCTCCATAATAGAGGATGGTTGACTTTCATTTGTAGAGGTGAAATAAGCGGTCTTCTTTTTTGAGCAGAAGGGACAACAACGGTCTTATAGCTAGATAATGAAACTTGAAAACGTTTGAAATAGATTCACTGCCCTTCTCTACCCCGTCTCTCCATCCCGACCATCGAACTCGATGGGTCATCGCCTCCTCTACTTGCCACTTCGGCGTCAGGAGGGGGTGGGATCCTAGACCAGGCCTCGATAATAGGAAGTAAAGAGCATAGTGACACTCTCCTAGTTAGAAAGCAATATTTGACTTTAGTTAACTGGTGACTAAGGCATAAATGACATATTCAGTTTTAATAGTCCCTATGTCTCAAAATAGATGCCACATATTTGTTAAAATTTAGATAAATCTAGACACTATGTAGTATATAGATACATCCAAATTTTAAAAAATCCAACATATATATATATTTTTAGATGGAGGGAGTAATTTTCAGGGCGGATTGAGTTTTAGAATTTTTTTAGAACAAGATTGAGTTTTAGATAAACAAAAACTAGAACTTTTTTTTAGATTCACGTGTGCCAGATCTGGGCCATATTGCAAACTGGACGTGCGTCCAAATAAGGCCCATTTAGGTCCAAAGTTGTTTCTGGTACTACTACAAACCCAGATGCAAAAGCGACTCCTGGAGCAGAGAAGAGAAGAGAGATGCGGGGAGTCGGAGGCCCGTTGCTCACCGTGAGCGATCTCCTCAGCGACCTCGCCGTCGATGGAGGCGACGACCACCTCGACGGCAGCGGCGATGCATCTGTCCCCTCCTCCCCGTCGGCAGCGCAACAGGTGGAGGAAGCCGACCCGTCCGACCTCCAACGGCTCTTCGAGGTGAGGGCTCCCTTCGCCCCCTTGTTCCTGATTTCGTCCGCATCTATTGATTCCCTCCTTCAAATTCATTCCCCGAATCTTGAGTCCAGCAATTGATTTGTCTCGACGTGTTCCGTGAGCTACTCAATTGTTCTGCGTGAAGGATCTTGCTGCCGTAGAGAGATATTGAATACCGAAAAAGTAGACGGCCTTAGATACTGGGATTAATTCAGGTGGTCTCATCTGACTAAAATTTAGTTTCATATCCTGTGTTAGGTTACTTCATTTACTATTGTGACCATCATAACTGATTGCTGAACTGCTGATGTGCTTGCTCATGTTAGTTGTTTGCTTAGTCCTCGAATCCAGTGTTTAGGACAAACGAGTCCACCTATTGCCTTGCAAGGCTGTTCTGTTCATCTGTTCGATGCAGTGTGCTACTCTGTTACTGTCATTCCTGGCTTTATTAGGCTCACTTTTAGAAATGTAAATTCATTTGTGCGTTCATAATTAATCAGAAAGACTATGACAATTTGATGAAGTCGCTACGGGAGAATGACCCTTCATGGCCTTCCTTGATGCTGGAGGTGTGGTTCTTGCCTTCCCTTTCGTTTTCCATACGCTGTACCCGGTGGTATCTACTGCAATTCGTGTCTGAATGCAAACTACTAACAATTTTGCTCCCCCGTTCTCTGTACCTCAAATCCTAGTTGTGCAGGGCGTTGAAGACTTCAGATAAGCTGCTGAGCTGCGCGAATACGAAGGCTCGACAGCTGCTGGAGAAGGTGGAGGCTCTGGAGCACGCCCTAGAGAGGGGAGATCATGCGGTGGGAGCGATTGTTGAGGTTCTCCAGAACGCACAACCTGTGGGTGATAGTAGGACCCCGAAATCAAATGCACCAAGCAAGTAGTGTTTGGTGGTGTTGTAGCTGTTGTGTTTTATTTATGTAAATCAGGAACATCGTCACTGTTTTTGGAAATTCAAGGAGTTATCTGTTGGCATTTTCATGAATTTTGACGATGCATGTAGCCCGTCTTCTTCATCTGGCCACATTGCATCAATATGCTTGTCTAAGCATTGTTGGAATTTTGGTGTTCCGTGTCATAGAATTGGTTATCTCAAGTCCAACATCCCAAAGGTACTTCCATTATCACTTGTGGATTTTTCATTATCACAATGTTTATCTGAATTGGTTATGCTGAGACAATGCCATCCCAAAGTTACTTCCATTATCACTCGTGCCTTTTTGATTTGAAGGATTGGGAATAAGAAAAAACATGGTTAGAGTGGTGTGTTCTTTTGAATCCTATATAGGATTAGAAAACTATAGAATTTGGATCATGAATGTCTGATATGCATGAAAACGACGGAATTCTAGCAAGAGATTTGAGTGAATGGAAAATTTATTCAGGGCCTCTTTTCTTTGAGGGACTCTTAAAACAAAGGAATAGGTAAAACGCATGATTTGAGTGGCACGTTCTCTTTAATCATAAATGATTCTAATAAAACTATAAAAGAAATTGGGTCAAAGAGCGTCTGATACCATACGAAAACCAAAGTAATTTTAGCAAGATGTTTGAGTGTAGGGAAATTTTCCTTCGAAAGAGAGTGCAATTGAATCCCTACGAATAATTTCTAATGTTTCCCAATCCTCCAAAAATCATATGAAGTTCCTTTGAATAATAAGAGCCTTCAAAATATATTGCAAGGACTTTCTCACAAAATATTCCGGAGAATTACAATCCAGCCTCAAATAGCAACATTGTAAAAAATCTTGAGAATCCTCAAAATGTTCTTTTGAGTCAAAGGAGACCTCGTTAGGGATTTGCGTTGAAGCCTTAGATCTGTTATATGCAATATTAATAGTACTCCCTCCGTTCCAAAACAAGTGATATGGGTTTGACTACATTCGTACGTATCTACACACTAAAATGCGTCTAGATATATTCGAATCTAGACATATCTAAATCACTTATTTTAGGACGGAGGGAGTCGTATATTTCGTAAAAATATATATTAATAGCAGTATGACACAAATTTCTTAAAGAAACAACTTAAAGTCCACTAGGAAGGAGAGTATTTTCGTGTTAGCCTAATTCGATCACGAATTTGGGTACGCCCCGGCGTACGTTCTTAAGTCCCCCTCATAGAAGGACCAATTTGTAGAAAAAGTAAACCGAGCGTGACCGGCCAAACCGCCAAGGGTCCCCAGCAGCAAATGCGCAAATACAAAAACTTCGAAGGACAAACAAAAACAAAATCCCAGTTCGTCGTTCCCCTCTTCCCGGCGTCGGAGAAGGCGACCTAAGGAGGAGGTCAGCGTGCGGTGCGATGGAAAACAACAACCTCCCGGCGGTGTGGGTAGCCGTAGGTCCTGGTGTTTCCGGCGCCGTCTTCGGCGCGGCCTGGTGGTTCTGGGTCGACGCCGTCGTCTGCAGCGCCGCTGCCGTCCCTTTCCTCCACTACCTCCCCGGTAACGCCCTTCCACAAGCTCCGCCCCGTCGTCCCCTAAAATCTCTATTCCCTGAAATCTGTTTGGTTTAAATTGGTCTGTGCTTCTGGGTTTGGATGTCTGTCTAGGGCTCTTCGCAACGTTCGCCGCGCTCATGTTCAATTGCGTGAAGAGGGAGGACATCAACGACAATTACTACTCGCCCTACGACGACTCCGAGTGGAGGTGAGCGCATGTTCAACTGGCTAAGTTTTGTACTCCGAGTGGAGTACTACTGATTTTAGCAGTTTAATTTGGCAGATTTAGTGCTTAATAGGGCTAAGTTAGGATGCATTTACTGATGCGCACATGAAATTCTCTAGTTCTTTGTGTGCAGCTTATAACTTGAGAAGGTAGATGAGTAGTTTGATGAACAGAACAAATGTCGTTAGTTGAGACTCCTAACTCATTTTCAAGGGTACAACAATGCTCATGCTCATTTTGTTTATGAAGTGAAGAAATAATGGCATACATTTCTCTTACTTGGTTTTGGAACTGAAATAAATAAATAATTAAATGCTAAAGTTGGAGGTAATAGAAAATGATACAGAATACGCCTCACTGTAAATTTGAGATTCACTCTAAATTAAATAGAAACTGATGAAGTGATCGGCCTTAGCAAAATCTTATAGCGTTGTTTTCCTGTTAGAAACAATCATTGAAACCGTCCCAGGACGAACTAGAGGGAGTGCCATTGGAAGATAAGATTCACTGAGCCATCTAGGTGATACTTTTATTTTGGAATCATTCACGACTCTGCTTGATATTTTTTCCGGGGAACCATCTAGCTGTTACTCCCGATGGCTGTGCCAAAGAAACTGGGATTTGCAGTTCTGACATAAACCACTACAGTATTACTGTTGTCTGTCATTCACAACCTACTGTATTAAAATGATGTGTATTGAAAATTGCAGGTTGAAACTGTGGCTTTTCATTTCATACGTGGTGTCTTTTGTTTCCTTGGCTGCGGCCGTCGGTTTTTTGGTCCAAGATGCTCTTACAGATACAGGCCCATCGACATGGACTGGCATCGCTGGTGTTCTACAAACCGTGTTCCTGCTAATAAGGTACCTTCTCCTACCTATATGTGGTCCAGTTATTACTCACTCCCTCACGCCCTTCTCTCTGACTCGTGTGATACCGGTGATACACCTTGCAGTGGGTTAATCTACTGGACTTGTCATTCTGAAGATTGACTTAACAGCAAGAAACATGAGGTCTCTAGAGGTGAACCGGCTATAAGCTTCTTGGCAGAATATGCAGAGATAGCTCTATGTTGGATACTTGTTTTGCCATTCCATCTTAGTATATCTGTGAATACAATGGAATTAGTTGTGATGGTGTTATGTCTAGTTAGAATACTTTGATGGTTCCCGGATATGCATTATTTTGGTAGTAAAGAAATATGCGTGAGCGGACTATTTCAAAGAAACACCGGTCAATGGTAGTTCTTGGCATAGTAGTAAAAATATGTAAGCATTCAATTGTGGACCAATCTCCCATGCTGCAGTTAAATGGTTTCATTCCATGGTTACTCTTAACCATTTGAAATGTTATCCCCACATAAGTCTGAATTTTGAAAAACATCACTTAAGTTGTAATATCTGGGAGCAGTATTCTTTTACTAGAAGATTGGGAGGTGTTACAATCGGTTCATCGCCAACCTAAATGCTAGTGTAGCCAGTCCACTCAGAACGCTGCATCTTTATCATTCAGTTTTTCAGACTGCTGGAAATCCCTGGTTGATCTACACATAAACCCGTTATGATTTCCTTTACGCAAGTGCAGCCCAGTTGTTCTACGTACATACTGGGGTATGTGAAGATTCTGAAGTTATGCTGCTTGAGTGCTTGACCAGTAGGATACCGGTAGGCACTACTTTGAGAAGTAGGGACGATTTTCTTTTCATGCCGGGGGAGACAGAGAATAATATCCTGTTAAAGGCATGATGCGAATGCTATTTTATAAGCTCTACGTTGCTTGTGTTGTGCAGTCCATGAAGTGAGCAAGTTTTACTGTTGGAGAAGAACCAAAGCCTATAGATATTTCTAGCTATCTGGGTGTCGATTTCACAAGCGAAAGTTTGTTTCTAGTCAATTTTCTTTGTCGGCTTTTGACTGTTGACTACTCAATTAGGACCGTCATTTTCATTTGAGGCCTGCCCTTTTCCCTGCTCACGGAAATTCCAGGTCTTGGAGTTGACTCATCTAAAAGACGCTTTCTCTTCAGTTTGACCTTTTCTTTTGGAGAGGAGGCTCTTCAGTTTGGCTCTGCCGCAAATTTATACGGCGGAACCGGAACCTTCTTTCACATGAAGCTTTTAAATCAAGCGTAAAGAACTACGAGTTGCGTCATCGTGAATTGCATATTTCCCTGGCGTTTCAACCTGTCAACATGCTTACATGTGTAAAATATGCTCTATGCATCTTGTGTGAACACAAAGAGATGAAAATGGAGAATGTTCAACTACCTGAAGACCGCCATCGAGACAGGTCCACCTCGGCATTTTCGAATGTGTAGCTTAATTTTGAGAGTTCGTACTTACTAGAAGTATCTATTCTAGTAGTACTAGTATGATCTTTATGATCTTTCGTTCTAGAGTAGTACTGTATGTACTATCTTCTTATCTGGTGTTTCAATCTTATAAACCTGAGTACGTCGTGAGGACTCTGTGGTCCATGTAGAATCTTAGGAAAGGAATGAAGTTCCTAACTGGTGCGGCAGAATCTAGTGATATAGGCCCCGGCTCCCGGCTCATGCGCGCTCTATCTTAGCAAAAGAAAGTGCTCTATTTTTGTTGCTCTGTTCCAGTGACGCACCACCTATGGATGTAAGTTCACGTGGTTTTATTTACTTCCTCCGTTTCAAAATATAAGATGTTTTAGCTTTGTGAAAAGAGTGTATCTAGACCTTTTGGAGTGAACCTACACACTAAAATGAGACTAGATACATTCCTTTCACAAAGCTAAAACATCTTATATTTTGAAACGGAAGGGAGTAGAAATGAAGCTGCGTGCTGGAGCAAATTGCAAAAACCACCACACATTGCTGCCATCGTTGTGCAAAACACTAACTTTACCTGTTTTATGCACGGATCACCAACTATTGGTATAATACGTTGCACACAGGTCTAAATTCTAGATTAGGTTGTTTAATTGAAATCTTACGACCATGATCCACAAGGCAGTGATGATGTGGTGTCAACGTGTCATTATTCAGTGAGTTGTTTTCAAACTTTTTTAAAAAAAATCGATAATTGAAATAATATAAACAACCCTAAACTAAGTAATCCAGAAAATTTTAAAAGAATATTTTTTCAATAGTTAGAACTTTTTCTTTCGAAAAGATGAAAAAACACTAGATAATGATACATGGACATCAGATCGTTATGTCACGGTCGTAAGAATTGCGCTTAATCCAAGATTTAGACCTGTGTGCAACCTATAACACCAATAGTTGGTGATTTGTGCAAAAGACATAAAAAGTTAGTGTTTTACGTAACGTGGACCGCAATAAATGGTGGTTTGTGCAATTTTCTCCATCGTGCTGTGTATATGGTTCGATTTTGAAGTGAAGCAGGGGGTCCATTTCGCTTCTGCGGCTAGGTCGTCCCTACCAGCTGTATACGTTTCACCTGTACCAAGCTCAATCAGGGGGTGATGGGGCGTTTCTGCCCCTAGATCCCGTGGATGGCCATCATGGCTGCCATCCCACGAGGCGTTGGCACGTTGCCGTTGGCGCAAAGCACGCACAAGCTGGCGGTCGGGTCGGGTCGTGCCTCTTCCCGCCTAACACCACCTATAGTAGCGGATACCGTATATTTGCCGGCCTTTACAGATACCACATCCGGCTCAAAAATGCTTTTTTTTATGATTTTCCGCATTCCAGCATGTTCATCCCGCATATAATTTTGTTGGGTGGGGGTAAACTGCATACCATTTCTCCTCTTTCCACACGTAGAAACCCTCGTCGTCGCCGCGGTCTCGCTCCGATTCCAGCCACCTCCGTCGCTAACCGTCAAATCGCCGCAGTCCACCACCCTCCTAGCCATGGCTGGCCAATCGTGCAGGAATTTGGCTGGACGAGGCGACAGAGGGAGCTCCGGTGCCCGAGCTCACACGCCACGTTCGAGCGAGGAGGAGGTGCGCCGGCGCCGGTCCGAGCAGGCGCGCGCGGCACTCGCTCGTGCATCCACTCGACCTCCCAGCGTGGATTCGGGTTTGGGCTCACCGCGCACAATGCGGAGGCAGGGCGCTCTCGCGCGGCGGCTCCCGCTTCTTCGTCATCAACTACTCCGACGACACCAGCGACTCCGACGAGGAGTAGGCGCCGGCGACGCCGTAGAAGACCGGTGAGTAGGTACCGCTGGTAGATGCTAGACTAGTTTAGATGCAGGAGGTGACATCTTTTTTGCTGTAAATATGTCGATCTTGATGATCAAAAACCTCCCCGTATGTAGGAATCGCGTCAATTGATGTTTTTAAATATAAAAAGATGAAACAGTGCTAGAAGAATTAGACACTTTTTTGATATAGTAGAAGCGGGTCGGCGTGAGATTTTGAAAATTCGTCCCTGACAGGGATCGAACTTCGGTCATTGGGATGCGTCAACTACGATCCAACCATTAGGTTATTGTGGCAACACCCGGATTTTTAATCCCAGATGCCTGTTATGCCATACCTCGCAATCCCAGGATTACCATTTTTGCGAGACATAACAGATTGGATATCATAGTACATCATCTATTACAAACCATACATAAGGTCTTACACAAAATAAAGGATCTCATGATCCAGTCTTAGTACAATCAAGTAGCGGAATAAATAGCGTAGCGGTGAGGTCCATCTTCAGAGTCACAGGCAATGCTGACGATGGAAGATAGTCCTAGTTATCATAGCCGTCCTGCTGTCCTTCATCTTGATAGTCTCCTTCATAGTCTGGTCATAGGAATAGCCAGGGACAAAATCCATGAGTACTCTTTAAGTACTCGCAAACTATCACTAACAAGTAAGGTAGTTCTACTAGGAGTGCTAACTCTAAATGTACTTGTAAAGTTAAGTTTGAAACCTAAACTGAGTTATGAAACAAAGAAAGATAAAAGAAGTTTTGAAAACACTTAAGTGGAAACTTAATCATCATAGTCACAACTCTGTTGTGGTCAAGTCATGTCACAATTCATTTCATAAGTTGTTTTGAAAACATCCGATAACGGAACAGTATGGCCACTCCAACTGTCCATAACCGCGGACGCGGCTATTCGAATAGTTTGACACTCTATAGAGGTGGTATACTTTTGCCATAAGATTCGATACATCTGTCAAGGATAACCCTGAATCATCATACTTAGTATGCAGATAATCAAACATAACCTTTTCTTTACACACCCTAGTATAAGCATCTCTCCTATGAGCATGGCCTCCCAACCATGACCATCTGTCATCTTGGGCACTGCATAGATGGACAACATCGAGAGGTAGCCTCAGCTCAAACCTCTCCCACAAGGGAACTAATACTAATGCATATAAACTTCCGACTAAGCCTTACCCAATTTAGGTATTGTGGTTGTACGGTAAAATTAGAATGGTATCGCATCCGAACCCAACCATCAATTTTGTAAAAGGGCTAAGGCTCATGCCTCAATATTTTCATCATCATAAACCAATTGTGTTTCTCAACACATGTCAAAACATCTCAATGGGATGACTCATCATTCCAAGGTTCACACAAATCATTTTCACCAAGTATTCCCATCTAAAGTGAGTCAAGTTTTGGTTTAGCTCTAAACTAGTAAGTTAAGAGTATTCACTAAGGTGGGATGCTAATGTCAATCGCATGCCATAGAATGACATCTAAGTCTAAATAGATAGGTCAAGTTTTATACTCTTTATGCTACCTTTAAACAAGTAAAGGACTTTGGTAAAGTAAAGAAGGTAAAGCTTGTAAATAAAACTTGGAGTAGGTATAAATCAAAATGGTATAACCAAAGCATGCCTAATGCATTTGCTTAGGTTATCTAGCTTAATTCTAACTTTCTATCAATAGCTTGCATTGTTAATGATGGCTTGCTAGTATAATACTTGCAAGGGTTATCTTGCCAATAATAGCTTGCCCTGGGTAGTGCAGTGGTTGAAGTTTTCTTCCTCCTCCTCTTGGTAGAACTCCTCCTCCTTGAAAGCTTGGTCGGTACGATCGTCTATAAATACATACGGGATACACAATCACCAAACAATACTTAACTAGTCTACTTAGCACACTAAGGCACACATTTGATGATCTAATATCATCACAAGCATCACAAGGTTTAATGAACTAGTTTCATTCTTTTTTATTTGAGAAAAATAATTTATACTCATTGAAATTAACTAAGATTTAATATTCTCCAATTAAAATATGGGATCATGTGAACACATGTCATCACCATATATTCTAATATATGGGAATGTGATTTAAAGGTTGGATCACATTTTAATAAGTTTAAGTTTAATATTTAATGATTTAAAGTGACTAGAAAATGCCTATATAGCATTATTTTGGTACTAGTCCAAAGTCACTGCATGTAAACCTTAATATTATTACATATTCAGATAGGTATGGTTAAATGTGATTTTTGAGAGCTAGAATCAACTCAAAAGCTATTATGGTTGATTTTAGAAAAATGTTTGAATGTGTAAATGCTTCTATCTTGTTATTTTTACTAGGAGATATCTCTAACTCTAAATGAATTAAATCCAACGGGCTTGGATAGATCTTTTCAGAAGGTTTCCAGCAAAATTGGAATCACTCAATTTGATTCAGTAAATCTGCCTGAATTGATTTTTAAACTAAGGGATAGAAATGGTTTTAAGTCTAAATAAAAAACACTTATTTGAATTTGTGGGCTAGCGCGGGAAAACTAACGGGCCGGCCTAGTGGCGCTCAGCGGCGCAGAAGGCGGCTGACAGGTTGGTCCCGCTTGTCAGCGGCACATAAACCTAAAACGGTATCGAGCGATCTGGGCCACACGATTATAACGCGGATCAAGGGCTCACGGTCGTCGTCGACGACGAACTCGTCGCTGGCGAGACCGAACCCTAAACGGCCGGTGGGGGTCTACTGGGGACGTACCAGGGCTCCAGCTAGTGCGGCGAGGCGGGCGATCGAACTGGACGGCAACGGCGGACTCAGGCGAGGTAGCGGCAAGGGCTGCGATGGACGGAATCGACGACAGCGTCTCCTCCTCTGCGTTGAAATGTAGGGTGGGCTCTAGGCCCATCTAACAATTTCTAATTCATGCTTGGCAAGGCAAGTGGGGGGAGTTTAGTCCCACATTGCTAGTGGGGAGAGATGAGCACCAACATATAAGGTGAGCTCTTCTACCATTTGCATGTGGTGTGAGAAGAAGAAGAGGAGCTCCACACGCGCGCTCCTCCTCCGACGCACGCACGCCCGCCTCGCCACGCCACGCCACACGCCAGGCCAGGCCAGGCCAGGCCAGGCCTCGTCACGACGCGCGCGCGTGCGCCACGGGTTGCGGGAATCTCGCCGAGCCGATGTGTTCTTTTTGTCGCACGGAAACGGGATACAAACGGTTGTAACTGAAATGTTAATGAGGCTTAAACGTTTTGTCTTAAGTGCTGGGATTAATGTTTTGTCTTAAGTGCTGGCGTTACTAGTACTTTATTACATGCGTTTCAGTCCTTCATTGCGGGCGTTTCTTTCCGTTGAACCGTCCTGGCCTGTGCCTATATACGGAGGAGGTCGTCCTCTCTAGGAGATACAGAACAGAAACATCTGCGTCCGCCCCTTGTCGTTCCTCTCACTGCTGCTGCCTCTGGTAATCCCACCCCGTCCGCTGCGTACACGGCTGACGGGTGAGCAGGCCTCTGAAACCACGCCCTCTCGAGATCCTGTACGGGAGAGGGGCGATTAGGTTTTTGGGGAGCGTCTCCTACGCGAATGCTCGCCAACCTTCGACTACTTCCACTACATCAACGCCTTCTTCATCGCCATGGCTACCAGTGCTGATCCAGCTGCCACTAAGAACAAGGCAGCCAACGAGGCTACCGCCTCTGCTGCCGCGACCGCTGCTGCTTCGGCCAATTGGCCTACTGGAGGGTACTACATGCTTATCCCTCTTCTGCTAATTTTGATGTGCGTAGTACTAGTGATTTCTGTAGATGTCTCTACGATTTGCCTAGTATTGCATAGTTACATAATCAAGTATCAGCGTGTCCACATCATGTTCATGATTTATTCCTGGATTAATATAATCGGAAAAATGCCTAGATTCCTAACAATCCAAAAACCTAATATGTGTAGGCATTTTTCGATTCAAGGTTTTGCTGCTGCACTGAAACCTGCCCCGTTTACGGGGACGTACTTTAAGCGTTGGCAGACCAAAATCACCTTATGGCTCACGGCGATGAACGTGTTCTGGGTCGCCGGTGTCACTCCCACTGGAACAATTGCTCCTAATCAGGAGAAGGCGTTTACGGAGGCCACCGTCGTCTTTGTTGGAGCCGTTCTGAGCGTGATTGGAGATAAGTTGGTTGATGCATATTTACATGTGCGGGTCGCCAATGACTTGTGGGAGGCACTCGAATCCAAATTCGGTGCAACTGATGCTGGGAGCGAGATGTATATTATTGAGCAGTTCCACGATTACAAAATGGTTGAAAACCGTTCTGTATTGGAACAGGCTCATGAAATACAATGCATCGCAAAGGAGCTTGAGCTCCTGAAGTGCGAGTTACCGGGCAAATTTGTCACGGGATGCATAATCGCTAAGCTCCCAAATTCATGGAGGAACTTTGCCACCACTCTAAAACATCAGAGGCGTGAATTCTCAGTAGAGGATGTCATCGGCCATCTGAGTGTTGAGCAGAATTCCAGGGCAAAGGACTCGCATGGAAAAGGAGAAGGGATTTCAGTTGCCAATGTGGTACAGAAGAACTTCAACTCCAACAAGTCCAAAGGGAAGATGGGTATCCAACAGAATACCGACTTCAAGAAGAAGGGTAACAAGACCTTCAAGAAGGATAAGAAGAAGAGTGGCTGTTTCACTTGTGGTTCGGAGGAACACTGGGCTAATAAGTGCCCACACAAGTTTAAGAAGCCAGGGCAGGACTCCAAGACTGCCAACATGATCGTGAGCAACAATGAAAGTGGAGCATCTAGGTACGGTAATCTTTTTACTGTATTCTCAGTTAGCCAGTCTACCGATTGGTGGATTGACACAGGTGCAAATATTCATGTGTGTGCTGACATCTCATTGTTTTCTTCTTATCAGGTCACAGGGAAAGGCTCCGTACTGATGGGGAACGGCGCGACTGCTTCTGTTCATGGTGTTGGCACGGTCGATCTGAAGTTTACTTCGGGAAGGATCGTGCAGCTCAAGAATGTGCAGCATGTCCCCGCCATCAAGAAGAACCTCGTTAGTGGCTCCCTTCTCTGCAGAGAAGGTTTTAAGTTGGTCTTTGAGTCTAATAAATTAGTTGTTACGAAATATGGACTGTTTGTTGGAAAAGGTTATGAATGCGGAGGTCTGTTCCGCTTTTCCCTTACGGATTTTTGTAATAAAGTCGTGAACAATATTCATTCGAATGTTAATGAAACAGAAGTTTGGCATTCACGTCTTTGTCACATTGGTTTAGGTTCTATGACGCGGTTAGCAAAACTGAATTTAATCCCGAGTTTCACTTTAGCCAAAGGTTCTAAGTGCCATTCGTGTGTGCAAGCAAAACAACCTCGCAAGCCCCATAAAGCTGCGGAGGAGAGACACTTGGCACCGTTAGAAATCATACATTCTGATCTGTGTGAGATGAATGGTGTGTTAACTAAAGCTAGAAAAAGATACTTCATGACACTAATAGATGATTCCACTAGATTTTGCTATGTATATCTGTTAAACACTAAAAGTGAGGCTCTACACTACTTTAAAATCTATAAAGCAGAAGTTGAGAATGAACTTGAAACGAAGATTAAACGAATCCGGTCAGATCATGGTGGAGAGTATTTCTCTAATGAGTTTGATTTGTTTTGTGCGGAACATGGTATTATTCATGAGAGGATGCCTCCCTATTCACCTCAGTCAAATGGGGTTGCCGAATGGAAAAACCGTACTCTAACAGATTTGGTTAACGCCATGTTAGATACATCGGGTTTATCCAAGGCATGGTGGGGGGAGGCTATATTGACATCATGTCATGTCCTGAATAAAGTTCCGACAAAAGATAATGAGATTACTCCCTATGAGCAATGGGAGAAGAGAAGAACAATACTCTCATACTTACGTACATGGGGCTGTTTGGCGAAAGTCAATGTGTCGATCCTCAAAAAGCGTAAGCTTGGACCAAAGACTGTGGATTGTGTTAATTTGGGTTACGCTAAGAAAAGCGTCGGCTATAGATTTCTAGTAGTGAAATCTGAAGTACCTGACGTGGAGGTCGGTACAATTATAGAGTCTAAAGATGATACATTCTTTGAGGATATTTTTCCTATGAGAGATATGCCAAGCACTTCTAGACAGGAATCAAAAGACACTCCTGAGCCTGCCATTCCAATGGAATATTATGAAGAAACACCTGATGAAAATCCTGAGAAGGACAACGAGGAAACCCTTGGTAGGGGCAAGAGACAAAGGACTGCAAAGTCCTTTGGTGATGATTTCCTCGTATAACTCGTGGATGATACTCCCACTTCCATTTCAGAAGCCTGTGCATCCCCAGATGCTGACTACTGGAAAGAAGCGGTCTGTAGTGAGATGGATTCCATCATGGCTAACGGAACATGGGAAATCACTAATCGTCCCTATGGCTGTAAACCATTGGGATGTAAGTGGGTGTTTAAAAAGAAACTTAGGCTAGATGGTACTATTGAAAAGTACAAGGCTAGACTTGTGGCTAAGGGTTATTCCCAGAAAGAAGAGGAAGATTTCTTCGATACTTATTCACCTGTGGCCAGACTGACCACCATTCGAGTGTTACTCTCGTTGGCGGCCTCGCATGGTCTTCTTGTCCACCAGATGGATGTTAAGATGGCTTTTCTGAACGGAGAGCTAGACGAGGAAATCTATATGCAACAGCCCGATGCCTTTGTGATAGATGGTCAGGAAGGAAAAGTGTGTAAGTTACTGAAATCTTTATATGGCCTGAAACAAGCACCTAAGCAATGGCATGAGAAGTTCAACATAACTTTAGCATCTACCGGCTTTGTTGCTAATGAAGCCGACAAATGTGTATACTATCGCTATGGTGGGGGCGAAGGAGTTATACTATGCTTGTATGTCGACGACATACTGATACTTGGGACAAACCTCCAAGTCATCGAGGAGGTTAAGTCATTTCTATCTCAGAATTTTGAGATGAAGGATCTTGGTGTGGCTGATGTTATCTTAAACATTAAGCTACTGAGAGATAATGAGGGTGGGATTACGCTTCTGCAATCCCATTATGTTGAAAAAGTTTTGAGTCGTTTTGGATATTCGGACTGCAAAATTTCTCCAACACCATATGATCCTAGTGTGCGAATCCGAAAGTTTGAAGGCACAGGTAAGGATCAGCTGAGATATTCTCAGATCATTGGTTCACTCATGTATCTAGCTAGCGCTACAAGGCCTGACATCACGTTTGCTGTGTGCAAACTGAGCCGGTTTGTTTCTAATCCGGGTGATGATCATTGATGTGCTGTTGAAAGAATTATGCGCTATCTGAAAGGTACTATGAACTACGGACTTCACTATACCGGGCAACCGTCAGTACTTGAAGGGTATTGTGATGCGAATTGGATCTCTGATGCTGATGAGATGAAAGCCACAGCGGGGTATGTGTTTACCCTTAGAGGTGGTGCTGTTTCCTATAAGTCTTGCAAGCAAACGATCCTAACGAGATCAACAATGGAAGCAGAATTAACAGCATTAGACACATCTGGTGTCGAAGCAGGATGGCTTCGAGATGTTTTGATGGACCTGCCAGTGGTTGAAAAGCCAGTACCGGCTATTCTTATGAACTGTGACAATCAAACTGTAATTGTCAAGGTAAAAAGTTCAAAGAACAACAAGCAGTCCAACAAACACACAAGAATGAGATTAAAAGCTGTCAGAACTTTAAGAAACTCCGGAGTGATAGCATTGGATTATATCCAGTCGGCTAAGAATCTGGCAGATCCCTTTACTAAAGGGCTATCACGTGTTGTGATAGAAAATGCATCGAGGGAGATGGGAATGAGACCCACATGAGTTGCCATGGTAGTAACCCAACCTATGTGATCGGAGATCCCGTGAAATAGGATCTGGGAAAACAAGCTAATGGTTAACTGAGGAGAGTAGTTTACTAACCCACTCCGTTGGATATACAATACTCTCAGAAACTGTATGGCGGGTTGACTTTTGTCTTAATGTGTTCCAAAGCTTCTATAAGCAAGATGCTATCCTACAGAGCGATCTTTGGAGGAACACACCTATGTGAGCCCGACTGCTGGTCACAGTCTATGAGATTGGGGTGATCTCTAGGAAGCTCATGAATAGGCCAGGAGTATGACTAATATGCTCCACCCGAGGGGTCATCCTTCGGTAGCCTAGTACTGGTAAGACATTTAGTGAAACTCCTTTACGCCAAACTGACAATTCAAGGCATAGTCCATTGCTCAGTTGTAAAGGAGTGTAGCTATTTGTTCTAGGTGGATGTTCAACCTTAACAGGTCTCCACTGAAAATATCGGTATATCAAAACAGTGTTGGGAACAGAGGACAATACCATGGGCCTTAGGGATCTGGTGGGGGATTGTTGAAATATAGGGTGGGCTCTAGGCCCATCTAACAATTTCTAAAAAATCCCTAAGGGCCCATTCATGCTTGGCAAGGCAAGTGGGGGGAGTTTAGTCCCACATTGCTAGTGGGGAGAGATGAGCACCAACATATAAGGTGAGCTCTTCTACCATTTGCATGTGGTGTGAGAAGAAGAAGAGGAGCTCCACACGCGCGCTCCTCCTCCGACGCACGCACGCCCGCCTCGCCACGCCACGCCACGCCTCGCCTCGCCTTGTCACGACGCGCGCGCGTGCGCCACGTGTTGCGGGAATCTCGCCGAGCCGATGTGTTCTTTTTGTCGCACGGAAACGGGATACAAACGGTTGTAACTGAAATGTTAATGAGGCTTAAACGTTTTGTCTTAAGTGCTGGGGTTAACGTTTTGTCTTAAGTACTGGCGTTACTAGTACTTTATTACATGCGTTTCAGTCCTTCATTGCGGGCGTTTCTTTCCGTTGAACCGTCCTGGCCTGTGCCTATATACGGAGGAGGTCGTCCTCTCTGGGAGATACAGAACAGAACCATCTGCCTCCGCCCCTTGTCGTTCCTCTCACTGCTGCTGCCTCCGGTAATCCCACCCCGTCCGCTGCGTACACGGCTGACGGGTGAGCAGGCCTCCGAAACCACGCCCTCTCGAGATCCTGTACGGGAGAGGGGCGATTAGGTTTTTGGGGAGCGTCTCCTACGTGACTGCTCTCCAACCTTTGACTACTTCCACTACATCAACGCCTTCTTCATCGCCATGGCTACCATTGCTGATCCGGCTGCCACTGAGAACAGGTGAAAGGGCATGTATGCCCCCATGTGTGGTTTTGGTAATTAATGACAATCCCTATGGACTAATGTGCTAATTGAGTTTCACTTGTAGGTTTGTCCATTTGCATCGCTTGGACCATGTGTTGATTTCAAGGATGAAGAAGAAGAAGCATTGTCCAAGGGCTTTGTGCCTATTGGAATCAAGTAGTAGTAGAAGAAGAAGATCAAGTATGTCTTGAAGAAGAAGAAGAAGATGGAGTTCCTCATGGATATCTTCAAGACATCATCAAGAATTGAAGTGCAAGATCAAGATGCGTCATCTCTAGAAGATCTCATTCTTGAAGCTTGCCATCCTCGGCAATCATGGAATGATGAAGACAAGTTAGAAGAAGAGGCTTCCCCATGGAGTATGGGGGAGCATTTCTCAAGACTTCATCAAGCAAGAACAAGCAAGTACAATCAAGAAAGGTGTTCCATCTTGAAGGTGACAAGATCGTCTACATCAAGCTCAAGTGGGATGCTCAAGGAAAAGGTATGATCTTGATAGGGTTTAGGATAGATAGCCGTACTATCAAGAGGGGCTCTCGAGTGGGTGACTCGTTCGTATCTTTCGGTGAGAGCTCAAACCTTTGCATACATAGCATCATATTTCTTGGTTGTTGTTTGGGTCTTGTCCATGTGAGGATCTAGAGCTTGTGGTTATCTTCATAACATGCTCTAGTTCATCAAAAATGGATTTCCCATGCATATCTCATTGCGTTTTTGATCTTGCGGGTTTTCCGGCTCCACACCTTGGGAGGTATCTCACATATATACTCATGGTATTTTCTCCCTTGGTGATACCCAATATTTCGACAAAATTGGTTTCATCTCGTTTGGAGTTCGGATGCAAAAGTTGTGGCAGTTCTGGTTCTGAAGTTTTTGCCTGACCGGTAGTTCCGGTGGGCCACCGGTAATACCGGCCAGACGCCGGAAGTACCGCTCGGGCAGAAATGCCGTCGGTAGTACCGGTGTTAATTCCGGCCCAACTTCCGGCAACCCAAATTTTGGTTCAGTACCCTCTCTGCCTAGTTAGCGCTATTTGACGGAACTTGGATCGGATTTTCAGGCAGTAGTACCGCTAGGATATTCTTGCCACCGGTAGTTCCGGCCAAGCTCGCATTTTTGATCTTTGCCTCGCTGTTTTCTGACCGTTGGCTGGGTGCCACCGGTAGTACCGGCCACCCACCGGTACTACCGGCCGTGCATGTTTCTGTGGGTAACGGGCAGATCGGGGGGCCCTTTAAAAGGAGCTCCCCTTTCCCCTTCGCCCCCAACTTTCTCTTTCTTGGTTTTTGGCTTTCTCTCTCCTCCATTGTTGACCTTGAAGAGCTTGCCCGCTCCCCTTCCCCCTCCTATGATTCTTGCATCTTTTTGAGGGATTTGAGAGAGGAGATCTAGATCTACACGCCCCACCAAGCAAAATCCCTTCTTTGTGAAGGAATCCTTGGGATCTAGATCTTGGAGAGTTTTGTGTTCTCCTCTTGTGTTCTTCCTCCCTTATTCCCCCAATAGCTTTTGTAGCTTTGGTGAAATTTGAGAGAGAAGGACTTGCCTCTTGCATTTGGTGCATAGGTTTGAGTTCTCCTCGGAGATTCGGTGAGTTCAATCCCTTGGGATTGTTTCTCTTGGGTTCTTGGAACCCTAGACGGTTGTGGTTGGATAGTTGACCTTTTGTGGTCTTGTAGCCTTTTGTGGCCTTGTTTCCTTTTGTGGCTTTGTAGCCTTTGTGACATTGTTCTTGGGGCTCCAATTGAGTTGTGGAGGTTCCCCAAGCTTGTAGGCCTTTTGTGGCATTGTGGAGCCTTTGTGGCGTTTCTTGGGAGCCCTCCAATTGAGTTGTGGAGATTTCCCCAAGCCTTGTACGGGTTCGGTGACCGCCCTCAAGTTTCCCATAGTGGAACGTGAGTAGGCCTTTGTGGCGAGCTCACGGGAGAATAGGGTGAGCCTTTTGTGGCGTCGGTGAGTTGCGTGGCTTCGCATCCTTGGTGAGGCCTTGTGTGGCGTTGGGTGTGCATCGAGCCACCACACCTCGAGGTGAGCCATTTGTGGCATTCGAAGTTCATTGCGCCCCCGCACCTCTCCAATGGAGACGTAGCTTCTTTGGAAGTGAACTTCGGAAAACAAATCATCGTCTCCACGTCCATCGGTTATCTCTCAACCGAGCCCTTTACCTATGCAATTTACATTGTGATAGCCTTCGTGCTTGAAGTACTATATCTTGCTATCTCCTTGTTGCTTGTCTTGCTTAGCATAGGTTGTTGGTGCACCTAGTGAAACTAGTGGATATAGGTTTTGGCTTGATAAATTAAACGTTAAGTTTTATTCCGCATTTATTAGAGCCTAAACCGTAATTATTTTAAAACGCCTATTCACCCCCCCTCTAGGCGACGTCCATTTCCCTTTCAACAGGGCAGCCGACGAGGCTACCGCCTCTGCTGCCGCGACCGCTGCTGCTTCGGCCAATTGGCCTACTGGAGGGTACTACATGCTTATTCCTCTTCTGCTAATTTCGATGTGCGTAGTACTAGTGATTTCTGTAGATGTCTCTACGATTTGCCTAGTATTGCATAGTTACATAATCAAGTATCAGCGTGTCCACATCATGTTCATGATTTATTCCTGGATTAATATAATCGGAAAAATGCCTAGATTCCTAACACTCTGCAACGGCCTCCTCTGGTGCAATTCCGGCGAACTACAGCTCGAGCGGCTCCGGCGAGAGAGGGCAAATGATCAGGGTGATGGGTTCGTAGCATGGAAAACAAAAACTTTCTACCGCAAGAACGAACAAAACCCAGATCTAATCTATTAGACATGTGCAACGAGATAGATAGGAACTAACCCTCGTAGATCCGAAAGCGTTAACGAGATTAGATCTCGTGGTTGATGTAGTCGATCACTTGCCGATCTCAAGATCGTGTGGACGATCCTTCCGGCGTCGTGTTCCGGCAGCGCTTTCGCAGTTGGTCAAGTGGACGATCCTTCCGGCGCGGCATTCAGGCAGCGCTTCCGCAGTCGGTCACACGTGTGGAGTCGAAGCAGACCTTCCTCTCCTCGTTCCAGCGAGCAACGGAGGTAGTAGATCTTCTCCACGGAATCCCAGCAGCACGACGGCGTGGTGGTGGTGGTGGAGTAGAGAATTCTGCAGGGCTTCGCCTATGCCTGTGCAGAAGAAAGGAGCAGGAGAGAGGCGGCAGAGATTGGGAGTTATGGAGCAGGGGGTGGAGGGGGCGCCCCTGCCCCTCTAGTTAAAGGGGGTGAGGCGCCATGGGAGGGGGAGTCCTTGTAGGACTCCCCTCCCTCTAGGGCTGGCGGATTGGGGAGGGGGGGAGGAGTCCTCCTCCCCCACGACTCCTAGTCTTGACCCACCAGGACTCCTTGATCCCTTCCTTGGTTTTCAAGCAAACTCCAAGAAACCTTCCAGAACCTTCCGGAACATTCCGAAACCTTCTAGAATCCTCATACAAATACTCCGGAACATTTCCTAACTCAGGAAATGATCCCCAATATATGAATCTTATTCTCTGGACCATTCCGGATCTCCTCGTGATGTCCCGAATCCAATACGAGACTCCGAACAACATTCGGTCTCCAACGCATATTCCATATCTACTTAAAACAACTTCGAACCTTAAGTGTGTCACCCTACGGTTCGTGAATATGTAGACATGACAGAGACACATCTCCTATCAATAACCATCAGCGGGACCTGGAGATCCATAATGGCTCCCACATACTCAACGATGACTTTGTGATCGATTGAACCATTTACATACGAAACCAATTCCCTTTGTCTCGCGATATTATACTTATCCGAGGTTTGATCATCGGTATCTCCATACCTAGTTCTACCTCTTTACTGATAAGTACTCTTTACTCGTTCCGTGATATGTCATCCCTTGTGACCTAGTCACATGCTTGCAAGCTAACTAGATGACATTCCACCGAGAGGGCCCAGATCATATCTATCCGTCATATGGATGGACAAATCCCAATCTTGGTCCATGCGCTTCAACACATATTTTCAGAATACCCAATGACACCTTTATGACCACCCAGTTACGAAGCGGTGTTTGATGTCATCAAAGTACCCATCCGGTGATGGTGATTAACACAACCTCATGGTCGAAGGATTAGGTTACTATGCATTTAAAAGCTTACAGCAATACGAACTTAATGACTTGATCTTATGCTACGCTTACTATGGGTGTGTGTCCATCACATCATTCTCCTAATGATATAACCTTGTTATCAATCACATCCTTATGTCCATGATCAGGAAACCATGATCATCAATCAATCAACAAGCTAGTTCAACAAGAGGCTTACTAGGGACTCTTACATGTTTACAAAACACACATGTATTAGTGTTTCCTAATAATATAATTATAGCATGGGATGTAAACATTCATCATAAACACAAAGATATAATAATAACCACTTTTATTATTGCCTCTTGGGCATATCTCCAACACATGGGAGAGAGGGGAGTGGAATGGTGTGAGATGGTGCTGGGGTGGCCTCCTTATATAGGCTCGATGGTAATACCGAGAGGCATGGGCGCAACTCGTCGGTGACAGCGAAACAGGGGGCTACCGGCGTGGCGAGGTAGGCGGACGGTCTGCTGGCGGTTAGCTACGGCACAATGGCGCGGCTAGGGGCGGTGGTATATGGTCGGGAGCGTCCCGTGCTCTGGGAGACAGAGGCGGTGCTCGACGTGGCTCCCGACGACTGTGGGTCGCGCGGCGGTGCATGGCCGTGTCTGGCAGGGTGCTAGTGTCGAGGCGGAGCGGCGTGCGGGATATGGTGTCGAGGCGCGGTCTGCTGCGTGCTGGCGGCGATCGCGTTCTGGCGTGCTTGCAGAGAGAAAGGGAGGCGGTGCTGAGGAGTGGTCCAGGGGCTGGGGTCGATCAAGGAGTGGACCATGGGCGGCGGTAGGGTTGGGCGGAGCTAGTGGGCACGCTGAAATGGTGCGGCGTGGTCGCTGGCGCGTTGCCCGCTTCTTGCCGGCGATGACCATAAAGTGGCGGTGCTCCACTGCTGCTCTAGTCCAATGGGTAGGCTGGTTAGGGGTTGGTTAGAGCTGGGGGACTAGGGGATCAAAACTTGCCCAAATACTCGACAATGCATTGATCATCAAATAGTAATAGTTAGGCAAAAAATTTGTGCATGCCACCTGTTCGATTAAATGGCCGCATGAAGGAAATATTTGAATTTTGGGCTGAATTTTGGTGGAGTGATGTAACTTATGCTTAAGCATCTAGGTGTGCTTGAGATTTAAAAATGGAGTTCATTTGAGTGGTTTTTGAGTAAGTGTGATCTATACATATGAACTACATTCAATTTTCAAATGTCATTTAAATTTAGTGTTTGAAAGTTTTTAGGTTGAAACAAAGTGGGCCTTGGTACATCACTACTTGTACTAGCAAGGGGTGCAAAGAACCACAAATGTTTCTGTTAAGATTTGAGTTCTAGGAATAGCCAAAGTAGGCCATGTGATTAAAATGGCACAAATGACCATTTCCTTATTTTATTCTTTTTTATTTCTTTTTCTTTCGGATTTGTTTGGGAATGATCTAGATGATGTTTAATTCCCTTAGAATAATTTTACAATCAATGAATCACTCAAATATGGCAATTCAAACAACTCCTGAATTAAATGCACAAACATATGAATGCTTAATCATTTTTAAATAGAAAAAGTTTTTGTTAACCCTAAATTGGGTAGCTTTGATGTTGATTAACCTTGGATTAAAGTTTTGGGATGTTACATATTGCCTCGTTCTCAATTGATGTTTTTAAATATGCAATTCTGTTTTAGTGCATCTGTTTCGTGCTAGCTGTTTTTGTACTGCAACGTTGACGGCTAGCGACCAGGGCGGCGCCCCTGGTTGGGGTGGTGGTGGAGGTCCCTCCCGGCGACGCCATGACCGGCGGTGGAAGTCCAGGGCCAAGCTGGCTAGTGTTGGAAACCCTAGATCTTCAGATCTAGGCCTCCGATGCTACCTCCCCGGTCCTCTTCGCTGCTGGCAGGGCCGGATCTGGGAGGGGTCGACCCTACTCTATTGTCATCTCTCTCGTTACCGGCCTAGCCGTATGGATGCTGGTACGGTTGGTGCAGCGGATCTTGCAGGTTATCAGCGGGTGGCGAGGGGGCTACCGGCTCGGTTTGAATAAAGGTGGTTGTCCTCGGATTCTTCTCACACCAAGATGAAGATCTACTTGATACGTGTCTCCATTAATCTGGTCGGAGTGTCTAGTTCCGGAAGGCTACGTCTGCGAACTCCCATGAGCGCATCATGCCTGGAGATTGCTGGATCGAAAGGTATTCGGTCGGGAATACCCATGTTTTTTTGGCCGTTTGGGTTCAGAGGGTGCGCTTCAAAGCTCTGTTGGCTGTTAATATCACGGGGCATGTTCTCGTTCCATGGTGCTGACGGAGAATGTCATGGAGACCGAGATCTGATGACTAACTATGATGGTTTGAGTCTGGGTGGTGATGGGGAATTGGCTTGGTGACTCGTGACTTGGAGCAGTGGCATGCGAGTGGGGGCGACTGCATAATAGAGGTTCATAGTCCTATCTTTTAGGGTGAAACCCAGGATCTGGCCTTAATTGGTTGTGCCTGGCAATGACTTTGTTGAAGATATTGTTTTGAGAGCGTGGACTTTCTTCAAGGTGAAAACCTAAGATCTATGATCAGGCGATGACGGTGTTTGTGTACTGTTTCCTTCTTGGAGACGTCGCTTTTGGAGAAGCTGGACTTCTGGTGATATCTTGGTGGTGGTTGTACTACTGGTTCAATGAATGAGTCACTGTAGCGGGATTTTTTTTTAATAATTTTTCTCTCTTTTTGGCTGTGTGCATCCGTATGGCCCCTAAGACGATGCGTTGTTGGAGAGGCCGGATGTAATTGGTATCTTTTAATATTAATATATGCTTTAAAAAAAAAGTGATTTGCGGTAACGTGCTCTCATGTCTGATGCCCCCAAATCTCCGATTGCTCTCGAACAATTTATTCTTGTTGCCGGTCGACGAATCTCCTCTTAGTTAGTCCACTGTTTTGGCAAGAAAGAGCATAATACAGTAGTACTACTGATATTCTCAGCCGTCTTTGACGCCCATCTCTTCTTTGCCGACCTCCTTTTTCTTCTCTGTATGTACGTGCCCCTGTCCTGGGAGGAGCAGGAGAAGTGTTAATTAAAGCTAATCGTCCTGTTCGAATCTATCTGTCATGTTCATCTGATGTTCCTTCTTAATAATGCGTGGGGTTTCGAGCTGAATCTTCGCTTCACCCGGCGATGTGCGCGCGTGACCTAATTTCGGCACAACTAAGCAAAGAACAGCTTGCGAGTCCAAGGGAATGATTTACTCTCACGTCATGTCGCATGATCAGATCACCGGCCCAGTGCGTCCTGCCCAACCACTAACAGCTACCACATGAACTTCTAGGTACATTTTGTATCACGTATGTTTAAAAACCAACCTGAACCGATAGACTTACCGGTTTTTTACGAGAAATCGGTTCAAACAGCAAAAAAAAAAAAGAAAAAAAAAGTTTACTAGATGAATCAAACTTGTAAACCTTATGCTAGGCATAAATAGTAACACATAAAGCCTAATACCACTTGGACACACCATGTTTTTGTGATTACATATTGAAATATACATTATATATATATACCTTTTATGGTTATTTGTTTCAAAAGTTGCTTAAATTTTGACAAAAAGGACGGTTTTTGTCGCCATCGAACTTCGATGGTCCGACCAGCAAATCGGTCGCCTCACCGGTTCACTGGACTATCCGGTTTTTTAAACTATGATTATCAAACACACCCAACAAATGTTTTTCCTTTGCATATCTAGGAGGTGGTTTTTAGCGCGACAGATGCTCGATCGGTGGCCTGGTAAAATTTAGGAATCCGGTAAATAATAAAAAAAACAAAAAAAAGCTCAGAATCAAGTAGCTGGGCAAGATAGAGAAGGTCGAGATATAGCTCGCGCGTCTGTCTCGCGAAGGAGAATGAGTTGAGAAAAAAATGAAACAAAGGTGTGTTTTTGTTTTTAAAAAGCGAAATCCCAACAGAAGGGGCTGCCCCCATCCAGGCGCTCCATTTCTGAATTTCAGACAGCAAAACAAACCAAACTCGACCAGCCCTGCCTCCTGCTGCTCGTGGTCACCACCGCCTTCCCCCCTATCTCCGCGGCCGGAGTCTCGAATCTTTCCTCTCTGCCGAGTCGAGGAAGCTCTGCTTGGAAGATCGGCTCAGCAAGTCGAGGCCGAGATTCAGCGGCGGGATTAATCTCGGCGCCCGCCAGGCAGAGAGAGCGCGCGCGCGCGAATGAACGGGAAAGGCGGGGCGATGGAGCGGAGGTCCTCCGCGAGGTGGAGGCTGCTGCTGCTCTGCGCCTTCAGCTTCGGCCTCGGCATGCTCTTCACCAACCGGTAGGTCTCGCTCCTTCCCTCCATCCCTCTTTTCTCCTGGCACGCGTCCTCGGATCTCGCTTCGGGCCATTGCAGGGATCGCTCGGGTCAATGGCGCGGCGGCTCGGACGGGGTGCACCGTGCAGCGCAGATTTCCTTTTTGTTTTTGTTTTTGACTCGCTTGAGACTTGCAGTTTAAAACGTTGCTTTGTCTTTTTTTAGTCTTAGCCAATGGCTGGCTATGCTGGATGGCTTTGAATTCCTTGTCGCGCTGAGACCTGTTTTGGAGGGAGACCGGGTGATGTTTTTTAGCCCGTCTTCTTCTCTTTGGTCTTTCCTCTTCTGACCTCATGGCGATCTGGGTTGGTGGAAAGCTCGCGTTTCTTATTTTAGAATCACGGGAGATCGCGTTTTGATGTCGACTGCTTTCATGATCTATCCATTAAATCCAAGCTCATCACTGCATTTTTCTCAATGAGAAGAGTGAATTTGCAGCTGCTGTTTTCACGAAACGCTCGGGTGAGATCTACCATAAAGAGCTTGCAGTTTTCTAGGAGAATGTTCATTTGGGTCGCGTGCTTGGCTTCTCTCGATGGAGCGGCGAGCCCGTTTGGGTGGTTTCGTACTTGCTAGCGAAGTGTGGATTTTACCTGTTACTACTTGCTAGTAGTATTTAGTAAAGCTTGCTGGAACAAGGACATGCTTGTCCTTGCGCGGTTGGATTTATTCTTTACTTGCAAGAGCAGCTGCGCTGGACAGATTTTATCTGGACAACAACTTAGCTAGCTAGAAAAAATTAAATGCGATTGGATGTGAAAGTTGATTGGTTCACTTGCCCTTTGGAGAGTTCAGGGACTGAAATTGGAACATGTAACACTGGGCAAGGATCGTTTTGGTTCTTGATCTCAAAAGGACTTGAAGTGCTTGTTCCTTGTTGCTCTTTGGCATATCTTGACGAATGGTTTCGGGTTCTTTTTACAGCTTCTGGACAGCACCAGATACCAGTAACCACATCATGTCTCAACGCAGGAGGCAGGATCAGGAGTTGCAACTCGTGTCAGAGGATTGCAATACAAAGAGGGTGGGTTTCCAAGTCCAAGTTCAATTAATTCGCATGATTTTACCATCAATTTGTACATTGCTTTTTTGGTTGAACGCTTTAGTCTACAATTGCATTTGCAGAAGCATGGGACAGACAAGGATATAATGGGAGAGGTAACCAGGACCCACGAAGCCATACAGTAAGTTCATTTGACCCCATCCGGTGTAAAATCGAACAATTCAACTGTGTTTGGACTATTTGCATCTGAAAGTTCTGTTGGGATTGTTTGTGGTCTTAGATTGTTGGATAAGTCAATCTCAACGCTGCAGATGGAGCTTGCTGCCAAGCGAAGCACGTTGGAACTGGTCCGCAAAGGTGTCCCAGTAAATTCAGAAACTAACCAACCAAGGAAAAAAGCATTTGTGGTTGTTGGAGTTAACACTGCATTCAGTAGCCGCAAGCGTCGTGATTCAGTCCGGGAGACATGGATGCCTCAAGGTTGGTAATGCGTTGTTGTTGTTAACTTAGATGAATAAGAACATGTTCGTGCTTACTGAATTTAGATGTCGATGACCTAATCGCTTACGTGGTTTTGCTTAATACCACAAGCCATTTGTAGTTAGCAGCATTTCGTCGTTTTATGTTGACCCTCTTATTTCTGTAGTCACCATGGTTTTCTATCATGGCATGATTGAATGATTATATTGGAGTATTGGACTATAATTTTCTGCACACGCCCCTGATGAAGCACACGACACTTATAAAGTGATAATCATAATAACCAAGCTGCGTTGAAAGGGCAAGCTGCTTGCATTATGCTTTTATCAACTACTAATCTACTACCATACAGAAGTAGAAGGTGCAATGGTGGTAGCTTATGGAGTAGTGATTTTTATAGAGGTCTGGTATCTATGCTTGCCCAAAACAACTTAGGAGTTGGTACACAATACTTATCTAATAAGCTGTGTATCTTGTTTCTTAGCTGTATGACTACTATTGTAGGATAACTTGCTCATTTTTTCTTGTAGCAAATGTTGTTCATTAAGTAGGTATGCACTATATTTGTATGTTATTCCTTGCTTTTTTTTGTTATGTCAACCATAACCTTTATAATAACTTACAGCTTGATATTTTTGTGTACATCGTTATTGAATTCCAAATGTTATCATAGTCCACTATTTTGTTTCTACTAAAGCTCTCTTCCTGCACTTAGGTGAAAAGTTGGTACAGCTTGAGGAACAAAAGGGAATTGTTATCCGCTTCACTATAGGGCATAGGTAATCAGTTGTTTCGTGTTACCGCCAGATCATTTGTACTTTTTAATCATTTCTGATCTTCCAATTTTCTCTGCCTAGAGCCTGTATTCGTATCACTTGGATGCATCGGTTTCTCTTCTATAGAATGAATAAACTTCTGTTAACATTTCTACTGTTAGAGTCTCATAGATAATCTGTGTGCTCCGAAATGTGCACAAGTTGCTGTTGCTGTCTTGCTGACATATTAAATATATATATATATAAAAAGAAACGTTGCCAACGGGGGAATGATCCCTCCCTTGGTTATATGTTGTTAGATAGATATGAGACCTCTCCGCACTTTTTCAGCACAAATAGAGGAGTCCGTGCTTTGCGCAGGACTCAAACTCGGCTGGGCGAGTTCAGCACCCTGAACTCCAGCCACTGAGCCAGCGCTGACATATTAAATAACATGGTAGTATTCCTGCAAGCACCCATAAATAAGTTGTAAATAACAATGTTCACGAAATTTTGCACCTAGACATGCAAAAAACTCTTGCTAAGTTGCGATTTGTCATACCTCAAATCCTTGAGTTGCAATGGCTAACGAGTGACACAACCCTGATTTAGTTCAACGTCCTCTTTCTGTGGAACACAGTTGTTGTGGACTAGCAGCAGGGAGTCACAGAGGGAGTTCAGGAGTTCTTTAGGTAATAGTGGTGTATTAGGAAATCTAGCACGGAAGGAGTCTAATCTGTTAGGACTTCGTACCACATTAGGAAAGATCAGGGTCATAAGCATCAGATATTATCTCCTCTAATCTGTCTATCTAATCTCTGGCAACCTATCGATTTCAGTATAGTAGTTATCCTGTTGTGGGTCAAGGTTCACAACAACGGTTTCCTGTTCATCCATGTCGTGCTTCCTATCTGCTTCAAAATTTGGTAGTCCTTCCTTACAAGTGTGTAACTGTTTTTGGTGATTGTGCAGTGCTACATCCAACAGTATATTGGACAAATCAATAGATGCAGAAGATGCACAGCATCACGATTTTCTTAGACTGGCAAGAATCTACCCTTGACTGATGTTTTGACATTGAATCGTACTTCTTTGGCACTAGCACTGACCATGTTTCTCTTGTTGTTCATTTATCATCCAGGACCATGTCGAAGGGTATCATGAACTCTCTGCAAAGACAAAAATCTTCTTCTCCACAGCTGTGGGCATTTGGGATGCTGACTTCTACGTCAAGGTTGATGATGATGTGCATGTGAACTTAGGTGCATTTTACTTCTTTGATGTTGTAGCTTTCTTTTGGAGAATAAATCAACTCAGTTATGTTAATCACCTTATCGATATGTTGCACATGGAAAAAACAGGAATGCTTGCCACTACACTTGCACGTCATAAATCGAAACCAAGAACTTACATTGGCTGCATGAAGTCAGGCCCAGTTCTTGCTGACAAGTAAATGTTAACTGAACTTTCTTAAAATTAAATGCTAGCTTGAGGTGCAAACTATAAATTCTCCGCTTGAACCTGCTCTTGTCATATAGGAATTTGAAGTACCATGAACCGGAGTCCTGGAAATTTGGGGAGGATGGAAACAAGTACTTCCGCCATGCTACGGGACAGATATATGCCATCTCAAAAGACCTTGCAACCTATATCTCAATAAATCAGTACGATTCGTCGATGGTCATGTTATAAAATGATCCTCTTGATACGAAATGAAGTAAATCTAATGATGCCTATGATCTTTGGCAGGCCCATCTTGCACAAGTATGCAAATGAAGATGTGTCACTCGGGTCGTGGTTTATTGGTTTAGAGGTTAATCATATCGATGAAAGGAACATGTGCTGTGGAACTCCACCAGGTCTGTCTGCTTCCTCGCTACTTAACAACCCTTATCATACACTTCTTCTCTAACCTCTCCTAATTGTGCATCAACACCTCTGCAGATTGTGAGTGGAAAGGGCAAGCCGGCAATGTCTGTGTCGCGTCCTTCGATTGGAGCTGCAGCGGCATATGCAAATCTGTCGAGAGGCTCAAGGATGTACATGCTCGATGCGGTGAAGGCGATTCTTCTGTTTGGAGTGCTCTCATCTAGTGAGTACCCTCCCTGGACGTAAATATGTAGCATGCTCGGTACACCCTGACGATCATGCCTCGGTGGCTGCAACTGAAATTGCACGAAACGGGTCCTAGCTGATGGACTCGATTTCTGGTAATTGAAGTTCGGCTTGAGGCAACACGTGTAGCGTAGATGATACTTGTTGAGGTGTTGAGAGGCCTTAGACCCTTAGTAGATGTGAATTGCTTTATGTCACCATTGGTGACCTTGCTGGTGTTAGAAGAGAGACCGAAGTAGAGTTGGGGGCTGAGGTCCTCAGCTGTTGTGCAACAAGTTAGAGATCATGTGCTGTAGAAAAATATCTAATGCAAATTTTGGTCAATTTTTTATGCAACTTCCTTTGTTTTTTTTGTGTGTGCACAAACACCAATTGCTTGGTTAGAACATCTTAAATAGGTTCGACCAATACCGTCCTAGTACTATTTTTTTTTTCAAGTGTACCTTCGAATCTCTCTTCTCGTATTTGTTTTTCGAGGGGTTAGATTCCGAAATAGTTTCCGAAAAGGGAGGGAATAGAAGCAATCTCTATACTTGCAATCATACATTTTGCACAACAATCTGGAATAGAAGCAATCTATACTCATATGGCAATTAATCTAGCAATCAAAATCACGATCAAATTCAAACCAAGGGGGAGGAGTGTGGGATCATACCTGAGATGGACGGGGAGAGGCCAGCGATGGGGACTGGCCAGGGATGGGGAGAGGGCGGCGACGACAGGGACGGGCACTAGCGGCGGGAGCTCGCGACGGGGACGGGCGCTGGCGGTAGGTGCTCGCGGGTACTGGCGGTTCCGGGCAGGGAATGTCGGCGAACCAGGGGCCGAGTGGGGGGCCGGCGGCAGCGCGGGCACTAGCAACGACGAGGGAGTTCACAGGCGTGCGGGAGATGCCGAGGAAGACATGGCCGCGACAAGGTGCGGCTGTGGATAGAACTAGATTTACGACAGGCTTGCCCGTTGGTTATAACCCTAGGTTCGGTGCCATATCGAGCGGCGCCGACCAAGCGGTGAGATTCAGTTAGTCCGTGCTATGTCGGCGCCATTTAATGTGGCGCCGAGCTAGCTGCCACGTCGGAGTTCCTAGTCACCCGGTCGAGCGCTTCGGCGCCTGGACTGCCTGGCGCCGACTTTGAAGAGGTTCGGCGCCGTTTAAAATGGCGCCTAGTCGAGGAGTCAGATTCCGAAATAGTTTTCGAAAAAGGTCAGATCCGGAATTATAGTTAGCCAAAAAGGACAGATTTGTCAAAAAAATAAAGTTTCCCGTAGCACATTTTCCCATACAAATTTGAGTCGATTCCCCGAATTAAAGGACGCCGAGCACCGTCCTAGTACTTTTTTTTCTCTTCTCGTCTTTGTTTTTCTCTCGTGATGTTCCGGTCCTTCTCCTGTCGGGTCCGTCCCCATCTCTCCTGATCCATCTTTTCCCCAAATCCAAATCCTCCAACGAGCACAAAGGAGCGGTGACTTGCGTCGCTCTGGCTGGGGCACGGACGACCGTCCTCGAGCAGCCACGAATCTCCGACGCTGGTAGACTGGCCGTGCGCTCGAGCTGGCCGTCCACACTCGCCGCCGCTGTCTCACGCGCATACCGGCTCCCGGTGCCGCACCAGTAGGGCCTCCTCGCTGTTCCTCCGTTCCGTTGTCGCTCCGCGGGGATGACAAGACCTGGGAGTCTAATTGACCTAGGTGGAGGCCGGCGACGACGGCGCCGTTGGCCATGCTGTTGGCGGCGGCGACTACAACCTCTGCGCGCATAGGTGCCAGATCCGCCATGAGAGAACACCACCACGACGTGAGTCTCCTCCATGGGGAGCAGGAGCTCGGGGACGATGCGAGTCTGCTCCCTGGAGCATCTTGGGTGGTCGCCTTCGTCCTCCTGCCTCGATCTGGAGAGACGACACAGAGCAGAGGATGGAGACAGAATTTGCGGCGACGACACCGCAGAGGAACGGAACGGGCCTCGGCGACGGGCCGTAGCTGGGCCTCGACCGAGTTCGTCAGGCAGGCGGTGCGGGACGCGAGATATGCCGTTCGCGGCTGTTTAACGTGATACTACTATTAGTACCATACCGGTAATTGAAGAAGAATCGGACCACTTTATTAAACCGAATAGTACCGACTTATCGCCAACTCAGGGGACGCACGGCTGTCAGCTGTGTCAGATGCCAAAGAGCACACACAAAAGAGGCCACAGAGCCCAACCCGTGAACCAGCGCCCAAAAAGTGCACACGGACGAAAAGAAGGCCTCCGAGCCCATCCGTGACCCAGCACCGATAAGTGCGCACGGAACAAAAACAAAAACAGTGAAAAGATCCCCTATGAGGGCACAGTCGTAAAAAAAAGCGCAATTGCATCTCCTGAGTTGGCATGTGCTAGACATTAGCACCTGGCTTTTGTTCTTCAAATTTTATGTAAATTTTAAAATACAAGAATTTCTAGAACATACCCATTCTCTATGTGTTGGTGATGCAGTCGATAGCCAATAAAAGTCAAATTTCCTTAACTGTACATAACACTGCCTCTATTTTCACAAACCTAGTGGCATTTAATTTTAATTTCAAGTCATCATGAAATAAGTTATATTACTAATTTTACCGATGAACGCAAGACATGCTAGAGACCCAATAACGGCTAAATCTAGCCTTTCTCGAAAAGAATACTATACTACTAATCTACACCAAACATGCCATGGTTGGTTGGTACATGTGATTCCCGCTCCTCTTCCTTGCGAAATATTGATTGTTTGTATTCGATAATTTCACTTGATGAACTTTTGTTTTATCTTTGGCATATGTTTGATCCCTTGAGCTCTAGCTCGGATATGATTAATTGACCAACAAAGTATTTCAGCATAATGAATAATTATCCTATTTGTAACTTCAATTTACTTTTCACATTTCAAATGCAAGTTTGAAAGAGTGATGCTACAACATTGACCAAAACAGGAATAAATAGGTCGACATTTGCGTGCATAATCTATGCTGATCAACTATGGACACATATAGGACACATATAAGAATGTTCTCGAATTTCAAATATCCTCTATTCACATTGTTGCTAAAGTGAAAAATAACCATCCGGGTCTAGGCATTTAACTTGTCTAAGAACATCATCACAAAATCACTTCTTCATTCTAACACAGAGAGGTTATTATGAATTATGAACATCGACAAGTCTTCGGGTAGCTCTAAATGGTAAGGTGTTTCTCTTCTTTATTCCAAGATTTTGTATGGTCTCACTTATCGAGGTGATAGTTTTCCTTTAATTCCAAATCTCCCGATTCTTTAAATTTGCTGAGAAAAGGAGAGCCTTCTTGAGATGCACTCTAAAAATGCGACAGAACTTATGAAAAAAATGCAATTGCATCCCTCAAGTTTGTATGTGCTATACATTAGCACCTGGCTTTTTGTTCAAATTTTCTTTTCCTTACCAAAAATTTAAATTTTTCATTGAATAGGATTTATAAATTTTAAAATTCAGGATTTTGGCACCGTATCTGTTTCCAACGTATCCAATAATGGTTAAATTGTCCTTCCCCATGTTCCTCATGAAGTCGATAGTAAAATTCAAATATATTGTACATAGGCTGTCTGTATTTGTCATAAACTAGTCACATTTAATTTCAGTTCATCATGAAATAAGTTATATTACTATTTTTCCGATCAACTCAAGACATGTTACAAACCCAATAATGGCTAAATCCAGTCTTCTTCGAAAAGAATACTATATAACTAATCTACACTCAACACAAAACATGCCATGGTTGGTGATTCTCGCCCCCTCCTCTTCGTTGTGAAACATTGATAGTTTGTGTTCGATAGTTTCACTTAATAACTTATGTTTTATCTTTGAAATCAGTTTGATCTCTTGAGATCTTGCTCCTATATGATTAATTGACCAACAATGTGTGACTATATACTGAATAACTATCTTACTTGTAACTTGAATTTACTTTTCACATTTCGAATGCAAGTTCGAAAGAGTGATGCTACAACATTGGCAAAAACAATAATAATTATGTCCACATTTCATGCACAATCCAAGCAGCCGATCGACATTGACAATTGACACATGCATGATGTATATAAGAAAGTTCTCGAATTCCATATATCATCTATTCACATTGATGCTCAAGTGAAAAATAACCATCAACGTCTAGGAAATTAACTTGTATAAGAACTGTCATCCCAAAACCACTTCTTCGCTCTGACACATGAAAGCCATTATGAACACTAGGCAAGACTGCAAGACTTCGTATAACTCTAATCGATAAGGTGCTTCTCCTTTTTATTCCAAGATTTTGTATGGTCTCACTTACCAAGGTAATAGTTTTCTTTTAACTCAAAACCTCCCTATTAAACTATTAAACTTATTGAGGGAACGAGAGCCTCAATGTAGGATTACATTCTTAGGTAGAGAAGTTCATCTCACCACCTCTCATAATAAAGGATTAAGATGCACTTTGAAAATGCGACCGAACTTATTAAAAAATATAATTGTGTCAATTTGTTTAGTTTACGACGACCTGCACTATAAGGCCCCTGTACACACGCCCTAAGTTTTCATCTCCGGCAAGACATGGTAACTTCACATCCTGGCCAGGGCTTAATAGGATTGATAAGATACTCTTATCAACAAGTCGCAACTTCTTTTCTGGAAGCTCATCTAAGAAGAACTCTGAGGATGCGCGCTAGTGACAAAAAGTGCACATGATTGACTAGTGTTGATGTGTGAGGCCAATCTAGAGATCCTAGAGAGCTAACAGGGGTAACAGTCGTCGGCCCTGGGGTGGTAAGGGTGTTACATTTGGTATTAGAGTCGACCCTCATGGTTACATGAGCGTGTATGATCAGGAGTGCGGACATGTGGAGCATGGCGTGTGTGGCCCATCATGGCACACAATATGGCACATGTGTCGGCACTAGACGCACAGACATGTGCCAAGAGAGGACATTCCTAGCCTAGTGTGTTATTTGGGGACATCGATCTTATAAGGGTGGGTGTATGTGACATCTTGACCTAGGGCTTAATACGATTGATATGATACTCGTATCAACAACTTGAAACATATTTTCCGAAAGATCATCTGAGTCCTGGAAATTTGGGGAGGATGGAAACAAGTACTTCCGCCATGCTAGGGACAGATATATGACATCTCAAAAGATCTTGCAACCTATATCTCAGTAAATCAGTACATTTTATCGATGATCATGTTGTAAAATGATCCTCTGGATACAAAATGAAGTAAATCTAATGATGCCTATGATCTTTGGCAGGCCCATCTTGCACAAGTATGCAAATGAAGATGTATCACAATGGCAGCGTGGGTGGCGGCGGCGGTAGCGGGCGCGCCGTGAGTCTAGTTTTTCCTCCTGTAAGTGGGTGTCCACTCAATGGTTTTAAGTGGGCTGGGCTAGTGGCGTCGTGGGCATACCTTGTCTGCTTACAGGTCTATACATGCCTGCTGCAGCAGCTCCACGCAGTATGCTCAGATCGAGGATGTGTGCGCATGCACAATTTTTCAGGAGTTGCACCGAAGAATTCAGGATCCATGTCTACATCGCTTTGCTTGTGAGGGCACGCGACCAATCTGCACTGCTTCGAGACACGACTACATCGATACCAAGATCTGCACTATATCAAGCCGGATTACATCGATACCAAGATCTGCACTATATCAAGCCGGATTACATCGACTGAAACATCTACGTCAAGCTGTACGACTACACAAAGATCTTCATCGAGTTCTACATCATCAACAAAAATCATCACCAAGGTCTACATCACGTGGTCTAAAACCGCCGCCGCCAGATCCCGGCGTTCTGCTAGGACAATCACACAATCGCCTTGCCGGCCTGGTCAAAAACCTGTCGCCGCTACCCGCAAAAAAAACTGCCGCCGCAACCCCTAAAAAAACTGCCGCCGCCAATCCTATGCGATCCACCACCGCCACCATAAAAACCTTACCGTCCCGGCGCTCTGCTAGGGCGATCACACAATTGCCTCGCCCGCCTGCCCCTCCGCCAATCCTATGCAATCCACCGCCACCACCATAAAATCCTTGACGATGTCGCTTGCCTTGTGCCCCAGACGCCGCCTCCAAAAACCCTATAACCAAAAACCTGCCGCCGCCGCAGATCTCTGCCGCCATTGCACAAACACCCGCCGCCGCCGCAGGTTCTTGCCGCTGCCGCACAAAAACCTAAAACCCTACGACACAAACCGTGAGTGAAGTAAACAATTATGTTAGATGGGAAAATCAAAGCATACATTAAAACCAAATTAAATAGCTTCTTTATCTTGTAAACTCACGTGATTGCGACCCAAAGCATCGATATCTCCAGTGTATTGCATGTACAGATTCTCTAAGGGCCCCCATTTGGTAGATACCTGCAAGTGCACAGATCGTTTGTAGCTAGTTTCGAAATAAAGATATCGATCCCACAGGGAGCAGTAGGCGAAAGACTAAAATGTTTTTAACTAAAACTAAATGAAGTACTTAAGGAATAATTTTAAGATGTGTAGCATCCCAATTGTCTAACAATTGTAATGCTACTTGTCCTAGTAAGATATTGGCTATTTCATATATATTATTGTTGCATCATAATGATATCATGCTCATGTCATCATGCCACCTTGCATTTGAGCATCATATCAAACCCTTTTTCTTTTGGTTCTCCTCTCACATGCATTATTAATTATATTTGCCTCTTGATATTGTATTTGGTTTTTGATATATTGTTCAATGCCCAAGTTGAGTTGGGGGCATATCTTTTATTTCCATTCCACCATCTTTCTCTTCCACCACTTTATAATCCCACCATCGCATTAACCATGAGCTTGTTTCTCTTTCTTTTGCTATTTTTGTTCTAGCTCATGTGGGATGGGGTGGATCTAGTCCTTTAAAATTCCTTTGCTTGGCTTTATTCCATTTCTTGGAAATGCATAAGAATAATGCCATCATATTATTATTGTTGTCACAAAATAAATAATGGCATTATTATTTTTGCATGGGCCATGCAAGCTTCTCCACCACCTTTTTCCTCCATTAGTTTTCTTTGGATTTGGTAGATCCTATCTAGGAAAAACCATCTCCTACCATTCCACCTCTCCATAGTCTCAACCATATCTTTTTCTTTTATTTATTTCTTCAAGCATGATCATATGAGCCTTTTTCCACCTAATTCTTTTCTTCCTCTTTCTTTCTTGTTTCTCCTCCACATTAGCTCCTGCAAGATCAAGCCCTATGGTTCTTCTTGGTTTGGCCTCATAAACCAAATTAAAAATCTAATTACCTAATAAAACCTAACCTAGGTTCTCTCTCTCTCTCTCTAAATTCTCCTAAACCCTAACTCCACTTACCTCTCTCTCTCACACCCCTCTCTCTCTAGCATGACCACCTGGCCACCCTCTCCCTGGCCCACACCCAGCCACCCTAACCCTAGCCCATGCCCTAACCCGAGCTCCACCTAACCCTAGCCCGAGCTAGCCTCTCTCCTCTCTTTCTTTCTCTACCGCCATGCTGGCCCCACCCTGCAGCCGTTCGCCGCCTGGGACCACCTGCAGCCCCTCCCCGCCGTGCCTACCAGCCCCAGCTCGAGCCCCAGCTCGAGCCGGCACGTGAGAGAGAAGAAAAAGGTGGCACCGAGGCCACCTTTATCTCTGCCGTGCCCCAGCTGTCCTCCTCCCTCTCCCTTCTTTTCCCTCCTTCCACACGCCTCTCCTGCGTCTCCAGATCCGCCCCAGAGCCGCCCTCTTCTTCCCCTTCCTCTGCTCCGACCACAGCTCCTGCCGCCGGTCGCCGCCAGCACCCACCTCGCCCCGTCGTTCCAGCCGAGCAACTCGACCTGGAGGTGGCCTGGAAGCGCGAGGAGGTTCCTCTACGACGCCCCGTACACGCTGACGCGATGGAGAAAGCCCCAGCATCGCCAGATCCTCGCCGACCTGACGAAACCCTAGTTCGTCGGAGCGCCTGCATCCCCGACGATCCGCCGCGCCCCCGTCCGATCCGAGCCCGCCGTCGAGCCCGCTGTGAGCTTCTCCCCCTCTCTGACATGCTCCGCCTTGCCATCTACGTCTAGAGCCGCCGACCGTTTCGTCGAACGGCCGTAGTGCGCCAGAGCTCGCCGCCGTCTGCAGGTTTCCCGCGCCGCAGCAAGTTTACCTAAGCCCCCGCCCCTTCCCTGTCAACACCCCGAGCCAGACGCACTGGCTAGCCCCTCCGCGCGCACTCCCGCGACCCGGGATCGAATCCCCGCTCGCGCCGCGCGCCGGATTTCCTCGCCAGACGATGAAGAAGAAAAATAGTAACCCGGGCTTGTGGTAATTTTCATTAAGCCCCCCACCTTTTTGATTCCTGCAACCCGCGCTCCTAGAGACCCCACCTGTCAGTCGCTCTGGTAGAATTGCAGAAAACCCCTCTGCTTTTCCTGGCCGCAACCCGCGCTCCAGCCCCAGCCCCACCTGTCAGCCCCTGTCTTCCTCACTGCTGTCACGTGGGCCTGCGCCAGTTGGCCCACCCCGCAGTCACAGTGGCTAGCTCGACCCGCGGTAACAAAAGGTTTTCCGCGCGCGTGGCCCAGTCAGCGCAAGGCCCACCCGTCAGTGGCTGTGGCTGGATCTGACTGGGTAAGAAAAGTATTTCCGGCTGTCTGTTTTAATTTAAACCTTTTTCAAATTGTTTTAAATTCAAATTCAAATCAGATTTAAATAAATTTTAAACTACAAATCCAAATAACACAAGTAATATATGTTTTGGAATCAGAAAAATGTGAGGAATCCAAATATGCCCTTCAAAATAATGTTTGAACACTTTAAAATTTCGAGATGATTAAAATTACAATAAAATGCCCTTTTCCTTAATTAATTAATAACTTTTGTTTTATAACTCCAAATTTGACAAATAATATGTCTAAATCGATCAGCGCGACGAGCCCGTTCTATCTATGCAGTTCTTGTTCTGAATGGAAGCATGCATCATGTTGTTAATAAAAATCTGAATTGTTTATAACATTAAAACTTGGTTAAATGAATAATAAAATGCTTTATCTCTTGTATCCACACCTCACCTTTGCCATGCTACTTTAATGCCATGTAAATTGTGCATCATTCATCATGGCATGTTTGTTTGCTTGTCACATTTTAATTCATATGCTTGTGCACTTTATTTATGCTGGCCCTTGTTTCTTTGGTTCTTCTTCGAATAGACGCCCAACAGGAGAATTACCAGGAATCCCAGGAGTATTACCCAGATCCATCTCTCGCTTCAACTGAGCTGCCAGGCAAGCGCTACCACATGCTTGCATACATACAGTACCTATTGCCTCTATCTTATTCTTGCATCATTGAGTCGCGATTGCATTAAATTGAATCCCAAGTACTGCATGGCCTTTACTTTTAAACCACACCAAGCTTGTTCCGGTCCCATGAGCCATTACTACAGGAGTTGTTTGAGCCATGCGAGTCATAGAAAAGCATGAGTAGGGTATGTGAGTGTCTGATGGATAATGAGGTACCTAAACAACATAACCTGAGTAGTAATGGGATAACTAATGAAAGAGGCACCGGTGAGCAATATCTGCTATTTGGTTTTTCATGCTCACTTGTGTCCCGTAGGACCCCGAGTACTTGATTCCTGTTCCTTGATTATTCGCACTATCCACATCCGGGAGGCCTTATGGACCCCCCCTGAGCCAGAGCTTGATTCATTCTTATTTCTTGGGGCCACAATTAGTTTGGGGCTTTATTACTATTCTGTACTTATGCCATGTTACCGCTTTATTTAAGATTGTGCGAGGAGCACCTGTACTGTTTTGGATCGTGACACGTTTTCGCTGTATCGACAAGCCCAGTCACATTTTTGGGTTCCCAGTCGTTTACCGCCGTCCACACAAACCTTGGGTCCGTCTCGGAGCCGGCCAACTTTGTTGCGGGTAGCTTAATGGGGTGGCCCCCTGAAATATTTTTGAATCCTGTGATTGCTTTGTCGTGAATGCCTCGTTGGGTTTTGATTTGTTTTTTCCGAGGTTGATCGAGTGTGTGTTGCTATTCGTGCACCCCTGCAGGGTAAATCTTTCTGAAAGCCGTGTCCGCGGTTATGGTCGACTTGGAGCACAGTTTCTCGATCATAGACAAGTATAACTAAAGTACCGCCTTTAAGTTGACTAAGTACTTGACTAGTAAATAGTGCAATACTCACGGAATGGTTAATAAAACTGCCAACGGATGATGGGGGTTGTTCGTCCGCTTCCTCGTTGGTAAGCGAGGAGGAGGATGGATCTGTTAATTATACTGTTATAACTGTTGTTCTTAATTCACGGACATCCGTCTATCATTGGTTAGGCGGATGGTTAGCGAGTATCTGTAGAATTGTTAGGTATTATCTTTCGCTGCAATTGCGTCACCCCAGGTTGTGTCCCCTTTAGCGGCATAAAGACTTGCTGAGTACCCCTAGGGTCTCACACGATAAATTGTTTGATTCAGATGAACAGGTGTACCCGCCAGATGGATACTGGGTGGAAGAGACAGATGATGTTGGCAGCGATCATTCGGTGTAGAGATTCCGGGAACGGGGATCCGTGAGATCTGTGGGTGGGATGTGTTTATTTATGGGGCATCTTATGCCGATTTGCTTCTTATCCGTACTCGGATCTTGTTTTCCGCTTCCGCCTCATACTCTGATGTGTGATGTAGGAGGAGCTATCCTAAATTATTATATCTATCTAGGACATTTGGATCTTGCCGTATGGCGTTGCTATATTTCTATTTCTTTTAGATGGAATGGCTCTAAGGACTGTTGTATGTGGCTTGCATACATACTCATTTGTGTATGTAGTTGATCTCTTCGCCTGCCGATTGCGCCGCTCGTTCTTGTTCCATTGCCTGAAAGTGGTTAGGACGGCCGAAAGGTCTACCATGAGTGGCCCTGGGCCCCACCGTACTATTTTAACCACTTTCGTTCATCCAGGCATTAACTAAGAGCGTAATTCACCGAGGTAGTTACAAGATGCAAGAAAAGTAGATTTTTTGGGTTTTTGATTGAATGAAGCAATTAAAGTAAAGTAAAACTTAATGCAGAAAGTAACAATCACGTGTGTAAAAGAGCTTGGAACTGCAATAGGGAAAAAGGCGTTCTAAGAGAGTGGTGGATACACCGCAAGCAATTTAGACTAAGCAATCAAGATAACAAATATTCTCATGATATGTATGTATGTGGGAGAAGGTCCATATATTGACAAATAGGCATCAACCACTGCTCACATCATCCTTCATAACCACAACTGACAGATAAATGACATCAATCGTATTATCCCGCTATTAAGGGATTTTTCCCGTGGCATGGACATGGATTTATGAGTTCTCCTTGTTTCTCCAAGTTAGTACATAAAGAATGACAACGAATTTATAGTCACAATAAGTGTTATCATCCCTCCGTCTACCAACAAGTAAACCTCTTCATCGTGTCCCCATAAGAGGCAAATATTAAGGAGGTGCACAACTCCCAACATCAAGATGAAGACAATTAACACATACACATAATGATATATATCATAATAATCTCTATATTATCTCAATCATATCCTAGGGTTTCTCCAACTTCCCAAGAACTAATGATCTACTCAGACATGGAGGTAATCAACATCATAGCAATGGTAATGGAAATGATTGTAAATGAATAGTTCTTGTATAAATCCACAACGAGTATAGAAATTACAACAAGATCTAGATGGGGTAAAGATGGAATGGATGGAGATGATGGTGGTGTAGTGGTTGATGAAGATGAAGATCGATGCCTTGGCCTCCCAGATCTGTGTAGGGCGAAGATGGATCCCTTGGGCAAGTTCCCACTCGAGATGCCTTCCGGAGTTGAGGTTTTGGTGATTTCTAGGTGACATGGGTATACCCTACAGGTACTTGGGTTTGATATATACGGCCTGGATACAACAGAAGCCCACGGCATTGCCAAGGCCCAATATAGAATTCGAGTGGCCCATGGACTCCCGATTGCTTGCGAGACAAGAAGAAGCTTAAGATAGAAAGTTCAAAGGTAAAACCCTAATCTGTAACCGACTCGACCTGCTACCCAAGACCTAGCCTATCTATATAAAGGCTAGGAGGGGGCGGCGAGGAGGACGATCACAACCCTAGTTTCCACAACTCTCGCCAGATTGCATCTGCGTGCCCCTGTAATCTTCAATTTCTTTGTTAATTCCAAAAGCAGACAAGCAGGAGTAGGGACCTCTACGAGGCATGAACCTGGGTAAAACTTGCGTCCCTCTGTGCTTGTTTGCTAGCCGATTGATGCCTCCAGCGCTCCCTCCTTCTCCAAAACCCAAGTCCATAACAATGGGCATTGACGAGTTAAACCCTCGTCAATTGGCGCCGTCCGTGGGGATTGGGAGTGCTGATGTCGCGGCTTCTTCGGCCCCGTCAACCGCGATCTACAATTCTGCAACAACGGAGATTCACCAGCTCTTCGGCGCATTCGACTTCACCATCCACATGTCGGCCACTCGCCCGACTTTTGAGTCCGTGGGTGATGGAATCAGCCTGACGATTGGGAGCTTCCACTTCCAGGTTGGTCAACTGGGCACGCTTCGCATGCCTGACCAGCCAACGGCACCTGCGATTGCTCCAGCATCGTGGTTCCCGCCACCAATCGACACCCTCAGCGAGCTCAACACCTCAATAGCAGCTGGGAGTACGGACAGTGACAGCAGTCGCGGATCCGATCTGGGTGACCTAGCCACTGAAGATGGAGCCTATGGCTCCGGACCTAAAAGCTGCGAGAGCAACAGCTTCCCCAACCACTTCATGTGCACCGTCATCAACACGGGTGATACCATCGCCAATCGCGAAAACGCTGGCACCGGATTTGGCACCAGACCACCCAACGGCAGCACGCCCAACGGTGGCATACCAGTCGTGAACGACGGCCCCACCAACGGTGGTAACGGTGTGCCCGTCAATAATGGGACATGGGAGAACCGGTGCTCATGACGAATGAGAACACCGGCGAGCGCATGTTGATCAAGCTCAACGACAACGAGTGGGCCCGCTGTTGCGAAGCTCTACGGGGCAATCCTCTACCCCCAACACACCGCAGGACATGCTAATGGGCTACCATTGGCTATTAAAAGGGGAATTCAAGCCAACAACAGGTGATCGTGCAACTCGAAGCGCGCATAAAGGCGGCGGATGAGTCGAGTCTTCAACGAGCTGGGCTCTCCTTCAACGGAGGATCCTCCTCCAAAGACAACGAGTATGTTGCCAACAAGCGGCGATCTCGACTGGCCCACCTCACCGAGCAAGAATGCGTAGAGGCCATGAAAGTCCTTGACTTCGGCTCTATGACGGTGGAAACGCGGGGCAACATGCTCCCAAAAACGCCGCAAGCCGCGGTGACGGCGGACACCATGTACCTCCTCAACAACCAGCCTCCGGCTGGAGATGCGCGAGCTACCATGCACCGATCTACGACTGTGGGCCTGGGGCTAATCGAGGCCGCCCTCGACAAAGAACCAACACCGGAGCCGAAGAAAAGCAAGGCTCTGGAAAAGTACTACTCGTACTCCTCTTGTGATGACAGTCACGATCTGTCACGGCGACGTCGCTCACGCCGGCATGACCGCGACTACGGCGCGCGCGATGACCTCACGCAGCGCAAAGTCGACAAGATGCGGGCAAGACGTGCTCGTTCGACTGACTCGAAAGAAGACGAGACTGAGCTCTGCGGTGCCAGATGCTTCAGCAGAGCCATTAGGCAGAAGAGAATGCCTAAGGGGTTCAAACTCCCGTCGAAGAACCCAAAATTTGACGGCCTGCAAGACCCGAAAATCTGGTTGGAGGACCACATCTCCTCCGTTAGGCTACACGGAGGGAGTCGAAGCACGACCATGCAATGCCTGCAGCTACAGCTGCAGGGCGCCGCCCGCGCATGGCTCAACAACCTCCCGTGCGGATCCATTCGCAGCTGGGAAGAGCTAGTCTATAGTTTTGTGCGCAATTTCAAGGGCACTTACAAAAGGCCCGCATCAATCGAAGAACTGAGAAGCTGCCAGCAAAGATCTGGCGAATCTCTATGCTCGTACATCTAGAGATGGTCCATCATCAAGAACTCCGCAGAAAACATCTCGGAGGACCGCATAATCGATGCGTTCAACGGCCGCGTTCGCCGTATAGAGCTCAGGGAGGAGCTTGGCCACTCAAAGCCCAAAACAATTGACCACCTGATGGAAATCACGAATCGGTGGGCTGACGGAGAAGACTCGGTGAAGAACCGCACCTACTCCGATGACGACGACGACCTCGGGCGCAAACGCGACCGCCGAGGCAAACATCGGATGCGCGTCTACGATGACCGCGATGAGGTTAATATGGTCGCAGTCGGCTATGCCGATAAACGCGATGACAACTTTGACAACGGATATCGCAGTGGTGGATACCGCGACAGCGAAAAAACCACACAGGTGTGGCAGCACCGCACTCACGAAGAGGCACCCGCAACATCTATCGAGGACAAACTATCCGGGCCATGCAACGTGCACTTCTATATCAACAAGCACGATGGCAAGAAGAAATCCGGCCACCTTCTCAAGGACTGCCGCGAGTTCCTCAAACTTCACGAGGGCCTGGCCCGGATGAATCGCGGCACGGTCAACAGGGGCTATGGAGCCGCCCCAGGCGATGTGGCACATGGAGCTCCTCCACCACCGCCCGGACCACCACCACCCGCACCCGTGCCGGTCCAGCATCACTGAGGCGAGCTATACCCACTATTCGTGGGCAACATGGGGATGATCCAAAAAGGGCGTCCCTCAAATCAAGTTCATAAGGCCATCACTCACCAAGTCAACTTGGCGATAAACTCTCCACCTTCCACCACTGAGTACCTCAGTGGAAGCGACTCCTGCATCACCTTCGATATGCGTGACCACCCGCGCCAAGTTCCTCGTCCAGGCCACTGTCACCTCGTACTCGAGGCGCAGATAGGGGGCTTCGATATGAGTCGTGTTTTCATGGACGGCAGCAGCGCTATTAACCTCATGTTCGTGAGTACTTTGCGAGCAATGAGAATCCCTCTGACTTGTCTGGAAGTTTTAGACACGACGTTCAACGACATCGTCCTAGGGAAGGGCATATATCCCCTAGGCAAAATCAACCTCGACGTCATCTTCGGCACGCCACAAAACTTTCGGCGAGAGCGCATTGACTTTGAAGTTGTCGACTGGCTTTCACAATACCACTGCATCCTCGGACGTGTCTCGTTCGCAAGGTTCATGGCAGTGCCGCACTACGCCTATCTGCAGATGAAAATGCCAGGTCCAAACGACATAATCACAATTAATGGCAACTTCGAGAGGTCTGACAGTTGCGACAGGGAATTCAACAGAATCTCCTAGTCCTTCGGCATGCAGGAGGAACTCGCAAGATTAAAGGAGTCGACAAACAACAGTCTGCCTCCCCTGAGTAGGCCAAGTTCGCCCGACCTGTCCTTCGACTCGTCAGTGCACACGAAGAAAGTCCAGGTCCAACCAATGGACCCAACCAAGACGGCCCTCATCGCCAACAACTTGAGTTCCGCATAGGAACTCATGCTCGCCGAATTCCTCCATGAGCACTAGGAAATCTTCGCCTGGTGTCCAGCGGACATGCCATGAGTTCCCATGGAATTCTCCGAGAACTCACTCAAAGTGAATCTAGACGCAAGGCCAGTCACGCAGACAATTCGGCGACTGTCTAAACCAAGAGGAAAAGCAGTCGGAATGGAGATCAACAGACTCCTCGACGCAAAATTCATACGCGAGATCAAGGAAAGTACTTGGCTCGCTAACACAGTGCTTGTGCCTAAAAAAGACACAGATATCCTGTGGATGTGCGTGGACTTCACCTCCTTAAATTAGCACTGCCCAAAGGATCACTTCCCGTTGCCGCGAATCAACCAAATCATTGAATCCACAACGGGATGTGAGCGTCTCTACTTCCTCAATGCCTACTCAGGGTACAATCAGATTCGAATGAAGGAGGAGGATCAGGAGAAAACGACGTTTACGATGCCCTTTGGTGTGTTCTCCTATAGCACGATGCCCTTTGGGCTAAAAAACGTAGGAGCCACCTATCAGCGGTGCATGCAGGCTTGCCTCAAGAACCAACTTGGCCGCAACATCCAAGTCTATGTTGACGACATCATCATCAAAACCAAAGAGGAAGCCTCGCTAATCTACGATCTATGCGAGACATTCGCCAACCTCGAACACTACCGGATCAAGCTCAATCCGGATAAATGCGCCTTCGGTGTGCCATCTAGGCAGTTACTCAGGTATCTCATCTCTGCGAGAGGGATCGAAGCAAACCTGAAGAAAATAAAGGCCATACTGGCCATGGAGAAGCCGAAGAATGTAAAAGGCATCCATCAGCTGGCTAGGAGAATCGTGGCGCTTAGTCAATTCATCAATCGAATGGCTTAAAGGCACTGCCCTTCTACCAACTTCTCCGCAAAGCTAACAAGTTCGAGTGGACAGACGAGGCGCAAGAAGCATTCGAAGACCTCAAATGTCTACTATCTACCTCACCAGTACCGGTGACGCCCCGCGAAAAAGAACCACTACTGCTGTACATCTCCGCCACCAACCAGGTGGTCAGCACGATGCTCGCGGTGGAACGAGCCGAAGAAAATAAAGTCCACGGGTTCTAGCGCCTAGTCTACTACCTCAGCGAGGTGCTCACGCCAACAAAACAGCGGCACCCGCACTACCAAAAGCTGGCGTATGGCGTCTTCATGATAGCCAGGCGACTGCGCCACTACTTCCAGGAGCACCCAATCGTGGTGGTAAACGACGCCCCGCTCGGTCACATACTCAATAATCCTGATGCCACCAGGCGAGTCGTGCTCTAGGGAATCGAATTGTCTCCACGAGACATCACATACGAATAGCGCGACGCGATCAAGTCGCAAGTTCTCCCTGATTTCCTCATGCACTGGATGGAGAACCAGCTCCCCGACAAGCCATATATGTCCTACCTCTGAACGATGCACTTTGACGGGTCCAAACGAAAGGACAGAGCTGGCGCAGGTGTCATACTGACATCACCCCAAGGAGACAAGATGAAATACATCCTGCAAATGCAGTTCACTGCCTCCAATAATGAAGATGAGTACGAAGCTCTAATCCATGGGATGCGGATGGCGAAAGCCTGTGGCGCCAAAAGGCTCATCATCTACGGCGACTCCAAATTGGTGGTCAACCAAACGATGCAGGAGTGCGACGCACTGAGCGACAACATGATCACCTATCGTGACCTCTACGACACACTCGAAGGAGACTTTGACGGCCGTGAGCTGCCACATGTGGGTCGCGAAAGCAATGAAGAGGCGGATCTCCTCGCCAATATTGGCTCCACCTATTGCCCCATACCACCTGGGGTATTTCTCGAGCGCTACGAACCCTCCATCAAGCCAAAGGCTCTAGAGAAGAAAGCAAGCGCGTCAACGGACTCGGGGGCTACGCCACCCAACGAGCCAATGACACTCGATGACCTGGAGCTTGATATAGGAATCGAAGGACCAATGAGCGTCATGATGATCGAGCCATCTTGGACACAACCCTACATCACGTATCTACTCAGCAAGAGGCTGCCAGATGATCTGACTGACGCGCGGCAGATAGCGCGACACTCCAAGGCATTCACCCTCATTAACGGTGAACTGTACACGCGCAACATCATAGGAGTACTCCAACGGTGCGTCTCCAACAGGGACGGAAGGGCCATCCTCCTCGACATCCACGAAGGCACTTGTGGGCACCATGCTGGCAGTCGCGCCCTCGTTGCCAAAACTCTACGAGCTGGATTCTACTGGCCCACGACCATGCGCGACACCAAGGACATCGTCCAGAGCTGCAACACTTGCCAGCGATTCACGGATAAACCTCACACACCTGTCGCTGGTCTCCGGCCAATACCATTGGCTTTGCCCTTCGTGCAATGGGGACTCGACATGGTCGACAAGCTCCCAAAATCCTCGCCAGGAGGTTACGTCTACCTCTTGGTCGCAGTCGACAAATTCACCAAGTGGATCGAGGCCATGCCGGTGATAAATCAATCAGGGGTCAGCACTGTCAAGGTCTTCGAGTCCATTGTCTACCGCTTTGGAGTGCCACACAACATCATCACGGACAATGGGACGAACTTCACCTCCAAGGAGTTCCAGGAATTCTGTGAAAACCTAGGAATCAACATAACCTATGCCTCAGTGGCTCACCCGCAGACCAACAGTCAAGTCAAAAAGGCCAACGGCCTCGCCTGCGGTGGAATCAAGAAATGACTCCTTCGACCACTCGAACAGGCCGCTGGATGCTGGCCAGACGAGCTGCAATCCGTACTATGGAGCCTGCGCACAACTCCAAACAGCGCCACAGGATACACCTCGTTCTTCATGGTGCACGGTGCTGAAGCGGTGCTACCCGCAGAAGTAGGCTACGAAGCCTCGCGGGTGGTCGCTTATAGCGAGCAGGAGTCAACTCTTGCACTCGAAGACTCCGTCAACCTCCTTGACGAGGCACAAGAAATCATAGCGGTGAGATCAACGATCTACCAGCAAAGCCTCCGCAACTACCACAGCAGAAGGCTACGCCCTAGATCCTTCGTCGAAGGAGACCTGGTCCTGCAACTAAAGCAACAAGGGCATCTCAAGCTCGAGTCCCCTTGGGAGGGACCTTACATGAGTACAGAAGTAATCCCAGGTGGCGCCTATTTCCTTATAGATTTTGAGACAGGAGTCGCATACTCCAACCCCTGGAACATCGCGCAGCTGCGTCGCTTCTACCCCTAGTCAATTTTTTACATTTAACAATAAGGCTATTCAGCCAGGCTACTTAGCCACACATTGTACCTCGTACTATTCTGCGTATAAATAAAGCTAAGTGCCCCAAAACTTTGTGTTTTCCTTATTTTTCTTGCAATTTTATCACTCGGGGGCTGCGCCACCCTTTACACTTTCGTTCTACGAACAAGTCGTAGTATCCTGAGTAGGTGACAAAACATCAATCGAACCCTTGACAAACACCAACCCAGTTGCAACGCACCTGACAGGTTGACAAGGTGCTGAGATAACACAAGTCAGGCTAACGAAAAGGAACTGCAGAGTACAACACACTCACAAAATATAAAAGCTAGCAAGCTCTTCACATATCAACGAGTATTAATTACATCCAACATATTCATACGAACTTTACAACACTTATACAATTATGTGCAGGATACAAAACATGCTATTGCTGCAAAAGAAGAACGTTCCTCGAAGAAATCGACAATGTCCTCTGCTGGCCGATCAACCACTTGATAGCGCGGAACCATGTTCTAGGTCATACCTTCCGGTGGAGGCCGCGGCCCAGCTGCAACAGACGCAATATCTACATCTGGCCTATGCAGTCGCACTAGCGACAACACAGCCTTAGCACCAGCTACTAACTGCTGCCGCACGCACTCGCGAACCACACTCAAATCCTGGAACTTCGCTAGAAGAGCCAGCAGACTTGAAGGGACGACGTCAAGCAGAAACATAGTTTGGTAAATATGCCTAAGGCGCAACTGCGGCTTGTTCAAAAAATGAAGTACTCGAGAAGCACGATCCTGCAGGGTCGCAAGCGTGATCGCACGATCGTGGTCTACCCAAAAGTACCCACTCGCCTACAGTTGCTCCTAGGTCAGGTCATTCATTCGAATGGCAACCCGGTCTTTTTCATCCTGCGGATGGCGAGCACTGACAACTACACCAAGAAAAATGCCAAAGTGTGAAGACAAGGCATCGCCGCGACTCACTAAAAGAAAAGATGAGAGGGCAGAAAGATAACATTTGAACTGCTCACTTAGCTGTGCCACCTCCTCCAAGAGATACTTCTCATGGGCGGTGGCCTTCTTCGCCTTCGACTTCCATACATCTGCGCTACCGCGGAGGATGGGCAACTCATGCTCCAATTGCTTAATGCGATCACGCAGTCGCGAAAGCAACGACAACTCCTCTACCTTTGAGCGTGGTTGCGCCAAGGTTTCATCGGTGGACGGAGGATCACGAGGACCACTCGAAAGATCACTCGACGTACCCTATAACAAGTCAAGTAAGAGCAAATGAGGGACCAAGAATACATTGATAAAAGGCACGAATGCATTCAAGCACAACAAAGTCTCGGCATGGACACTCCCACAAAAACATAGTCTCAACAAAAGGCAACTACAACTATTACACATGCAGACTAAGGAGCATTTTGCTTCTTCGACTTGGACTTTGGCTTCGGGGGCTTCATCGCATCCGTGGCAGTCTCCGATGCCACAGACTTCTCGGTGGTAGCCCCAGACGTCGTGGCCCTCACTGCATTCGCTCGCCATCGCTCCTCAGAATACTTGGCGACTGTCTCGATAAGTTGAGGACCATATTTTGTGCAGCTACTAGCAAAGGGAGAAAACACTACCTGCTGGCCTCCGGCGTCGACATGCATCGCCTCTGAAATAGCGGCGGGATCCATCTCCACGCCATAGACTTGCACCATCGCGAGTGCCATGGTGGCGCCGACGGACCGCTACGAGTTCTTGAAATCCGCGGGAATACCTCCAGCGAGGGATTCTACTAGGTCTCCAAGGTTGTTGATCAGCCCAGCCTTGGGAGTTAAATCCTCACGGATGCGACTGAGCACATCCTTGGCCTTCCCTAGCGTCTTCTGGAGGGAAACACAGCGGTCTTCGACTGCTGCGACGGCGCCTGCCAATGCATCAGCGTGACACAGAGACTAGGCATCAAAGCTCAGGTCGCTGGCATCTGCATACACAAAAGTGTTAGCACAATAACACGATGTCGAAGCAAAGAGCAATGAAAATTCAGCTGAAAGAATACCTGAGAGAGACTTGGCACTCGAGAAAATTTGCCCCTCGAACAACTTCTCCCTCTCAGCAGTGGAAGCGCGGAGATCCTCTTGCTTTCGTGACTCCTCCAGAGCTGCGATTTCTTCGTCGCGATTCTTCGTCGCCACGGCAAGCGTCTTCTCGAGGGAAGCAGCACGACGAAGAAGTTCGTTGTGCTCAACTACAAAGCACAAGGTGAATCATCAATCGAATCTAGAAATTTCACGAAGACAAAGACCAACCCTAACCTTCGACAACGCGATGGTGGTTGTCCAGCAGTGCATGCTGTCGACCCATGACAAGGACTTGCTCCACTAGGCGAGCAGCTTCCTTCATGATGAGCTGCATCAGAAGAAAACAAAGGATCGGCAAAAAGCACCAAGTATAAATTCGACTGCCAAAACAACAAAAGGACGCTTACGTGATCCTACAGAGACTCCGAAGATGATTGCCGCGCAGTCGTCCGGGCAACCATCTGGTGTTCCCCAGCATGCAAGGAACTTTAAGAATCGTGCCCGGAGTAGGCCGCCAATGGAGGAGAAAGAGACCATTCGGCCACTTCCTTGGCCTTGGAGTCTGCGACTCCGGACTCCTTCACAAATTGGAAGTCGTTAGAAGACGACGACGACGCTCGACTACAAAACACATCAAGCAAAAACTTCAGGGAAAAAGCAACTCCAAAAATAAACTAAAACAAGGTCGCAAATGCAGAACTCACTAGCTAAATTTATCAAGGTCGATGGATTGCTCCTCCGACTTTGACGACTCCTTCGGCAGTCGCAGCTTCTTCCGGGAAGGAGGAGCCATGGAGCGCACAGGAATAGCGGGAATTGGCTCCTCTACAGCAGCAGAGGGACCTTCCGGCGTTGTCGAGTAAGTAGTGTCTGAATCCTTGCTGCGGGAATGCTTGCGAGTGTCCTGGTCGCTGGATCAGGGGCTCCCACCTCTTCTTCAATTGGGACAGTCGATTCTGACTCATCCACTTCATCCACTTCGGGAGGGATAACCCCTTCAGGACGAGGGGGCAAATTGGAAGACACCTTCTAGTCCTGCAATCAGGAAATACATCACTATATATCAAGTACCTGGTGGCAATCGACAAAAGAACTACTTCGTAGTACAATTCTACCTCAGAAGGAGGGTTAGAGGAGTCGAAAGGAGGCACGACTGGTTCTCCCAGGAGATCCTCCTTGGCGGTGTACTTGTTCACCAATCGCACCCTCCTTTCCACCTCACCCACAGAAATGTCCTCGGTAGACACGCGAGTGACATCATCAGCGCCGGTCCAGCCGTACATAGGGTGCACTCTGGCCTGCAGAGGCTAGACGCGGCGGCGCAACCACGTGCGAATGAGAGTGGCGCCACCCTCTTCTTTACCTATGTGGCTTTCGAGCTTGCAGACGCGCTTGTACAACACCTCTGTTTCCTCGGACTCGCCAGGCATCACGATGTTCTTCCAGGAGGGCCTCCTCTTGCAAGGTGCTGTGGGATCAAAGGGCGTGAGTCCGTAGTGGTCTCCGTCAGCCTTTTGGTCGCGGATATAAAACCACTTGTCCCTCCACCCTTGGACGGACGCGGTGAGCTTGATGGCAAAATAGGTGACAGAAGAGTCGACGTGGATCCCGCAGCCTCCTACGTCGTACACTACCGAACCAGATGCCGACTAGCATTTCAGCTTAAAAAGCCTCCTGAAGAGGCCAAAGTGTGGCTCAATTCTGAGCCAGCACTCGCAGAGAGTGATGAAGCAAGAGATGTGGAGAATGGAATTTGGGGACAGCTGGTGAAGTTGGAGCCCATAGAACCAAAGGAGACCTTGGAAGAAAGGATGTAGAGGGAGAGAAAGACCTCGGATGATGAACGCAAGGAACATCACCCGGAAACCCGGAGGAGGACAAGGGATTACCTCCTCACCGGGCACTCGTGAGTCATCTTCCATGGGAGGAAGAACTCCATCTCGACGATGAAGATGTAGTTCAGCGGGCTTGATGATGGACGCTCGCTAGGCGCCATTGGTCATGCGGGTGCCCACACCCTTCTTCTTCCCAGCGCCAGCAGCGCTGGTGCCCATAGTGGTGGTACCACCCTTCTTCTTGGCCGTGACAATGATGGCCGCGAATCCAGCGACGCCGCCTCCCTTCTTCTTGCCCATCTTTCGATGGCGGTGTGAACGGAGGAAGTAACCGGGGAAGACATGGAGCTGGTCTAGTCCCGCGAAGATGAATTGCGCAAGGAAGCAGAGAGCATCAACAATGGTGACGAAGGCACGAGTAAAGAAGACAGATGGGGAAAATTACCGCAGCTATGATGCTACTTAACCTCCTCGCGGATGCCATCCAACGGCCAGTAGAAACCCTACTGGACGCACGGCGTACATCACAATCGACACGTGGCGAGGGTGAACCACGAACCATCCCCTACTATCTCCATTACGCATGTAAATCGAGGAGACGCAGTTAAAACAGAAGATTACGCATGCCCGGTCAAATTGAAGTCAGAAAGTGGGACCCATCACTCGTCACGTCCCATCAAAGCCGCTCACGCGGGAAACCGAGGTCATCACATCATCAACACTGACGTCATCGATTCCAGCAGCACAAGATTTCGACTACTTTAGTCCTTGCTCGAGTCTTCGACTCAACCAAGCACTCGAGGGCTACTCCTAACAGGAGCGCTGGTCGCGCACCCGAAAGAATGTTTATGCATGTATATAAATATTCAACACAAACCCTCCACTCGAATCATCGATTCGACTGGGAACTGTGGGTTACTCCCATCGGGAGCGCTGAAAGCACATTCGACTAAAACAAGCAACAAAAAGATGACAGCAGTCGCAAATGTTTTTAGTCCCCACTCGAGTCTACGACTCGAATAGGCACTCGGGGGCTACTCCCATAGGGAGCGCTGGTCGCGCACCCTATGATTATTTCTCCTTGAACATCGTACTATGTGTTGATAACATCCACACTCGAAGTCTATGGCGACTCCGCCTCATACTTTCCCTACAAAGAGACTACGTCTCCTGGGTCACCCGAATCATCTCTGTGATGACAAAAAAATCGGATGCCACGCTTACAGCGTGAAGATAAGACCTGAATAAGGCCTGGAAACAAATCTGCTACGCACTACCAGAGACATATCCGTGCCTGCAGGTATGATGAACATGCCTTGATAGACGCGTCGAGTGCTCACACTTATACACTGGAATTCGACTCCTGTAAGACCTCTACGGCCTTAGTCAAATTACACCAACACTTTTCCGAATTCGAGTCCGGGGACTCAAGTTTGAGTAGATTGCGGTGTTTTGCCCTAAGGCAGTTAACTAATACCGATACTTCGGTTAAATCAGGCACGTATATCCACAATCCCTATGACACAAACAGAACATTCAAACAAATGCTCATCCATGCACTCGAAAGGCTTCATAAAGTCCCTAGTCGAATCTACGATTCCACTGGACACTTGGGGGCTACTGACATGGGTATACCCTATAGGTACTCGAGTTTGATATATACGGCCTAGATACAGCATAAGCCCATGGTGTTGCCAAGGCCCAATACAGAATTCGAGTGGCCCACGGACTCCCGATTGCTTGCAAGACAAGAAGAAGCTTAAGATAGAAAGTTCAAAGGGAAAACCCTAATCTGTAACCGACTCGACCTGCTACCCAAGACCTAGCCTATCTATATAAAGGCTAGAGGGGGTGGCGAGGAGGATGATCACAACCCTAGTTTCCACAACTCTCGCCAGATTGCATCTGCGCCCCTGTAATCTTCGATTCCTTCGTTAATTCCAAGAGCAGACAAGCAAGAGTAGGGACCTATACAAGGCCTGAACCTGGGTAAAACTTGCGTCCCTGTGTGCTTGTTTGCTAGCCAATTGATGCCTCCAGTGCTCCCTCCTTCTCCAAAACCCAAGTCCATAACAATGGGCATTGACGAGTTAAACCCTCATCACTAGGTGCTCTGTATGTCCCTGACCCAGTTGCACGAGGTGAAACTATTTGAGGAGGCGGTGGTGGCGCCAACTATATGGCCGGAACTATATGGCCGGAAAATTATTCCCGCCGTATAGTTGGTTGTCAAACCTTCTGGATGCCTCGATCGCTTCGGGTTTTCTTCTAGTGTTATTGATATTTCCCAAATAAGCGATTTACTTTGTTTTTGACTCCTTTTCTCCTCAATACAACTGCTCTAAGAATTGTGTCCATTGTATCCATCATTTGTCCCGATCCTGTTGAAAATAGACATAAAATATGCGCGCAGACACTATAAAATACCAAGAACCTACCAGTATAATGCAAAACAAAAATATAAAACATGATGCAAATATGCACTCATCAACTTCCCCAAGTTTAGACTCTTGCTCGTCTAGAGCTAGACTGGCTTAGTGAAGTGATCCTCATATTCATGAAGCTGACTCGATAAAATAAATGAGACAATTGCAGCATGTGTTTATCCTATATGATACATAGGAATGAGTTCATGAATATTACCTTACTCAAACCATCTGAATAATATTAGCAGGATTCCACACCTTAGTGATCAACAGTTCATAAAAGATGAATCTCCATATGATGTAGAAGTATTGGTTCGACCGAATGAGTTAATGAGGTAGCCCCAAGTGTTTTAGGATTAGCATATTCACTTGGGATTCAAAATCTCAAAATGTCTCTTTGACTTACTACAATATAGTGGTATATGCCTATTTGATCTTTGCACATTCGCTCTTTTTCTTCTTTCTATATATATATGCTCACACTTTTGTTTAAGTGTTGTGCAAAGGAGCTAGCCATACATTCCACTTCATGTAGGAATTCAAAGTTTAACGATCTCAATTACCAAATTCCAATTGTATATGAAGCATCTTTATGACTTGAAGACTCTACCTCGACTTGTTCTCACTCTATTTTGATACAAGGTTACTTTCTCAACTTGACTAATCATATTATTTTTACTTTTGTAAATCAAACCATGAACTTACAACATATCGATTTAAATTATCTGTATATGTTCCATTAATACCAATGGTGTGGAAGACTCCTATTGCTATCATCAAGTGTAAGTAAAATTATACTCAAGCCATTCATATATCCAATAAGACAAGCACAAACTCAATAATGCTCCATATATGATAATAAACTGAGAATTTCACAAATAGGATCGACTATTCCTTAAGGGAATTCAAATGATGCAAAATTTATTTCTAACCTCGAACTAATGCAAAACTAAAATAGTAATATAAAACTTATAAGATAGATTACAAGGTCTTAAAGATCTCCCCAAGCTTGGAATCAAGCCAGGCGGGATCAAATAACTCCTTGTTGGTACCTATTCCTCCTCCTGGGTAGAAAGAGTATTGCTTTCTTCCCCTTCGTTGCAAACTTTAGCTATGCTTGCGAGGCGGATGCTGAGCTCAGCCATGTCGTATTGAAGCTTCAGAATTTTCTTCCAGAGGAACTTCTTCTCATCTGTCAACTCAAAAATAGTTTTAATCAAGAAACCAACTCTACCATTGATGCCATTGACCTTTTTCTCAAGGTCTTTGCTCGTCATCCAGTAGGAGTCAATCCCTTCTCCAATTATTTCAACACATGCTTTCGAAGCTTTTTCCAACTGATAGATCTTATCATGTATCTCATCTTGCCGCACCTTCTTAGGCTTAAGAGGCAACATACCGAGTGGAGGTTTATAATAGGATCCTATGTTGTGACGATAGAGATTAGGGAGATACTCATCCTTGCTCTTTCCCCACTCTGCTTGCCTCATCATCTCCATCCTTTGCAGGAACATGTCCTCCCAGTTTGGGAGAGGCTTGATTTCTAGGCTGGATGATGATGATGATCCTTTAGGTTCTACTTCTTCGATCCTCTTCACAAGCTTCTCTTTTTTCTTCCTCCAAATATAGTTGACATGGAAGGGCTGCATGTCTTTGCTGCACGGATATTGTTAGAAGGGGCTTGTATAGGGATGACGAGGTTTTTTTGAGGCTGGAGGCTATAGCTTTGTGAAAACTTAATTAAAAAGGTTGGATGCGATCAGCTTTAAAAGGGGAGGTCAAAACCCTAGTCATAGTTCCTAATGAACAACTATACGGGCGCGGCCCGTATAGGTCCCGCCGTATAGTTATGAATTGACTATAGATTTTCCTTCTATAGTGGAACCAAATATACGTCCGGAACTATACGGGCAGGAATTTTTATTCCCGCCGTATAGTTGGTCGTTAAACCTTCTGTACTCCAAATAATTTTTTTGGAGATGGGTTGATATCCATACGACGGCAACTATACGACGGAATTTTTATTCCCGCCGTATAGTTGGTCGTTAAACCTTATGTACTTCGAATAATGTTTTTGGAGATGGGTTGATATCTATACGACGGCAACTATACGGGCGGATTTTTTATTCCCACCGTATAGTTGGTCGTTAAACTATCAGTACCTAGAAAAGAATTCTGACGAAGGCATCGATATCTATATGATGGCAACTATACAGCCGTAATTTTTATTCCCGTCGTATAGTTGGTCGTTAAACCTTCAGTACCTTTCGTAAACGGAAGGGGTGATGTAGAAACAACTATACGACCGCAACTCTACGACCAGAATTTTTCTCGTCGTATAGTTGGTTGTTAAACCTTCCGGATCCACCAAAAATTACCTGTTCTCTGAGAATTCTTCATTAATCTAAAACTTAATGAAATGTCAAGTTTTGATAGAAAAATGACAGCTTAAATTTTCGATCAATATCCCTTGAACGGGATTTTAGCATTATCAATCTTCTTTTTCTTTGCTAGAGCTTTAAATGTTCCTTATTTAACACAAGCTCAATTAAAACTTAATTGAAAATTTTAAAACTTACTCAAACCTTTATTTCGCATGGGTTGCCTCCCATGAAGCGCTCTTTTATGGTCAATAACTTGACCATAGTGTTGCTCATTTTGTCTCGATTCCATCCTTCTTGTAGTTGTCATTCCTTGTATATATTTTCTTAATGACCTCTTCTGGGGTGATCACTTGTATGGTGACTGCACTTATATCTTCTTTTGCTCGATAATGCTTCAAGCGTTGTCCATTTATCACCCATGAAAGAGAGGGTATTTTTCCCTAGAGCTTCACTGCTCCTGATGAATAAGCTGCTTCAAATATATAGGGGCCTTCCCACTTTGATCTGAGCTTTCCTAGAAACAACTTAAGACGAGAATTATAGAGCAACACCTTGTCTCCACTTTTAAAGGCCTAGTTTTCTATTTTTCTATTATGCCATCTTTTCACTTTTTCTTTAAACAATCTAGCATTCTCATAAGCCTCACTTCTAAACTCATCTAAAGCATGAATATCTAATAAACGTTTTTCTCTCGCTGCTTTAAGATCATAGTTTAGGTTCTTGATCGTCCAAAAAGCTTTGTGTTCCAATTCTAAAGGTAATTGGCATGTATTACCGTATACCATCTTATAAGGTGTCATACCCATTGGATTTTTAAATGCATTACATTATGCCCATAGAGTGTCATTTAACTTGTATGATCAATCTTTTCTTGATTTGTCCACCGTCTTCTCGAGTATGGTCTTTAATTTCCTATTGGAGAGTTCCACTTGACCACTCGTTTGAGGATGATATGGTGAAGGAACATGGTGAGTTACTCCATATTTGCTGAGGATTTTCCTGAAAGTTCCTTTCATAAAATGAGAACCACCGTTAGTAATTAAAAATCTAGGAACTCCAAACCTAGGGAATATAACATCCTTGATCATCTTCACTAAGGCATTTGCATCTGCATCTGCATGGCTTGTTGGAATAGCTTCAAACCATTTAGTAACATAATCGACAAAAACAAGAATATGAGTGTAACCATTTGATTCTATAAAAGGTCCCATGTAATCCATTCCCCATACATCAAAGGGTTCGATTATAAGACTATAATTCATTACCATCTCTTGTCTCCTACCTATATTACCCCTTCTTTGGCAAGCATCATAGTGTTCTACATACATGTGTGCGTTCTTGAGCAACGTGGGCCAATAGAATGCGGATTGAAGTACCTTTGCTGTAGTTTGCTTGCCTGCATGATGTCCTGCATACAGGCTGTCATGACAAGCTTGCAAAATTGCATTCATTTCATGGTTAGGAACACACTTCCGAATCATTCCGTCAGGTTCATGACGATATAGATACGAATCATCCCAAAAATAATATTTAAGATCATTAAAGAATTTCATTCTTTGATTTTTTTGTCATACCAGGAGGTACAAATTTTACTGTGAGATAGTTAGCATAATCCGCAAACCAAGGATCAGCAATTTCAATGTTTGCTAAATATTCTACTAGAAATGACTCATTTATAGGTACGGGGTTGGTAATTATTCCCTGCATCCTAGAGAGATGATATGCTATCGGATTATCCTTACCCCTCCTATCTACTATTTTCAAATCATATTCTTGTAGTAATAAAACCCACCTAACCAACCTAGGCTTCGCATCCTTTTTCACAAGGAGGTGACGCAGAGCTTGGTGATCCGTATGAACTATTACTCTAGAATTAATGATGTAAGATCAAAATTTCTCGCAAGAAAAAATTATAGCTAGGAACTCTTTTTCTGTAGTAGCATAATTTTTCTGAATCTTATTAAGAGTTCTACTAGCATAATAAATAACATTTAAATTCTTTCCGTCTCGCTGCCCTAACACAACCCCTAAAGCATAGTCACTTGCATTACACATGATTTCGAAACGTTCATCCTATTTTGCAAATTGCATGATGGGTGCTGAAACTAATTTGTTTTTAAGGTTCTCAAAAGCTGCAATATAGTCATGATCTAAGTAGAAAGGAGTTTCTTTCTCAAGAAGGTTGGTGAGAGGCATAGCTAGCAAAATCTTTTATAAAACGCTTACAAAAACCTGCATGTCCCAGAAACATTTTTAAGTTTTTTATGTCCTGAGGTATTGGAAGATTTTCTATAGCATTTATATTAGTTTTATATATTTCTATACCCTTCTCCGAAACCTTATGCCCAAAAACTTTACCTTCTCTTTCCATGAAACGGTATTATTCCTAATTCAAAACCAAATTTGATTGCCTGCATCTCTGCAAAACTTTGGTTAATTTGTAGAGGCAATTATCAAATGTTGTTCCACAAACAACAAAATAATTTGTTAGAACTTCCATAGTCTTCTCAATAAGATTATCAAAGATTTTTTAAAACAGATTCTTGAAAAGTCACAGTTGCATTACATAAGCCAAATGGAATTAATCTATAAGCATATGTGCCATAAGGGCAAGTGAAAGTTGTTTTCTCTTGATCTTCCGATTGTATAGCAATTTGATAATATCTAGAATAACCCTCAAGAAAATAGAAATGCAAATTATTACTAATTCTTTCTAAAATTTTATCCATAAATGGTATAGGTTTATGATTTTCCCGTGTCTCATGGTTTAGTTTCCTAAAATCAATGCACATGTGATATCCAACAATAGGTTTTATAGGAACTAGCTCACCATCCTCATTCATAGCAGCATCAATACCCCCTTATTTTGGTATGCAATGACCTGGGCTAACCCACTCATTGTCGGAAATAGGATATATTATGCCAGCATCTAATAAGCGTATAACCTATTTTCTTAGTACTTCCTTCATTTTCAGATTAAGCCTTCTTAGTGTATCAACTACAGGTTTAGGATCATCAAGCATGGTAATCTTATGTGTTACAATAGATGGATCTATTCCTTTAATATCACTTAGAGTATATCCAAAGGCTTCACGATGCTTAATCAAGACCAAAATGAGTTTATTTGTTTCATTTTATGATAGTTTTTTACTAATAATAACATGCGTTTATTTCCATTATCTAAAAACTCATACCTCATATCGTTTGGAAGTTGTTTCAATTCAATTGGCGGAGGTTCTTCATCTCCTTTTCTTACCAGTTCTTCATAGTCATGTGGATTTTTTGCTTTCGGAACTGAATCAAGGTAATCATCCATGTCTTCTCTCTCCTCATCGTATGGTGGTTCCTCCCACTTAATTAGGATCCTCTCTAATTCATCCTGTGGAGTACTGAAATGAATTGCGGCCAGCTCAACAGTCATTTTCTCTTCCTTGATATCTTCCACTTCATATGGCCTCTTCTTTAGTTTGGCGAAGTGGAATATCATTTCCTCTTGTCCAAACATCATTGAAATAGTCTCCTTATTATCAATTCGAGCTTTGGTTATGGAAACAAAAGGCCTGTCTAAAAGAATAGGACAAAAAGAATCTCGAGGCATATCAACAATATGAAATCAAGGGGAAACATGAGTGATCCAATAAAGACATAGATATTTCTGATAACACCTTCTGGTTTTATATTAGTTCTATTAGACAATTTAATAGTAGTGTCTACCGGTTTCACATCTGGGTTATTTAAATTGTAGAAAAGTTCCTCATAAAGTGATGAAGGCATAATGTTTATAGTGGAAACTGGCTCACAAATTTCGTATAAGAAAGTTTCTCCATAATATATAGGAGTCATAGGTTTAGAAGTTTCATTCCCTCGTACCTTACCTTTGATGAATTCCGAGGTTTCAAATTCTAGCATAACCACTTCATTATCCATTGTTCGTGCTTCTATAAGATCCTTCAATATAACATTATTTATATTAGTAGCTTTGGGGTTCTTTTCTGGTTTCTTTAATCTTCTCTTTATTTGTTCTTCCTCTTTTTGCTTTTTCTTGATATTCTCTTGAATAGGTGCAGAGGAGAACTCTTCCGTTAGCGCACTTTCTCTTGCACGCTTCTTTTCTTCAAGGGGTTTATGGGGTTCCCATTCGGTAGGTACCTGTAAATGCCCTGCATAATTCTCAATAATTTTATTTACTGAGTAAGAATCAATACCAAGGGTTTTAATCATTGCACAAGTCCTTTCATCTGTAAGGAAATCGTTAACACAAGCATATTCAGAAAAACTATTCGTAATGTTCTCCTCATTTTTAAGATTTTCTATTGCCTCCCTCGTTTTCATTATTAATTTCCAGACTTCATCATAGGTATAAGATAGAAAACTACCATTAGAAGCAGTGTCTAGGTTCGTTCTATTTTTATTATTAATCCCTCCATAAAAAGTGTGCGTGATTAACCAATCAGGCAAACGATGATGGGGCAATTATCTAGATAGCTTTTGTACCTTAGATACCCTTCATACAAACTCTTATTAGGACTATGGTGACCCAATACTTGTTGCACCTGTCAAAAGTATAGGATGCTATCGAAGTGACCGGTAGCGCACGGATACCCTTTAGCACCTTATTGAATATCTCGGCCATGTTACTTGTCATGTGACCATACCGAACCCCATCCTCATCGAAATCTTGTGTCAAGCTGTACAACTCAGTGTACATCTCTTTGAAAACATCTGGCTCGAACACCAAGGTGAGACTACAGAGATACTTTATCATTTATCTATTGCGACAAGCACAGTAGAAATTACTCGGGAAATGCCTTATGCACCAACAGTGCATCACAGGATGATGCCCAAGTATTTCTGCCTTCATGGCATTCAATATGGTGACATGTTGGTCAGATATGATACAAACTACCCTTATGGGTCCAAGTACCTTAGTCCTAACTAAGTGCATGAACCAATTCCAGCTGATGGTGTCCTCCTTTTCCACGAGAGCAAATGCAAGAGGGACCAATCGGTTGTCCACGTCGCACAAGATCGCGACAAGAAGGGTTCCCTTAAATTTCCTAGTGAGGAATGTGCCATCGACACAAAGAAATGGATGACAATGCTTGAATGCTTCAACACAAGGACGAAAGCACCAAAGTGCTCGGCCAAACACTTTGTATTTCACACCTTGGACCATTCAAGTATTGGTTAGATGCGGCTGCACAATATGCGTCATTCCAGGATTGCGTTGTGCCATCGCTGCCAACAACCTAGGTAGTCTACCATATGCTTCCTCCCAATCACCATAAACCATGTTCATAGCCACTTGCTTTGCCCTCCATGCTTTGCCATACTTGATATGATAGTCAAATATGAGTTTAACAAATTGGACCAAAGAGGCCGTTGTCATGGTAGGCGTAGCTTTGATGGCATTGGCACACCGGTGCGCAATAAAGGTGGATGTCAGTTGTCAGTGCTTGTTGCCCCCAAACCTTCCAAGGACACTATTCATTCTCGCATATCAGAACATACTTCTCGTTCTGGTCAGACTTGAACACTATGTAGGGTCGATGATGACTTACGGTGTACTCCTGCATCCATATTTGCATGTCCAACATAGCCTTGAATTTGAGACCCTCATATATCAAAGGTCATGCCCTAGATCGACTCTTTGCTTCGTCTTCAGTAAGGGGCCTAGGCCACTCCGGCCCATATTCCCGCATGTTCGAGTCTACCACGGCTAGGTAAGCCTCCTTAACATCTCTGAACTTGTGAATATAAGGATCTCTGCCCCACACCTTGACAAATGCATCAGTCTCTTTCTCGGAAAACTTGGGAACTGAATGATCATCGTCCGAGTCCGCCGAATAAACATCTTCATAACCCTCGTCTTCTTTATTGGGATCTTCGAATGTATATGGATCTCCCTCAAGCAAATAGGATGCCACCAAAGGTACACACGGTGATGACGCATAGTTGATTGGGGAGACAACTTCATACTCTTCATCAATCTCCTCTGAGCTGTCTACATTTAATTTGTCCTCAATGATAGCTTGTTGTTCTCTTTGAATGGTCCTTGGTTGTTCACTCCCTAGGGTTGCAGCCCTTTCTTTCTCCTTCATAAACTCCTCCAAGAAATATTCATCTTGTTGTTTTTCTGTCTCCCACATAGGCGGTTGGCTTGAACCCGCAACAGAAACATCCTCACAACGGTCATCGTTGCTTCTTTTAGTAACCAGGGGCCTCTTGTTCAAGTCGATGAGAAGATGGGCAGAACCGGTGACCTTGACAGCAATGACGACCAAAGATTTGATTTGCGAGTTGTCCACAAGATCTTTATATAGATCCCACTCATTGTCACCATTGATAGGTATCATCTGAGTATAAGACCTAGAGCCACCAACATCGTATCTTCCTTCTAACACAACTTTATCGCATATGTCACTCCAACCAAGCGCCGCTCTGACCTTGACAAGAACCTCACTAAGACTAGGACTATGCGGGAAGAACACAACTTGACTCATCATGTCCACAAAATCAACACCACAGCTCGAGGACTCAACACGCCCTCCGTGATGCGCATGAAGAACTTTTGAATAAGCCATCTATTTTTCAGAAGCAAAATATAAATCATGCCTCCATTAGCGGATGCATTATCCAACAAAATTCCACAAATCTATGCAAAATACAAGAAGACTATCACTCCCAAATACCAATGCTATCACCTATACAAACAATAAGACTTTCATGAAACTAGAAATAAAACTAGCAATCAATTTCGCAATGTCGTCCCTCCCTCACTCATATAGAAATCTATACTTACAATTTATAATACACATTTTGCACTCATATAGCAATCTATACTTGCAATCATACATTTTGCACAACAATATAGAATAGAAGCAATCTATACTCAAATGGCAATTAATCTAGAAATCAAATTCACAAACTAGCAATCAAAATCACGATCAAATTCAAACCAATATCACCAATTTGGGGAAGGGAGGGAGGAGCGTGGGATCATACCTGAGATGGACGGGGAGAAGCCAGCGATGGGGACTGGCCGGGGACGGGGAGAGGGCGGCGACGACAGGGACGGGCACTAGCGGCGGGAGCTCGCGACGGGGACGGGCGCTGGCAGCAGGTGCTCGCGGGTACTGGCGGTTCCAGGCAGGGAATGTCGGCGAACCAGGGGCCGAGCGGGGGCTGACGGCAGCACGGGCACTAGCAACGACGAGGGAGTTCACAGGCGTGCGGGAGATGCCGAGGAAGACATGGTCGCGACAAGGTGCGGCTGTGGATATAACTAGATTTACGACATGCTTGCTCGTTGGTTATAACCCTAGGTTCGGTGCCATATCGAGCGGCGCCGACCAAGCGGTGAGATTTAGTTAGTCCGTGCTATGTCGGCGCCATTTAATGTGGCGCCGAGCTAGCTGCCACGTCGGAGTTCCTAGTCACCCGGTCGAGCGCTTCGGCGCCTGGACTGCCTGGCGCCAACTTTGAAGAGGTTCGGCGCCGTTCAAAATGGCGCCTAGTCAGATTCTGAAATAGTTTCCGAAAAAGGTCAGATCCGGAATTATAGTTAGCCAAAAAGAACAGATTTGTCAAAAAATAAAGTTTCCCGTAGCAAATTTTCCCATACAAATTTGAGTCAATTCTCCAAATTAAAGGACGCTGAGCACCGTCCTAGTACTTTTTTTCTCTTCTCGTCTTTGTTTTTCTCTCGTGATGTTCCGGTCCTTCTCCTGTCGGGTCCGTCCCCATCTCTCCTGATCCATCTTTTCCCCAAATCCAAATCCTCCAACGAGCACAAAGGAGCGGCGACTTGCGTCGCTCTGGCTGGGGCACGGACAGAATACTATACTGCTAATCTACACCAAACATGCCATGGTTGGTTGGTACATGTGATTCCCGCCCCTCTTTCTTGCGAAATATTGATTGTTTGTATTCAATAATTTCACTTGATGAACTTTTGTTTTATCTTTGGCATATGTTTGATCCCTTGAGCTCTAGCTCATATATGATTAATTGACCAACAAAGTGTTTCCGCATAATGAATAATTATCCTACTTGTAACTCCAATTTACTTTTCACATTTCAAATGCAAGTTTGAAAGAGTGATGCTACAACATTGACCAAAACAGGAATAAATAGGTCAACTTTGCGTGCATAATCTATGCTGATCAACTATGGACACATATAGGACGCATATAAGAAAGTTCTCGAATTTCAAATATCCTCTATTCACATTGTTGCTAAAGTGAAAAATAACCATCCGGGTCTAGGCATTTAACTTGTCTAAGAACATCATCACAAAATCACTTCTTCATTCTAACACAGAGAGGTCATTATGAATTATGAACACCGACAAGTCTTCGGGTAGCTCTAACTGGTAAGGTGTTTCTCTTCTTTATTCCAAGATTTTGTATGGTCTCACTTATCGAGGTGATAGTTTTCCTTTAATTCCAAATCTCCCGATTCTTTAAACTTGTTGAGGAAAGGAGAGCCTTCTTGAGATGCACTCTAAAAATGCGACCGAACTTATGAAAAAAATGCAATTGCATCCCTCAAGTTTGTATGTGCTATACATTAGCACCTGGCTTTTTGTTCAAATTTTCTTTTCCTTACCAAAAATTTAATTTTTTCATTGAATAGGATTTATAAATTTTAAAATTCAGGATTTTGGCACCGTATCTATTTCCAACGTATCCAATAATGGTTAAATTGTCCTTCCCCATGTTCCTCATGAAGTCGATAGTAAAATTCAAATATATTGTACATAGGCTGTCTGTATTTGTCATAAACTAGTCACATTTAATTTCAGTTCATCATGAAATAAGTTATATTACTATTTTTCCGATCAACTCAAGACATGTTACAAACCCAATAATGGCTAAATCCAGTCTTCTTCGAAAAGAATACTATATAACTAATCTACACTCAACACAAAACATGCCATGGTTGGTGATTCTCGTCCCCTCTTCGTTGTGAAACATTGATAGTTTGTGTTTGATAGTTTCACTTAATAACTTATGTTTTATCTTTGAAATCAGTTTGATCTCTTGAGATCTTGCTCCTATATGATTAATTGACCAACAATGTGTGACTATATACTGAATAACTATCTTACTTGTAACTTTAATTTACTTTTCACATTTCGAATGCAAGTTCGAAAGAGTGATGCTACAACATTGGCAAAAACAATAATAATTATGTCCACATTTCATGCACAATCCAAGCAGCCGATCGACATCGACAGTTGACACATGCATGATGTATATAAGAAAGTTCTCGAATTCCATATATCATCTATTCACATTGATGCTCAAGTGAAAAATAACCATCAACGTCTAGGAAATCAACTTGTATAAGAACTGTCATCCCAAAACCACTTCTTCGCTCTGACACATGAAAGCCATTATGAACACTAGGCAAGACTTCATATAACTCTATTCGATAAGGTGCTTCTCCTTTTTATTCCAAGATTTTGTATGGTCTCACTTACCAAGGTAATAGTTTTCTTTTAACTCAAAACCTCCCTATTAAACTATTAAACTTATTGAGGGAACGAGAGCCTCAATGTAGGATTACATTCTTAGGTAGAGAAGTTCATCTCACCACCTCTCATAATAAAGGATTAAGATGCACTTTGAAAATGCGACCGAACTTATTAAAAAATAGAATTGTGTCAATTTGTTTAGTTTACGACGACCTGCACTATAAGGCCCCTGTACACACGCCCTAAGTTTTCATCTCCGGCAAGACATGGTAACTTCACATCCTCGCCATGGCTTAATAGATTGATAAGATACGCTTATCAACAAGTCGCAACTTCTTTTCTGGAAGCTCATCTAACAGGGGTAACAGTCGTCGGCCCTGGGGTGGTAAGGGTGTTAGATTTGGTATTAGAGTCGACCCTCATGGTTACATGAGCGTGTATGGTCAGGAGTGCGGGCATGTGGAGCATAGCGTGTGTGACCCATCATGGCACACAATATGGCACACAATATGGCACATGCGTCTTATAGTTATGCCTTGAGAGGAAACAATGTGGAGAATCAGCTTGCACGAAAACACATTTCTCGTGGAGCCACTACCACCCAGTCATACACCGTTCTTGTGCATTGTGATTCGCGTTGCGTCCTATTGCCATGTTTCATCAATTTCAAATTGATTTGATATTTAAAATTTAACCGAAGTGGTGATGAAGTCTCGTAGAATTAACTATTTTAGAAGCATAACACAGATTTCACACATTTCTAGACTATTTCAGATATTTTTTGAATCAAATTACGGTTCACCACAAAATTCTAAGAGAATTTCATCACAACTTCAATTAAATTTCAAATATATATCATAGTTAATTTGAAGTTGGATAAATGTGGCAAAAGACGCAGCAGGAATGCAGGATGACTAACCCGTAGCCAGTGGCTCCTCAAGAGAATTCGCCTTCTACGCTAACGTTCATCAAGGCCTGGTCATAACTGTGTGAAACAGTACTCCCTCCGTCCCAAAATAAGCGACTTGAGTTTGTCTAGATTCGCATGTACCTATATACTAAAACGTGTCTAGATACATCCGAATCTGGACAAACCTGCGTCACTTATTTTGGGACGGAGGGAGTAGTAGAATCCTTGGACATATATCGTTGCCATTAACTTCTGCTATAGTTCTGTAAAAACACATATCCTAGACATCGACCCAAAGGCAACGCGACTCGGCAGCAGAGTAGCCAACTCAAACGTGTTCGCCAGACAAACAAATACTGCATCTACCATAAGACGCTAAAACACAGTACTGTAAACCTCGACCTAGTGAAGCGCACATCGCACCAAGGTCTATCGGCATGGAGGCGCATGCCGCGCTGCATGACGTGATCAGGCGCCACGGCGGCGCTTGCTGGCCCCAGCGCCCGTGCCACCGCTTTCAGGCACGAGCACGAGCACCTGCGCCGCGTACGCCAATTCCTGCTGCGCCTTCGCAAGCTCCCTCTTCTTTGCATTGCCCAGCTCCTTCTTCAGCTGGCTGATCTCGCCCTTGGCCTTGGAGAGAGCCTTTTCCTTTGCCTGCAGCTCCGACCGAAGCACGTCACCACCATTGCCACCACCAGCAGTAGCCATCTTCGCCGTCTTCTTCCCTGCCCGCGACGCCGCACCTTCGGAAGCTCCCACACCTGCGCGTAAAACGTTCAAGCATTAAATCACCACTAGTTCTGTACTCAATCCATGCATATGCTGTTCTTCAGATGTACTATTCGTACCGAGACATGCAGGGGCGCGGCTAATCTTGGCGGCGACGAGGTTACTCTCGGACAGGAACGTCTTGAGGTCCACGACGCCCTGCCCCTGCGACAGCATACGCACGACCACCGCATCGCTGTCCGTGAGAACAGGGTCGCTCATCGCCTCCTTGGTCGCGATGCCCCATTTCACGGGGCACCGCCATGGCGCGCTCGGCGGAGGCGACACGAGAAGGAATTCTTCTTTCCACCCCTTCAAGGACGTGGGGAGACCGGTGAAGAGCGCCGGCACGCTGTCCCTGGCGCGGAAGGAGTACCATCCCTTCCCATTGGGCAGCGTCGCGAGGGCGAAGAAGCGTCGGAACACAGGCAGAGTGGGCGCGCCGGCGCCGCGGAAGTGGCAGAGCACCGTGAACCCGACCAGGGTGCGCCACCCGTTGGGCGCGAGCTGCGACGGCGCGATGCCGAAGTGGGTGAGCGCGTCGCTGACGAACGGGTGCAGCGGCAGGCGCATTCCCGCGGCGAACGCCTGAGTGTGCACGCAGATCGGCACCGCCGCAGCGCCGCCTCGGGCCCCGCGCGCGGGAGGAGGGGGCGGCGCGCAGGCCGCCTGGGTGGTGCCGGCGAGGTGCAGTCCGAACCCCTCTGGGATGCTGTACCTGGTCCGGAGCCCCGCGAGGGCCTCCTGCGTCCGCAGCGTCGACTTGAACTCCTCGACCATCGGCCAGGGGAGCACCGTCTGATCATCGTGTACAGGGCGGCTTCCTCCTCCTGCTCCTCCACCCGGACGACGCGGCTGCTTCGCCGGCTTGAGGTCTTCCACTGCGCCAACCCCGCCGTAGGCGTCGGGATAGTCACGCCTCTCTTCATTCACACGCGGGATTCCTCCACCCGCACGCGGCTGCTTCGACGGCTTGACGTCTTCCACGGCGCCGACCCCGCCGTAGGCATAGGGATAGTCACGCCGCTCATCCTTCACGCGCGGGGCTCCTCCACCCGCACGCGGCTGTATCGCCGGCTTGACGTCTTCCGGGGCGCCGACCCGCCGTAGGCATAGGGATAGTCACGCCGCTCATCCTTTACGCGGGGGACTCCTCCACCCGCACGCGGCTGCATCGCCGGCTTGACGTCTTCCCAGGCGCGGGCCCCTCCGTAGGCGTAGTCACGCCGCCAATGCTCCGTCACCGGCGGCTTGAAGTCATCCTCGTCGTCGGAGTACGGCTCGTAGGAGTGGGCGCTTCGGACCTCCTGGAAGTGGTGGGAGGAGGACGAGGAGGAGGAGTGGAACCACGACGACGACATGGGGGTCTGGATCCGTCTGGACGGCCTTGGACGGAGGGAGGCGAGGGGATGGTAGCGGTTTAGATCGCGATTTGGAAGAGGAGGGGGAACTTTAACGTTGGTGCGGGGCGGTTGAGGTTTGGGGCTTTCCTTCCGGTGGAAGATTGGTTCGCTACTTCGCTTTATGGAAACGGATCAGCCCTATTGAACTGCGGCCTGCAGGAGAAGATCGCGTCAGCCTTGACCACGATCCTTTCTTTCCTTTTGAAATTCAAAACTTGAAAATTGTAGCGCTAGGAACGGGAGGTACAGTCTCACCGATTGGGCTCCTATCACAACAGCCGGCTGTTACATGTTGATCCAAATTCTACAAAGCAGAGGCCAACTTCTGACGGAGCGGAGCGAGACCCGTCGCCGGAGGCTTGGGTCGATGCGGTACGGATCGTTGATGACCTAGGTTACCACCGCTATATATACTTCTTGTAAGCCGCCGGCTGGGATAAGTTGCATATGTGAAATCCCCGGCGTTGTGTAAACACTCTCCGTTATAGTGAAGTTTCGCTGGCTGGCGCCCGTGGTTTTTCCCTTCTCTTTGTTGGAGAGGGTTTTCCACGTTAAATCTGTGTCCTCTTGCTGTGATTTTGTTTTCGTTCTTCGTTATTTACTTGTCGCAAATCGGCCAAGCCTCCGGCGACGGGCCTCGCTCCGCTCAGTCAGAAGTTGGCCTCTACTTTGTAGAATTTGGATCAACATATAACAAACTCCACCTTGAGACAAATTCCTTCTTGTAGCATCAACGGTAATCATCTCCCTGAACAAAACAAAGAAAACACTTTCGGCGCCAATAGCCACTTGGGCTAAGCAGTTACACCAACTAAGCTTGAGCATAGCTCAAACTTAGCAACAGGAACAGGCTTTGTCATCATATCAGCAGGATTATCATGAGTGTTTATCTTGCATACCTTCAGTGTACCTTGTGCAACAACATCACGAACATAATGGTACTTGATATCAATGTGCTTTGTTCTCTCATGGAACATTTGATCCTTAGTAAGGTAAATAGCACTTTGACTGTCACAGAACAGGTTAATGCAAGAATCATCCTGACAAAGCTCAGCATACAAACCTTTCGACCAAACAGACTCTTTGCAAGCTTCAGCAACAGCCATATATTCTACTTCGGTTGTAGATAAAGCAACAACTGGTTGCAACGTTGCCTTCCAACTCATGGCACATCCACCTACCGTGAACACATAACCTATGAGGGACCTCCTCTTATCCAAGTCAGCAGCAAAATCTGAATCCACATAGCCTGCGAGTCCCTCATCAGTCTTGCCAAACTTCAAGCAAGCGTTGGATGTGCCACGGAGGTACCTGACAATCCACTGAATAACTTTCCAATGTTCTTTACCAGGATTAGCCATGTAACGACTCATCAAACTCATAGTATGATAAATCAGGACGAGAACAAACCATGGCATACATCAAGGAACCAACAACACTAGAATAAGGAACTCGAGACATGTACTCAATATCTTCATCAGAACTAGGACATTGCAATGCTGACAATTTAAAGTGAGGAGCAACATGAGTACTAACTGACTTTGCATCATGCATATTAAAATGTTGAAGAACTTTCTCAATGTAACTTTGCTGACTAAGAAACAACAACCTAGATTTTCTGTCCCGTTTAATTTCCATAGCTAGGATTTTCTTAGCAGCACCAAGATCTTTCATCTCAAATTCACTACTTAGGTGTGCCTTCAAAGTAGTGATTTCTTTCATGCTGTTGGCAGCAATTAACATATCATCAACATATAACAGCAAGTAAATAGGTGACCCATTAACAAACTTTATATAAACACAGCTATCAAACTGAGATCTCTTAAAACCTTGTGAGATCATAAATGAATCAAACCTTTTATACCACTGTCTTGGAGATTGCTCCAAACCATAAAGCGATCTCTTCAATTTGCACACAAAATCCTCTTTTCCAGGAACTATGAACCCTTCAGGTTGGTCCAGGTAAATCTCCTCCTCCAGTTCACCATGCAGAAAAGCAGCCTTTACATCTAGCTGCTCAAGCTCAAGATCATGCATAGCAACAATACCAAAAAAAAGTACGAATAGAGCTATGTTTCACAACTGGAGAGAAAACATCATTATAGTCAATACCTGGAATCTGGCTAAAACCTTTTGCTACTAACCTTGCCTTAAACCTTGGAGGCTCATTAGGAGACAAACCTGCCTTTCTCTTGTATATCCACTTACAGCGGACATCCTTCTTCTGTTTAGGCAAGCGCACAACTTCCCATGTGCCATTCTTATCAAGCGATTGCATCTCTTCTTGCATAGCAGAAACCCACTTCTCGCGGTCAACGGATGCAATAGCCTCATTGTATGTAGCAGGTTCAGTATCATGATCCACCTGTTCAGCACAACTCAAAGCATAATGAGTAAGATTACACTCTTCAATTAAACGATGAGGTGGAACTATGTTACGCCTCGGTCTATCAGCAACAATAGATTCCTGTGGCTGCTGCAAAACAGTAGGTGAGTGCTGAACAACATCATCATCAATATTTTCCTCATGAGTATCATCAACAACAGCATTATTAGCAACAGTTTTCTGCAGGTGCTCTACCTGCACACGAACTCCCTCCTCTCCAATAGCAACAGGAGAGGGATCTGATGGCAAGTTGTCATGATACATAACGGATTCATTGAAAACAACATTCCTACTCAACAAAATCCTTTTAGTTTCAGGATTCCATAGTTTATATGCCTTAACTCCTGAACCATAACCAAGGAATATGCACTTAACAACTCTAGGCTCTAACTTTCCATTATCAACGTGAGCATAAGCTGTGCAACCAAAAACTCTCAACTGTGAATAATCAGCAGGCGAACCTGACCATACCTCAATGGAAGTTTTCTTCTCAAGTGGAATAGAAGGTGACCTGTTGATGAGGTAGCACGCTGTGTTGGCTGCTTCAGCCCAGAAACATCTATGCATACCTGCATTGGACAACATACAGCGAGCCCTCGAGATGATGGTTCTGTTCATGCGCTCAGCCACGCCATTCTGCTGAGGAGTGTAAGGGATGGTGTGGTGCCTGATCATACCATCGCTACTGCAAAACTCCTCAAACTCATTAGAATTCCATACCATTATCAGTACGTAGTACCTTTACCTTCTTTTTAGTTTGCTTTTCTACCATAACTTTCCACTTCTTAAAAGCATCAAAAACATCAGATTTGTGTTTCAGAAAATATGGCCACACTTTTCTTAAGCAGTCATCAATAATAGTAAGCATGTAATTAGCACCACCAATAGAAGTCTTACGGGAAGGTCCCCATACATCAGCATGCACATAATCTAATATGCCTTTGGTGGTATGAACGAAGCATTGAATTTAACTCTTTTATGCTTACCAAAAACGCAGTGCTCACATAACTCAAACTTACCCAAGTTGCAACCATCAATCAGCTCTCTCTTAACCAATTCTGCCATGCCATGTTCGCTCATATGCCCAAGACGCATATGCCACAGATTTGTTTTACCACAATCATCAGAATCATTAGCAGTAACAGCAGCAGCAATACCAGGCAAAGTGCTACCTCTAAGAACATATAACTTAGCAGAATTCATATCACCTATCATGTGAATAAGAGAGCCTTTCGATACTTTTAATAACCTACGCCCACCGACGTACTTGTATCCATCAACGTCCATGGTACTCAGGGAGATCAGATTTCTGGCCATGCTTGGTATGTGCTTCACCTCATTCAATGTACGCGTCACGCCATCATGTGTCTTGATCTTAACAGATCCAACTCCGACAATATGGCATGGGTTGTCATTCCCCACACGTACAAAATCTCTAGTCTGCACAAACTTATATGAACTGAACCAATCTTTGTTACAACAAATATGAAACGAATATGCAGTATCAAGAATCCATTCATCATCACGAGATGCACAAGCAGCAAAAACGGCTAAACATTCACCGTCAGAACTATCACCAGAAACAACAGCAGCCTTACCATTACCTTGATCCTTATCTTTCGGTTGGTAAGTACCGTTCCTTTTCTCCTTATTCTGCAGCTTCCAACAATCATCAATAACATGATTAGATTTCTTACAATACCTGCAGAACTTGTCCTTTCCCTTGGACTTCGAACGACTTCTGCCGTCTTTGCTCTTATCTCGGTTGCCATAGTTGTTAAATCTCTGCTCGGTCCTGCCATGAACCTGTAGAGCTTCAGCCTTGGAAGACGCCCCATCTGCCTGCACCATAGATTTCATCTTTTCCCTCTGTTTGAGGGCATCTTGCACTTGTTAGATTTGCGACAAGTAAATAATGAAGAACGAAAACAAAATCACAGCAAGGAGACACAGATTTAACGTGAAAAACCCTCTCCAATAAAGAGAAGGGAAAAACCACAGGGAGGGCGGGGGATGAGGCCGACTTTGATGCCCAGAATCCCATATAGCCTTTATTTCTTAAATAAACATCTCTGGGCCCTATTTTGTTTGGACGCGGTCGTGGGGTGGTCAGTGTAGGACGCCTTCCCCAAACAGCCGACAGTTTGGGCATCGCCCACTTAAAGTGACTGCCGACACGTTTGTCGGTCACTGGTTGGGGGCGCGGGTGAAGATGCTCTTAGAGCATTTACAACACGGACGCTAAACCATCGACGCTAGGAAAGAAATCTCAGCCGTTTTGGTTCCGACAGAGATCCCAACTATTATTTTTGGCATTAACGTTAAGTTAAGAGTTCGGTGCTTAAAAAAAGCAATATATTGCCCGCAAGCGCCTGGCGCCCCGCGTGGTCGGGATTTGACTTTCTAAGCGCCTATGTAAGCATTTTGCAATGGACATGCCCTCACAACAACCCCAACGGCTCCAAGCAAACAGACCGGACGGGTCCGAACCTATAAACGAAGCCAGACCCGCGGAATGGTCCGTTTCGGCGCATCCGCGGTTTGGGCCGCATTTAGGGGAGGACGACCCACGGGTTCGTGCTTGTCCTCTCGCGTGCCCGCTATTATAGGAAGAAATTGCATTGGTAGTTGTTGGGAATCGGTACATCTAATTTAAACAACAATTAACACTAAAGTAGCCTAAATCTACATGGGAGCTAGGTCGTCCTCGCTACCGTCCTCCTGGGCGCCATCGGCACGGTGGCCTACCCCATCCAGGCCACCGTGGACTCTTTCGCCTGGCGGTGGCGTCGCCACTGCGGTCCTGCGCCGGTAGCGGGCGAGGCACATCCTCTCCCTCTCCCGTGTCATCGTAGCCGCGTAACGGTTGTGCGCTGCCTGACCCTCCAATGCCGGCCCGATGTCGAAGCTCTGCTGGACGACCTCGCTCGGGTTTGGCCTCGTCAGCGAGCGCACTTCCACGGCCTTCATGGACGAGCGGTACGCGTTCATCTTGGCGAGACGCTGGTCTAAGCCAAGGACGATGGCATGCCAGCCATGGTAGCGGGCTTCAAGGTTGCCCTCCATGGCCGTGGCCAGCTCCTGCTCCCTGGCCTCCTCCTACACCATGAGTTAGGCTTTGGCCTCCGCGGCCTCCATTGCTTCCTAGAGCTTCCTTCCCGCCTTCTCCTCCGCCGTGACCTCCATCTCCCTCGTGGCCGCATTAGCAGCCTAGCACAACCGCTTCTTGGTCATGTGATGATGGCCTTTGGCCTCCGGCGTCGTCGAGGCCCGTGAGAGTGCAATGACGTGATGTTTGACGATGTAGCTCATCGCAACGATGGCGTCCCGTGTCGCCTCGCCGCGCGTCGTCTCGATGGAGGCGAGGATGGCCTCCTGCCGGTCCGGTCCTCCCTCGCCAGTGCCCGAGTTGAGGTCGTCATCCTCCTCCTCTCGATCCCAGTCCACTAGTGTCGCGTCGAGCGAGGTATCCTCCCTCTCGACGATAGGGAAGGTGAGTACCAAAGCCGGGCGGCCTCACCGAGCTGAGCCCAGGTGGTGGGGAGGCGCCTAAGCATGCTGGAGCTATGGGAATGACCTGGTGGATGTGCCTCCCAACCCCGCCCGCAGGCTTTTTATAGACCGGCTGGTGCCCGTCGGCAGGAAACGGCGAGGTCTCAGCGGGAAAGGGCAAGGCCGGTGGGAAACAGTGCGCCCCACACATGAAACAACTGAGGCCGCGGACGGGAATCGCCAATGGGTTGTCGGTCGGTAGTCATCGCCATTAATGACACCTTGAGCCACTGTCAAGGGAGCTCGCGGATAGCGGGACCCACTTATGCGGGGCCTATTGGGTACACAACCACCTGCAAATGGGTCGGCCTTACCCGCTAGGTCCTCCCCGACCTGCAAACGGACAGATTTGCGGTCTATTTCACGGGAGGTCATTGGAGTTTGCCTTAGTGATGTCGTTGTAAGGGTAAGAGAGAGGTGTAGTGTTGCTTGCCTTGCCGTCATGATTGTTCACCTCAATAGCTAGCTAGGAAATGGAGATTGTATTTTATATAATTTTTATTTAATGTTTTTTTAGTAGTGTTAGTATTTTATTGCATCCGCTCCCAGAAAGAAAATATAGCAATTATTTTTAGACCTAAATATGCTAACCAGAATCCATAGATGTCTTCTATCCAAATATCTACGCACCTGAGGTCAAGCCAAGGAGAAAACTCGTGGAACAAGAGTTGCTGCAAGTTTAACAACCAATGGTACATTCGGGCGCTACCATATGGCCCATTGTATGTCCCTCCATCGCAAACACCTGGTCAAATAGTTTCGTCTCGTGCAATTGATCGAAAGTTAGACACGCAAAGAATCCACATAACACTAAACTTCACCTCCGAAAAGGATCTAGAGGGAAGATTCACGGGATGGCATCCATCTCCACAACGGCTCGGATCTTGGAGGCTCCGATATCGATCATTATAAGCAACATAATCATTTCCATCACCATGAGCAATACATTCATCCATCTTGTTGTAATTCCAAACTCTAGTGTGGATTTGCATGTCTACTCTATTTATATTATTATAATGATATTGTTTGTCTGAATGTATGAGTAGTTTTCTTTATTCTTGGTAAGATGGAGAAACTCTAGCATCACCATAATTGAAATAAAGATGTTTCTTTTCACTTGTATAAGCATGTAGTAATGTTTTCCATGATATTATGCGAACATTGACTTCATAGTACTTGCCCTAAAAGACATGAAAGAGGTTGTCATCGATCCACCTTCATGCGCCTTATGAATCATATTTTGAGATCTCTCATTGGTAAAAGTGTAGTAGTCTACTGAAGATATTCTCATCTATAGAAAATCACTTGAATAACATGTTATACATGTTAAGGAGGTTTTGCAAAACTTTGGAAATGAAAAGCTATATGCTAATCTTTCGAAGTGCACTTTTGCTAAAGACAAGTTGGTTTTTATTGGCTTTGTTGGCTCTTCAAATGGTATTGAAGTCAATATTTCTAAGGTCAAATACATACGAGATTGGCCTATACCCACAAATGTGAGTGAACTTCGAAGTTTTCATGGGTTGGCCAGTTTCTATCGTCGATTTGTGAAATATTTCTCTACTATTGCTTTTCCTCTCAACGCAATGACCAAAAAAGAATGTCACATTCATGTAGGGCAAAGAACCACAAAAGACCATAGATGAGCTAAAAAAGAGGCTCACCAAAGCACATCTCCTTGCTTTGCCAAATTTCACAAAAACTTTTGAAATAGAGTACGATGCTAGTGGTATTGGCATTAGAGAAGTCCTCATGCAAAATGGACGTCCTATAGCTTACCATAGCGAGAAAATTGATGGCGCACGCCTCAATTATCCAATTTACGATAAAGAGTTTTTTTTGTATTGGTTCATGTTTTGCAAGTTTGGCAGCAATACCTTTGGCCCAAAGAGTTTATCATACATTCTGACCATAAGTTGTTGAAATACCTTAAGGGCCAAGCCAACTTGAGTAAACGACATGCTAAGTGGTTTGAGTTTATGGAGTCATTTCCGTATATTGTCAAGTACAGGAGCATAGCTTTATTTATCAAGTTTACTTGGATTCTCTATTGTTCGCTGCTATCCATCCATCATGGGTAAGTCTCGTGATGGCAAGGTTCCTATTTTACCATCCACTACAAGAAGAGGTACGGTTCTGAACACCTCTATTGCTCTTGATTCACCGTCTGTTATGAGTAAGCTCGTTACACCACCACATACACATGTTACACACACTACTACTACTGCTGAATCTGAAACTTCTGATGCTTATGATGCTGCTTCTACTATGCTTGATAAGAGTGGTTCATTAGGTCCTTTTCTAGATGCTACGATTGCTAGAACTATAGCTGGAAATACTGAAATTCCTAATGAAGACACTATTACACCTGTTATTTCACCTGAGTCTAGTGAGAGTTATGATATTGAAGATGGTTATGTTGAGATGACCGATGAATTTATTAAAGAATGTAAAAACACCCATGATAGGAGCGCTGCTAAGAGTCTCCTTGAGAGGCGTACTATTAGACCCAAATTGTCTCCTATTGCTAAGTTTGCTGCCTCTCCCATAAACATTATAGATAAAGATTATGATTTCTCTCTCGATCTATCTTACATAGCTATTGTTGAGAAAGAACCTTTTTGTGGGACTAATAATGAAAGTGCGGTAGCACATATGAATGAACTTTCTACCATGAGTGGCTTGTTTTCTGATGATATTAAGATGCGTACTTACTTTGTTGCTAAGATTTTCCCCTTTTCACTGAAAGGAGAAGCTAAAACTTGGTTTAGTAATTTACCTCCTGGATGTATTGATAGCCCTGATTGCTTGATTAGTACTTTCCTGCGGAAATATTTTCCTCCTAGTGCTAGACATGCTATTTTGCAGTAACTTTTTGATTTTAAAACAGGGAGAAAAAGAGGTATTGCCTGAATCTTGGGCAAGGTTTTGTGATTTGATTCATGCACAGGCCGGAAGTCCATTACCTAAGAATGAGCTTCTTGATATATTTTATAATGGACTAACCGAGGAATCTAGGACATACCTAGACAGTTGTGCTGATTGTGTTTTCAGGAATAGGACTCTAAGGAAGCTGAGGAATTAATGGCTAAAATAAGTAAGAACTATGAAGATTGGACTCCTCCTGAACCAGCTATACCTTAAGTAATTGTACCTAAACGTACTATTCCGGTGCCTATTCCAACATCAAAGAAGAGGGGAGTTATTGAATTAAATGATGAAGTGATGAAGGAAGCTAAGAAATGTCTTAAGGAGAAGGGAATTAAAGCTACAGATGTCAAGAATTTACCTCCTATAGAAGAATTATGTAAGCCTATTCCCTACTCACCCACTATTGAGGTACACTCTCTCCAACACTTTGATGAAGGTGATATCCCTTACTCTAAACCTCCCGATCAATGCTTAGAAGAATTTGATATCTTTATTGTTAAGCAAGATAATTTTAATAAAAGGGTGCAAAATCATCTAATGGAAAACACTAGAGCTATTGTTGAGTTGAAGGATATTATGTAAAGAACCTCTAATGATGTTAAAATGATTGTTACACACTTTCAAATGGTTCAAACTCAAATAGATCAACTCGTTAAAGTGCAGAAAGACTTGCTAGTTAATGCTACTAAAGAAAAACATGCTTATGAAATTAGAACTAGAAGTGATGCTACTACCCATGATCCTCTTTATCCTGAGGGGCATCCCAAAAGAATTGAGCAGGATTCTCAACAAGCTAAAAATAGTGGCTCTACTCGTAAGAAAAGGAAAAAGAAACATAAAACTACTGTAGAACCCTCCGAACCTGCTATAGATCCTAATAGTATATCTGTCTCTGATGCTGAAACTGAAAGTGGTAATGAAGAAAATGAAGCTCCTAATGACGAAAAAGTTGAAGAAGAACCTGAAAAGCACACTAAGAATTCTAAATACACTAAAGAAGATTTTATTGCTAAGAAACATGGTAGTGAAAGAGAACCTTGGGTCCAAAAACCTATGCCTTTCCCTGATAAGAAACACAAGTCAAAGGATGATGAACACTATAATAAGTTTTGTGAGTGGATGAAACCTTTATTCTTGTAAATTCCTTTGGCTGATGCTATTAAATTGCCTCCTTACTCAAAGTATATGAAGGATATTGTCTCAAATAAAAGGAAGATTCCTAATGAAGAAATTTCTACTTTGCTTGCTAATTATTCCTTCAATGGTAAGGTTCCTAAGAAACTTGGAGACCCAGGGATTCCAACTATCCCTTGCTCTATTAAGAATAGTTATGTTGGAACTGCTTTGTGTGATTTGGGAGCTGGAGTTAGTGTTATGCCTTTCTCTCTCTATAAGATGCTAGCAACTCCAAGAGTTAGTATTTATGCTCGATAGTGGGTTCATGCCTCTAGTAATCTAGGGAAGTGACAGAAATCTCTAACGTACTAGATGTGCTATTGCTACTAGGGAGAAAACAATAATCCTTTGTTCATAGAACAATCATATTGTTTACTTTACACGCAGTTCGTAAAGCAATAATCTGTTGCTTGCAACTTAATACTAGAGGGGGTTCGGATGATAACCAGAAGGTGGATTTTTAGTCATATATGCAGTTAGATGGCGGTCTATGTATTATGTTGTAATGCTCAATCAAGTCCCAAAGGAGTCAAGATGATTAGTATATGCATGGATTGCTTTCTCGATGTTTGTCAATTGCCCCACTGTAATTTGTTCACCCAGCATGTTATCTATCTTAAGGAGAGCCACCTCTCGTGAACTATGGATCCCGGTCCTTTCTTTTACATTCAATCTACAATCTTTTACTCCTTTGTGTTTACTTTCTACAAACTTTTACTTCTTTCCATTCGATACATTTAATCCTTTGTTTTCCGCAAAACACGGTGAGATTGACAACCTCATCGCAAGTTGGGGACAAAGTTCTGTGGTTGTGTTGTGCAGGTCTCCACGTTGCTACTAGCACATTTAGTGCGCCCTGCTAAAGCTTAGCTAGTAACACCTTTGGGGTGTTTCCTTGCTCCTACTGGTTCGATTAAACCTTGGTTTCATAACTGAGGGAAACTTGTTGTTGTGCTCATCATACCTTCCTCTTGGGGTTCCCAACAAGCTCTACATCAACCACGCACCAGCACTTTTCTGGGCGCCGTACATTGAGCCATCAAGCATTTTTCTGGCGCCATTGCCGAGGAGTCAAGGACATCTTAACAAGGGGAGTCCCTCATAACCAATCTCTTTACTTTGTTATTTTTATTTTGCTTAGTTTCTTTTTGCTTTGTTTGCTTGTTTCTTTATTCAAAAACACAAAAAAATTAGTTTTACTAGTTTGCTTTCTTATTCAAAAACACAAAAAAATTAGTTTTACTTGTTTGCTTTCTTATTTCAAAACCCAAAAAAATGACTACTCTTGAAAACACTAAATTGTGTGACTTCACTAGCACCAATAACAATGATTTTATGAGCACACCTATTGCTCCACCCGTGCCTGAAGATACTTGCTTTGAGATAAAACCTGCTTTACTCAATCTTGTTATGAGAGAACAATTTTCTGGTATTGGTAATGAAGATGCTGCTTCCCATCTAAATAACTTTATTGAACTTTGTGAGATGCAAAAGCATAGGGATATAGATGGTGATATTATTAAGCTGAAATTGTTTCCTTTCTCTTTGAGAGGAAAAGCTAAAGAATGGTTTAATTCCTTAACTAGGAATAGTATTGATTCTTGGACTAAGTGCAAATATGATTTTATTGGAAAATACTATCCTCCTGCTAAGATTATATCCATGAGAAGTGAAATAATGAAGTTTAAACAACTTGATAATGAGCATGTTGCTCAAGCTTGGGGAAGAATGAAATCTTTGGTAAAGAATTGTCCCACTCATGGACTGACTGCTTGGATGATCATACAAACTTTTTATGCAGGATTGAACTATTCTTCAAGGAACCTATTGGACTCTGCTGCTGGAGGTACCTTTATGACCATCACTTTGGGTGTTGCAACAAAAGTTCTGGACAATATGATGGTTAATTATTCTGAATGGCATACTGAGAGAGCTCCACAAGGTAAGAATGTAAATTCTATTGAGGAAACCTCCTCCTTGAGTGATAAGATTGATATTATTATGTCTATGCTTGTTAATGGGAAAGCCCATATTGATCCAAATAATGTTCCTTTAGCCTCTTTGGTTGCTCAAGAAGAGCAAGTTGATGTGAACTTCATAAGAAATAACAATTTTGGCAACAATACTTATGGTAATAACATTTATAGGCCTTACCCTCCTAGTAATACTTATGGTTATAATGGTAACCCTGGATTACCTAGTGAAGGAAGAATTTTAGAAGTTGAAAGAGCCACTAAAAAATTCATGCAAATGCAATATGAGCAAAATAAACTATTCACTTAAACTATGGAGGAACAATCTACCATTTTGAAGAACATTAGCCATCAACTTGAGAGTCTAAATAGGGAAATTCCTAGTTTACAATTGAAACTCTCTAATGTTGAAAGAAATATATCATCTTTGTCTGAAACTCAATCTTCATTGATTAATAAAATGGCTGCTAAACCTGAAACTAATGATAATCTCTTTGCAGCTACTAATTCTATACAAGTGAGAATTGATGAAAATATTAGACTATTAGCTGAATTACATGCTAAGTGGGAAAGAGAAGATGAAATTGCTAGAAACATTAGTGTTTCTACTATTACCACCACTAGTGTGGAGGATAGTAATAGTTCTACTACTTTAGATGATAAATTTGATTTTGGTCTTGATGGTTGCAATATCTCTGAAGTTATTAAGTTCCTACAAAAGCTTGCTAAAAGTCCTAATGCTAGTGCTTTGAACATGGCCTTTACAAAACACATTACTGATGCTCTCATAAGGATTAAAGAAGAAAAGATGAAACATAAAGCTTCTATTCCTATAAAACAAGAAGATGGTTGGGAACCCATCATTAATATGAAAGTGAATGACTTTGATTTCAAAGCTTTATGTGATCTTGATAGTAGTGTTTCTGTTATGCCTAGAAGGATTTATGATATGCTTGATTTGCCTCCTCTTGAAGATTGTTATTTGAATGTCCCACTTGATGATAATGCTAAAAAAAACTCATGGGGAGTCTTAATGATGTTCTTATTATGGTTAACAATGCCTATGTCCCCGTTGATTTCTATGTTTTGGATGTTGAATGCAATGCTTCTTGTCCTATTACTTTGGGAAGACCTTTTCTTAGAACTGTTGGTGCCATTATTGATATGAAAGAAGGCACCATTAAATATCAACTCCCACTCAAGAAAGGTATAGAACACTTCCCTAAAAAGAGAGAAAAGATTTATTCTGCTTCTCCTATGAAAACAAAATTTGGTCTTAATGCATCTTCATTTGAGAACACTTGATTCTTTCTTTGCTTCTTATGCCTAACTTAAAGGCGTTAAAGAAAAGTACTTATTGGGAGATAACCCAAAAGTTTTAGATGAGTCTTGGAAGTTATTACCTCTGTAATAACCTCTCCTTATCCTTTTTATTTGCTTTTGTGTCAAGAGTAACCTCTAATGAGAGTGAAGTAATGATTGGGATAGTTGCTGTCCCGAAACAGATTTCTGTGCTTCACCGTAAAAATTCGTGTAAAATCTCTAAACTTCTTTTTGAGGCGTGAATTTTTGTGCTTCTTCCCCAGGTTGTTATATAACTTTCGTTAGTTCAACACTTTTTGATTTGAGCAACATAAGGTCTTCGAAAAAATTTGTCTTTACTTGCTGGTCTGTTTTGACACATTTCTGCTATTTTCTGCATTTGCTTCTTGTTGGTTCCTTCTTAAGTTCTTTTGGGGAATTGAGCTTTTTGACGGAAGTGCTACAGTAGCTAGTGTTCTAATGGAAGTTTATTTGGTGTTATAACTGAACCTTAAGACTTACTACCTCTGTTCTGATTTAGTCTACATTCTAGAAAAAATCAGGCAAATTAGTATAGCATTTATTAGTACTACCTAAATATGTGAACAACCAATCCAAGCTGCATTGAAAATGATGACGTCCAATAGAGAGAACAAAACTATTTCGTTTTATGTGTTCTTCTTGACTAAAATCTAGAATGTAGATTATTTCAGAACAAATTTTGAGGATAGAATGTAGAGTATTTCAGAACAGAGGGAGTATTTATGTTGAGTGCACTAATGTTGCTAATAAAGATTGTGTGAAGTTTTTGATGAAGGAAAAATTTCAGGTGTATGGAAGGAATGAGTAATGAGATGAAGGATGGACTAAAGCTCATGCTTGGGGATGCCACGCGTGTCATCCCAAGAAATATCCAAGAAGTACAAGCGTTAAAGCTTGGGGATGCCCAAGGCATCACCTTCTTCATCAATAAAAATCCCAGGTTTCTTCCAAACGCTTCATTTTTACTATTTCATGCACAGTTGTGTTTTTCTTGGAGCGTCTTCTTTTTAGTTTTCGTTTTGGTTTTTAGTTTGCTTGGTTTGCTTAGTTTTCTGAATAAATTGGTTGGACCCCCTCTTTCATACATTGGTTTGCAAATAGTTTGGTTTGGTTTGGAAAAGAGTAGGAAAGTTTATGCTTATGTGGTAAAAAGAGCTCGTTTTTGACTGTGGCCTATGCTTTGTCATGCCATGCTTGATATTGTTTTGGCTTTATGCTTAGTATTCTTTGTTGTAGCATGACTTGTTATAAACAATTGAGATTGCTTAATGTGCCTTGGATAAATCATGTGTTGTTTTAGCATATTAAAGCATAGTATAGTGGTATTCTCCTTTGATGCTTTATTTGGGTTGACTTGGCGCATGCTCACACCATGTTATGACTATCTCAAGTCACCATAGCCTTTGTGATCCTTTAGTTTTCAACTTGTAGTATCACTTTATGCTTTGATCAATGGTGTTTTGTCGCTCTGCATGATTATGGCCATTATTGCTCTCTTAGTTTGTCGCTCCCAGTCTTTTGCTAGCCTCCACAACCAAGTATGAGTTCCACTCATGCATCCAACTCCTTAAGCCGAGTTATTCCAAAGAGTCCACCATACCTACCTACTAGCATATGCTATTCCAAGTATATGCATGCTTTTTTTACCTTCCAAATTAAACTTGTTATGAGAAAACTAGTGATTAAAGCTCTCCCGAACTTGATGGCACACTTTACTTTCTTGCCCTTAATAAACTTGAACCATTGTGTCTTCTATGTTGTATATGCTTGCACTTATTTGTTGGGAATTAGCAGAACCATGCTTTCCGGGGAACGCTTTCAACATTGCACTTGGTACTTGTACCTAGTTGATATCATGCTCTTTTGTATATGGATGTCGTCGGTGTGAAATGAAAGGGGAGCTTGTAAGTCCATGGAGTTATGTATATGTGTTAGAGAAACGCCTGGGCCGCTGGTCTAATCCATGCTGATATGGTGGAAACCTGCAGCGTAACCATAATGAGCTGTCTATGAAGCATTCTTCTTATAAAAAAAGAGTCCTATATTGAGAAAAAAGAGAAAAGAGAAGAAAAAAGAGATATTATGAAAAGAGGAAAGAGAGAAAAAAGCACCATATTCCCATGGTAAATAAGAAGAATGTTGAGATGCTCGTTGTCTGCTTGCCTTGTCATTTTGATATGGGGATTCTTCCGTATCATCGGGCAAGGGGTACCTCGTTGGCGGTTCTCTATGATACACATATACTTACAATGACAAGAACTTACCGGTGACTAAACTTGAGTAGCATGAGGAGCGGCCCTCGTATACAAGGGACATGAGATTTCTGACTTATACTTCATCAAGCATGTACACCATAGTTTGTTCACTTTAACTTTAATCACTTCAAGATGCTTATGATAGGGGCAATGAGAGCTGAAAGCTATAAGTACCATAATTTTTGGAAGCTCTTTATGAGACTTGAATCCCTACTTCCTTTTACAAAAGCCTTTCTTCCACCATTATATTGAGTCTCCACCTTCTATCTTTATGCACCTACTTTGAGAGCATAGTGGCCATTCTTAGTTCTATGTGCATTGTCCCAAGACTAGTTGATTGATGCATAACTTGATATTGCTTGTTTTAAACTATTGTATCTAGTCACTCTTATGAACTTTGAAGGTGTCCTATGCATTTACATTTGCTACTCTATTGAGGGACAAGCTGAATACTATTATGCTATGTTTTCTTTATGTGAAACAAACAAACGTCTTGCAAAGCATTGTTATTCATGAATCTTTTGTTTGTGCCTTTTCATGTTGCATCATAGTTTCTTTGCTTATTGCTAGAACTTTGTCTTTCATGGTATGATTGAAGTACTATGATCCTAGCTTTGAATGTTTTACAAATACTTTGATCAAGTCTTTGATGGTGCATGTCACCTCAAAAATTATTCTTTCTTTTTATCACTTACCTACTCGAGGACGAGTAGGAGTTAAGCTTGGGGATGTTGATACATTGCAAATGTATCTATAATTTTTGATGTTCCATGCTTGGTTTTATCCACTTTCTTGTGTTTTGTTCCAACTTTGGAGTACTTTTCTTATGATTTCTTGGACTAACCTATTAACAAGAGCCACAGTGCCAGCTGCCTGTTTTCTGCTGTTTTTGGTTCCAGGAAAGTCAGAATATGAATATTCTCGGAATTGGATGGGACAAAATCCAAAGTGCCTATTTTTCCGAATGTCATCAAGTGCCAGAACACGAGACGAAGAGGGGCCAGGGGGCCACCACACCACCTGGCCGCGCGGCCAGGCCTGGCCCACGGCAGGGGGTGGTGTGGCCTCTCCCGGCACCCCCTCAGGCTCTCTTTCCGCCTATATATTGCCCTCGGGATGAAAACCGTAAGTACCCGATCAAAAATCCACGAAAGGGTCTGTAGCCGCTGTCATCTCGATCCCTAGATCGGGAGGGATCTGAAGCTCTTCCCGGCACCGTGCCGGAGAGGGGATTTCACCCTGGAGGCCTTCTTCATCACCATGCAAGCCTCCGGTGTGATGCGTGAGTAGTTCATCCTTGGACTACGGATCCATGTAGTAGCTAGATGGTTGGTTCTCCTCCTTTGTGCTTTCATGTCTAGATCTTGTGAGCTCCGTTCATGATCAAGATCATCTATTTGTAATTTTGCATGTTGTGTTTGCGGGGATCCGATGGATATTGAGATGCTATTTCAGATTGATTATTGATTCTATCATGTCTTTGTTATTTGTGATCTTGCATGCTTTCCGTTGTTAGTAGCTATCTTAGCCAAGTAGATGCTAGCAACTCCAAGAGTTAGTATTTATGCTCGATAGTGGGTTCATGCCTCTGGTAATCTGGGGAAGTGACATAAATCTCTAAGGTACTAGATGTGCTGTTGCTACTAGGGAGAAAACAACAATCCTTTGTTCATAAAACAATCGTATTGTTTACTTTACACGCAGTTCGTAAAGCAATAATCTGTTGCTTGCAACTTAATACTGGAGGGGGTTCGAATGATAACCTGAAGGTGGATTATTAGTCTAGATGTAGTTGGATGGCGGTCTATGTATTATGTTTTAATGCCCAATCAAGTCTCAAAGGAGTCAAGATGATTAGTATATGCATGTATTGCTTTCTTGATGTTTGTCAATTGCCCCGCTGTAATTTGTTCACCCAGCATGTTATCTATCTTAAGGAGAGCCACCTCTAGTGAACTATGGATCCCGGTCCTTTCTTTTACATTCAATCTACAATCTTTTACTGCTTTGTGTTTACTTTCTGCAAACTTTTACTTCTTTCCGTTCGATACGTTTAATCCTTTGTTTTCTGCAAAACACGGTGAGATTGACAACCTCATCGCAAGTTGGGGGCAAAGTTATGTGGTTGTGTTGTGCAGGTCTCCACGTTGCTACTAGCACCGGTAGTGCGCCCTGCCAAAGCTTAGCTAGTAACACCTTTGGGGTGTTTAATTGCTCCTACTGGTTCGATTAAACCTTGGTTTCATAACTGAGGGAAACTTGCTGCTGTGCTCATCATACCTTCCTCTTGGGGTTCCCAACGAGCTCTACATCAACCACGCACCAGCACTTTTCTGGGCGCCGTGCATTGAGCCATCAATGTGTTGGGAATATGCCCTAGAGGCAATCATATATGATGTTATTCCTATGTATTCATAAGGTTATTGTCCATGTATGAACTACTGATATGTATCATTGAATATGTGATTCGATTGTGGAACTACATATTCATGTTGTTCATGCTAATTGTCCTTGGTCCTTGAAGTTGTGCCGGACACACAACTTAGACCAATGTGAAAGTTGGCAGATGACTAGGTTCCACTTGTCATGGGCATGGAGATGCTATTCCGACTTACACGGATTCGGCTAAAGAGTTTAGCGAGTCGGACTGACCCATATTGAGATGCAACGAACAAGTCATCATTTTCATGTCTCAATCAATGTAATCCTTGGACCTGAGGTTATTGCACAATCCGAGTTGAGGATCTCCAACTTAGGTTCTGTCAAATGTTGTTCCGTCACTGGGCAGTTATAAAGGCGGAGTTCGGGTCGACTGAGAATCAAGCTGCGTGATGTGAATAACCAAGACATGAGTGGAGCCCACTTTCACTCCCTATATAAGTTGGGGCGCAGGTGCTTGGAGCACAAGGTTAGATCACTCCATGTGTTGGAAACCCTAGCCCCAGTCCGTCCTGTCGCCGCCGTACCAGACCTAGCAGTCCATCGCCGGCGCTCCTCCTCGTACGTGTGGATACTGGCGGAGGTGCTATACGTTCAGCACTTCGACGATCGTGAAGAAAGAACGGATCATGGATCGTGGAACCGGATCGGATCGCGAGGACTGCACTGCATCAAGCGACGTGCTTCATCAATTCCGCAACTGCGCGTCTAGTGGTAATCCTCGTGGCCTTCTACCTGAGCTGGATCTTGGGATCACCGTGTAGGGAAAAAGTTTTGTTTATCTCTACATGGACCAACAATGGTATCAGAGCGCTAGCTTCTGGTTTTAGGCTCGAGATCGCGCATATGTGATATGCGGTTGGCGTTAGATTGGATCTAATTGTAGTTTTGGTGGTCGATCTATTAGATTGATCGGTTTTGTACAAAGTTGATTAGATCAACTATACTTAGGGGAATGGATGATCTGGTTTCCGTGATCTAACAGCTAAGGTCGTGGAACGACATACCCCTACCGGTCGGTTTCCGCCATCGGGGTAGACTGTGACACGTAAACCCGGATGCGGTGATCGAAGGTCAAAGGGTTTGATCAAATCGGAGTCCGGATCGGATTTGGGTAAAATTGTTTTATCCGATGATGAAATCCATGTTCGGAATGCAGATGAGATCTGCGCTTTTGGAAAAATCGTTGTAGCGCCTTAGATGTCGTTGTGAGTTTCACAATGCCGGTAGATATCGTATCTCTGCATAACTTGTTTTTGCAGGATGATGTTGTGAATGGTATGGCTTATGTGCATGTGATGTATGTAATCCATACGTGATCTGCGTATCATGGTTTTTGTCAGCCGGCTGGAGCCTAGGTGCTATCATCTTATTGTATAACGGCATGCATGTCGGATTCTCTGTGTAATTTACATTACAAGCTAGTGTAGCTGTTTGGAGAATCCGGAAGGCATGCAAGTCGGTGTACAAGTCGGCTACATGGTGTAAGATGGCACGTGACAAGAGTTGACACGAGTCGGATTACAGGCTTTATGGAGATGGAGATCACCATGAAGAGAGCCATACCATTTCACATTATAATTGCTTTATTTTGTGTTATTGTTATGTCTCTGTTTTACCTCTTTTAGATAGTTGGTAGAAAATAATCCCTCAAAGAAGGTCTAGTCGGTTTCCCTGCCAAGTGCTGCACCATCACAAGTCGGACATTTTTGGTAGTGGGCTCATAAAATTGAGGTGCTATCAATTCTTTCGGACTAGGTGGGTTCGAGTCGGACTCTTACAGCGGAAGCACTTGGTAATATAGACAGGTTTATCACAACGGTTGTGGGACTTGGGGAAAAGTCAGATGGGAGCCGGGGCATGTGATGCCACCCATCCAACAGGAGTCGTATGAGATACGATTGACAATTGTCTACCTTGATCACTTGACGGCTACCGGTGATGCTGAAGCTCACTAGTCGACTTGCTTATTTAGGGTCCTGAATCACTAAGTAACCACCGGAGGGGTGTTGGTTCTAGTGGGAGCATAAATATTAAAGTGTTTAATATGCTTGCTCTTTTATGGATACATGTATTAAGTGTTTTGCATATTTTTTGTTGTGGATCAATGGCACCTAGCAGTCTTCCTCAGATTTCTAGTTTTGCTTTGAGAACCATCTTAGAGAAAGATAAGCTGAATGGAACTAATTTCACCAACTGGTATCGTAATCTGAGAATTGTTCTCAAACAAGAAAAAAGGGATCGTGTCCTAGACAACCCACTTCCAGCTGAGCCGTATGAGAATGCAACTGTCGCAGCCACCAATGCCTACTGTCGGATTTGTGATGAATCCACGGAGATTAGCTGTCTTATGCTTGCTCACATGGAACCGGACTTGCAGCAGCAGTTCGAGAATGTTGAGGCCTATGATATGATCGAAAGCCTCAAAAGTATGTTCCAGGCTCAGGCAAAGACTGAGAGGTATCAAGTCTCTCAGGCTTTGTTGAGCTGCAAGCTTAAGGATGGCAATCCACTAAGTCCGCATGTGATCAAGATGGTTGGTTACGTGCAGTCTCTGGAAAGGCTTGGCTACCCCATTAGTGAAGAGTTCGCTACAGACATAATTCTGAACTCTCTTCCTAGTGCGTATGGCCAGTTCATATCGAACTACCACATGCATGGTATGGATAAGAAACTCACTAAATTACATGGGATGCTCAAGCAGGCTGAGGCGGATCTCAAGAAAGGTGCCAGTCAAGTGTTGATGGTACAAAACAAGGCTAAGTTCAAGAAGAGTTCTTGGACTAAGAAGAAGAAGGCAAAGTCAGGAGGTAAGGCGGAGGACCCAGTCCAAAGCGCTTCCTCAGGGAATAAGCCATCTCCTACATCCGGATCCACTTGCTTCTACTGCAAGTCGAATGGCCACTAGAAGAGGAATTGCAGCAAGTATCTGGCTGACAAAGCCAAGAGTGGAGGTGTGACTTCCGGCACAGGTACACTTGTTTGCAATGTTATAGACATTTATCTTGCTGATGCACCTGGTAGTTCTTGGGTATATGATACAGGATCAGTCATTCACATCTGCAACTCGTTGCAGGGACTGGTAAGAACTAGGAGCGTTGCAAGAGGTGAGGTTGACATTAGAGTCGGAAACAAAGCGAGAGTCGCTGCGTTGGAAGTCGGCACAATGCAACTTCATTTACCTTCTGGATTCATAATGGAGCTAAATAATTGTTATTATGTTCCAGTGCTTAGTCGAAACATCATTTCTGCCTCATGTTTGATGAGACAGGGCTATGAGTCGAATATTAAGAATAATGGTTGTTCTTTATATTTGAATGATATGTTTCATGGCTTTGCGCCCGTCCAGGACGGGTTATTTATTTTGAATCTTGAGGGTGAATCTGTCTATAACATGAATATGAAAAGGTTGAAACCAAATGATCTGAATATGACTTACTTTTGGCATTGTCGACTTGGTCATATAAGTTGGAAATGCATGAAGAAGCTCCATGATGATGGACTCCTAACTTTGTTCGACTTGGAGTCGTTCGAGACATACGAATCCTGCCTTCTCGGAAAGATGACCAAGACACCTTTTGCAAAGAGTTGTGAAAGGGCGTCCGACTTATTGGGACTAGTACATAGTGATGTATGTGGTCCAATGAGCACGACAGCCAGAGGTGGTTATGAGTACTTCATTACCTTCACTGATGATTTGAGTAGATATGGATATATCTACTTGATGAAACATAAGTCGGAAGCCTTTGAAAAGTTCAAAGTATTCCAGAATGAGGTACAAAATCAACTTGGCAAGAAAATAAAGTTTCTTCGGTCAGACCGAGGAGGCGAGTACATGAGCCATGAGTTTGATGGCCATCTAAAGAGTTGTGGAATAGTTCCCCAACTCACTCCTCCATGAACGCCGCAAAGAAACGATGTGTCGGAAAGGAGGAATCGGACCTTGTTGGACATGGTACGATCAATGATGAGTCCGACGATTAATGATGAGTCAGACATATCTGCCTTTATCATTTTGGGGTTGTTGTCTAGAAACTGTGGCGTTCACACTAAACAGAGTACCATCAAAGTCGGTAGAGAAGACACCGCATGAGATGTGGACTGGAAGGAAGCCGAGTTTGTCTTTTCTTAAGATTTGGGGTTGTGAAGCTTTTGTCAAGCGACTTCAGTCGGACAAGCTTATAGCTAAGTCGGATAAGTGTATTTTTGTGGGATATCCGAGGGAAACCTTGGGTTACTACTTCTACAACCAAGAAGAGGGCAAAGTGTTTGTCGCTCGAAACGGTGTCTTCCTTGAGAAAGAGTTTCTCAATCGGGGAGTCAGTGGGAGTACGGTGCATCTCGAAGAAATTCGAGAGATACCGGCTAGCAGCGAGTCGGCAAAAGGCTTAGAGGTTGAGTCGGACGTGGTACCTGAGCCGGAAACTGCACCGACACTACGAAGATCGGCCAGATTGCGAAGTGTTCGTGATGTGATGCTGTTGGATAGTGATGAGCCGACAACTTATTCGGAAGCGATGGTGGGTTCTGATTCTGAGTCATGGCTTGGAGCCATGAGATCTGAGTTAAAGTCCATGGATGAAAATCAAGTTTGGAACTTGGTTGATCTGCTAGACGGTGCAAGACCCGTCGAGTGCAAACGGGTCTTTAAGAAGAAAAATAATATGGATGGAAATGTTTCTATCTATAAAGCACGGCTTGTCGCGAAGGGGTTCCAACAAGTTCAAGGAGTTGACTATGATGATAGCAGCCTATTTCGACTATGAGATATGGCAAATGGATGTCAAGACGGCTTTCCTTAATGGAAATTTAACCGAGGACGTGTATATGATACATCCCGAGGGTTTTGTCAATCTGGCTAATGCTGACAAGATATGCAAGCTTCGGAAATCCATTTATGGGTTGAAGCAAGCATCTCGGAGTTGGAACATTCGCTTTGATGAGGTAGTCAAATCGTTTGGCTATATCAAGAGCGATCATGATTCTTTTTTATACAAGAAGTTTAGTGGGAGCAAAGTAAACTTTCTGATCTTGTATGTGGATGACATATTATTGATTAGAAATGATGTCCAGATGTTGCAAGAGACCAAGTAATCATTGGAAAAGAGTTTTTTGATGAAAGACTTAGGTGAGGCAACTTACACACTAGGAATCCGGATCTATAGAGATAGATCAAAGCGGCTCATTGGATTGAGTCAGAGTACATATTTGGACAAAGTGTTGAAGAAGTTCAACATGGATCCGTCTAAGAAGGGGTTCTTACCGATGTCCCATGGCGTAAAACTTAGCAAGGCTCAGCGTCCTTCGACAACTGATGAGCGAAGTCGGATGAGTGCGATTCCGTATGCTTCTGCAATCGGATCCATCATGTATGCTATGATTTGTACTAGGCCGGATGTTTCCTATGCTCTAAGTGTTGTGAGAAGATACCAAGCTGAACCTGGAGAGATCCACTGGGCAGCGGCTAAAAATATCCTCAAGTACTTGAGAAGGACTAAGGATATGTTCCTGGTTTATGGAGGTGAGGATGAACTCAGTGTAAAGGGTTACACGGATGCGAGTTATCTCACTGACTCGAATGATTCTCGTTCGCAATCCGGATATGTGTTTGTGATAAACGGAGGGGCTGTGAGCTGGAAAAGTTCCAAGCAAGAAACGGTGTCTGCGTCTACGACAGAGGCTGAGTATATTGCTTCCTCGGAGGCGGCAAAAGAAGCCGTTTGGATGAGGAATTTCCTCATGGATCTTGGTGTGGTTCAGGGCTCGGCCAATCCGTTAGATGTGTATTGTGACAACAATGGTGCTATTGCACAAGCCAACGAACCTAGACAACACCAGAAGAACAAACATATACTCATGCGGTACCACCTTATTCGCCAGTTCGTGGATCAAGGTGATATCAAGTTATGCAAGGTACACACAGATGCAAACATTGCGGATCCGTTGACAAAGCCACTTCCACAGCCGAAGCATGAGGCGCACCTGAGAGCAATGGGCATTAGATGTCTAGACATGTGATGTCGGAAGATTGACTCTAGTGCAAGTAGGAGACTATTGGGAATATACCCTAGAGGCAATCATATATGATGTTATTCCTATGTATTCATAAGGTTATTGTCCATGTATGAACTACTGATATGTATCATTGAATATGTGATTCGATTGTGGAAGTGCATATTCATGTTGTTCATGCTAATTGTCCTTGGTCCTTGAAGTTGTGCCGGACACACAACTTAGACCAATGTTGTTGGGGGGATACCCCCGGGTAGGGTCACGCCGGGGTATAAAGGCCTAGTTAGCCGAGGTACGGCAAGGTCAAAGCAAGTGCTGGCCGAGTCACCTCAAGGCAGGTCGGATCATGGAGTAACCCGGACCAGGGGACGACCACCCAACTTGGTCTCAACCAACTTGTGCCGTATGTCGGTAAGATGTACCTAACTTGTATGCAGGAACAGGTGTGGCCGGATCAACTATGTAGGATCCGGGTCATATCAAGCTTGTAAGAGAAGGAAGGTATCTCGCTGGTCAAAGGTGACCACTGTACGCAGAGCGTGAGCGAAGCGAACAGAGGCAGGACCACCGAGGTGTGGCCGACAAAGGTGATGATGCCTATGTCGGATGACGCAGGCGCCGTAGAGGCTCACGTAGCCTCTGCATGGATGACGCGGGGCAAAAGTGACCCGGTCAGCTTACTATTACCCAACGGTGGCAATGGTGGCAATGGCGGTAACAACACCAACCGGGGAGCAGTCAAACCTCCCAGCATAATCAATGAGCAAACTGGCGAACGCGTCGTAATCAGGCTCAACGAGCAAGAGTGGGAGCGCTGCCGCGAAGCCCTATGAGGTGCACCTCTACCCCTTGGGTCCTCGCAGGAACTGCTGATGGGCTACCACTGGCTACTAAAAGAAGAATTCAAGCGCCAAAAACAAGTAATCGCGCAACTTGAGGTGCGTAAAAAGGCAGCGGACGAGTCAAGCCTTCGTCGCGCTGGGCTCTCCTCCTACGAAGGAGAGTCCTCAAGAGGCAATGAGTACCTCGCTAAGAAGAGGCAGTCGCGGATGGCTCACCTCACTGAGAAAGAACGCATAGAGGCCGCGAAAGTCCTCGACTTTGGCTCTATGACAGTCGACACGAGAGGCAACGTGGTTCCCAGGGCGCCGCAAGCTGCGGTGACAGCAGCCACCATGTACCTCCTCAATAACCAGCCGCCAGCTAGAGATCCCCGAACTGCCATGCACCGATCTACGATCGCGGGTTTGGAGCTAATCAAGGCCGCCCTCGAAAAGGAGCCGGTACCAGACCCAAAAAAAAGGGCAAAGCACTAGCAAAGCGCTACTCCTCGCCCTCATCTATCGATGACAGTCACGACATGTCTCGACGCCGTCGCTCACGGCGACACGATCGCGACTACGATGCGCGCAACGACCTCACGCAATGCAAGATCGACAAGTCAAGGGCACGACGTGCTCGGTCGACTGACTCGGAAGAGGAAGATGGGGAGCTCTGCGGCGCCAGATGCTTTAGCAGATCCATTAGGCAGAAGCGAATGCCTAAAGGGTTTAAACTCCCGTCAGAGAATCCGAAATTCGACGGTCTACAAGACCCTAAAATCTGGCTAGAGGATCACATCTCCTCCGTCAGGCTCCACGGAGGCAGTCGAAGTACTGCCATGCAATGTTTGCAGCTACAGCTGCAGGGCGCCGCCCGAGCATGGCTCAATAACCTCCCACGCGGATCCATTCGCAGTTGGGATGAGCTAGTTTACAGCTTCGTGCGCAACTTTAAGGGCACGTACAAATGGCCCGCATCAATCGAAGAACTGAGATGCCGCCAGCAAAGATCTGGCGAATCGCTGCGCTCATACATCCAAAGGTGGTCCATCATCAAGAACTCCGCGGAAAAAATCTCGGAGGACCGCGCGATTGATGCATTCAACGGTGGCGTCCGCCGCCTAGAGCTCAGGGAGGAGCTGGGCCGCTCGAAGCCCCAGACCATCAACCACCTGATGGAGATCGCGAATCGGTGGGCCAATGGAGAAGATTCGGTGAAGAACCGCGCTCACTCCGACGAGGAGGCGGAACTCGAACGCAGACGTGACCGCCGGGGAAAGCGTCGCATGCGCATCTACGACGATCGCGACAACGTCAACATGGTCGCAGCTGGCTACGCTGATAGACGCGACGACAACCGCAACAGCGGATACCGCGACTCCGGGAAAACCACGCAAGTGTGGCAACGCCGCACCCGCGACGAGGCACCCGCGACCTCCATCGAGGACAAACTGTCCGGACCATGCACGGTACACTTCTACATCGACAAGCATGACGGCAAGAGAAAGTCCAGCCACCTCCTCAAGGACTGCTGTGAGTTCCTCAAGCTACACGAGGGATTGGTTCGGATGAACCGCAACGCAGTCAAAAGAGGCTACGGAGCCGCTCCAGGCGCCGTGGCGCATGGCGCACCGCCACCACCATCTGGGCCACCCCCGAACGGAGATGCATCGGGCCAGCAGCACGGAGGAGAATCGTACCCACGGGCCATGGGTACCATGATGATCCAAAAGGGGTGCCCCTCCAACAGGGTGCAGAAAGCCATCACTCGCCAAGTCAACTTGGCCACGCACTCTCCACCCAGTGAGTTGTGCATTACCTTCGATAAACGCGACCACCCGCCTCAAGTACCTCGCCCAGGTCATTGCCCCCTCGTACTCGAGGCACAAATTGGAGGCTTCGACATGAGTCACGTCTTCATCGATGGCGGAATCGGCATCAACCTCATATTCGCGAGCACCTTGCGAGCAATGAGGATCCCGCTAACCTGCTTGGAGGCATCGGACACAATGTTCCACGGCATCGTCCCAGGGAAAGGCGTATACCCTCTGGGCAAAATCAACCTCGACGTCATATTCGGCACGCCAAAGAACTTCCGGCGCGAGCGCATCCACTTTGAGGTCGTCGACTGGCCCTCACAATACCACTGCATCCTCGGACGTGTCGTGTTCTCTAGGTTCATGGCGGTACCCCACTACGCCTACCTGCAGATGAAAATGCCAGGTCCCAACGGCGTCATCACGATCAACGGGAGCTTTGAGCGATCTAACAGTTGCGACAGGGAATTCAATAGAATCTCCCAGTCCTTCGGCATGCAGGAGGAGCTCGCGCGATTGAAGGAAACAACATACAACAGTCTGCCTCCCCTGAGTAGGCCAAGCTCACCAGATCTCTCCTTCGACTCATCTGTGCACACAAAGAAGGTGCAGGTCCATCCGTCAGATCCCGCCAAAACGGCCCTCATCGCCAACAACTTGAGTCCCGCATAGGAACTCGCGCTCGTCGAATTCCTCCGTGAGCACTAGGAAATTTTTGCCTGGTGTCCTGTGGACATGCCAGGAGTTCCCAGGGAATTCGCCGAGCACGCACTCAACGCCAACCCCGACGCAAGGCCAGTCAAGCAAACAATCAGGCGACTGTCTGAGCCACGAGCGCAGGCAGTCGGAATGGAGATCAACAGACTCCTGGAGGCCAAATTCATACGCGAGATCAGAGAAAGCACTTGGCTCGCCAATACGGTGCTGGTGCCAAAAAAGGACACGGATATCCTACGAATGTGCCTGGACTTCACTTCTTTAAACAAGCACTGCCCAAAAGATCACTTCCCGCTACCACGGATCGATCAAATCATCGACTCCACCGCTGGATGCAAACGCCTCTGCTTCCTCGATGCCTACTCAGGCTATAACCAAATTCGAATGAAGGAGGAGGACCAGGATAAGACCGTGTTTATAATGCCCTTCGGCATGTTCTGCTACAACACAATGCCCTTCGGGCTAAAAAACGCGGAGCCACCTACCAGCGGTGCATGCAGGCTTGCCTCAAGGAGCAACTGGGTCGCAACATCCAAGTCTATGTCGACAACATAGTAATCAAAACCAAGGAGGAAGCCTCTCTAATCAACGACTTGCGCGAAACCTTCACCAATCTCGATCGTTACCGGATTAAGCTCAATCCAGACAAATGAGCCTTCGGCGTACCATCTGGGCAGCTGCTCGGGTATCTCATCTCCGCGGGAGGGATTGAGGCAAACCCGAAAAAGATAAAGGCCATACTGGCCATGGAGAAGCCAAAGAACATAAGAGGCGTCCAGCAACTAGCCGGACGAATCACGGCCCTCAGTTGATTTATCAGTCGAATGGGAGAAAAGGCACTGCCCTTCTATCAGCTCCTCCTCAAAGCTGACAAATTCGAGTGGACCAATGAAGCGCAAGAAGCATTTGAAGATCTCAAGCGCCTGCTATCCACCTCGCCAGTACTAGTGACTCCACGAGAAAGGGAACCACTACTGCTGTACATCTCCGCTACCAACAAGGTGGTTAGTACAGTGCTCGTCGTTGAGCGGGCCGAGGAGAACAAGGTCCATGGCGTACAACGCCCAGTATACTACCTCAGCGAGGTCCTCACGCCAACAAAACAGCGGTACCCGCATTACCAGAAGCTGGCGTACGGCGTCTTCATGACCGCCCGGCGACTGCGCCACTATTCCCAGGAACACCCGATCGTGGTAGTCAGCGACGCCCCATTGGGACATATCCTCAATAACCCCGACGCCACGGGACGAGTCGCGCTTTGGGGGATCAAACTGTCTCCACGAGACATCAGATACGAAAAGCGCGACGCAATCAAGTTGCAAGTTCTCCCTGACTTCCTCGTGCATTGGATGGAAAACCAACTCCCGGACAAGGCAGATATGTCCTACCTCTGGACAATGCACTTTGATGGATCCAAGCGGAAAGATGGAGCAGGAGCAGGTGTCATACTGACATCACCTCAAGGGGACAAACTGAAATACATCCTGCAAATGCAGTTCACAGCCTCAAATGACGAGGCTGAATACGAGGCCATGTTGCACGGGATGAGGATGGCAAAAGCCTGCGGCGCAAAGAGGCTCATCATATATGGCGACTCCAAGCTGGTCGTCAACCAAACAATGCACGAGTGCGACGCACTGAATGACAACATGATCGCATACCGCGACCTCTACGATACACTCGAGGGAGACTTCGATGGTTGCGAGTTGCGATATGCAGGTCGCGAAAGCAACGAGGAGGCGGACGCACTCGCCAACATAGGCTCTACCTGCGCCCCTATACCACCTGGGGTATTTCTCGAGCGCATCTGTGAATGCTCCATCAAGCCAAAGGCCGCAGAGAAGAAAACAAGCGCAGCAACGGACTCGGGCGCTACGCCACCCAATGAGCCAATGGCACTCGAAGACTTGGAGCTAGACACAGGACTCGAGGGACCAATGAGCGTCATGATGACCGAACAATCTTGGACACAGCCGTACATTACGTACCTCCTCAGCAAGCGCCTACCGGACGACCCGACAGACGCACGGCACATCGCACGACACTCCAAAGCATTCGCCATTATCAATGGCGAACTGTATAAACGCAGCATCACAGGCGTGTTACAACGATGCGTCTCCCTGGCCGATGGAAGAGCGGTCCTCCTCGACATCCATGAAGGGACCTACGGGCACCACGCCGACAGTCGCGCCCTCGTTGCCAAAGCTCTACGAGCTGGATTTTACTGGCCCACGGCCATGCGCGACGCCAAGGACATAGTCCAAAAGTGCAACGCTTGTCAGCGATTCGCGGAAAAGCCACATGCACCAGGCGCAGAACTACGGCCTATTCCATTGGCTTGGCCCTTCGCACAATGGGGGCACGGCATGGTGGGCAAAACTCCCAAGGTCCTCGCAAGGAGGCTACGTCTACCTCTTGGTCGCAGTCGACAAGTTCACCAAGTGGATTGAGGCCATGCCAGTGACCAAGCAATCAGGGCACAGCGCGGTCAAGTTCTTCGAGTCCATCGTCTATGCTTCGGCGTGCCGCACAACATCATCACTGACAACGGGACGAACTTCACATCCAAAGAGTTCCAAGAATTCTGCAGAAACCTGGGGATCAACATCAGTTACGCCTCAGTCTCGCATCCACAGACCAACAGTCAGGTGGAAAAAGTAAACGGGCTCGTCTACAGCGGCGTCAAGAAGCGACTCCTTCAACCACTCGAGCAGGCCGCGGGTTGCTGGCCAGATGAGCTCCAATCCGTACTCTGGAGCCTACGAACAACTCCAAACAGCGCCACGGGCTACACGCCATTCTTTATGGTGCACGGAGCAGAAGCAGTACTACCCGCCGAAGTTCGGTACAAGGCACCGCGCGTAGTCGCTTACAGCGAACAAGAGTCATCTCTTGCACTCGAAGACTCCATCGACCTCCTCGACGAGGCAAGAGAAATCGCCGCAGAAAGATCCACGATCTACCAGCAGAACCTGCGCAACTACCATAGTAGAAGGATTCGCCCCAGATCCTTCATCGAAGGTGACCTGGTCTTGCGACTGAAGCAGCAGGGGCATCTCAAGCTCGAGTCCCCCTGGGAAGGACCGTACGTGATTACAGAAGTAATCCCAGGTGGCGCCTATCGCCTTCAAAATTTAGAGACAGGAGTCGCATACTCCAACCCTTGGAACGTAGCACAACTACGACGCTTCTACCCCTAGCTGTTTTTTACTTTTACATCGCAAATAAGGCTACTCAGCCAAGGCTACTTAGCCACACATTGTACCTCGTACTGTTCTTCAAATAAATAAAAGCTAAGTGCCCCAAAACTCTGTGTTTTTTATTTTCACTTCTATCAATTTTATACTCGGGGGCTACGCCACCCTACATACATCTGTTCTTCGAACCAATAAACGCGATATCATGAGTAGCTGGCACATCAATCAAACCCCTTAACGCAAACTCAACCCAGCTGCAACGTAGCTGGCAGGTTGACAAAGGGATGGCCAGGCTAACGAAAAGGACTCGCATAGTGCAACGCACCTCACGCCAACAAAACTGTTTATACACATTCAACAATAAAAACCTATACATGAACTTTACAACACAAATACACTTATGTGCAGGATACAAATCTGGCTACTGCTGCAACAGAAGAACATTGGTTTGTTCCTCAAAGAAGTCGACAATCTCTGCTGGACGGTCCACCGCCTGATAATGTGGCACCATATTCCAAGCAGATCCGGCTGGCGGCGCTGGCAGACTACAAGTAATGGCGGCAACATCCACGTCAGGCCTGTGCAATCGCACCATCGAGAGGGCTGCCTTGGCACCAGCCACCAACTGCTGCTTCACGCACTCGCGAACAGCGGACATATCTTGAAACTTGGCCAGAAGAGCCAACAAGCTTGATGGAGTGTCATCCAACAGGAACATCGCCCGATAAATGTTCTTCAAACACGACTGCGACTTCTTCAGGAAGAGCAGCACTCGCGAAGCGCGATCCTACAGGGTCGCCAATGCAGTCGCACGATCATGATCTACCTAGAAGTATCCACTCTCTTGAAGTTGCTCCTGGGTGAGATCATGAAGGCGGATGGCAATCCTATCCCTCTCCTCCTGCGGATGGCGTGCGCTAACAACTACATGAAGCAGCACCAACAGCATGAGTACAACGTACCATTGCGACTAACTACAAAGGAAAAGATGAGGACGAGCAAACTAACACTTAAACTGGTCGCCTAGCTGCGTCACCTCGCCAAGCAGATATTGCTCGCGGGCGGCGGATTTTTCCGCCTTCGACTTCCACACGTCTGCGTTACCACGGATCAGGGGCAGCTCACGCTCCAGTTCCTTCACGTGATCACGAAGTCGCGACAGCAAGGACATCTCCTCTACCCTGGAGCGCGGGGGTGCCACTGTCTCATCAAGACATTGCGAATCCTGGTTTCCCCCCACAGGACCACTCGATGCACCCTACCACAAGTCAAGACAAAGGCAATTAAGGCGACCAAATTAACACAAAGGCAAGGGGAACAAATGCATTCAAAATAAGCATAAGTGTTTACAAACACACTCGCCAGCAGGCGCGTCCTTACGCTAAAAAGGCAACTGATCAATTATTACAACAAGCTAACTACGGAGCAGCTGGCTTCTTCGACTTCGACGGCTTCGGGGGCTTCATCAAGTTCGTGGCAGTATCAGATGCCACTGACTTTCCGCCGGCCCCTGAGGCCGAAGCTTTCGCCGCCTTCTTCGCACGTTGGAGCTCCTCCGAATACTTGGCAACAGTATTTATCAAGGAATGGCCATATTTGGCACAAGCAGTCGCAAAGGGAGCGAAGACTACCAGCTGACCATCCGCGCCAATAGGCATCGCTTTCGACACCACAGAGGGATCTATCTCGACTCCGTGGGATTGCACCATGGCGAGTGACATCGTCGCACCAGCCGCCCGGAGGGAGTTCTTGTAGGTAGCAAGCACACCCTCGGCGAGTGACTCCACCAGCTTGTCCATATTATCGACCAGCTCCATCTTCGGCATCAATTCCTCTCGGAGGCGACTAAGGGCGACCTTGGCCTTGGACAATGTATCCTGGATGGCGGCGCTTCGGTCCTCGACCGCAGATACCGCGCCGGCCAGAGCGTCATCACGGCGAAGGGCCTGCGGGTCAAAATTCAAGTCGCCAGCATCTACACCGAAAATACACACATGGATCAAACTTCTAGTGCCATCGGCAAAACTCTAGATGCAGATGGGAACATCAATAAAATATCTACCAGTAAAGGTACCTGAGAGGGCCTTGGCGACTGAGAACAGTTGCTCTTCGAACAACTTTTCCCTGGCCGCAAAGGAGGCGCGCAGATCCTCTTCGCGCTTCTAGGCATCATCACGAGCCACGATTGCCTCGTCGCGCCCCTTCACAGCTGCGGCTAATGTCTTCTCCAATGTGGCGACATTGCGCAGTAAAGCATTATGCTTAGCTACATGGTAGTCAATAATTGGCTATCAGTCGATTACACCAAAACAGAGAGAAGACGAAAAGATAAAGTGTAGAAGCAGTCACTTCGACCACGCGGTGAGGCGTCTCCAGCATGGCATGCTGGCGACCCATCGCCATCACCTACTCCGCCACTTGCGCAGCTTCCTTTACAAGGATCTATCACATAAAACAAGGAGTCAGAAGAGGGCAACAGAAGGCGTCGACTGCCACACTAAAAAAGAAGGAAAGATATACTTACATGGTCCTCTAGCGACTCCGAAGAAGTTTGTTGAACCGTCATCCGAGCAACTATTCGATGCTCCCCTACGTGAGGAGAGCTCGAAGAATTGTGCCCGGAGTGGGCCGCCGCCGGAGGAGAAGGAGCGCGCTCGACCTCTACTTTGGCCCTTGAGGTTGTGACTCCAGATTCCTTCACAAACTCGACGTCGCCAGAAGATGACGACGCCTCTTGGCTACAAGACCAAATTCACATTGAGAAAAGGAAAACTCCAGGGCAAAGCCAACAAGAATAAAACAGACAAGAACTAGTGAACTCCTAAATTTACCAGTCAAAGTTGTCAAGATTAAACGTGGCCTCCGCCGACTCTGACGAAGACTCCTTCGGCAATCGCATCTTCTTGCGAGAAGATGGTGCCACGGCCCTCACAGGAACGGCGGGAATTGGTGATCCGCACCAGCAGCTGTGCCTTCTAGAGTCGAAGGAGTCGACGCATCGGAGTCCTCGCTGCGCGAACGCTTGCGAGTATCCGGGCTCTCGGACTCGGGGGCTTCCTCTTCCACATCAGAAGGAACAGTCGACTCAGACTCGTCCTCTTCCAAAGCTTCGCGAGGAATAATACCCTCAGGGAGAGGAGGCATACAAGGCGACACCGCCCAATCCTGCATACAGACAGTGAAGATCAGCAAACAGAACATGTAAGCAACAGAAAAAGCAATCGCGAAACTAAGCTACTGCGTAGCACAACTGTACCTCAGGAGGAGGATTCGAAGCATCGAAAGGAGGAACGACTGGCTCATTCGGAAGCACATCCTTCAAGGTGTACTTCGTGACCAGTCGCACCCTCTTATCTACCTCACTCGCGGACATGCCATCGGCAGACACGCGAGTGGCATCATCAGCGCCACCCCGTTGAAACATGGGATGGACTCTGGCCTGGAGAGGCTGGACGCGATGACGCAGCCAAGTCTTGACAAGGCCGCAGCCTCCCTCTTCTGCGCCTATGCGACTCTCGAGGTCGCAGACGCGTTGATATAGCACGTCTGTCTCCGCGAGTTCGGAAGGCATGATCACGTTCTTCCAAGAATGCATCTTCTTGCAGGGAGTCGCAGGATCGAAAGGCGCGAGTCCAAAGTGCTCGTCCTTGGCCTTCTGGTCACGAACATAGAACCATTTGTCCCTCCATCCCTAGACGGACTTGGCGAGCTTGATGTCGAAGTAGGTGGCAGACGGGTCGACATGGATTCCACAACCACCTACGTCGTAAACTAGAGAGCCAGATGCGGACTGACGCTTCAGCTTAAATAAGCGTTTGAAAAGGCCAAAGTGCGGCTTGATTCCGAGCCAGCACTCACAAAGAGTGATGAAACAGGAGATGTGAAGAATCGAGTTTGGGGACAGCTGATGGAGCTGGAGCCCGTAGAAACAAAGGAGACCCCTAAGAAAGGGGTGGAAAGGCAAAGAAAGGCCGCGAATGATGAATGCAAAAAACATCACTCGAAAACCGGCGGGAGGCACAATAATGGTCTCACCGCTGGGGACGCGCGCATCGGTGACTGCTGCAGAAATAACTCCGTCTTGGCGAAGAAGACGGAGATCCGACGCCTTGATGATAGAGGGGCGCCACGCGCCATTGGTCATGCGGGTGCCCGCGACCTTCTTTTTCCCACCGGCGGCGGCACTGGTGCCCGCAGCAGTGGGGCCACCCTTCTTCTTTGTCGTAGCAACGGTGGCCGCGGATTCAGCGGTAGCGCCTCCTTTCTTCTTTCCCATTGCGTGGCGGCGATGAGAACGCAGAAAATAACTTGGAAATGAGTGGAGGTGGTCCAGAGTTGAGGAGGAGATGAGCGCAGGGAAAAGCAGATGAGCAGCAGCAATGGCGATGGCAGCGAGGAAGAAAAGAGTGCAGATGGAAAAATACCGTCGTAGCGCCGCTACTTAACCCCTAGGAGATGCAATCCAACAGCTCATAAAAACCCTACTGGGCGCGTGGCACGCATCGCGTTCGACACGTGGAGAAGAGGAAGCACGAACCGTCCCTCCACTGCTCCCATTACGCGCGGAAATCGGGGAGGCACAGTTAATAATAAGATTACGCACGTCCGGTCAAATCAAAGTCAGAAAGTGGGACCCACCGCTCGTCACGTCCCGTCAAAATCGCTCACGCGGGCAACTGAGGTCATGCAAGCGTCAGCACTGACGTCATCAACAGCTACGCAGCGGAAAACTTCGACTACTTTAGTCCTTGCTGGAGTCTTCGACTCCACCAAGCACTCGGGGGCTACTCCCATAGGGAGCGCTGACCGCACACCCTACGATATTTTCTTTTCTTATTGCAGGGATATAGGCAATCAAATTCAAACCCAATCACTCGAAACACGGTTCGACTACGGACATGGGTTACTCCCATAGGGAGCGCCGGAAACAATTTCGACTGAAACAAGCAAGCAAAAAACGACAGCAGTCGCAAATGTGTTTTACTCTCTGCCTGAGTCTTTGACTGAAACAAACAAGCAAATTCTTTAGTCCCTGCCTGAGTCTTCGACTCAACCAGGCTCTCGGGGGCTACTCCCATAGGGAGTGCTGGCCGCACACCCTATGAATATTTGCACAAAAACTGTGTGTTGATAACATCCGCACTCGCAGATCATGGCGACACCGTCTCATATTTTTCCCTACAAAGAGACTACGTCTCCTGGGTCGCCCGAATCGTCTCTGCGATGATAAAATTCGGATGCCACGCTTACAACATGAAGGTAAGACCTGAATAAGGCTTGGCAACGCATTTAACTGCGCACTACCAGAAAAATATCCGTGCCTGCAGGCACGATGAACATGCCTTGACGGATGCGGCAAGTGCTCACACCCATATAACTGGAATTCGACTACTGTAAGACCTCCGCGGCCTGAGTCGAATTACGCCAACACTTTTCCGGATTCGAGTCCGGGGACTCGAGTTCGAGTAGATTGCGTTGTTTCACCCTAAGGTGGTTAACTGATACCGATACTTCGCTATATCAGGCATGCATATCAACAATCCCTATGACATAAATGAAAGCAGTCGAAAATGTACTCATTCAGGCACTCGAAGACTTCAAAAAGTACCCAGTCGAATCTGCGATTCCACTGGATACTTGGGGGCTACTGACATGGGTATACCCTACAGGTACTCGAGCTTGGTATATACGGTCTAAATACGTATAGGCCCATGGTGTCGCCAAGGCCTAGATGAAAGGACTCGAGTAACCTGCGGACTCTCGATTGCTTGAAGGACAAGAAGACGCTAAAGATAGAAAGTTTGAAGGGGAAAACCCTAAATTGTAAACCGACTCGACCTGCTACCCGAGACCTAGCCTATCTATATAAAGGCTAGGAGGGGGCGGCGAGAAGGACACACGCAACCCTAGTTTCCACAACCCTCGCCAGATTGCATCTGCGCACCATTGTAACTTTCGACTCCTTCGATAATTTCACGAGAAGACAAGCAGGAGTAGGGACCTCTACGAGGCCTGAACCTGGGTAAATCCTTTGTCCCCTGTGTGCTTGTTTGCTAGCCGATAGATGTCTCCAGCGCATATCACGCGTTGCCTGGCAGGCCAGCTCTGAACAAATTTATGGCAAGTTGTCACATTAGTTACTTGAAGATGAAGCTGCCCAGGCCAAATGGTGTAATCACCATAGCTGGGGATTTCCGACGTTCCATTGAGTGTGCATCTGCCGGATCTAACCTGGCTGAGTCACTCGTGATTGCGCAAGAAAATAGAAAGATCCAAGAAGTGGCGGCATTGGCTCAGTCCGCGCAGCAGTATATGCCGGTGCTGAGTAACCCGCATGGTAGTGTCTCATTTCAAGCGACAAAAGATACCAAGAAGGTGCCTGTTGATGATATGTTCCCTAAGCACACCGTAACAATTGGTGCCGGGTTAAATGACAAATAGGAAAGCGAGCTCGTCAACTTCCTCCGTGAGAATCGGGATATTTTTGCTTGGTCCACACAGGACTTGCAAGGTGTTCCGAGGGAGTTGACCGAGCACTCTTTGAATGTAAGACCCGGAGCAAAGCCGGTGAAGCAACCTCTCCGCCGCTTCACCGAAGACAGGAGAAAGGTCATAGGAGATGAGGTAGCTCGGTTGTTGGCTGCAGGATTTATCATGGAAGTGCTTTACCCGGATTGGCTGTCTAATCTGGTGCTGGTGAAAAAAAAGAAGGATGATCTGAACGTGGCAGTGGTTTGGCGTATGTGTATCGATTACATGAACCTGAATAAGGCGTGTCCAAAAGATCCATTCCCACTGCCAAGGATAGACCTAGTTATAGATTCCACTGCTGGGTGTGAGTTGTTGTTGTTCATTGATGCATATTTTGGTTTCCACCAGATACCTCTGAACCCAAGTGATCAAATAAAGACTGCGTTTATCACCCCGTATGGGGCTTATTGCTATCGCACCATGCCTTTTGGTTTACGTAATGCAGGGGCAACGTACCAAAGATGTATGCAAAAATGTTTCCATGACCAAATTGGTCAAAATGTGCAGGTGTATGTGGATGATGTTGTGATAAAGACCAAGGAAAGCAAAACGCTCCTTGATGATATCAGGCAGACATTTGCGAACCTAAGGAGGTTCCGAATGAAGCTTAACCCGGAGAAATGTACCTTCGGTGTCCCGGCTAGAAAGTTACTCGGATTTCTTGTCTCTAGCCGAGGTATCTAGGTCAATCCAACTAAAATCTGGACCATAGAGCGAATGGAACTGCCGAAGTGTCTTAACGATGTCCAGAAGTTCACTGGTTGCCTGGCATCCTTAAGTCGGTTTGTATGTCGGTTGGGATAAAAGGCACTGCCTCTCTATCAAGTCATGAAAAAGTCGGACAAGTTCATTTGGACGTCGCAGGCCAACGAAGCCTTTATCCAACTAAAGAAGATGTTAGCCACTGCACCAGTGTTAGCCTCTCCACTATCAAAGGAGCTAATGTTGCTCTACATAGCCGCAACCAACCGAGTTGTAAGTGCAGTAATTGTGGTAGAGCGCAACGAAGAGGGTAAGTCAGTGCAAAGGCCAGTATATTATCTGAGCGAGGTATTATTAGCCTCAAAGCAGAACTATCCTCACTATCAAAAAGTGGCATATGGTGTGTATATGGCAGCTAAGAAGCTGAAGCACTATTTCAAGGAACAACCAATCAAAGTGATATGTGAAGCCCCCATATCCGAGATAATGAGCAACAAGGATGCAAGTGGCAGGATTGCAAAATGGGCAATTGAGCTAGCACCTTATGCACCACAATATGACAGAAGAGAAGCGATCAAATCTCGGACCGTGGCGGACTTTTTTGTGGATTGGGACGAGGTGCAATATGAGCCACCATTGCCAGATCCGAACTACTGGAGAATGCACTTTGATGGGTCAAAAACAAAAACCGGGTTAGGTGCCGGAGTTGTGCTTACCTCGCCAAACAAGGACCAGCTGAAATATGTGCTGCAAATCCACTTCACTGCATCAAACAATGTTGCAGAATATGAGGCACTTGTACATGGGCTCAAAGTGGCGAAGGAGATTGGAATACATCGGATCCAATGCTTTGGTGACTCGGATCTCATAGTCCAGCAAGTCTCCAGACAATGGGATGCTTTGGATGCAAATATGGCACTGTACAGATTCCATGTGCAGAAAATATCTGGTTACTTTGAGGGATGCGAATTTCACCATATACCCCCCGTGGAAAATGAGGTTGCCGACGTATTGTCGAAGCTCGGATCAACCTGACAAGCAATTCCACCGAGTGTAGCATTAGAGCACCTCAAAAAACCATCTATTAGGCCATCCCCGGAGTCCGACTCAATCTTTATCCCGGCAAATCCGGAATCTGAGGCTGTGCCCATGGACATTGACGTGGGGAGTGGTTCGCGAAACCCGGGGACTGCCTTGGCAAACCCGGGGACTGCCTCAACAAACCCAGGACTGCACAACGTGATCTGGTAGAAGTTATGCCGGTGGATCAGATGGAAATTGATGAGGATGTGTTCCCAGTGAGAGCTGTACCAGCTTGGGCACATCCCATATTCCAATTCCTAAAAGATGGAACTTTACCCGCTGAGGAGGTACTTTCCAGGCAAACTCAGAGGAGAGCAAAAGCATACATGATCATCAATTCCGAGCTATACAAAAGGAGTGTGACTATTGTCCTCCAGAGATGTGTTGACCCAGAGGAAGGACTTGACATCCTCCGAGATATACATCAAGGGGAATGTGGGCATCATGCCTCGTCCAGAGCCTTGGTAGCAAAAGCTTTCTGCCATGGGTTTTACTGGCCAAGTGCCTTGGAACAAGCAGAAGATCTGGTGAGAAAATGCAATGGCTGTCAGAGATATGCGACAAAGACACATATGCCAATGTCGGAGCTCAAGACCATACCAATTACATGGCCATTTGTCGTATGGTGCTTGGATATGGTTGGCCCGTTTAAACTAGCAAGAGGGAACATGACCCACATCCTGGTCATGGTTGACAAATTTATGAAATGGATTGAAGTGAAGCCAATAAGAAAATGTGATGGAGCTACTGCCGTAACTTTCCTCAAAGACATTATCTTGAGATACGGTTACCCTCACAGTATCATAACGGATAATGGCACAAATTTTGCTGAAGGAGCATTTGCGCGTTTTTGCCGGGAAAAGAAGATCCGGCTGGACGTTGCCTCGGTAGCCCACCCCGCATCGAACGGACAAGTGGAAAGATCCAACGGATTGGTGCTATCCAGGATAAAACCCCGACTCATTGAGCCGCTGCAAAGATCAGCGGGGTGCTGGATAGAACAACTACCACCAGTACTGTGGAGTTTAAGAACAACTCCGAATCGATCAACGGGCTATACGCCATTCTTTCTGGTATATGGGGCAGAAGCTTTATTACCAGCCGACATAGAGCATGACTCGCCTAGGGTCACCCAATACACAGAAGCCGAAGTGCAAGAAGCCCGGCAAAATGATGTTGATCTGCTGGAAGAAGCGAGAGAATTGGCATTGTCCAGATCCGCCATATATCAGCAAAATCTCTGACGCTATCATAGCCGGAAAGTAAGCCCCCGAATTTTCTGGGAAGGCGATTTGGTACTCCGGTTGATACAACGTACTGCTGGCATGCATAAATTATCCCCCCCATGGGAAGGGCCATTCATTGTGAGCAAAGCATTGCACAGTGATTCTTATTATCTTATCGATGCAAAACCACATGAGAAGAACAAGGCGGATAGGTCCAGCGAGGTATCCAAACGTCCATGGAATGTAGCTCTACTTCATCCTTTCTACACTTAGCAGAGAAGTGTATGTATCCGAGTCTCTCATATGTCGGTATGTATGCCGGTAATGAGCTTATCAATGAAATCTTGGCACCTCGAGCAGTAACTCGGGGACTGCCTTAATAATATTGGTTGTCTTCTGTATCTTCTATTTATATGTCGGCTGGCATAAGTTACTTCTACTTAAGCCGGATTAGTAGTGTGTGAGCACCAAAAACCTAACTCTTCGACTTGCTGCGGTCCAACAAGATTTGGCTTCATGGCAAGCAAAAGAACAAGTTTGGAATTGCATAGCACATGAAAAACGTCTAAGGAAAGAAACTTAATCGAGCCGACGTTTTTTTTGACTAACCCTGTGCTTACTTTAAATTTATTACGCTGAATTATTTTGAGCTGGTCCAAAAGTTTCCAAGTATTGTTAAGTCAATTTTTGAAACTCGGACTCGTAAGTCATAAAACCGAACCAAGGTGGACATGAGTAGAGCCAAGAAATTGGGGGAACAAGAAAATGAAACTCGGGGACTACGCCCAAGTTAATCCGGCATAAAAACTTAGTAGCAAAATATAACTGATGTGCTTAGATACAATTGCACCCGGCATACCGGGGATCTGATAAATTTCAAAGTTTTTTCGCTCAAGGAGCAGCAGGGGGAGGTAATTTGGCGCCAGCAGGTGCAGCTCCAGCCTCGGCTTCAGCTTCATCTTGATCTTCTTCGACGTCCGAGGCTTCGCTCTCATCATCTTCACCCGAACCATCTTCGACGTATTCGTCGTCAACGGCATCGAGAAAGCTTGGTCCCTCATTCCATTGATGGATGGGGGCATATTGAATGAGGTTATGGGTGCAAGCCTTGTGACGAGCTACACAATCCGGATCTATGGACCACCTTGACCCGGTGCGCATGCGCTCGAGAAGATCGAGATTAATTTTCTCATACCATGTGAGCACATAGTGGAGAACGGTCTCAGCTCCGGCACGTCCGGCGGATTCCCTCCAGAGGTCTAGCTGGGTCTCGCACTCCATCAACTTGTTAATTAGGGTAGAGGAACCCTCTGGAGTGTCTTTGCCAGGCCAAAGGGCATTGAAGACCTAGACTGCTGCACTTAGAATATCCTTGCCATGGTTCTTCATGATTTCAACTCTAGAGGACAAGCTGACAAGCAGGTCCTCCAGATGAAGAGGAATGGTGCCAGAACCAGATGGAGTACCTCTCTGCTGGCGGAACTTGGTAATAGCAGTGGATGCAATGGCATCACCCTCTGGAAACTTGTCTGAAAATAGGACAAGTGAAATAAGTACAAGAGGTTGACCCGGAGAGATTCATGCTGGTTTAAGGAAAAGAGCTTACGAGAGATATGGCTGTGGATCCGGGTCAGCTCCTTAGTGCACTTGTCACGCCTCTCCCGGAGTTGCGCAAGTTTAGCATCCGCCGACACAAGCTTGACGTTGGCCTGCCTTCTCCAGCTCGGATTTGTGCTGCGCCTTAAGCTTCTTCATATCTGCCTTAAGCCGGGCAATTTCTTCATCTTTGGCCCGGAGGAGGGCAAGCTCATCGTCTTTCTTCTTAAGTTCAGCTTGGTGCTGCCCTGCTTGTTCGAGAAAATGCAGCATCATGTCAGGCACGGGCACACTATCTTCAAGAGAGGCTAAAATAGTTAGTTGACCCAGCAAAGCCGAGGTATGAATATTTGTCGAGCCAAGGAGAAAAGGAAATAGAAAGCACAGCAAGGTGGAGCAAGATTAACTTACCCTTTATCTGGTCCAGATTTTTCCTCATAAGGATATTCTCAGCCTCCACACCAGCTGCGAAATCCGAATGAGGGATTAGTTCGGCAGAAAACGATGAAGGGAGATGGAAAATTGACAAGGAGAAAACTTACCCCTTTTATCATGTTCGGCAAGCAGCGCAGTATGCTTTGCGTGCAGCATCTTGTGAGTATCAAGGAGACGCTGAAATTCAGCGCTCCGACGATTGGTGGTCACCTAAATGAGCAAAAAGGGACAGTTTAGTCTTGTGCATATTCGAAGTGTACAAAATCCAAGCCAAGTGGAACTTAACCCGGCTCTAGGTGTGTGCATAATCGAAGTGTACAAAATTCGGGCCAAGTGGAACTTAACCCGGCTCTAGGTGTGTGCATATTCGAAGTGTACAAGATCCGGGCCAAGTGGAACTTAACCCAGCTCTAGGTGTGTGCATATTCGAAGTGTACAGCATCCGGGCCAAGTGGAACTTAACCCGGCTCTAGGTGTGTGCATATTCGAAGTGTACAAGATCCGGGCCAAGTGGAACTTAACCCAGCTCTAGGTGTGTGCATATTCGAAGTGTACAAGATCCGGGCCACGTGGAACTTAACCCGGCTCTAGGTGTGTGCATATTCAAAGTGTACAAGATCCGGGCCAAGTGGAACTTAACCTGGCTCTAGGTGTGTGCATATTCGAAGTTATTAAGGAGCTACGTTCATTCTCTAAGGAGCATCCGGCCGAGTAACAAGTTACTCCGCCGAAGGCTCGGGGACTAATGGTTATATCACTAATACCTTCTGCATGCTAAGGAAAAGGTGAAGTAACGCACCTCCATCATGTAACCTGCAAGGTTGATTGCCTTGGCAGCGGTATTCATCTGAGCAGCAAATTCGGCGGGACCGAACTTCTTCGGGAGATCATCATTATGGACAAACTCCGCCTTGTTCCAGTTGTTCACAAACTCGATCAAGGTCGGAGGATATCGTTCGCCGCTGAGCATGTGGGGGGGCAACTAGACCCTTAGCGTGAGCCTCCCTCCTCTCAACCTGGGCAAGGGCCGAACTAGTGTGCAAAGCAAGTTGCATATCAGCTGGCTCGGCAGGGGCATCCTTCGGTGATGGAGTATTTTTTGGGAGCATGGACGCAAGTGTGCGCTATCCAGTCTCAAGGGACGTTGCTCTGGTGGCGTCCGGAGCCTTCTTGCCCTTAGGTTGCTGCTATGAGGCGGAACTTACTGCAGCGGGTTTGCCCTTGGGAGCTACCTTGGTGTTTCCCTTGGTGCTACTAGTGTCTTCTCGCCGAGCCTTGGAAGGCTCGGATGAGGCGGAGGGGCTTGGTGCCTTGGTTGTAGCTGCTGGTGCTGGAGCTAAAGATGGTGCTGATGCTGGTTTTCGTTTTGGTGGGGGTACTGTGGGTAACTCGGATGAAGCTTCTTGTGGTGGAGCCAAAGTGGTGGTTGCTGCTGCCTCGGCAAAGCCAGTCTCCCCCACTCTGAGGTTGCCCTCCTCTTGATGAGGTGGGCTCAACGGACGTGAATCGTCGCCACGAGGGGGAGAAGAGCTATGCCGGAGCGGTGAAGCAATACCTGATCCGCTCTAGGGAACCTCTACCGCGGCCCTGCCGAATCAAATCATAAATGATGAGAAAATATGACTAAGGAAGAACGAATAAATAGCAAAGGGTGAAGTGTCTTACTCATCCGAGGTCAGAGGCTCTTTGGGCTTCCGAGCCCTCCGGGCTGTGGCCTTGGTTGGAGGCTTGGTGGCAGTCTTGTCCCCGGACTTCTTTCGCCTTTTAGCTGGCTGAGAGGGTCTGGAGGAAGATGTTGATGCAGCTCCCCTCTTCTTCTTCGGCGCGACCGGAACAGGATCACCCACGGCTAGGGGAGGATCTTCTTGGATCTGCCCACCGGGGTTAGCTGATGCCAAAAAAGCATAAGAAAGGGGGAAAGCTTCAAATGCCTCCATCACCTCAACGTCCGAATCATCCTCATCGTCGGGCCAATCTCTAATGGAAGAGAGTTTACCGGTGGGACGCTTGGTCGCATCTGCCATAGGCAGGAACATCTCCTGATTCGGTTCCTCCTCGTCCGAGGTATCGCGGTCGGGCGCCCATTTGAGAGAAGGCTCGGTGCCGTCCTCGATGGTTTGCTGAAGAAACATCTAAGGGAAAGAAAAGGCAACAAGATTAAACCTACAACAAGGACCGACATGCAATTAAATTCGGAAAGAGTTTGGGGCACGAGAATTACCGCAGGAGGAAGCCTATCTCGGCAAAAATGTTCAATCCCCCATATCCACTCAGAAGAGAAGTCTTTGTGGGTGGTGAAGAGGGCCTTGACCCGGCGGTAGATCTCGGTGTTGCTTAACTCGAACGAGGAAGTCCGGTTGGGGTCGCGACCCCAGCTCATATGACAGAGCTTATGTGTGCGTTTCTGGAGGGGGGAGATCCGGTTGCGAACAAACGTGATCATTGCGTCTTCATTGCGCAATCCCAGATCCTTCAACTCCTGAAACCTCTTGTTGACTTGGTTTGCCAAGACAGTGGGCTTCTTGGGAACCTTGTCCCATAAATCCAGGTTAGGAGGACCCAGAGTATAGGGGCGCAGCCGAATCAAGTCTTCGGAGGTGCTGTTCCGGACATAGAAGAAGGTCCGGGCCCATCCCTTGCAAGAGTCAAGTCCCGTGATCCGGGGGAAGATGGACTGCTTCCGGGGAGAGATTGACGCAGCGCCGAACTGCGTGAGCTGTTTGTCCTCCGGATTAAGATCAATGTTCGGGATCACATTCCGGCGAAGGCCGAAGAACCGGATCCAGAGTTCCTTCGTGGGCCATAGTCCGGCGTAACCTTCGATGGTGGAGGCAAAGCCGGAGAGAGATGTGATGGCATTAGCCGGAAGGTGGTGCGGCTGAAGCTCGTATGTGTTTAGCCAGTCGTGGAAAAAGTCACTGACTGGGAGACCAAATCCGCGTTGGAAATGAGAAAGGAACACCACATACTCACCCGGATTGGGTGAGGGGGCAAGCTCGGCGGAAGCGAGGCGTGCGGCCACACCCTCTGGGACACGCCTGGTGCGGTAGAGCCAATCCAGGTCATCCTGGCAGACCCAGGATCTGGCCCACGCGCTGTGGTCGGCCTTCGCCACGTCTTCCTCCATCTCCTGCTCCATGACAGTGAGCTCCTCCTCGGTCATCTCTAGATCGCTATCCTCACTAGCGCAAGCAGCGGTGGGAGGCAGCGGCCTAGACTAGCGGGGACCCGTGGCTGAGGAGATGCGCGGAGGTGGCGGCGGCGCTGGAGCACGTGGAAGCTGTACGGCGGCGGCACTGCTGCTCAGACGCGGTGGCGGCGGCACTGTCGATGGAGAAGATGAGGAAGAGGCAGAGGCAGAGGGGCGCGGGAGTGGGGAAATGACCCAAGGGGCGCGCCCCTCCCCTATTTAACCACTCCCATAGGGGTAGTGGGATCGCATTTTGCGGGTGGGCCACACGGTGTGGCCGTGTATGATCCGGATTCACCAATCAACGACGAGCCACAGGGAGAGCCACATGGCACAACGGATCATACGACGTGACGTTGTGATATAGTTAACGAGGAGGCAGGCGCGATGTGACGTGCGCCACAGTAACTCTTGACAATAATTGCGGTGGTTACTGTGGCAGACCCTTAAAATGAGGCAAAGTAATGATTAGCCTCCACGTGGAGAAGCGTACGAGAGAAGGAAGAGTGACCCGGATGAGTACGAGGTAACTCGGCCAGCAAGTAAAAACTTGGAATGTGCCAAGGGAAAATAAACCTATGAAATCAGGATTATGAGGTAACCCGGAGAAGGAGCAAAGTGCTCGGTAAGATTGAACCTATTGTGGCCTTAGCGGCTAAGGCAGCTAAGACCGCACCAGCTTCGGGGACTAATGTTGGGGTGATACCCCCGGGTAGCGTCACGCCGGGGTATAAAGGCCTAGTTAGCTGAGGTACGGCAAGGTCAAAGCAAGTGATGACCGAGTCACCTCAAGGCAGGCCGGATCACGGAGTAACCCGGACCAGGGGATAGCCACCCAACTTGGTCTCAACCGACTTATGCCGTATGTCGGTAAGATGTATCTTACTTGTATGCAGGAACAAGTGTTCGTGATGTGATGCTGTTGGACAGTGATGAGCCAGCAACTTATTCGGAAGCGATGGTGGGTTGTGATTCTGAGTCATGGCTTGGAGCCATGAGATCCGAGTTAAAGTCCATGGATGAAAATCAAGTTTGGAACTTGGTTGATCTTCCAGACGGTGCAAGACCCGTCGAGTGCAAATGGGTCTTTAAGAAGAAAACTGATATGGATGGAAATGTTTCTATCTATAAAGCACGGCTTGTCGCGAAGGGGTTCTGACAAGTTCAAGGAGTTGACTATGATGAGACTTTGTCTCCTGTAGCGATGCTTAAATCAGTTCGGATCATGTTAGCTATAGCAGCCTATTTCAACTATGAGATATGGCAAATGGATGTCAAGACGGCTTTCCTTAATGGAAATTTAACCGAGGACGTGTATATGATATAGCCCAAGGGTTTTGTCGATCTGGCTAATGCTGACAAGATATGCAAGCTTCGAAAATCCATTTATGGGTTGAAGCAAGCATCTCGGAGTTGGAACATTCGCTTTGATGAGGTAGTCAAATTGTTTGGCTTCATCAAGAGCGATCATGATTCTTGTTTATACAAGAAGTTTAGTGGGAGCAAAGTAAACTTTCTGATCTTGTATGTGGATGACATATTATTGATTGGAAATGATGTCCAAATGTTGCAAGAGACCAAGGAATCATTGGAAACGAGTTTTTCGATGAAAGACTTGGGTGAGGCGACTTACATACTAGGAATCCGGATCTATAGAGATAGATCAAAGCGGCTCATTGGATTGAGTCAGAGTACATATTTGGACAAAGTGTTGAAGAAGTTCAACATGGAATCGTCTAAGAAGGGGTTCTTACCGATGTCCCATGGCGTAAAACTTAGCAAGACTCAGTGTCCTTTGACAACTGATGAGCGAAGTCGGATGAGTGCGATTCCGTATGCTTCTGCAATCGGATCTATCATGTACGCTATGATTTGTACTAGGTCGGATGTTTCCTATGCTCTAAGTGTTGTGAGAAGATACCAAGCTGACCCTGGAGAGATCCACTGGGCAGCGGATAAAAATATCCTCAAGTACTTGAGAAGCACTAAGGATATGTTCCTGGTTTATGGAGGGGAGGATGAACTCAGTGTAAAGGGTTACATGGATCCGAGTTATCTCACCGACTCGGATGATTCTCGTTCGCAATCTGGATATGTGTTTGTGATAAACGGAGGGGCTATGAGCTGGAAAAGTTCCAAGCAAGAAACGGTGTTTGCGTCTACGACAGAGGCTGAGTATATTGCTGCCTCGGAGGCGGCAAAAGAAGCCGTTTGGATGAGGAATTTCCTCATGGATCTTGGTGTGGTTCAGGGCTCGTCCAATCCGTTACACGTGTATTGTGACAACAATGGTGCTATTGCACAAGCCATGGAACCTAGACAACACCAGAAGAAGAAACATATACTCATGCGGTACCACCTTATTTGCCAGTTCGTGGATCAAGGTGATATCAAGTTATGCAAGGTACACACGGATGCAAACATTGCAGATCCGTTGACAAAGCCACTTCCACAGCCGAAGCATGAGGCGCACCTGAGAGCAATGGGCATTAGATGCCTAGACATGTGATGTCGGAAGATTGACTCTAGTGCAAGTGGGAGACTGTTGGGAATATGCCCTAGAGGCAATCATATATGATGTTATTCCTATGTATTCATAAGGTTATTGTCCATGAATGAACTACTGATATGTATCATTGAATATGTGATTCGATTATGGAACTGAATATTCATGTTGTTCATGCTAATTGTCCTTGGTCCTTGAAGTTGTGCCGGACACACAACTTAGACCAATGTTGTTGGGGGGATACCCCTGGGTAGGGTCACGCCGGGGTATAAAGGCCTAGTTAGCCGAGGTACGACAAGGTCAAAGCAAGTGCTGGCCGAGTCACCTCAAGGCAGGCCGGATCACGGAGTAATCCGGACCAGGGGACGGCCACCCAACTTGGTCTCAACCGACTTATGTCGTATGTCGGTATGATGTATCTAACTTGTATGCAGGAACAGGTGTGGCCGGATCACCTATGTAGGATCCGGGTCATATCAAGCTTGTAAGAGAAGGAAGGTATCTCACTGGTCAAAGGTGACCACCGTGCGCAGAGCGTGAGCAAAGCGGACAGAGGCAGGACCACCGAGGCGTGGCCGACAAAGGTGACGATGCCTATGTCGGATGACGCAGGCGCCATAGAGGCTCACGTAGCCTCTGCATGGATGACGCGGGGCAAAAGTGACCCGGTCAGCTTACTATTTTGGGAAGAGGCATATTCCAGGGAATATACCTCCACGTATGCCCTAAGCGGGGACCTAGCCACCCCTATATAAGGAGGGCTAGGGCCTTTGTAGAAGGGGCTGGGTGGTTGATCTCTGGTGAATTAGTCTTGACTTGGTTGTCTCCTAGAGAGTTGTGTTCTGATAAAGGTGAGAGTAAGAGAGTTCTTCTTCCTCCTCTCCCCAATACAGCTCAAGGAGCACTTGTAACCCTTGGAAGTGAATAGAATACAAAGCAGTGGTGTGTGGAATCACCACACTATCCCGCCATGGATTCCCCTAGTGCATTTAGTCACCACCTTTAGTCTAACCATGGCATCGGCCGTGACACCACCACGATAGTTGGCGCCCACCGTGGGGCTATCAGCGCTAGCAGGGGTGAAGATCCGGACGGGAAACCTCATCGGCACCGACGAACGCATCGTCTTCGGGCTCGTCCAGCGCTTTGGAGCGCTGGATTTCATCAGCAACAATGCTGGCTTCTTCGGCAAGCGTCCTCTCCCGCGCAACGGCCTCTTCGTCAAGCTCGGCGCGCACAAGATCTACGTCGTTGTCGATGTGTCGTGCGTCCATCTGCGGCACGTCGTCGAAGGAGGCGAGCCTCCCCTTAGTGCGGCTCGCGGGGCGCGTATCACTCGCATCTTCCATGACACCACCATGACAAATGTGAAAGTCGGCAGATGACTAGGTTCCACTTGTCATGGGCATGGAGATGCTATTCCGACTTACACGGATTCGGCTAAAGAGTTTATCGAGTCGGACTGACCCATATTGAGATGCAACGAACAAGTCGTCATTTGCATGTCTCAATCAATGTAATCCTTGGACCTGAGGTTATTGCACAATCCAAGTTGAGGATCTCTGACTTAGGTTCTGTCAAATGTTGTTCCATCACTGGGAAGTTATAAAGGCGGAGTTCGGGTCAACTGAGAATCAAGTTGCGTGATGTGAATAACCAAGACGGGATTTTGCCCCTCCATCTGGAGAGATATTCTCTGGGCCCTCTGAGAAGATATGATTCGGAAAGCATGGCCATGCACATCACGGTTAAGTGTTAACCAAGGCAGCCGACCAAGAGTTAGTCGGATGAATCACTTATCTCGGATCGAGAAAGAGAGTCGGACTATTTAAGGGATGATGATCATTCGCCCATAGTCCAACAAGGTATATCGTGAGAAAAAAGGGACTCAGAAGAAAGTCGCATTGGAAAGGTATGTTGTCATGACTTATTGGTACTTACGAGTTGGCACGTTCTTCTAGGAGCCACTACCAACTGATCGATCACGAGTGAGACTCAGAATCGTGTCCGGGTTACTATGAGCCTGTCGGGTCACACACTTAAGAGCGGGAGCAAGTTTGGGTTAGACCCAAACAGGAAACCTATTTGGGTTGGACCCAAATAGAGACATGGACTTAGTCAGCAAGTGAGACTTGCAGGGGCTAATATAGGCCTTTTAGTGAATGGGCCACAGGTTAGTGGAGCCCACTTTCACTCCCTATATAAGCTGGGGCGTAGGTGCTTAGAGCACAAGGTTAGGTCACTCCATGTGTTGGAAACCCTAGCCCCAGTCCGTCCTGTCGCCGCCGTACCAAACCTAGCAGTCCATCGCCGGCGCTCCTCCTCGTACGTGTGGATACCGGCGGAGGTGTTGTACGTTAAGCACTTCGACGATCGTGAAGAAAGAACGGATCATGGATCGTGGAACCAGATCGGATCGTGAGGACTGCACTGCATCAAGCGACGTGCTTCATCAATTCCGCAACTGCGCGTCTAGTGGTAATACTCGTGGCCTTCTACCTGAGCTAGATCTTGGGATCACCGCGTAGGGAAAAAGTTTTGTTTATCTCTACGTGGCCCAACACAATGATCCCGATGAAGTCCAGCTTGATGGTGGTGTTGATGGCGACGATCTCCCCTCTCCGAGAAGGAATTCCCTCGGCAGAAATCTGTCTGCTGGAGAGATCTTTCTCTCTCGGTGTTTTCCGCCCCGCGGAGGCGGCGGAATCTTTCTGTGGTCACTCCCCGAGTCTTAGGGTTTCAGGAGGAATATATATGCCAGAGGGGAGAGCCAGAGGTGGGCCAGGGCGGCCACATCACCTGGTGGCGCGGCCTAGGGTGGCCCGTGCTAGGGGGTGGTGTGGGCCCCCTGTGGCCCATCTCCACTCCCTCTTCTGGCTTCCTTCGTCTTCTGGAAAAATAGGATTTTCCGTATATTTTCCCGGATTTTCTGATCTTCGCGAATTTTGCCTCCAAACAGCACCTTTTCCATCAGAATCCTGACTGCAGTGGTCCATGCTCCAAAAGTCATCAACCATGCAAAAACAGATGAAATAACATAAGTATCATCTCTTAATATGAAATATGTCAATGAATAACAGTGAATTATGACATAGAATAGTGATGCAAAATGGACGTATCACTCCCCCCTGATACCGGCGGCGGGGAAGGAGTCCGCCGCGTTGCCGCCGGTGCGACCGCCGCCCTCTTCACCATCTTCACCGCCATCTCCATCACCTAATCCTCCTAGTATGCAGTGGTTCATCCTCCCACACACCTCTGTACCGTCCTATGTAAACATGGTGTTTGATGCTATAAGTTATAATCCTATGATCCATGTCATGTTTGTGTAGTTTCTTTGTTCTTAGATTGAATGGTTGAACGTCTTTGGTTCATTAGAGTTGTATGTTGATATGGTACAGTCCTTTGATGTCCATTATATTTGTGCGCGCATGGATTAAACATCATAGGGTTTGTAGTATGTGTAAAAGGAAGGGGAGTTCTGCCGGAGTGACAGAAACCTGAGGACGCGAACCGAAACGTTGCACGTATGGGAGTAAGAGGACCATTAAACTTAAGGCTATGGTTGGGGAAACCTTAATGCATTGTTAGTACTTACGGATGTTTGCTAACAATCCAATCATATAGTACATGTAATTCCAAGTAGTGAAGCGCATGTATATTTAGCCTCTCCCACATAGAAAACTGCATCAAAGACAATGAACCTGATCTATTCACTATTTAAACTTGGACAAAGCCACCACAATTACCACCACTATTCCACACTCATGGTTCTGTTAGTTTAGTGTATTTTATTGCTGCAGCAACTAGTTTTACTTTCTTGTTATTTATTATCATGCAAAGCTACCTCTATTACTCGTATTGTTGCTCTAGTTTTATTTCCTAGATAATGCAAATGTTTAGTGTGTGTAGAGTTGTATCAATGGTTGATAGAACTTGAGAGAACATTTATCCTACCTTTAGCTCCTCGTTGGGTTCGACACTCTTACTTATCGAAAAGGCTACACACGATCCCCTATACTTGTGGGTTATCAGAAATCCACCACCACCTTATAGGCGGAGAATAACAAGTCCACTGGCATCCTGTTAACCAAGGCGCTTACTATGGTGTAAGTACATTCATTCTCCGACTTTAGCTTGTACCTTCTCATTCCTATACATATACATTGTATGTTTCAGGAAGAGATCCGCTGCAATTTTGAAGCGCACCTCCAAAGATACTAGAGGTTCCAAGAATATTTCTAATATGTTAACCAAGTCCTCGCCTGCTGTTGTTGCTCCCCCGACTCTTGCCATCCAACCTACAACAGGCTCCACCGGGACCTGATACGTTGCTAACGTATCCATCATTTTTGATGTTCCATGCTTGGTTTTATCTACTTTCTTATGTTTTGTCCACACTTTGGAGTACTTTCTATACACTTTCTTGGACTAACCTATTAACAAGAGCCACAGTGCCAGCTGCCTGTTTTCTGCTATTTTTGGTTCCAGGAAAGTCAGAAAATGAATATTCTCGGAATTGGATGGGACAAAAGCCAAAGTCAGTTTTTCACCGAGGGACACACGGAGCCAGAATACGAGACGGAGAGGGGCCAGGGGGCCGCCACACCACCTGGCCACACGGCCAAGCCTGGCCTACGCCAGGGCATGGTGTGGCCGCCTCGGGCACCCCCTCGGCCTCCCTTTTTTGCCTATACGATGTCTCCGATACAAAAACCCTAAGTACCCGATCAAAATTACACGCAAGAGTCTGTAGCCGCCGTCATCTCCATCCCTAGATCGGGAGGGATCTTAAGCTCTTCCCGGCACCCTGCCGAAGGGGAGAATTCACCCTGGAGGCCTTCTTCATCACCATGCAAGACTCCGGTGTGATGCGTGAGTACTTCATCCTTGGACTACGGGTCCATGTAGTAGCTAGATAGCTGGTTCTTCTCCTTTGTGATATCATGTCTAGATCTTGTGAGCTTCGTTCATGATCAAGATCATCTATTTGTAATTCCTACATGTTGTGTTTACGGGGATCCGATGTATATTGAGATGCTATTTCAGATTGATTATTGATTTTATCATGTCTTTGTTATTTGTGATCTTGCATGCTTTCCGTTGTTAGTAGCTATCTTGGCCAAGTAGATGCTAGCAACTCCAAGAGTTAGTATTTATGCTCGATAGTGGGTTCATGCCTCTAGTAATCTCGGGAAGTGACAGAAATCTCTAAGGTACTAGATGTGTTGTTGCTACTAGGGAGAAAACAACAATCCTTTATTCATAGAACAATCATATTGTTTACTTTACACGCAATGCGTAATGCAATTATCGGTTGCTTGCGACTTAATACTAGAGGGGGTTCGGATGATAACCTGAAGGTGGATTATTAGTCATAGATGCAGTTGTATTACGGTCTATGTATAATGTTCTAATGTCCAATCAAATCTCAAAGGATTCAAGATGAGTAGTATATGCATGATTGCTTTCTCGATGTTTGTCAATTGCCCCGCTGTAATTTGTTCACCCAACATGTCATCTATCTTAAGGAGAGCCACCACTAGTGAAGTCTGGACCCCGGTCCTTTCTTTTATCACCAATCTACGTTTACTGTTTTCTATTTACTTTCTGCAAACTATTACTTTTTTCCAAACAATACGTTTAATCCTTTGTTTTCAGCAAAACCGGTGAGATTGACAACCTCGCTGTAAGTTGGGGGCAGAGTTCTATGGTTCTGTTGTGCAGGTTTCCACGTTGCTGCTGGCACCGGTTGTGCGCCCTGCCAAAGTCCAGCTAGCAACACCTTGGAGGTGTTTCCTTGCTCCTACTGGATTGATAACCTTGGTTTCATAACTGAGGGAAAACTTGTTGTTGTGTTCATCATACATTCCTCTTGGGGTTCCCCAACGAGCTCGATATATTTTGGGCCATCAAGCTATTTTTCTGGTGTCGTTGCCGGGGAAAGAAGAAGAAGAAGCTCCCACGTCAACCACGCGCCATCAAAAGTATTTTTTTGGCGCCGTTGCCGGAGAGTCAAGGACATCTTCACAAGGGGTGTCCCTCATAACCAATCTCTTTACTTTGTTATTTTTGTTTTGCTTAGTTTATTTCTTCTTTGTTTGCTTGTTTCTTTATCAAAAACACACAAAAAAATTAGTTTTACTACTTTGCTTTCTTTATTAAAAATACAAAAAAATGACTACTCTTGAAAACACTAAGTTGTGTGACTTCACTAGCACCAACAACAATGATTTCATGTGCACACCTATTGCTCCACCTGTTCCTGAAGCTAGTTTCTTTGAAATTAAACCTGCTTTACCCAGTCTTTTTATGAGAGAACAATATTATGGTATTGTTAATGAAGATGCTGCTGCTCATCTAAATAACTTTGTTGAACTTTGTGAGATGCAAAAGCATAGGGATATAGATGGAGATATTATTAAGCTTAAATTGTTTCCTTTCTCCTTGAGAGGAAAAGCTAAAGAATGGTTGCAATCCCTAACTAGGAATAGTATAGATTCTTGGACTAAATGCAAAGATGCTTTCATTCGAAAATACTATCCTCCTGCTAAGATATCTATGAGAAGTGAAATAATGAAGTTCAAACAATCTGATAATGAACATGTTGCTCAAGCTTGGGAAAGAATGAAATCTTTGGTAAAGAATTGTCCCATTCATGGACTGTCTGCTTGGATGATTATCCAAACCTTTTATGCAGGATTGAACTATTATTCAAGAAATCTATTGGACTCTGCTGCTGGAGGTACCTTTATGGCCATTACTTTGGGTGCTGCAACAAAGCTTTTGGATAATATGATGGTAACTATTCTGAATGGCATACTGAAAGAGCTCCACAAGGTAAGAAGGTAAATTATGTTGAGGAAACCTCCTCCTTGAGTGATAAAATTGATGTTATTATGTCTATGCTTGTTAATGGGAAAGCTCATATTGATCCAAATCATGTTCCCTTAGCCTCTTTGATTGCTCAAGAAGAGAAAGTTGATGTGAACTTTATAAGAAATAATAATTTTAGCAAACAATGCCTACAGGCATAATTTTGGTAATAATAATTATAGGCCATATCCTCCCAACAATGGTAATGCTTATGGAAATAGCTACAATAATAATAGGAGTGCTCCCTCTGAACTTGAAGTTATGCTTAAAGATTTTATTAGTAAACAAACTCCTTTCAATAAAACTATTGAGGAGAAACTCTCTAATGCTAAAAGAAATATAGCATCATTGGCTGAAGCTCAATCTTCTTTGAATAAAATGGCTGCTAAACCTGAAACTAATAATAATCCCTTTGCTGCTACTAATGTCATACAAGTTAGAATTGATGAAAATGTTAGACAATTAGCTGAATTGCATGCTAAGTGGGAAAGAGAAGATGAAATTGCTAGAAACATTAGTGATTCTACTATCACTGCCACTAGTGTTGAGGCTAGTAATAGCTCTACTACTTTAGATGATAATTATGATTTTGATCTTGATGGTTGCAACATCTCGGAGGTTATTAAGTTCCTGCAAAAGCTTGCCAAAATTCCTAATGCTAGTGCTATGAATGTGGCCTTTACAAAACACATTACTGATGCTCTCATAAAAATTAAAGAAGAAAAGATGAAACACAAATCTTCTATTCCTATTAAACAAGAAGATGGTTGGGAACCCACCATTAATATGAAAGTGAATGATTTTGATTTTAAAGCTTTATGTGATATTGATAGTAGTGTTTCTATTATGCCTAGAAGGATTTATGATATGCTTGATTTTCCACCATTGGAAGATTGTTATTTGAATGTCCCACTTGATGATAATGCTAAAAATAAACTCATGGGGAGTATTAATGATGTTCTTATTATGGTTAACAATGCCTATGTCCCTGTTGATTTCTATGTTTTGGATGTTGAATGCAATGATTCTTGTCCTATTACTTTGGTAAGACCTATTTTTAGAATTGTTGGTGCCATTATTGATATGAAAGAAGGCACCATTAAATATCAACTCCCACTCAAGAAAGGTATAGAACACTTCCCTAAGAAGAGATAGAAGATTTATTTTGCCTCTCCTATGAAAACAAAATTTGGTCTTCATGCTTCTTCATTTGAGAACACTTGATTCTTTTTCTTTCTTCTTATGCCTAACTTAAATGCGTTAAAGAAAAGTACTTATTGGGAGATAACCCAAAAGTTTTAGATGTGTTTTGGAAGTTATTACTTCAGTAATAACCGCTCCTTATCCTTTTTATTTGCTTTTTGTGCCAAGAGTAACCTCTAATGAGAGAGAAGTAATGATTGGGAAAGTTGTTGTCCTGAAACAGATTTCTGTGCTTCACCGTTAAAATTCGTGTAAAATCTCTGTACAACGTTTTGAGGCGTAAATTTTTGTGCTTCTGCCCCAGGTTGTTATCGTTAGTTCAACACTTTTGGATTTGAGCAACAGAACGTCTTAGAAAAAATTGGTTTTTACCTGCTGGTCTGTTTTGACAGATTTCTGCGATTATTTGCACTTGCTTCTTGTTGGTTCCTTTTTGAGTTGTATTGGGGAATTGAGATTTTTGAGAGAAGTGCTTCAGTAGCTTGTGTTTTATTGGAAGTTTTGTTGGTGTTGAAACTGAACCCAAAGACTTATTATTTTGAGTGCACTAATGTTGCTAATAAAGATTGTGTGAAGTTTTATATGAAGGAAACATTTCAGGTGTATGGAGAGAATGATGTAATAAGATGAAGAATGGACTAAATCTCAAGCTTGGGGTTGCCACCCGTGTCACCCCAAGAAATATCCAAGAAGTGCAAGCGTCAAAGCTTGGGGATGCCCAAGGCATCCCCTTCTTCATCAATAAAAATTCCAGGTTTCTTCCAAATACTTCATTTTTATTGTTTCATGCACAGTTGTGTGGTTCTTGGAGCGTCTTTGTTTTTTGTTTTTGGTTTTCGTTTGCTTGGTTTTCTTAGTTTGCTTAAATAAATTGGTTGGACCCCTTCTTTCATACATTGGTTTTCAAATAGTTTGGTTTGGATTGGAAAAGAGTAGGAAAAGTTCATGCTTAAGTGGTAAAGAAAGCTTGTTTTTGACTGTGGCCTTTGCTTTGTCATGCCATGCTTGATATTGTTTTGGCTTTATGCTTAGTGATCTTTGCTATAGCATGACTTGTTATAAACAATTGAGATTGCTTAATGTGCCTTTGAAAGAATCATGCGTTGTTTTAGCATATTAAAGCATAGTATTGTGGTATTCTCCTTTGATGCTTTATTTGGATTGACTTGGCGCATGCTCACACCATGTTATGACTATCTCAAGTCACCATAGCCTTGATGATACTTTAGTTTTCGAGTTGTAATATCACTTTATGCTTTGATTAATGATGTTTTGTCGCTCTGCATGATTATGTCCATTATTGCTCTCTTAGTCGGTCGCTCCCAGTCTTTTGCTAGCCTCCATAACCAAGTATGAGTTCCACTCATGCATCCAACTCCTAAAACCAAGTTATTCCAAAGAGTCCACCATACCTACCTATTAGCATTTGCTATTCCAACTATATTCATGTTTTTATCTACCTTCCGAATGAAACTTGTTATGAGAAAATTAGTGATTAAAGCTCTCACGGACTTGATGGCACACTTTACTTTCTTGCACTTAATAAACTTGAACCATTGCGTCCATCTTTGTTGCATACACTACTAGAGAAAATGCCATAGGAGACATGCACATTAGAGGCGCATTTATGCTATATGCGCCTATGATAATATAGGCGAGGCGTACCAGCCAGACATGCGCCTCTAGTATTAAAATATTCAAGGCGCATATTTGTAGGATGTGCCTTCGCTAGTCTCTGTATGGACAAAATCTGGCACCCCAATATTATGCGCGGCGCATTGATAATATGCGCCTCCAATATATTAGATAGGCGAGGCGCATATGGGAAGAATGCGCCTCGCATAGGTTGCATGGGTCCAGGAGGATATCTGTGGTCGAATATGCGCCTCCTATACTTGATAATATGCGAGTCCCATATGCGCCTCCTACAACCTGGCAGATCCCCCCCGGATCGCCTTTTCAGTTTTTTAAAAAATAAACAAAAATGATAGAAACTTCAAAAAAATAATTCCTTTGAGTTGTAGTTAGATTTTAGGGTATAGATCTAGACAAAATTGAAAAACATGAATTTCGATGTATTTTGCAAAAATATATCATGGCACGGTAAAACGGCTATAACTTGCATACGAGTCAGAAAAAATCTTTAACCTATCAAAATGATCATCTCGAAATTCCCTACTCGAATTCAACTCCCTACGGTTGTTCTCAATTTTATAGAATCCCCAAATTCGAAAAGAGTAAAAGGTTATTTAGGGTAGAAGATTTCTTACTGCAAAAAAATAAAAAAATATTCGATATGCGCCTCCCATAGGTAGAGCCGGATTCAAATTCGAAACATCCACTACCACACCTACCACCTCTCCTCCTTGTCCTTCTCCACCTCTCCTTCTCCTTCTCCTCCACCTCTCCTCCTTCTCCTTCTCCTCCACCTCTCCTTCTCCTTCTCCTCCATCTCTCCTTCTCTCCTTCTCCTCCTCCTCCTCCTCCTCCTCCTCCTCCACCACCGGTGGCATCCTCCTCCCCTTCCTCCAACGATCTTCTCCTCCTCTTCCTCTGGCGACCTCCTCCTCCACCTCTGGTGGCATCCTCCTCCTCTTTCACGGGCGACCTTCTCCTGCTCTACCTCTGGCAACCTCCTCCTCCTCCGGCGATCACTTTGTCCATGGCCTCCACAACCACACCAACCACCTCCTCCACCTCCGGTGGCCTCATCCTCCTCCACCATCTCTGGCGACCCCCATGGCCATGGCCTCCTGCACTTGCCTACGGTGGTAGGTTGTGGCCATGGGGACAGCCTCCGACGAGCTCCGACGAAATTCCGGCCAGATCCAGATATGGCCGCCATTTTTTTGAAATTCAAAAATAATAGCTGAGGCACATTTGGATCAATATGCGCCTCGCATATGCGGAATATAGGAGGCGCATTCGGATCAATATGCGCCTCGCATATTCTGAGTATGGGAGGCGCATATGATCAATATGTGCCTCGCATATCTAGGATATAGGAGGCGCATATGATATGTGCCTCGTATAACAAATACTAGAGGCGCGACGCTAGAGGCGCATATCATATGCGCCACGGATAGGGTTTTTGGTGCGCCTCAGGTAGGGTTTTCCCTAGTAGTGGTATATGCTTGCGCTTTATAAGTTGAAGTTAGAAGAACCATGTATCATGGGGAATGATACGTCTATTTTGCATCACTATTCTATGTCATAATTTACTGTTATTCATTGATATATTTCATATTAAGAGATGACACTTATGTTATTTCATCTGTTTTTGCATGGTTGATGACTTTTGGAGCATGGACCGCTGCAGTCAGGATTCTGATGGAAAAGGTGTTGTTTGGAGGCAGAATTCGGGAAGATCAGAAAATCCAGGAAAATATACAGAAAATCCTATTTTTCTAGAAGACGAAGGAAGCTAGAAGGAGGAGTGGAGATGGGCCACAGGGGGCCCACACCACCCCCTGGCGCGGGCCACCCTAGGTCGCGCCACCAGGTGGTGTGGCCACCCTGGCCCACCTCTGGCTCTCCCCTCTGGCGTATATATTCCTCCTGAAACCCTAAGACTCGGGGAGAGACCACAAAAAGATTCCGCCACCTCTGCGGGGCGGAAAACACTGAGAGAGAAAGATCTCTCTGGCAGACAGATTTCTGCCGGGGGAATTCCTTCCCGCAGAGGGGAGATCATCACCATCAACACCACCATCAAGTTGGACTTCATCGGGATCATCATCATCATCATAATCACCAGCATCATCACCATCAGCACCCTCATCATCATCTCCATATTGTTGTAACAATTGGGTTGAATCTTGCATAGTTCTTAGGGGAAACTTTCCCGGTGTTGATTACTCTTTGTAGTTGATGCTATTGAGTGAACCATTGAATTATTGTTTATGTTCAGATTGTTATACATCATTATTCCATCTCTGATCATGATCCATATGATGTCTTATGAGTAGTTCGTTTTGTTCTTGAGGACATGGGAGAAGTCATGTTGTTAGTAGTGGAGTTGTGTTGAGAAAGATTCAATAGTTTGATATTTAAGTTGTGGTGTACTTATTCTAGTGGTGTCATGTGAACGTCGACTACATGACACTTCACCTATATGGGCCTAGGGGAATGCATTGTGTATTTGGCTACTAATCGTAGGGGTTGCCGGAGTGACAGAAACCTGAACCCCCGTTAGGAAACCATTGCACAAGGGACGTAAGGGTCTTAGAGTTTAAAGTTGTGGTTAGGTTTCTACCTTAATTACTTTCTTGTACTTACAGATGTTTGAAAGGGGTATAATCACAAGTATGTATTAGTCCTAGGAAGGTCGGTACATTAGCACAGGTTCACCCACACAACACTTAGCAGGCTAAAGAAGATTAATCAACTATATGAAGCGAAAGCACTTGACAGTCTTCCCATGTGTCCTCGAGAACGTTTGGTCATCTTAAGTAATACAACCGGCTTGTCCTTTTCTGCATAAAGGATTGGGCCACTTGCTGCATTTGTTCCTACTGTCTTTTATTTACTCGTACTTTATTTACTTGCTTTATCAAAACCCCCTAAAAATCCGTTTGCTAAGTATTTGCAGAGAATTCCTGATCCATACCACTAGCCAGCACCTTCTGCTCCTTGTTGGGTTCGACACTCTTACTTATCAAAAATACTGCTATACACCCCCTATACTTGTGGGTCATCAAGACTATTTTCTGGCGCCGTTGTCGGGGAGTGAAGCGCTATTGGAGAGTGGAACTGGTAAAGGAAACTTCTACTGTGAGTATTGTTTAATTCTGTTAGTTGCTTTATTTTCGTTATGGATAATTCGCTGAGTTTCTTATTTCGTAATGCTACTACCACTGCTAAGGTAGTAGATGAACCACCACCTGCTAAGAATGATGCTTTTAAAATACCTACAAGAATTATTGATCGTGTTATGGATAACTACTATGTTGGGGATGGAACTATCCATCCTGGTGATCATTTACTCTTTATACACGAATTATGCGGGTTGTTCAAGTGTGCAGGTATTACTACATATCAAGTTAAGAAGAATTTATTCTTATTGTCACTAAAAGGAAGAGCTGAGGAATGGTATAAGCTACTGAAGAATGGTCAAGCTCTTGAATGGGAGGAAATAGTACCTATCTTTTATTCAAAGTTTTATCCTCCTAGTGAGATTCATAAAGATCGGAATCAAATATACAACTTTTTGCCTCTTGATGGAGAGAGTACAACTCAATCTTGGGGGAGATTGAAGTTACTAATGCTCAAATGTCCCATTCATGAGCTCCCCAACAATATTATTATCAATAACTTTTATGCAAGGCTTTCTCTTCATGATAAAGATTTAGTGGATGCTTCTTGTGCTGGATCATTCACTCGCATGGAAGAAGAAGCTTAATGGGATCTTCTGGACCGTATTCAAGATAATGCTGAAGCTTGGGAGAATGACAAAGGTAGAAAGTCAGGTATAAATTATGATTATGAATGCATTGAACCTTTGATGGGAACTGATGACTTTCAAAATATTAGTAATGCTTATGGTCTTGATTTACAAGTTATTACAAAAAAAATTAAGGCTTTTGCTTCTTATATTAAAATCCCAACAAAGGGATGGAGCAAGTACCATGCACCCTATAAAGATATTGTTGACTGTGTTCCTGTTGGGAGTACTGAGTATTGCACTATTGATCATGTTTTACCTGAACCTTACATTGAGAAGATACCCTTCCTAGATAAAGTAAAGGATCATCCTATGATAACTAGTGTAATCACTAAAAGTGAAAAGAGAACTGTAAAACCTGATGAACAAATAAGCATTGAACCTGTTGTAGCAATTGTTAAAGATCTTGTAACTAGATGTATAGAAGATGGGCACATAGTCTTTTGTGAGGACGCTTCTAATGTTGTCTCACATTCTAATAGAACTAAATAGGCTAGTGTCCCTGTGCTATCTGTTAGAATTGGTGATCATTGCTATTATGGTTTGTGTGATATTGGCGCAAGTTCAAGTGATATTCCTTATGAGCTTTATAAAGAAATTATGCATGAAATCAGTCCCTGTGAGTTGGAAGAGATTGATGTGGTTATTCACCTTGCTAATGGAGAAACCATCTCTCTAGTTAGTATTGTGCAGGATGTAGAAGTTCTTTGTGGTAAGATTAAATATCCTACTGATTTCTAGTACTTGGTTCAGCTGCTAGTAAAACTTATCCCATTATTTTTGGTAGACCTTTCTTGAGTACTTGTGGAGCTATTATAGATTGCAAAAGAGAGAAAATCTTGAATAAGTTTGATGGGGAATCTTATGAGTTTAATTTTTCAAAATTTATTAAAGAACCTTGTGAAAATGAAACCCATAATGAGGATTTTAGAGTTGAACAACTTTCTTATATTTCTCTTGCTCCTAATAATGCTTTGCAGCAATATATGGAAGACCACGAAAGTGAGATCTTCATGGAAGAAAGAAATGAGATTGACGAGATTCTCCATCGTCAACCTAAGATGCTTAAGCATAACTTTCCTGTGGAAGATTTGGGTACCACGTTGCCACCTAAAAAGGATCCGAATTTCGATCTAAAACCTCTCCCTAACGATCTTAAATATGCTTACAGTGATGATAAAAAAAGATATATCCTGTTATTATTAGCTCTAAACTTTCAGGGAAGGAAGAGGAACGATTATTGGAGGTTTTGAAGAAACACCGAGGGGATATGGGCTATACTTTGGATGATTTAAAAGGGATTTCTCCTACTATATGTCAGCATGCTATCAATATAGAGCCAGATGCAAAGCCAGTAGTAGAGCACCAACAACGTTTAAATCCTAAGATGAAGGAAGTGGTAAGAAATGAGGTATTGAAACTCCTTGATGCTGGTATTATTTACCCTATTGTTGATAGTGAATGGGTTAGTCCTGTTCATTGTGTTCCTAAAAAGGAGGAATTACCGTTGTTCCTAATGATAATGATGAGCTTATTCTCCAAAGAATAGTAGTGGGCTATAGGATGTGCATTGATTTTAGGAAAGTTAACAAAGTTACTAAGAAAGATCATTACCCGCTTCCTTTTATTGATCAAATGTTAGAAAGGTTGTCTAAAAAGATCCATTTTTGTTTTCTTGATGGATATTCTGGTTTCTCTCAAATTGCTATTAAACACCAAGATCAAGAAAAAACTACTTTTACATGCCCTTACGGAACCTATGCTTATAGACGTATGCCTTTTGGTTTATGTAATGCTCCTGCTACTTTTCAAAGATGCATGTCTGCTATCTTTCATGGTTTTTGTGAGGAATATGTGGAGGTGTTCATGGATGACTTCTCCGTCTATGGAACTTATTTTGATAATTGTCTTCACAATCTTGATAAAGTCTTGTAGAGGTGTGAAGAAACTAATCTTGTTCTTAATTGGGAGAAATGCAACTTCATGGTTAATGAAGGGATTGTCCTTGGGCATAAGGTGTCCGAAAGAGGCATAGAGGTGGATAGAGCTAAAGTTGAGGCAATTGAGAAAATGCCCTGCCCAAGAGACATCAAAGGTATTCGTAGTATCCTTGGTCATGCTAGTTTCTATAGAAGGTTTATTAAAGATTTTTCTAGGATATCAAATCCCCTCACTAATCTTCTTCAAAAAGATGTACCCTTTGTTTTTTATGATGATTGTAAGGAAGCTTTTGAAACTCTTAAGAAGGCTTTAACTACAGCTCCTATTGTTCAACCACCTGATTGGAGTTTACCCTTTGAAATAATGTGTGATGCTAGTGATTTTGCTGTAGGTGTTGTCCTTAGGCAACGAATTAATAAAAAGCTAAACGTTATTCATTATGCTAGTAAGACTCTAGACGCTGCTCAAAGGAATTATGCTACTACTGAAAACGAATTTCTAGCTGTCGTATTCGCTTATGATAAGTTTAGACCCTATATTGTAGACTCAAAAGTCACCATTCATACTGATCATGCTGCTATTAAGTACCTTATGACGAAGAAGGACGCTAAGCCTAGGCTTATTAGATGGGTGTTTCTTTTACAGGAGTTTTATCTACATATTGTAGATAGGAAAGGTGCTGAAAACCCTGTAGATGATAATTTATCTCGATTGGAAAATATCTCCTTTGACCCTATGCCTGTTAATGATAGTTTTCCAAATGAACAGTTGGCTGTGGTAGGGGTAAGCTCTCGAGGGAGCCCTTGGTACACTGATTATGCTAACTTTATTGTCTCCAAGTATTTGCCTCCAACTTTTACAGCTCAGCAAAGAAGAAAGTTCTTTTATGATTTGAGGCATTATTTTTGGGATGACCACTTATATAAAGAGGGAGTGGATGGTATTATGCGAAGATGTGTTCCAGAATATGAACAAAAAAGAGATATTGCATAAATGTCATGGTAGTGCTTATGGAGGACATCATGCAGGAGATAGAACTGCGCAGAAGGTGCTGCAATCAGGTTTCTACTGGCCTACCCTTTTTAAAGATGCAAGAAAAATTGTTTTATCTTGTGATGAGTGTCAGCGTGTTGGTAATATTTCTAGACGCAATGAAATGCCTATGAACTACTCTCTAGTTATTGAACCCTTTGATTGTTGGGGATTTGACTTTATGGGTCCTTTTCCTCCCTCGAAAGGTTATACTCATATTCTTGTTGTTGTTGATTATGTTACTAAGTGGGTATAAGCCATTGCTACGAAGAGTGCTAACGGGGAGACTTCTTTTAAAATGCTTAAGGATGTTATCTTTCCTAGGTTTGGAGTGCCTAGGTATCTCATGACTGATGCAGGTTCCCATTTCATTCATGGTGGTTTTAGAAAGACCCTTGCTAAATATGATGTTAATCATAGAATTGCTTCAGCTTATCACCCTCAAACTAGTGGGCAAGTAGAGTTATCAAATAGAGAAATTAAATCCATCTTGCAAAAGACTATTAATAGATCTAGAAAAAACTGGGCTAAAAAGTTGAATGATGCTTTATGGGCTTATAGGACTGCCAACAAAAACCCTATGGGGTTGTCTCCTTATAAAATGGTTTATGGGAAAGCTTGTCACCTACCTTTAGAATTATAACACAAAGCTTACTGGGCAGTTAAAGAACTCAATAGAGATTGTAAGCTCGCAGGTGAGAAAAGATTATTTGACTTAAGTTCTTTAGATGAATGGAGGAGTGAAGCCTATGAAAATGCTAGGCTCTTTAAGGAAAATTTAAAAAATGGCATGACAAGCGAATACTTAAGAGAGAATTTCATGTTGGTGCGAAAGTTCTATTGTATAGGTCTCGTCTCAGATTTTTTGTAGGAAAGCTATTGTAAAAATGGGAAGGACCTTTCATTATTGAAGAAGTGTACCGATCAGGAGCAATACAAAATTCTTCTTTAAAAGATAATACTACACAAGTAGTGAATGGGCAGCGACTCAAGCACTATCTTGCTGGAGATTCTTACAATTAAGATGTTGATGCCTTTCAAGTTATAACTCTGGAAAAATTTATCAAGGACCAAATTCAGAGACCTGCAAACTCTGTTTTTGAATAGGTAACAGTTCTGGTAAGAAAAGCTCCATGAAAATACTATCCAATTATATTTTTACAGTTTTTATCCAACAAGGAAAGCTATGAAGCAAAAGAGGGAAGGAAACGGAGCCAGGGTGGCTCACACCACCCTGTGGCGCGGGCCCACCCCTGGCCGCGCCACTAGGTGGTGTGGCCACGCCGGACTCTGCCTCCGACTCGTTTTCTCCCAGTACCTTCCTTTTGATGTGAAACTTCGTAATATATAATCCACCGGATCTCCCGAGGTTCGTATATCGTGTTTTCGTCGTGTTTTCGTTTTGATCTGTTTTTGACAGGTAGAGTCCCAGATTTGGAGCCACAATATCGTCCTCTGGATCAGCCAAGGAAGAATCTTTAGAGGATATCATCAACCCATACATGAGAGAGTTGAAGATTCGTCCCAAGGAGTTGTTACTTGAAGATGGGGAGACCTTTCCCTGGAAGTCGGACGATGATGAGAAAATAATACCACCACCAAAGGAGTAATTCGTCATCAGGTTTGGCATCCCCTTGGTTTGTTCCAAGCTTGGGGGAGTGCCGCGTTATAACATCACTATCTTCTATCTTTTTACCTTTTAGTAGAGTCATATCATGAATAGAGAAGTTATCATGTAGGATGGTTTGTATTATGGAAGTGTCCCCTCTCTCGTTAGATATGTATCCCTTGGTGTGAGTTGCCGTTATGGAATATTAATGAGAAGTTCTATCATTTACTCTTTTACATATCATATATTAGTTTTCAATTCGTGGTTATATGATTGATCTTGTTGTTAGTATTAGTATCACTTTGGAATCATTGAGTTAATTTAGTTGGTTTTGGCAAACCTGGCTCGGTCAGTAGCAACACTATTTTTGAGAGTTGAATGAAAAAGATAAAAGTACTCTAAAGAAGAAAAAAATTCATCATCTTTCTTTCTTGATTTGCTCATAAGTTTAGTATTCTCTAGTTAAGATATTTTGTGCTTCCAAGGAAGATTGCATGTTTGTCTTTATCACTTGTATGTTTGTTTGTTTCCTTCAACTCTTATACTTGCTACGCATCCGTGCTAGCCAAAAACCTATACTGAGAGGGAATTCTTCTCGTGCATCCAATCCTTCAACCAAACCCATGCCATTTGTGTCCACCATACCTACCTATTAGCATTATTGCTATTCCAAGTAAATTCATGTTTTTATCTACTTTCCAAATTAAACTTGTTATGTGAAAATTAGTGATTAAAGCTCTCACGAACTTGATGGCACACTTTACTTTCTTGCATTTAATAAACTTGAACCATTGTGCTCATCTATGTTGCATATATGATTGCGCTTTGTAAGTTGTGAATTAGTAGAACCATGATGTCATGGGGAATACTTTCAACATTGTGTTGGTACTTTGTACCTAGTTGATATCATGTTCTTTTGTCTATGGATGTCGTCGGTATGAAATGAAAGGGGAGCTTGTAAGTCCATGGAGTTATGCATGCGTGTTAGAGAAACGCCTGGGCCGCTGGTCTAATCCATGCTGACATGGTGGAAACCTGCAGCGTAACCATAATGAGCATCTATGAAGCATTCTTCTTATAAAAAAAAGAGTCCGATATTGAGAAAAAAGAGAAAAACAAAAAAAAGGAGATTATGAAAAGAGGAAAGAGAGAAAAAAGCACCATATTCCCATGTAAATAAGAAGATTGCTGAGATGTTTGTTGTCTGCTTGCCTTGTCATTTTGATATGGGGATTCTTCCGTATCATCGGGCAAGGGGTACCCCGTTGGCGGTTCTTTATGATACACATGTGCTTACGATGACAAGAACTTACCAGTGACTAAACTTGAGTAGCATGAGGAGCGGCCCTTGTATTCAAGGGACATGAGATTCTCAATTTACAACTTGTCAAGCATATCCTCATATTTGATCACTTTAACCTTAATCACCTAAAGATGCCTATGATAGGGGCAATGAGAGCTGAAAGCTAATAAGTATCATAATTTTTGGGAGCTCTTTATGAAACTTGCAATCCCTGCTTCCCTTTGCGAAGGGCCTTTCTTTTACTTTTTAGTTGAGTCAGTAAACCTATTCCCTTTTATCTTAGCAAGTATTTTGAGTTGATGTGTTTCATTCATCCATATGATGATTTATTCAATCATGTTTCTTATGTTCCTTGTTTTGCACATTGCTCTTATCTTGGTGATTACTACTTTGAAAGCTATCATTGAAAACCAGTTATTTCTGAACTCCAGCCAATTATCAACTATTCTTCGACCAAGAGCTAAGTTTGCCATTACCAATTATGATTCACTTTATGTATCTTTATTGTGTTTCCTTTACTTATTGCAAGTTATATAATAGTGAGTTGTCTTCTATTATGAGCTATGTATTGATGAATGTGACGCTTCTTGTCCGTATTATTTTATCGACTCTTCACTCCATAAACCTGAGGTCATGTTTACTGAGCTCAGTTTCGCTTGGGGACAAGCGAAGCTTAAGCTTGGGGGGAGTTGATACGTCCATTTTGCATCACTATTCTATGTCATAATTTACTGTTATTCATTGATATATTTCATATTAAGAGATGATACTTATGTTATTTCATATGTTTTTGCATGGTTGATGACTTTTGGAGCATGGACCGCTGCAGTCAGGATTCTGATGGAAAAGCTGTTGTTTGGAGGCAAAATTCGCGAAGATTAGAAAATCCGGGAAAATATACGGAAAATCCTATTTTCCAGAAGACGAAGGAAGCCGGAAGGAGGAGTGGAGATGGGCCACAGGGGGCCCACACCACCCCTTGGCGCGGGCCACCCTAGGCCGCGCCACCAGGTGGTGTGGCCGCCTTGGCCCACCTCTGGCTCTCCCCTCTGGCGTATATATTCCTCCCGAAACCCTAAGACTCAGGGAGCGACCACAAAAATATTCCGCCGCCTCTACGGGGCGGAAACCACCGAGAGAGAAAGATCTCTCCGGCAGACAGATTTCTGCCGGGGGAATTCCTTCCCGTAGGGGGGACATCGTCGCCATCAACACCACCATCAAGCTGAACTTCATCGGGATCATCATCATCATCACTACCATCATCACCATCAGCACCCTCATCATCATCTCCATATTGCTGTAACAATTGGGTTGAATCTTGCATAGTTCTTAGGGGCAACTTTCCTGGTGTTGATTACTCTTTGTAGTTGATGCTATTGAGTAAACCATTGAATTATTGTTTATGTTCAGATTGTTATACATCATTATTCCATCTATGATCATGATCCATATGATGTCTTGTGAGTAGTTCGTTTTGTTCTTGTGGTGTCATGTGAACGTCGACTACATGACACTTCACCTATATGGGCCTAAGGGAATACATTGTGTATTTGGCTACTAATCTTAAGGGTTGTCGGAGTGACAGAAACCTGAACCCCCATTAGGAAACCATTGCACAAGGGACGTAAGGGTCTTAGAGTTTAAAGTTGTGGTTAGGTTTCTACCTTAATTACTTTCTTGTACTTACGGATGTTTGCAAGGGGTATAATCACAAGTATGTATTAGTCCTAGTAAGGTCGGTACATTAGCACAGGTTCACCCACACAACACTTAGCAAGCTAAAGAAGATTAATCAACTATATGAAGCGAAAGCACTTGACAGTCTTCCCATGTGTCCTCGAGAACGTTTGGTCATCTTAAGTAATACAACCGGCTTGTCCTTTTCTGCATAAAGGATTGGGCCACTTGCTGCATTTATTCCTACTGTCTTTTATTTACTCGTACTTTATTTACTTGCTTTATCAAAAACCCCTAAAAATCCGTTTGCTAAGTATTTGCAGAGAATTCATTATCCATACCACTACCCAGCACCTTCTGCTCCTCGTTTGGTTCGACACTCTTACTTATCGAAAATACTATGATACACCCCTTATACTTGTTGGTCATCAGGGAACGCTTTCAACATTGCACTTGTACTTTGTACCCCGTTGATATCATGTTCTTTTGCTTATGGATCCCAGTAGTGTGAAATAAAAGGGGAACTTGTAAGATCATGGAGTTTGTATTTGTGTTAGAGAAATGCTTGGGCCGCTAGCCTAAGCCTTGCCTAATATGGTGGAAACTTGCAGCATAACTATAATGAGCACTCTATGAAGCATCCTCAGTAAAAACCTATGCAAATAGTAAATAAAAAGATCGCTGAGATGCTGCCTTGTCATTTTTATTATGGGATAGCTCATGTATCATGTGCAAGGGGTACCCTGTTGGCGGTTCTCTATGATACATATGTACTTACAATGACAAGAGCTTACTTGTGACTAAGTTGAGTAGCATGAGGTTCGGTTTTCGTAAGTAAGGGGCATGAGATTTCAGCTTATAACTTGTCAAGCATATCCTCTTAGTTGTGTCACTTAAACCTTAATCACCTTCAAGATGCTTATGATAGGGGAAATGAGAGCTGGAAGCTAATAAGTACCATAGTTTTTGGAAGCTCTTTATGAAACTTGAATCTCTACTTCCTTCTATGAAGGCGTTTCTTCTACTTTTATGTTGAGTCTCCACCTTCTATCTTTATGCACCTACTTTGAGAGCATAGTGGCCATTCTTAGTTCTATGTGCATTGTCCCAAGACTTGTTGATTGATGCATAACTTTGATATTTCTTGTTCTTAAACTATTTGTATCTAGTCGCTCTTATGAACTTTGAAGGTGTCCTATGCATTTACTCTATGAGGGACAAGCTGAATGCCACTATGCTATGTTTTCTTTACGTGAAACAAACAAACGTCTTGCAAAGCATTATTATTCATGAATCTTTTGTTTGTGCCTTTTTATGTTGCAACATAGTTGCTTTGTCTTATTGTTAGAACTTTATCTTTCATGTTATGATTGAAGTACTATGATCCCATCTATCAATGTTTACAAATACTTTGATCAAGTTTATGATGGTGCATGTCACCTCAAAAATTGTTCTTTCTTTTTATCACTTACCTACTCGAGGACGAGCAGGAGTTAAGCTTGGGGATGTTGATACGTTGCTAACGTATCCATAATTTTTGATGTTCCATGCTTGGTTTTATCTACTTTCTTATGTTTTATCCACACTTTGGAGTACTTTCTATACACTTTCTTGGACTAACCTATTAACAAGAACCACAGTGCCAGCTGCCTGTTTTCTGCTGTTTTTGGTTCCAGAAAAGTCAGAAAATGAATATTCTCGAAATTGGACGGGACAAAAGCCAAAGTCAGTTTTTCACAGAGGGACACACGGAGCGAGAATACGAGACGGAGAGGGGCCAGGGGGCCGCCACAGAACCTGGCCGCGCGGCCAAGCCTGGCCCGCGCCAGGGGGTGGTGTGGCCGCCTCGGGCACCCCCTCGGCCTCCTCTTTCGCCTATAAGATGCCTATGATACATAAACCCTAAGTACCCGATCAAAATTCCACGAAAGATTCTATAGCCGACGTCATCTCCATCCCTAGATCAGGAGGGATCTAAAGCTCTTCCCGGCACCCTGTCGGAGGGGAGAATTCACCCTGGAGGCCTTCTTCATCACCATGCAAGCCTCCGGTGTGATGCGTGAGTAGTTCATCCTTGGATTACGGGTCCATGTAGTAGTAGATGGCTGGTTCTTCTCCTTTGTGCTATCATGTCAAGATCTTGTGAGCTTCGTTCATGATCAAGATCATCTATTTGTAATTCCTACATGTTGTGTTTGTGGGGATCCGATGGATATTGAGATGCTATTTCAGATTGATTATTGATTCTATCATGTCTTTGTTATTTGTGATCTTGCATGCTTTCCGTTGTTAGTAGCTATCTTGGCCAAGTAGATGCTAGCAACTCCAAGAGTTAGTATTTATGCTCGATAGTGGGTTCATGCCTCTAGTAATCTAGGGAAGTGATAGAAATCTCTAAGGTACTAGATGTGTTGTTGCTACTAGGGAGAAAACAGCAATCCTTTGTTCATAGAACAATCATATTGTTTACTTTACACTCAATGCGTAATGCAATTATCTGTTGCTTGCAACTTAATACTGGAGGGGGTTCGGATGATAACCTGAAGGTGGATTATTAGTCATAGATGCAGTTGGATTACGGTCAATGTATAATGTTGTAATGCCCAATCAAATCTCAAAGGAGTCAAGATGAGTAGTATATGCATGATTGCTTTCTCGATGTTTGTGAATTGCCCCATTGTAATTTGTTCACCCAACATGTCATCTATCTTAAGGAGAGCCACCACTAGTGAACTATGGACCCCGGTCCTTTCTTTTATCATCAATCTACAATTTTTTTACTATTTTCTATTTACTTTCTACAAACTATTACTTTCTTCCACACAATATGTTTAATCCTTTGTTTTCAGCAAAACCGGTGAGATTGACAACCTCACTGTAAGTTGGGGGCAGAGTTCTGTGGTTGTGTTGTGCAGGTTTCCACATTTCTACTGGCACTGGTAGTGCGCCCTACCAAAGTCTAGCTAGCAACACCTTGGAGGTGTTTCCTTGCTCCTACTGGATTGATAACCTTGGTTTCATAACTGAGGGAAAACTTTTTGCTGTGCTCATCATACCTTCCTCTTGGGTTCCCCAACGAGCTCGATATATTTTGGGCCATCAGGACCTCGTCTCTCGTCGTACCTGAGACCTCCGTCATAAATATAGACATCAATCAAACATTAGATGTCTCAGGTTCTACTGACTTAGACATCATTCCCAGTGACCAGGTGACGCAGGAGATCACATCTCCTCAAGTAGCTGCAACTCCAGCCAAGGATTCCACCTAGAAAGGGAAGCTACCTCTCCATTTGCCATCGGGATTAGTTATAAACCTAAATAATTGTTATTTAGTGCCTGCACTGAGCATGAACATTGTATCTAGATCATGTTTGATGCAAAGTGGTCATTCCTTTAAATCTGAAAACAATGGTTGTTCGATTTATAAGAATGATATCTTTTATGGTCATGTACCTATGTTGAATGGTTTATTTCTGTTGGATCTTGATAGTAATATTACACACATTCATAATGTTAATGCTAAAAAGATTAAACTTGATGATGATATGTCTACATATATGTGGCACCACCATCTAGGTCATATTGGCGTTAAACGCATGAAGAAACTCCATTCTGATGGACTTTTGGAATCACTTGATTTTGAATCATTTGATACATGTGAGCCATGCCTTATGGGCAAGATGACTAGAACGCCGTTTTCCGGTTCAATGGAACCGGCGACAGATCTATTGGAAATCATACATACTGATGTGTGTGGACCAATGGGTGTGTTGGTGCGAGGTGGATATCGTTACTTTGTTACTTTCACGGATGATTTGAGTAGATATGGGTATATCTATTTGATGAAACACAAGTCTGAAACTTTTGAAAAGTTCAAAGAATTTCAGAATGAAGTGGAAAATCATCGTAATAGAAAGATCAAATTTCTACGGTCTGACCGTGGAGGAGAGTATCTAAGTTACGAGTTTAGCACACACATGAAAGAGTGTGGAATAGTTTCACAACTCACGCCTGCCGGAACACCACAACGTAATGGTGTGTCAAAACGTCGTAATCGTACCTTATTGGATATGGTTCGATCTATGATGTCTCTGACTGACTTGCCACTGTCATTTTGGGGTTATGCACTAGAAGCCATGAAATCCGAGATGGAATCCATGTACGAGAACCAAGTTTGGAACTTGGTGGACTTACCTCACGACCGAAAGGCCGTTGAGAATAAATGGATTTTCAAAAGAAAAACTGATGCTGATGGTAATGTGACCATCTATAAGGCTCGACTTGTCGCAAAGGGGTTTCGACAAATTCAAGGAGTTGACTACGATGAGACATTCTCTCCCGTAGCGATGCTTAAGTCGGTTAGGATTATGTTAGCAATTGCTGCATATTTTGATTATGAAATATGGCAAATGGATGTCAAAACTGCGTTCCTCAATGGTAATATTGAAGAAGAGTTGTATATGATACAACCTAAGGGTTTTGCCGATCCTAAGGATGCTAATAAGGTATGCAAACTTCAGCGATCCATCTATGGACTGAAGTAAGCATCCCGGAGTTGGAATCTCCGCTTTGATGAGGTGATCAAAGAGTTTGGATTTGTCCAAACTTATGGAGAGGCTTGTATTTACAATAAAGTGAGTGGGAGCAATGTGGCATTTCTGATATTATCAAGATACTCTTCCGTTGTTAGCAATTAACTAGCTTGTTGATTAACAAGATGATCAAGGTTTCCTGATCATGAACATTGGATGTTGTTAATAACAAGGTCACACCATTGGTGGAATGATGTGATGAACATTCATCCGAAGTATAGAATTACGATCAAGTCATTATGTTTATATTGCTATAACATCATACGAAGTAATCTTTATCCTTAGACCATGAGATCATGTTAATTGCTAACACCGGAAGAGTATCTTGATAACATCAAACGTCACACCCTAACAGGGTGACTATAAAGATGGGTTCAGTACTACAAAGGTGTTATGTTGAGGCTCATGGATCAAGAGTGGAATTTGTCAATCCAGATGACGGATAGATATACTCTGGGCCCTCTCGGTGATATCACATTAAGATAGCTTGCAAGCAAGTGATGTGATCACTAGAATGTTATATCACGGGAACGAGAAAAGAGTGCATGTCGGTAACGAGATCAAACTAGGTATGGAGATACCGATGATCGAATCTCGGATATGTAATATATCGAGAGACAAAGGGATTTAGTTACAAGCGTTAAAGGTTCTCACGATCACAGAAGTCATCGTTGAATGTGTAGGAGTCAGTACGGATCTCCAGGTCCCGCTGCTGATTATTGATCGGAGAAGGGTCTCGATCATGTCTGCATAATTCGCGAACCGTAGGGTGGCACACTTAAGAGTTACCGGACACCATTTTGGAGCACATGTGTTTCAGACAAAAGAATTACAAAGCGCAGGAATTGTTTCAATAGAAACCAGAAATTGTTTCGGGTGAAATTGCAGAAAGTGGTTCTGCATGTGATATTGAAATATTGCAAGGGGCTATATGTGAATGTTTGTTAATTAAAGTAATTAAAAAATTCTGAATAAATTTAATAAAAAGAGTTTTATTAAATGAGAGAGCATTAAATTTGGAGAAATTTAATGCATTTAAAGTGGGGACTTTAAAAGGGAATGTGAAGAAGCATTTTAATGTGGAGGGGTTACCACCACAAGAATGGGGGAGGTGAGGGGTCACCCCCCATGCGCCGGCCATGGAGAGAGGGGGCACCCCCCCTCCTTCTATAAAAGGCCACCCATTCCCTCCTTCATCCTCACACCTCCTTGTGAAGGATCTCTCTCCCCCTCTAGAATTATTCCCCCATGGTCTCGGATTAGCGAGATACATGTTCCCGGTGGCATTTCGTCTAGAAGGAGTTGCTGCTTCCGCTGGATCGCTTTGAGCGAGGAGGTGGAGGTTGTCCGGTGGCTTGAACGTGTGTGCGAGTGCGGATGCGCTGCTGAGTTGCGACGCTCGGACTTCCTCATGATCTTGAGATCGGCAAGTGTACGACTACATCAACCACGAGTTCCTACTCGTTAACAAAACTCGTTGTCTTCGAGGGTAAGTTCTCGTTGGATGTATGTCCACCCGTTGCTTTGTACCTAGTAGATAGATCTTAGCGTGTAGTTCACATCGTAGGAAATTTTTGTTTTCTATGCTGCGGACCCAACAGTGGTATCAAAGCCTGGTCTATGCGTAGGTGCTTTGCACGGGTAGTACACATATGTTTATATGTGGGCAATGATGATCATGTTAGTGCATCTTCTATGTATTTTGGATATTGGTGGCATAGTGGGATGAAGCGGCCCAGACCAACCTTACATGTCATTGTACATGAGACCGGTTCCACGACTGACATGCAACTTGTTTTGCATAAGTGGCTGGCGGGTGTCTGTCTCTCCTACTATAGTCAATATCTGATTTACAATGATTTGCTAATAACTTAGTTATCCTCGGTGTGGTTCATGTTCGTAGGTGAGAACGGTTCTATCTCCAAAAGCCCTAAGCCACGTAAAACTTGCAATTGATAAATTAGAGGCGTCTAGTTTAGATCATTGCTGGGCTAGTGTATTGATATGGTATTGTTGTAAGTAGATGTATGATAGATACTCATACAACACACTCAACGTGTAAGTTCCATAGACCTTGGCCTTACACACAAAGGAATGATAGAGATCATACCATGATGCAAGTGATAGAGATCAAATGCATGGACCATATCATCTCACTTTACACATTAGATGTTAGCATCTTATACTGCTAGTTTGGCGCTTTTGGTAGCATTATAAGATGATCCCTCTTTTAGATATCAAGATAAGAATATGTTCTTCCTTAAGTATGCACCGTTCTGTGGATCGTGTTTCGAGACATCACGTGATGATCGGGTGTACTCGAATCTACGCTTTCTTAGGAACGGGTGTAAGACAGTTTTACACACGCGAATACTAAGGTTCTTACTTGGCAAGCCTAGCATGTACATACATGGCCTTGGAACACGGACCGAAAGGTTAAGCATGAGTCATATAGTTGATATGATGCCCATATAGATGCTTGCCTTTGAAGCTACATCAACTCACGTGATGATCGGACTTGGTGTAGTGGATTTGGTTCATGTAATCACCAAAAGGACACGAGGGATGTCATTTTTGAGTGGGAGGTCATTAGTAATTTGGATTAGTTGAACTCAATCTATCATAAACTTAGTCTAAATAAACTTTACAAATTCTGTTGTAGATGGCACCACCTGCTTTTAATTTCAATGTGTTCATGGAGAAAGAGAAACTTGCTGCGAATGGTAGCAACTTCACCAACTGGGCTATGAATTTGAGGATTCTCATCACTGCTGCACAAAAGCAATATGTGCTAGATGCGCCGCTAGGCCCCCCACCAGCTCCTGATGCCCCTGACAAGGAAAAGAATGTCTATGTGACTCGTCAGGAGGACCACAACTTAGTTCATTGCGGCATACTGTATGGGCTAGAGCCAGAACTTCGAAAGCGTTTCGAAAATGGCAATGCCTTTGATACCATGGGAGAATTGAAAATGATTTTCGATACCCATGCTGCCATAGAGAGTTATAATGCTACAGAAAAGTTCTTTAGCTGCATAATGGAGGAAAACAGCTCCGTTAGTGAGCACGTACTCAAAATGTCTGGGTACGCCGATAAGCTTGTGTCCTTGGGAATAACGATTCCCATTGACTTAGGCATACATCGTGTTCTCCAATCTCTGCCACCTAGCTACAAGAGCTTCGTGATGAACTATAATATGCAGGGCATGAAGAAGTCTCTTCCCGAGCTTTTGTCAATGCTTAAGACTGCAGAAGTGGAGATTAGCAAAGAACATCAAGTGTTGATGATCAATAGGACCACCGGTTTCAAGAAAGACAAGAAAGGCAAGAAAGGCAAGCACAAGGGAAAGAAGGGTGGCTAGTCTGTTGCCACGCCTGAAAAGAAACCCTGAGCTGGCCCTAAGTCTGACACCGAGTGCTACTATTGTAAGGGGACTGGCCATTGGAAGCGCAACTGCCCCAAGTATTTGGCAGACAAGAAGTCCGGCAAGGCAAACAAAGGTATATGTGATATACATGTTATTGATTTGTACTTGACTAGTACTCGTAGTAGCACCTGGGTATTTGATAAGGGATCGGTTGCTAATATATGTAACTCGGTTCAGGGGCTATGGAACAAGCGACAACTAGCAAGGGATGAGGTCAGAATGCGGGTCGGCAATGGATCAAAAGTTGATGTGATCGCCGTCGGGATGCTACCTCTCCATTTGCCATCGGGATTAGTTATAAACCTAAATAATTGTTATTTAGTGCCTGCACTGAGCATGAACATTGTATCTAGATCATGTTTGATGCAAAGTGGTCATTCCTTTAAATCTGAAAACAATGGTTGTTCGATTTATAAGAATGATATCTTTTATGGTCATGTACCTATGTTGAATGGTTTATTTCTGTTGGATCTTGATAGTAATATTACACACATTCATAATGTTAATGCTAAAAAGATTAAACTTGATGATGATATGTCTACATATATGTGGCACCGCCATCTAGGTCATATTGGCGTTAAACGCATGAAGAAACTCCATTCTGATGGACTTTTGGAATCACTTGATTTTGAATCATTTGATACATGTGAGCCATGCCTTATGGGCAAGATGACTAGAACGCCGTTTTCCGGTTCAATGGAACCGGCGACAGATCTATTGGAAATCATACATACTGATGTGTGTGGACCAATGGGTGTGTTGGTGCGAGGTGGATATCGTTACTTTGTTACTTTCACGGATGATTTGAGTAGATATGGGTATATCTATTTGATGAAACACAAGTCTGAAACTTTTGAAAAGTTCAAAGAATTTCAGAATGAAGTGGAAAATCATCGTAATAGAAAGATCAAATTTCTACGGTCTGACCGTGGAGGAGAGTATCTAAGTTACGAGTTTAGCACACACATGTATGTGAATGTTTGTTAATTAAAGTAATTAACAAAATTCTGAATAAATTTAATAAAAAGAGGTTTATTAAATGAGAGAGCATTAAACTTGGAGAAATTTAATGCATTTAAAGTGGAGACTTTAAAAGGGAATGTGAAGAGGCATTTTAATGTGGAGGGGTTACCACCACATGAATGGGGGAGGTGAAGGGTCACCCCCCCCCCCATGCGCCGGCCATGGAGAGAGGGGGCACCCCCCCTCCTCCTATAAAAGGCCACCCATTCCCTCCTTCATCCTCACACCTCCTTGTGAAGGATCTCTCTCCCCCTCTAGAATTATTCCCCCATGGTCTCGGATTAGCGAGATACATGTTCCCGGTGGCATTTCGTCTAGAAGGAGTTGCTGCTTCCGCTGGATCGCTTGAGCGAGGAGGTGGAGGTTGTCCGGTGGCTTGAACGTGTGTGCGAGTGCGGATGCGCTACTGAGTTGCGGCGCTCGGACTTCCTCACGATCTTGAGACCGGCAAGTGTACGACTACATCAACCACGAGTTCCTACTCGTTAACAAAACTCGTTGTCTTCGAGGGTAAGTTCTCGTTGGATGTATGTCCAGCGGTTGCTTTGTACCTAGTAGATAGATCTTGGCGTGTAGTTCACACCGTAGGAATTTTTTGTTTTTTATGCTGCGGACCCAACACAAACTTGCGCATAAAGGATTTATATGATCCAAAAACGAACACTAAAGTAGAGGTGGAGACAAAGCTCGACGCTTGAGGCTTGGCTCAAGCTCGACAAGGCTCGGCTCGGGCTCAACTCGGCTTGAAGGTAGGACAAGCCAAGCCTAAACCTCGCTACTCAGGCTCAAGGCTCGATAAGCCAGCTCGGTGAAGCTCGCAAGCCGGCTCGAAGACTCGATGCAATATAAATATTAACATGACATTTTCTAACAATGTAACAATTTACAGTTGTAATCAACAATTTATCATGAATAGATCCCTAACAATGTTTAACAAATCTCACAAATTACAAATAACCATAATGGCGGTATACATCACAAGTTCACAACACAAATGCATGCACTTAATCAGTCAACAAAGAGTGTCGTACATCACAAGCACATGCACTTGGTTCTTCCAAATTCAGATAATGCAAATAGCCAAGCAACAATTCCATAAGAGAAAATGACGATAGTATCAGGTTAAACAATAGCACCAAATCACAATGCAAAATCACAAATCTGGCATGCCATATCATCAGTATAAACCATCCAGGTCGATGGCAATTTTTTGCATCTATAATTAAAACTCACAATCACTATCTACATCAAGGACCATATGAGGAAAATGAATTCTAAAATAAAGCATCAAGTAATTCTCAAATCCATCAAGGAGCAGCTAGGTGGACGCGCCAAAGAGGAGTACGAGCGGGTGAACAACTGACGTACGGCGCATGCGAACCGTAGGTGCCTGGCACCGAGAGAACCTGAAGGGACCAAGAGGAGAAGGTGATGGAGGGAAAAAAGGTCCGGGAGGAGAAGGGGTTAGGGGGCTCCATGGGAGGGCAAGATGGTGCGATGGTTCGGTGGTGGCGGCCGATGCTGACCCGAGCGAGCGAGAAGAAAGAGATGACGAGGGTGGCAATGTGAGGGGAATATCCAGGAAGGGGGAGAGTGCGCTTAGGCTTTGTTGGTCTGGGATGCTGGGCTGTAGTGGCCGGCTCACAAGCTCGACAAGCCAAGCCACAAGCTCGACAAGCCAAGCCACAAGCCTAATATTTCAGAAATTTTCACGTATAAGCCAAGCCAGGCTCGAATTTTATCAAGCCTTACCGATCCGAGCCACAAGCCGGCTCGGCTCGACTCGATTCCACCCCTACACTAAAGGAGGTAAAAGACTCATCAAATATGAGTGAACGAAATGCTTTATTTCATCAATCATATAAGGTACATATTACATAGAAGAAAATATGCTAAGTGTAAAAGGGACGTAGCTGTGCTATGTTTCATGGTCGATCAGTCTCTGGATAATCATCATTGGGGTCACGTCGCTTGCGCTTGCATTCTAGTTGCCTATCCTTCAACTCGTGAATATCGACGAGGTAATAGGAACCATTGAGCAGCGTTTGCTTATGACGAACGGTCCTTACCAAGACGGGGATAGTTTGTTTGACTTTTTCTGCTTGAGGCGAAGCACCAGGTCCCCCTCTTTAAACGCGTGATGACTAACACGGCGACTATGGTAGCTGCACAGCTTCTGCTAGTAGATGGCGGATCTTTGTCATGCCAACACGTGTGTTTCCTCAAGAAGGTCCATGGATAAGCGTCTGGATTCTTTAGCGTCATGTTCACAATAGGCGGCGACTCTTAGTGCATCATGGAGGATGTCGGATGGTAGAACTACTTCTACTCCATAAACCATGAAGAAGGGGGTCAAGCCGATAGATCTATTGGGTATTGTTCGTAAACTCCACAACACATATGGTAATTACTCCGCCTAGGCTCTATGTAATGGTGCCTCTAAGCGTGGCTTGATTCCTTGCAGAATTAGTCCATTGGCTCGCTCAACCTGCCCATTAGACTGTGGGTGTGCCACAGATGCCAGGTCAAGGAGGATGCCCTTTTTGTGACAATACTCCTCAACTTCTCCAAGTGATAAGTTGCTACCATTGTCAGTGATGATTCTGTGTGGCAGACCAAATCTCACCACTAGATCCTGGACAAATTTCAGGGTTGTTGCCCCATCGAGATTTCTAATGGGTTTAGCTTCAATCCATTTAGTGAATTTATCAACTGCAACCAGCAAATGTGTAAACCCACAAGGTGTCGTCTGCAAAGGACCAACCATGTCAAGCCCCCATACTAAAAATGGCCAAGTAATTGGTATGGTTCGCAATTCTTTAGCTGGTACATGTGGTTGTCTTGCATAGAACTGACACCAAATACAAGTCCTGACCAGCTTGTCGGCATCCGCATTAGCGGTGAGCCAGTAGAATCCTTGCCTGAAGGCTTTGGAGACCAATGACCAGGGAGCGACGTGATGCCCGCAATCTCCAAGATGGATCTCTCTAAAGATTTCCATACCTTGCTGCTGGGAGACGCACCACAGGAATACTCCTGTGGTACTTCTTTTTCATAGTTGGTCGTCTATTATGACATAGCCTTTTTCTCTACGTACTATCTGCCGGCTTCCAATCTCGTCAGCGGGCAGTGTTCCCTCATTGAGATAGTCCATGAACGGTTTTGTCCAAGCTAGAGAGGTCACTATTATTGAGTTAACAAATGAGTCCACTATATCCGGGTTTTTAGGGTCTGCCCCTTTCACGGATGGTGTTTGTAAATGGTCCAGAAAAACCCCAGGCGGAATTGGTTTACAGGCCGATCCAAGCTTTGAAAGTAGATATGCTGCCTCATTGTCCCCCTTTTGACATACTTGACTTTGTAGCCTTTGAAGCACTTGGCTATCTCGTCTACTTCATCTCGATACGCTGCCATCATAGGGTTCTGCATGTTCCAGGTGCCAGCCACCTGTTGGGCAACCAAGTCGGAATCTCCATAGCAAACTATGCGCTTGATGCCAATATCCTTGGCTACACGACGTTCGCGAATGAGAGCTTCATATTCCACCATGTTGTTGGTAGCTTGGAAGTGAATCTGTAGGACATACTGGAGTTTATCTCCTCTTGGTGATTGTAGCAATACACCAGCCCTGGAGCCGTTGAGTAACTTGGATCCATCAAAGTGCATGAACCAAAACTCTGGTTCTGGCATAGGAGTATCTTCTGGCAGTTCAGTCCAATCTGCGATACAATCTGTCAATGCTTGTGATTTGATAGTGTCGTGTGTCTTGTAGGTGATTTCGAAGGCGGCAAGCTCGATGCCCCATTTCGTCACCCTTCCCGTAGCATCGCTATTGTTGATAATGTCGAACAGTGGAGCTTTGCTCACCACTGTGATGGGTGCTCCTGGAAATAATGCCTTAGCTTCTATGAAGCAAGGAAAACTCCATAAGCTAGCTTCTATTAGTGCGGGTAACGCTGCTTGGATTCCATCAAGACCTTGTTTACATAGTAAACTGGTCGCTAAACTCCGTGCTCATGCGTTGGCTCCTTGCGCTCCACCACAACAACGATGCTGATGACCCGGTTGGTTGCCGCCATGTATACTAACATTGGCTCCATAGACTCTAGTGTTGCAAGTATTGGTGCAGAGAAGAGTAACCTCTTCAACTCCTGAAGTGTTGCATCTGCTTCATTCGTCCATACGAATTTGTCCGCCTTCTTGAGCAACTTGTAGAGTGGCATAGCCTTCTCTCCAATGTCCTTCAAGCACGTCAAGCATTTTATGTTCAGGATCGCCCTGATCTTCTCTGGTTTGACCTCAATTCTGCGATGCAAAACGATGAAGCCTAACAAATTTGCCGACTGGAACCCCGAAGACACACTTCGTAGGGTTGAGCATCATGTTGTACTTCCGGATGTTATCAAAGGTCTCCTGCAAGTCGGTGATAAGGTTGTTTATTTTCTTTGACATTACCACGAAATTGTCCACGTAAGCGTGTATGTTGCGACCTATTTGATCGTGCAGGCAGCACTACATCATCCGCTGGTACGTAGCACCTGCGTTTTCAACCCGACGGGCATCATGACGTAGCAGTATGTGCCATAAGGTGTGATGAATAAAGTGGCCAATTGGTCCGACTTTCGCATCTTGATCTGGTGGTATCCTCAATATGTATCTAGAAAACATAGAAGTTCCAAGCCAACCGTCGAGTCAATGACTTGGTCAATGCGAGGCAAAGAAAATGGATCCTTCGGGCACACCAAGCCGGTGTAATCAACGCATATTCTAAATTCTTTGGTTCCCTTTTTTGGGACAAGTACAGGATTAGCCACCCAACTGGTGTGAATGGCTTCTCGGATAAAACTAGCCTTAAGTAACCTAGCTATCTCTTTGCCTATGGCCCCTTGTCTTTCATAATCGAAGCGGCAAAGAGGTTGTTTCACTAGTTTTGCTTTATGATCGATGTTCAAGTTGTACTCGGTAAGTTCCCTAGGTACACCCTTCATGTCGGCAGGTTGCCAGGCGAAGATGTCCCTATTCTCATGGAGGAACTCGACGAGCGTGCTTTCCTATTTGGGATCCAGGTTTGTCCCAATGGCAGTGGTCTTGGAGGAATCACCTTCCACAAGTTGCACCTGCTTGGTTTTAATGGCGGCCTTAAAGGCGGGTTCGGCAGCAGAAATCTGCTTCTTCGAAGCTGGCATATCCGAGGCATCGACTTGGCGCTGGATCTCCTTGAAATATTAACCATAGAGGACAACTTTGGCGAAGGCGGCTTCGCTCGGCTTGCACGCCCTTGCTTTGTCTAAGTTTCCTACAATGGTGATGACATCACTTGGTCCGGGCATCTTGAGCTTGTTGTAGATGAAGCATGGCCTAGCGTGAAAGGTGTGGAATATGTCGCATCCAAATATGACATGATACATGATCTTGAAGGGCACCACTTCAAAGGTCATGCATTCTTGGCGGTAATTGTTTACATCACCAAAAGTGACCGAAAGGGTAATGCAACCAAGGGACTGAGCTTGCCGGCTAGGAAATACGCCATGGAAAACGGTGTTGCTCCGCCTTAGCTAGGTTTCCATCAAGTTCATCTTGTGTAGTGTATCAAGGTACATAATGTTGATGTTGCTTCCACTATCCACGAGGCACCTTGTGAACTCGCTGCCGCCAATCAAGGGGTTGATGACCATGGCATACTGGTTCTCTGTTGGGATGAGGTCTGGATGATCTTCTCTGTCCCAAGTAATTGGAATCTTCGACCACTTCATGTACTGGGGCACTGGGGGTGGGTAGCTCTTAGTATCCTCAAGCAGGTTTTCTGGGCTTGGACGGTGGGAGTGCCAAGGAAAGTGTGGTAGACTAGAGCCTTCTTCTCAAAGAGTTTTTACCCTTGTCATCACCCTTGTCGGCAGGTTTTGGATCCACATCTTCATCCATATCATCTGAATCTTTGGACTCTTCCTGCTCCTTCTTCCCCTTGCCCTTGCCGTGGGGTCTATTCTTCTGACTTCGCTTGTAGCCGGACTCAGGGTCTTCCTTAAGATTGTTGACAAACTTGCATTGGCGGTTGGTGTGAGTGGATTTACCATTTGCTTCAAGGTGGAAGAAACATGGCATATCGCGGTACTCTTCATACGTCTGGGGGACACGGGGCGCTATAGGTGTAGCTTCACTCCGTTGCTGCCCACAACCATCCCCTCGGCCATGGCCACGTTATCCACCATCGCCTCTGCAAGCGAAAGTCGTGGCGACCATATCGGCTATCTGCTTGTCTTTTAGCAGATTCTTCTACTTATTGCTGTTTTTCTTGGCCTGGGTGGGAATAGCCACTACAAGTAGGGGCCCGCGAGCGTAATCATCGGCAGCGGCAAACTCACTAGCCTTGGCAATCATTGAGTTGAGGTCAAGTTTGCCTTTGTCTTGAGTGCGCTTCAGCGTATGTAGGAGAAGGGTTACCTCTTCCAAACCGTCGATAAAGGCGTCCATAGCATTTTGTGATGGGTTCGTAGCATGGAAAACAACAAATTTCTACCGCGAGAACGAACAAAACCCAGATCTAATCTAGATAAAAGCCAAGATCTAATCTATTAGACATGAGCAACGAGATAGATAGGAACTAACCCTCGTAGATCCGAAAGCGTTAACGAGATTAGATCTCGTGGTTGATGTAGTCGATCACTTGCCGATCTCAAGCTCGTGTGGACAATCCTTCCGGTGTCGCGTTCCAGCAGCGCTTCTGCGGTCGGTCAAGTGGACGATCCTTCCGGCGCCGCGTTTCGGCAGCGCTTCCGCAGTCGGTCACACGTGCGGAGTCGAAGCAGACCTTCCTCTCCCCGTTCCAGCGAGCAGCGGAGGTACTAGATCTTCTCCACGGAATCCCAGCAGCACGACGGCGTGGTGGTGGTGGAGTAGAGAATTCTGCAGGGCTTCGCCTATGCCTGTGCAGAAGAAAGCTGGAGGAGAGAGGCGGCAGAGATTGGGAGTTGTGTGAGAGAGCTAGAGGGGGCGCCCCTGCCCTTCTATTTAAGGGGGGGAGGGCGCGCCTGGGGAGGGGGAGTCCTTGTAGGACTCCCCTCCTATGGCCGGCGGTGGGAAGGGGGGAGGAGTCCTCCTCCCCCACGAATCCGTGTCTTGCCCCACCAGGACTCCTTTGATCCTTTCTTGGTTTTCAAGCAAACTCCAAGAAATCCTCTAGAACCTTCCAGAACATTCTGAAACCTTCTAGAATCTCCATACAAACACTCCGGAACATTTCCTAACTTAGAAAATGATCCCCAATATATGAATCTTATTCTCCGGACAATTCCGGATCTCCTCGTGATGTCCCGGATCCATTTCGAAACTCCGAACAACATTCGGTCTCCAACGCACATTCCATATCTACTTAAAACAACTTCAAACCTTAAGTGTGTCACCCTACGGTTCGTGAATATGTAGACATGACAGAGACACATCTCCTATCAATAACCATCAGCGGGACCTGGAGATCCATAATGGCTCCCACATACTCAACGATGACTTCGTGATCGACTGAACCATTTACATACGAAACCAATTCCCTTTGTCACGCGATACTATACTTATCCGAGGTTTGATCGTCAGCATCTCCATACCTAGTTCTACCTCGTTACTGATAAGTACTCTTTACTCGTTCCGTGATATGTCATCCCTTGTGACCTAGTCACATGCTTGCAAGCTAACTAGATGACATTCCACAGAGAGGGCCCAGAGCATATCTATTCGTCATATGGATGGACAAATCCCAATCTTGGTCCATGCGCTTCAACACATACTTTCAGAATACCCAATGACACCTTTATGACCACCCAGTTACGAAGCGGTGTTTGATGTCATCAAAGTACCCATCCGGTGATGGTGATTAACACAACCTCATGGTCGAAGGATTAGGTTACTATGCATTTAAAAGCTTACAGCAATACGAACTTAATGACTTGATCTTATGCTACGCTTACTATGGGTGTGTGTCCATCACATCATTCTCCTAATGACATAATCTTGTTATTAATCACATCCTAATGTCCATGATCAGGAAACCATGATCATCAATTAATCAACAAGCTAGTTCAACAAGAGGCTTACTAGGGACTCTTACATGTTTACAAAACACACATGTATTAGTGTTTCCTAATAATACAATTATAGCATGGGATGTAAACATTCATCATAAACACAAAGATATAATAATAACTACTTTTATTATTGCCTCTTGGGAATATCTCCAACAGTCTCCCACTTGCACTAGAGTCAATAATCTGGATTACATAGTAATATACCTAACACCCATGGCGTTCTGGTGTTGGTCATGCTTTGCCCTAGGGAGAGGTTTAGTCAACGGATCTGCCACATTCAGATCAGTGTGTACTTTGCAAATCTTTATGTCACCATCTGGGACATACTCGCGAATAGCGTGGAAACGTAGCTTGATGTGCTTCAGCTTGCTATGTGACCTTGGCTCCTGCGCATTAGCTATGGCACCTGTGTTGTCACAGTAGATGGCCATCGGGTCCAACGCACTGGGAACCACGCCAAGTTCAGTAATGAATTCCTTCATCCAAATGGCTTCTTGTGCAGCCTCTGAAGCAGCTATGTATTCCGATTCAGTTGAAGATTTCGCCACAACGCTTTGCTTCGCACTACTCCAGCTCACTGCAACACCATTCAAAATAAATACGTATCCCGACTGTGACTTCGAGTCATCCGGATCGGTGTTCCAACTAGCATCGATGTAACCGTTTACAACAAGCTGTTCATCACCTCCATAAGAAAGAACCATATCCTTAGTCCTATTTAGGTACTTTAGGATATTCTTGACCGCTGTCCAGTGCTCCATTCCAGGATCACTTTGATATCTGCTAGTCAAACTAACAGCATGTGCTATATCCGGTCTTGTACACAGCATAGCATACATGATAGAACCTATGGCCGAGGCATAGGGAATATTATTCATTTTCTCTCTATCTTCTGCCGTAGCTAGACTTTGAGTTTTACTCAAGGTCTTACCTGACAACATGGGCACGAACCCTTTCTTGCTATCTTCCATTCTAAACTTCTTTAGAACTTTGTCCAAGTATGTAATTTGTGAAAGCGCTATTAGGCGTCTTGATCTATCTCTATAAATCTTGATGCCTAGAATGTATGCTGCTTCGCCAAGATCCTTCATTGAAAAACTATTATTCAAATAGGTTTTGACGCTATTAAGAAGTTCTATATCATTCCTAATCAACAATATGTCATCTACATATAGTACTAGGAATGCTACAGAGCTCCCACTCACTTTCTTGTAAATACAAGCTTCTCCATAAGTTTGTATAAATCCAAAGTTTTTGATTTCTTTATCAAAACATTGATTCCAACTCCGAGATGCTTGCTTCAGTCCATAAATGGAGCGCTGAAGCTTGCATACCTTGTCAGCATTTTTAGGATCGACAAAACCCTTGGGTTGTACCATCTACAACTCTTCCTCAATGTCACCATTAAGGAACGCCGTTTTGACATCCATCTGCCAAATCTCATAATCGAAATATGCAGCAATTGCTAACAAAATCCTCACAGACTTTAGCTTCGCTACTAGTGAGAAAGTCTCATCATAGTCAACTCCTTGAATTTGTCGGAACCCTTTCGCGACAAGTCGAGCTTTATAGACGGTAACATTACCAGAGTTTTTCTCTTGAAAATCCATTTGTTCTTGACAGCCTTACGGCCATCCGGTAAGTCCACCAAAGTCCACACTTGGTTTTCGTACATGGATCCCATTTCGGATTTCATGGCTTCTAGCCATTTGTCGGAATCTGGGCTCACCATAGCTTCTTCATACGTCGCAGGGTCATCAGCGTTGTCCACCAAAATGACGTTCAAGGCAGAGTCATACCAATCAGGAGTGGTACGAACCCTCGTTGACCTGCGAGGTTCAGCAGTAACTTCACTTGAAGTTTCATGATCATTATCATTAGCTTCCTCTCCAATTGGTGTAGGCGGCACCAAAACATCTTCCGGTGCTGCGCTACTCTCAAATCCGAGAGAAGGTTCAATAACCTCATCGAGTTCTACTTTCCTTCCAGTCACCTCCTTCGAGAGAAACTCCTTCTCAAGAAAGGATCCATTCTTTGCAACGAAAACTTTGCCTTCGGATCTGTGATAGAAGGTATACCCAATTGTTTCTTTAGGGTATCCTATGAAGACGCATTTCTCCGCTTTGGGTTCTAGCTTATCAGGTTGTAACTTCTTTACATATGCCTCGCAACCCCAAACTTTAAGGAACGACAACTTAGGTTTCTTACCAAACCACAATTCGTATGGTGTCGTTTCAACGGATTTAGATGGTGCCCTATTTAAAGTGAATGCGGCTGTCTCTAATGCATAGCCCCAAAATGATAACGGTAAATCTGTAAGGTACATCATAGACCGAACCATATCTAAGAGAGTTCGATTACGACGTTCGGATACACCATTACGCTGTGGTGTTCCCGGCGGTGTCAACTGTGAAAGTATTCCACATTTCTTTAAATGCATGCCAAACTCATAACTCAGATATTCACCTCCGCGGTCAGAACGCAGAAACTTAATCTTCTTGTTACGATGATTTTCCACTTCACTTTGAAATTCCTTAAACTTCTCGAAAGTTTCGGACTTATGTTTCATAAAGTAGACATACCCATATCTACTCAAGTCATCCGTGAAAGTGAGAACATAACGATATCCACCACGTGATGCTACACTCATTGGACCGCACACATCGGTATGTATTATTTCCAATAAGTCTGTAGCTCGCTCCATTATTCCAGAGAATGGAGTCTTAGTCATTTTTACCATTAGACATGCTTCGCATCTTTCAAGTGATTCAAAATCAAGTGATTCAAGAAGTCCATCAGAATGGAGTTTCTTCATACGCTTCACTCCAATGTGACCAAGACGACAGTCCCACATGTATGTAGAATTATCATTCAATTTTATTCGTTTGGCATCTATGTTGTGAACATGTGTATCACTACTATCGAGATTCAGTAAGAATAAACCATTCATCTCAGGTGCATTACCATAAAAGATATTACTCATATAAATCGAACAACCTTTATTCTCGGACTTAAAAGAGTAACCGTCTCGCAATAAACAGGATCCAGATATAATGTTCATGCTTAACGCAGGCACCAAATAACAATTATTTAAATTTAAAACTAATCCCGAAGGTAGATGTAGAGGGAGCGTGCCGACGGCGATCACATCAACCTTGGAGCCATTTCCAACGCGCATCGTCACCTCGTCTCTTGCCAGTCTTCGTTTATTCCGCAGCTCCTGTTTCGAGTTACAAATGTGAGCAACCGAACCAGTATCAAATACCCAGGCACTACTACGATTACTAGTAAGATACACATCTATAACACATATATCAAATATACCTTTCTTCTTGATGTTGCCGTTCTTCAGATCCGCCAGGTACTTGGGGCAGTTACGCTTCCAGTGACCAGCACCCTTGCAGTAGAAGCACTCAGTTTCAGGCTTAGGACCAGCCTTGGGCTTCTTAGCAGGTGCGGCAGCTTTCTTGCCGTCCTTCTTGAAGTTGCCCTTGTTCTTAGGCTTGCCCCGTTCTTGAAATTGGTGGTCTTATTGACCATCAACACTTGGTGCTCCTTCTTGATCTCCACTTCAGCAGTTTTCAGCATGGACGATAGTTCAGGCAACGTCTTGTTCATGCAGTGCATGTTGTAGTTCATCACAAAGTTCTTGTAACTTGGTGGCAGTGATTGAAGGAGACGGTGAATCCCCAATTCATTAGGAATCGATATTCCCAACTCTTGGAGCTTCTTAGCGTACCCAGACATGGTGAGCACGTGCTCGCTAATAGAGCTTCCTTCTTCCATCTTACAGTTAAAGGATTTTTCGGAGGCCTCATAGCTCTCCATGGCTGCGCGAGTCTCAAAAATTAGCCTGAGCTCCTTAATGATCTCGAACGGGTCGTGGTGCTCAAAACGCTTCTGGAGCTCCGATTCTAAACCGTACAGGATGGCACACTGAACTGTGGAGTAATGATTTTTCCGAGTGGCGAAAACATTCTTTTCGTCATCGGTGGCATTATCTGCAGGTGGGTCACCTAGCGGTGCATCGAGCACATAGGTCAACTGACCAGCCCTGAGGACGATCTTCAGTCCACGGAACCAGTCCGTGAAATTGCTTCCATTATTTTTAAGCTTTTCTTTCTCTAGGAACGCATTGAAATTGATGGAGGGGGTCGCCATAATCTACAACAATTTGCAAGTAGTTTAGACTAAGTTTATGACAAATTGAGTTCAAATTTAATTATTAAACTAACTAGGTGAACTCCCACTCAAAACAACATCCCTCACATTGTCTTAGTGATTACACGAACCAAGTCCACTACACCAAGTCCGATCTTCACGAGAGAAGATGTAGTTTCATCGGCGAACATGCTTCATGTTCATCATATCAATTATATGACTCATGCTCTACCTTTCGGTATTCCGTGTTCCGAGACCATGTCTGTACATGCTAGGCTCGTCAAGATAACCTTAGCTTCCGCATGTGCAAATCTGGCTTGCACCCGTTGTATGCACACGTAGAATCTATCACATCCGATCATCACGAGATGCTTCGAAACGACGAGTCTTAGCAACGGTGCCAACTAAGGGTGAACAATTTATTACTTGATATTTAGTGAGAGGGATCATCTTATAATGCTACCGTCACGATCTAAGAAATACAAGATGCATAAAGGATTAACATCACAGGCAATTCATAATTTGTGTGATATGATATGGCCTTTTCTTCTTGCGCCTTTGATCTCCATCATCACCAGCATTGCGTCAAGGTCAGTGGCGCCGCTTCATGGTTGTCCATCATCACCAGCAACTATTACAACTACTTGGAATAAAGCTCTTACAAGATGAATAGACACGCAGGTCTTAACAGAATTAAAGATAACCATTAGGCTCCTGCCGGTTGCCATATTACAACAAGGATCATTGCATACATCAAATACAATCACAATCACATGATGGCCATATCACATCACAAAACCCCTGCAAAAACAAGTTAGACGCCTCTAATTTTCTTTGCATGTTCTACGTGGTTTGGGGCTTTCGCATAAGACCGATCTTACCTACGAACAAGGACCACAACATTGATACAAGTGTTGTCAAGATGCTCATTGTAAATTGAATCTTAACTATGGTGGGAGAGACAGACACCCGCAAAGCCACTTGTGCAAAGCAAGTTGCACGTCAAGCATGGAGCAAGTCTCATGTGCGATGACATGTAATGTTAGCCCGAGCCGCTTCATCCCACCATGCCGCAATATGCAAAGTACACGCTAAGACACCGACAACAAAAGCATCAACGCCCACAAAAACATTGTGTTCTACTCGTGCAACAGATCTACGCATAGATACGGCTCTGATACCACTGATGGGTTCATAGCATGGAAAACAAAAAAATTCTACCGCGAGAACGAACAAAACCCAGATCTAATCTAGATAAAAGCCAAGATCTAATCTATTAGACATGAGCAACGAGATAGATAGGAACTAACCCTCGTAGATCCGAAAACGTTAACGAGATTAGATCTCGTGGTTGATGTAGTCGATCACTTGCCGATCTCAAGATCGTGTGGACGATCCTTCCGGCGTCGCGTTCCAGCAGCGCTTCCACAGTCGGTCAAGTGGACGATCCTTCTGGCGCCGCGTTTCGGCAGCGCTTCCACAGTCGGTCACACGTGCGGAGTCGAAGCAGACCTTCCTCTCCCCGTTCCAGCAAGCAGCGGAGGTAGTAGATCTTCTCCACGGAATCCCAGCAGCACGACGGCGTGGTGGTGGTGGTGGAGTAGAGAATTCTGCAGGGCTTCGCCTATGCCTGTGCAGAAGAAAGGTGGAGGAGAGAGGCGGCAAAGATTGGGAGTTGTGTGAGAGAGCTAGGAGGGGGCGCCCCTGCCCTTCTATTTAAGGGGGGAGGGCGCGCCTGGGGAGGGGTAGTCCTTGTAGGACTCCCCTCCTATGGCCGGCGGTGGGAAGGGGGGAGGACCCACGAATCCGTGTCTTGCCCCACCAGGACTCCTTTGATCCTTTCTTGGTTTTCAAGCAAACTCCAAGAAATCCTCTAGAACCTTCCAGAACATTCTGAAACCTTCTAGAATCTCCATACAAACACTCCGGAACATTTCCTAACTTAGAAAATGATCCCCAATATATGAATCTTATTCTCCGGACAATTCCGGATCTCCTCGTGATGTCCCGGATCCATTCCAAGACTCCGAACAACATTCGGTCTCCAACGCACATTCCATATCTACTTAAAACAACTTCGAACCTTAAGTGTGTCACCCTACGGTTCGTGAATATGTAGACATGACAGAGACACATCTCCTATCAATAACCACCAGCGGGACCTGGAGATCCATAATGGCTCCCACATACTCAACGATGACTTCGTGATCGATTGAACCATTTACATACGAAACCAGTTCCCTTTGTCACGCGATACTATACTTATCCGAGGTTTGATCGTCAGCATCTCCATACCTAGTTCTACCTCGTTACTGATAAGTACTCTTTACTCGTTCCGTGATATGTCATCCCTTGTGACCTAGTCACATGCTTGCAAGCTAACTAGATGACATTCCACCGAGAGGGCCCAGAGCATATCTATCCGTCATATGGATGGACAAATCCCAATCTTGGTCCATGCGCTTCAACACATACTTTTAGAATACCCAATGACACCTTTATGACCACCCAGTTACGAAGCGGTGTTTGATGTCATCAAAGTACCCATCCGGTGATGGTGATTAACACAACCTCATGGTCGAAGGATTAGGTTACTATGCATTTAAAAGCTTACAGCAATACGAACTTAATGACTTGATCTTATGCTACGCTTACTATGGGTGTGTGTCCATCACATCATTCTCCTAATGACATAACCTTGTTATTAATCACATCCTAATGTCCATGATCAGGAAACCATGATCATCAATTAATCAACAAGCTAGTTCAACAAGAGGCTTACTAGGGACTCTTACATGTTTACAAAACACACATGTATTAGTGTTTCCTAATAATACAATTATAGCATGGGATGTAAACATTCATCATAAACACAAAGATATAATAATAACTACTTTTATTATTGCCTCTTGGGCATATCTCCAACATTTTGGTCGTGTACTCCCGTGCATGAATTTTTCATATCAAGCCAATGGGATAGGTAGGAACGAGATGATTTGTCCTTTTCTTCCACACACCACTGTAGGTCACCGACAGTGCATGGACGTTTGTACGTTCCTTCGAAGTTCTTGGTGAATGCTTCATGCATGTCCAACCAATTACAGATTGATTTCTCTGACAAGTCCTCGTCCATTGTCGGGTGGTGCCAGAGAGCATTAGTGGGAGGTACTTGATGATGACGTTGGGGTTTCCCCCTGCGATTTCAATCACTTCACGGTAGTCCTACAACCACGTGGCTGGCCTAGCAGCATTTTCATAGGGCTTGATAGTCTGGTCAATCCGGAGGCCCTTAGGGTAGGTTGTGCTCCGGATAATTGGGCTGAAACAATGTGTCCCCAAGTATGGCTCTTCCCAGGCTTCATGGTTCTTATCAAGGCACGAACATGCATCATACGGCTCCGGTTGCTTCTTGTGCTGATCTCTACCATAAGGAGGGGAGTTGTGGCGTGAGTTGTGAGACCTGCGAGATCCTCTACCATGGTGGCTGCTAGGTGGCGAAGGTGGCAGTGGCTATGTTGGGTTAGCCTCCTTGTTGTTCCCTCCATGCGAATCGTCATGCATATCGTGGTTGCTTGTCAAATGTGGAGCCTCCTTGTGAGATTTTCTCATCTGTCCATCGTTACCGCTGCGCTCTCCATCATGTCGAGGCTGCTCTCCCTGGTCGTGTATGACGATGCCGCCCTAAGGGCGTCTAGGAGGTGGCATGTTCGTGCGGTGGCGTAGCTCTGGGTCCTCCTGATGTCGGTCCCGCTGGGGGTGGTGGCGAGTGACGAGGTGAGCCTTATTTCCGTTGTCGGAGGATATTGGGATGGCATCGGCCCTGTTGCACGCGTCCCTCCACCCTCGTTCTATAGAACCTATGTGAAATCAGACATCATTAGGAGATCTTGGTCTGTGGTGGTTGTTGAGGGTGGACTGGCAGAGCTCTAGATTAGACTTAAGCCTCTGGGAGGTAGCCTTTTCCTATTGCTTGCAAGCCTTAGCAACAAGGTCATAGACCTGAGCCACCGCTTCAGGTGACCTATCATGTTCGAGTAAGTTTTTGGCGATGACCATGTTGAGGGTGGGGGTTGGAATGACTTGCTTCCCAGCCAAATCGATGTAGGGGTAGCTTTTGCTGGTTTGGATGGAGCCCACCCCAAGTTGCATCGAATGCCGGGATCAGCGACAACATGGGACGGAGCTTTCCTGGCCTTATGTTGTTTGAGTAGCTACTTGTATTCAGTCTCCATCGCCCTTGTTTCCTTGATCATTTTTTGTGCCTTGGCGAGATCCTGGTTCAGCTACGCACTCTGTTCCGCGATGTACTTGGCCTCCGCAAGGATTTCCTGGCGCTTCTCATCAAGCTTCGTAACGTTCCAGATATGTGCAATAGTTAGCGGTTCGATGAGGAGTTCACCATAGATCACCTTGTCCACTGGAGTAACAAAGGGATTGTCGGTCGCAAAAGTGGATGGCGGAGGTGGTAAATTTTCTTGGTTTGCAGTACTAGGTCCAGTGGTGAGTTCCTGCGGCTGCTTCGGAGGGATAGCCGGCGGTGGCATGGCCTTTGCCGGATCCGTAGGATCAATAGCGCTTTTCAAATTGGCCACCCTGTTTCTGGCATTGGCCGCAGCTGGCGGAGCTCCTCCGGCTCCCGGATTCTGCTAATCTTCTTCCATCATGTTCCCGATGGCCACCAGTACTTGGCAGGAATTGACGACTTGCTCGGCGCGCACCTCACGCTTGATTTCCTCCTCGGTCTCCTTCATGGTAGCTTCGAGCTCCTCCAAGTTGCCCGATACGCTGCCGCTGTCCATGTTGATGAATGTGTATAGGGCGTCCAACACGGAGTTGTACGGTGCATCAGCGCTGTCGGTGGTTAAGGTTGTGTCGGAGGTAGTGTTGCCATTGTCTTTGGGTTTTCTGGTTGCAAGTGAAAGCTCAGCCTTGGCTTCCTCATCAGCGGCATCGAAACTGTTAATAGTTCTAATCATCTCATTAAGAGTAAGTAGCTCGGAGGCCTGCTAACTTCTTAGCGTATGCCAGAGTAGGGTGCCTGGCGTGAGCCCTTCGACGAAGTGGTACACTGTAGTGTTAGTGTGGTTTCCTTCCATGGAGTCCATTACACTCAACCATCTGGTGAGGAACTCATGTGGGGTCTCCGACGACCTTTGCACGTAGAAAGCCAGATCCATCATGCTAAAAACGCCAACAAAGTGTGACCTCCGCTTCTCGAATTTGGGGAGTCCAAGAGGATCTGCGTGAGTCTTCCACCACTATATCCTGCATAGGGGCGGTTTGGGTGGGCCTTGATTTGTTCCGATCTAAGCTGGCAAACTCTAAAGAGAGATCCAAGCCTGATCCTTCCATGAATGTGTCTTGCCCGGAGGCAGTCCGTGCGGGTCTTGACACGTGTCCAGCTTCCTGGAATTTTGATTCCGAGCCGGTTCCGCCAATAAAGAGGTGGATGTCCCCGATTGGAACAATGGAGCAGCGGGTGGGGTTCGTCTTCACCAGAATCCAGAACTCATCCAGAGGGACGATCGGAACATTGCCGTAGAAGAGGACGCGCCCAATGGCTACAGTGTCGCAAAGATATTGGATCTCACCCGGTGTAGAGCTCGAAGCGCCTTTTGCCCCATGGTGGGTGCTAACTATCGTGGAATTGCCGATGAGTATGCCATGGAGGGGTACCTCACAGAGCGTGTTTAGAGAGGTGGGGGAAGGCGGTGAGTTGGCGGTCATGAGGTAACACAGCTTACGCAAGTTCAAGTCCCACAACGCTAGCGGAACTCTACTCCTGCTATAAATCACTAGAATGGCAATACGCCGAGTTATAGAGACGGTTCATTGTGTGAGGTGTTATGAATCTTTGTATATTATGCCCTAAAGGCTCCCACAGGTCCGGCTTATAAAGGCACCAGAACCTAGGGTTACAGGGAAAGGACCTTGCCAGACAGGTTATAGAGTCCTACAGTAATACTAACTAGTCTTCGTGTCTTGTACTCCAAGGCTCCGGGTTAGTTGGTAACTACACCGTAGCATTCCTTCTTCCGGCATGGGCCTCCCTTCTAGATCCGTCTAACTAGGCCACCTAGCAGGCCATGGGCCTTGCTACCAATTGTGGGGCCACCCTGGTTATCCGAATTAGATACATGCAATGGTGATACCCATTTAGCATATCACCAACACCCCTAACAAGAGTCCTACAATTATACTACTATATTATGTGTCTTGTACTCCAAGGTTGCGGCTTCCTCCTATGGTGGTATGTGGTAACCTCTCGTCATCCGACTAGGCTTCCTTCGCATTGATCCAGCAACTTGGCCGCCTAGTTGGCCATGGGCTCACCGTGTATGGACCACTTGGGCTTGACGAATTAACGACATGCTATGGTTATACACATCTAGCATATCCTCAACAGTAGCCCATAGAGAACTTGAAGATCCACTTCGGCTCGATGATATGCTTCAGAGCTCTACCTAGAATTGTCTTAAAGTGTAAGAATATCTTGAAGCAACTGCAATAATGGTCAGCCTTAAAGTTTAAGAATATCTTCATCAACCTTCCTCGAGTCAATCAACTAGGCATAAAATCCCGTCCTCCTTAGAAGAAATCTTCTATTAGTGTCCATTCATCTTAGGTGCATCGGTGAAGTGAAGTGAAGGCACTAGAACTTCCTAGAAACTCATAGAAAACGCAGGTCAGTAATCATTGTGATTTTCTCACTCATAGAATGTGAAACTATGGGCAAGATTTCTGACGACTGGTGGAGTTACTACGCACACGTGGTCACATGTATCACACATGATTTCCATTGGATTTACATGTTGCACAAATCTCAACACCCATCTAAAATCACCACACCGGTAATTTTTATTCTCCACCTTCCTCATTCGCTCACATCGTCTTCAACCTCCAGACTTACCCACCCTCGAGAACCTCATTGTGGCACCAAAAAACAACCCAAATCCTCCATCAATAACTGACAAGAAATGGTTGGTTCAAGCACATCGAAATAGGTGGGGAAGGAGATGGAGATTCAGAGCATGATAGAGAGGAATTCGTTGTTAGAGGTGGCATGGCCGAAGGTTTCTACAACTGAGGTCACCTTGGTCATTGATGACTGCAAGAGCACAGATCGTTTGTAGCTAGTTTCGAAATAAAGATATCGATCCCACAGGGAGCAGGAGTCTGAAGTCTAATAACTCTTGAAATAAATATTACGATAGAAATGATAGATAAAGTTCTAAGTGACAAGATAAAATGCGAGTATTGTGTAAAAAGGTGTTTTGGGGTTTTGGGTATAAGAGCAATAAAGTAAAGTAAAACAGCTGAGTACAGAAAGTAAGTATCATGTATGTAAGAGAGATTGGAACTGCAGTACGAAAAAAGCATTCTCAGGGAGTAGTGGATACACCACTAGTATTGTAAAGATCTAAGATTATCATCATGAACATTCTCAACTATGTATGTGTGGGAGGAACTCCGTATTTGGACGAATAGGCAATAATCGCTGCTCACATCATCCTCATAACCACAGCAGTCAGCAATCGACATCAATCGAATTACTGTGCTATTAAGGGACGTAATCACGTAGGACGTATCCCATGGCATGGATAGTGTTCCGTGAGTTTCCTCGGTTTCCCAAGTTGATACGTAAGGGGTGCCAACAGCTTTATAGTCACTGTAAGTGCTAACACACCTCCATCTACCAACAAGTAGTTTCCTCCATCAAGTCCCCACGAGTGGCAAATATTGAGAGGTCAACTTATCTCAACATCAAGATGTGGAAAATCTAACACATGGTCACAGCGATGAATATCATAATAGACTTTATCTTATTTCAATCTCATACTAGGGTTTCTCCATCTCCCCAAGAACTAATGATCTACTCAGACATGGAGGCAGTCAACATCATGGTAATGGTAATGGAAACAATCATAGATGAATAGTACTTGTATAAATCCACAACGAGTATAGGAATTACAACAAGATCTAGACAAGATGTAGATGGGATGGATGGAGATGGTGGTGATGTAGCGGTGAATGATGAAGATCGGTGCCTTAGCCTCCTGGATCTGCGCAGGGCGAGGATGGATCCTTGGTGGATGAGTTCTCCCTCCAAATGCCTTCCGAAGGTGAGGTTTCTGCGATTTCTGGTGTTATGTGAACCAATTGCATGGGGTGAAACTATTTCACGAGGCAGAGGTGGTGCCAGCTATATGGCCGGAAAATTTGCTCCGCGGTATAGTTGGTTGTTGCGCTCTCTGCCTCCCTTGTTCGCTTCTAGTTTTATTCTGGTATTATTAATATTTCCCAAAATAAGCAATTTACATTGTTTTTGACTCCTTTTCTCCATAGTACAACTGCTTCAAGAATTGTATCCATTGGATCCATCATCTGTCCTCATCCTAGTGAAAACAGACATAAAATGTGCACGCGAACACCGTAAAATACCAAGATCCCACATCTACAATGCAAAATAATTATGTAAAACATGATGCAAATGTGCACTCATCAACTTACCCAAGCTTAGACTCTTGCTCGTCCCTAGCAAGCTCTAGCTTAATGGATGTGGTCCTCATATTTATGAAGATGAGTTGATAAAATAAATGAGACTATTGCAACATGTGTTTATCATGTACGATACATAGGAATAAGTTCATGAATAGTACCTTACTCGAACCATCGGAATAGTATTAAAATGCTTCCACAACTTAGTAATCAATAGTTCATAAAAGATAAATATCAACATAATATAAAAGAATCCGGTTCAACCGAATGAGTTAACGAGGTAGTCCCAAGTGTTTTAGGATCAACGTATTCACTTGGGATTTAGAATCTCAAAAGTATCTCTTTGTCATACTACAACTCAGTGGTATATGTCTACTTGCTCTTTGCACACGCGCTCTTTTTATTCTTCTATTTTTCTTTTCTCTTGTATATATATGCTCACACTTTTGTTTAAGTGATCTGCAAAAGAGCTAGCCATATATTCCACTTCATGTAGGAATTCAAAGTTTAACGATCTCAATTATCAAATTCCAACTGTATATGAAGCATTCTTATGACTTGAAGATTCTACCTTGACTTGTTCCCACTCTATTTTGATAGCATTTTATTTTTCTTTGTTCAAGGTTTCTTCTTCCTTAACTAAGTAGATAATTTTTCTTTGTAAATCAAACCGTAGACTTACAACATATTGACTGAATTATCTTTAGATGTTCTATTAATACCAATGGTGTAGAAACTCCTATTGCTATCATTAATAAAGGAAACACAAATTCAATATTGCTCCATATATAATAATAAACTCGGAATTTCATAAAAGGGATCGACTATTCCTGAAGGGAATTCCAATGATGCAAACTTTATTTATAGTTTGAACTAATGCGAAAATAGTAATAAACCCTAGAGTAAAATGCACCGGAGGTCCTAAAAGTTTGGATGAAACTGTATTCAGGTCCTAAAAGTTTCAACTTATGTACCGGAGGTCCTAAATCTCAAATCCATGTGCACTGTAGTTGGGGCTGTAGCTGAGAATTAGGACCTGCAGTGCACAACTAACTGAGAATTAGGACCTGCAGTGCACAACTAACTGAGAATTAGGACCTGCAATGCATAACTAACTGAGAATTAGGACCTCCGATACACATGTTGAAACTTTTAGGACCTGCACACGGTTTCCTCCAAACTTTTAGGACTTCCGGTGTATTTTACTCTAAAACTTATAAGATAGATTACAAGGTCTTAAAGATCTCCCGAAGCTTGGAATCAAGCCAGAAGGATCAAATAATCCTTTGCGATTATTTGATACCATGATTGTTGTAGATCGTTGTGGCACCATGGCACACAGTATCTTCTCCTCATGGGCTAGCCTGAGGCGGAGGGATTGATTGACAACTTCTAATTCTTTAACACGTAGCTTGTAGAAAATATTGTTCCTCTCCAGCACCTTCACTTGTTCCTTAATGAACTCATTGTTATCCTGAAGTGTTTGTAGCACCTTAAGACTCATAGAAAAACCTGCTTCGGTTGTCCGCTTGATATCTTCATCCATTTTATCAAGATAAAGTCACAGCAATCGGAGGTGTTTGGGTGTCCCTGGCTTCTCCTTGTCCAACTCTTCAATCTTGAACTCGATGGCCTTCAAATCCCTCTTCCGACACCCATGGTCGGCGTCGAGGAACTCTATAGGGATGGCCTTGATCTCCTTCCCTTGCTCGCTATTGCTTCCGGTCTCCATGGGAGCTTTTCTTATTGACCGTTATCCCTTGGTTGAGAGTCCTTCCGTGTAAATAAGAGGTAGATCTGTTTCTGAAGATTATGATTATAGAGGGAGACAATGGTAGTATATAAGGGGGGTCAGAGGTCGGTAAAACTCGCGAGAAACACCAAATTGTCGCCCAAGAAAATAATCTGAACAAAACAGGAAAATAAATCACGGATTTGGAAGTGTCCTTCCGCGTAACGACCAACTATACGAACGTGGCTCGTATAGCTCCGGCTGTATAGTTGGTTCCGGACAGATATTTCCAAATATCTCGAGTCCAGGTCGATTAAATCACGACTCGGAACCGACAATAACGCTCTTTTTTTAGATGAATAATAAACGAAAGATTGAATGAAAAAATGTTTGAGAGTTTAACGACCAACTATACGGGCAGAATTTTTGGTTTCGGTCATATAGTTATAACCGTATAGATATAGATATCAAAACCAAAAAGTGTCTGAGAGTTTAACGACCAACTATACGGCCAGATTTTTTTGGTTCTGGTCGTATAGTTGCGACTGTATAGATATAGACATCAACAGCAAAACCATCTGAGAGTTTAGCGACCAACTATACATCCGAAATTTTTGGTTCCGATCGTATAGTTGCGACCGTATAGGCTTAGATAGCAAAAACAATTTCATGAAATGATACAGAGAATTTAACGACCAACTATACGGCATGAGCTCCCTCTCCGGTCATATAGCTCCGCCTGCATAGTTGGGAAACCCTTCTAAAATTTTAGAAAAATACAAGGAATTCAAAGGTAGAGTTTTAAAGAGTAAAAATTGTGAAAATAAATCACTTATTTGGGTAAGAACACTTACCTTGCGCTTACCATTGTTTATTGGGATAAAAAGTTTTTCCCATAACAAAGACTTCTTCTCTTTTAGAAGAATTAATTTTAGTTCATTAAATAATTTTCGTAAACGAAAATCACTTTCTTTCAATAAGATTGATTTCTTGCGGAGGAGACGTGAGGACGACTACGGTGAGCACGTGCTCCACAGCGCGCGCGGGAGCAAGGGCGTGTGTGGGTGCCGCCCACAGCGCTCCACGTGGCGGCAGCGTAGGCACTGCACAAGCGAGACTTTCCGCTAGCGAGCAACATCTGGGAAGCTAGCTACCACCTAAAATCGATCAGCTACCTGCGGCCAGCTGTCTACGTAAGTGAGTTATTTTTCATCAGCAACCTGCATGCTAGTTGTTTACATAAGTGAGTTTATTTTCTTTCCTTTCCTAGCAGGACACCCGCGGTACACTTGTACTATGCATGTAGAAGTAAATATTGTATAAAATAAAAATTGAAAGAGAAAAATAGTACACGAGGAGTGCATAAAAAGAGAAAAAGGCAGTGCATTGAGAAATGCACTCTAGAACACCATGTTAGGCCGTGCAACACATAACACAAGGCAGTGCAAGTGCCCTGCCATGCCCGCCGTGTTGCGCTATGACCGAAAGCAGTGCATCACAGTATATGGTCCCTTTCTTTTTAGCTTCTTGGGCAGCTTCTCCCAGAAGCTACCCTCGACCAGCTTCTCCCAGAATCTCATCTGCCAAAATCGTTCATACTTTTAAATTAACATTGAAACTACTAATTAAAAAGTTTGAACGAATTTTAAAGATGAGCTTCTGAGAGAAGCTGGTGGAGGATAGCTTCTGAGAGAAGCTGCCCAAGAAGCTGAAAAGAAGGGGGCCAATAAGGCAGTTCACGGCCCGTGCACTGCCAGGACACCATATCGTGCACTGCAACCGAAGGCAGTGCATCACGGTATAACAAGGCAGTGTCGTGCACTGCCAGGACACCATATTGTGCACTGCAACTGAAGGCAGTCCATCACGGTATAACAAGGCAGTGCATGGCACGTGCACGTCGTGCAATGCAAGCGAAGGCCGTACAACCCAGTATAACAAGGCAGTGTAATGCAGTGCGACAAGGCAGTGTGTGAGGCAGTGCACTACCAGAATACCACGCCGTGCACGGGCAGTGCACCACCCCGTGCACTATGACCGAAGGCAATGTGGCATAGAACAGTAAGGTAGTGCATGAGCAGCGCACTGCTATTACACCGTCCCGTGCACTTCAGAACATTAAACAGTGCAAGTTAGAAACCGAAGGCAGTACAAAAAAAATATTATAGACTATCAACATGGGATCTAGTTTTGTAGCTCTTGACACGACTAGCACAGTCGTGAAAACAGATCTTGATTTGGACACTCGGTTCGAAAGATTTTTTATTTTTCGTATTTAGATTGGCAAAAAAAAAACCACAGTCGGGTCGTGCCATTTGTCAGCGCGAGGCGCGACACGATATGTCCTCTAGGAAGGACGTCCTTTTTCTAGTGTTTCGGAAAGTTTATAGCAATCGTAGAATGTACATAATCATACACACGATACCGTTGCTAAAAAATCAGACTACGTGCGATATCTTCTGGAGCATGTGTGCCCACAATCACTTCTTGCCGACATGGGGCCCTTTTGCTATAGTAAAATTCTGAATTCGAAAAAATACATGTACGTGGTCAACGTTGTATCCTAGAAGTGTGCAATTTTTTGCAACAAAATATACTTGTACTTTAGGCTCAGCAAAAATGATGAAATTTCACCAGCTCAGTGTACTTTTCACAACTGTTTACCGACGACCGAATCTGGATATGACATTTTTGCTGAGTCCAAAATACAATGTATATTTCTTTGCAAATTTGTGCACACTACTATAGAATACAACATGGACCAAATGCTGGTATTTTTTCGCACACTGCTAGAATACAACATTGATAACATGCAGGTATTTTTTCAAATTTCTTTTGGTTCAGCCAAAAGGCTAACTGTCGTACGAGCTCCAAACGACCGCTCTCATGTGTGCCATGCTTACTCGACGATAACCAGCATCAGAATTATATCTTCGTGGAACAACGCAAAATGAAAATAACTGGATAAAAAGGTAACCAGAAAAAAAGGGAACAGTATAGGCCACAAAAAGGTAAACAGGTAACATGAAATAAAAGGGAACATCTAGACATAGATGGAGTCAAAGAAACTTTTACTGAGACCAGTATAATCATATTCACTATTTCATGTTCAAAAACTCCACCTATCTTTTTTTCCAAAAAAAAAGATAAGCCCTGACAAAGGGAAAAGGCAACCTATTTCGAAGGGCAGCAAGACAGGACCTACATTTGGTATTCCTGGGAAAAAGATGACAAATCCTAAACTCATGTTTCCAACATGCCAAAAAATGTCAGAACTACTTGTGAACCACCTCCCCAAGTTGCTGGACAAGCGTCAGCAGGAAAAAAAAATCTCGACTTTGTTAATCTAGACAAAACTCATGCCAAGACACGTTGCTATCCTTCTCAGCATCAAAACAAGATCAACACCATCGCTCCATCTGACTAGCCATTGCATTTTGCAAACAGCCCCTTCTGTGGCTTCCCATAGTTCCCAGTACCTGCTTAAGCATCTGTTCCTGTATTCTTAGGCTTCTGCAGCCACCCACTCAGCTCTGCCCACAATAAAGGAGAATTAACTTTATGTCGGCGTTGGCTTCCATGGACAAAAGTCTCTGCTCCAGCCCCTTGTGGCGCCTCACCTGTAGAAAATTGGAATTGGTGTCATAACAAAATTGATGTAGGTTAACTTGCCTTTTCTATGAATGCACGGTAGAAACTGAGAGTATGAAGTACTCCCGGTACTCCCAAGTCCGGAAACATTGTCCTAGAAGTTATGGACAAAAGAGTTGGGAGTACTCCTGGTGCACATATAAGTTTTGACTCGCTAGAAATTATGAAGAAAATTTGCAACACTGATAATGTAAATGCACAAAGCTATTATGCCACAAAACTTCAGTTCCAAACTCAATGTAAAAGCTTGAGAAACAAAAAAAGACAAATATGACTTATTTATGCGCATTACTATTTAATATTTAAAGAAAGATTTTGTCTCTAAGTTTCTAGCTCTGCTTTGAATTTAGATTCTCAGTTAAAAAAGACAGGGAACTTTTTTCAGTAATCCAAGAACATAAGCACTCTCCAGTTTTACCGAAATGGGCACACTGAAGCCGTAATCACTAGAACGTGAACATATTAGAAATTAAGGATGAAAAGGAACTTACATAATCAGCAATTTCTTCCAAACCCAAAGGCTGCACTTTTTCATCTTTACTCCAACCAAGTGATATCATGAAAGCCAAATCCTCTGCAGTAAATATGGCATCAGCTGCATACTCCTCATCTTCTGGTTCAGTAGCCTCTGACGATGAACTTGCTTCCTCATTGCCAGACTGGGAATTCTTGTACCCATCATCTGAATCTGCAAGTGCTGAGGAGGAACTACCTTCTGCATTGTCTGAGACGAAAACCTGGAATCCTTCATCTCCTGTGTCAGCAAGTTCAGACGAGGAGTCAGACTCCACGTTTTCAACTAGAAGCTGCTGAGATCCCACAGCTGCGATGTCTGCAGATTCAAAGGATGAATTGTTCTCCTCATTGTCAGACGGGTGTCGCTGAGATCCCTCGGAAGAATTTGTTTCTTCACAAAAACAGGTACCATTCCCCGTGCATTTCATTCCAGAATTAGGACAAGAATCTTGTTTCGCATCAACTGCGCTTGATGGAGATGGTTCACAACTTGACTCAACAGCTGAGCTTGAACCATTAGAGGACTTGATTCGCAATATTTCGAAGAATTTAAATCTTGGAACTAAACCAGATGGACTTTGCATTGGAGGAGAATCATGTGTGGAAACCTTAGGCTTTTGGCTGACAGGTGGTTTCTGTGGTTCCACTGAGGCCAATGGAGCTTGGGGACTCACAGGATTACCTGGAGAGTCTTTAGTAGTCGGTGTGATACCATTTTGTTCTCTGCTGAGGATTTTATAGCTTCCTGAGAGAGAAAGCTTAGTTTTGACTGGAGCTCGAACAGAACCATTGGCAGGCAGTGTTAATGATTGTTGCATGGCCTTACTAGAACCAGCAAGATCTCCATTCCTTGTTCCTTTTCTTTTGGAAGAACTTGTTACCTGGATAATCTTCAAATAAGTTAGCTAAGCAAAATACATTGATTTGGTGTACTGCAGAACTTCACTCACATAAAAGAGTGAGACAAAACATAACCAAAAAACACAAATGTTAGAGCCCTTAGCCTTTTCTGAAGTAAATGTTTAGCACACCTGATGCCTCATTGCGCTTGGGGAATGAACATACCGCGGAAACCCAGCAATAGCAAACAAGGTACCAAGATATCAAAACAATGGTCTAGCATACTACCACTACGAGCATGCTGAGACCAATTGGCAACAGCAGCTAAGTTCTTAGGAGATACGGATTGTTAGTCCCACTATTTCCTTCTATTTTAGCTATATCGTTTTAGACATCGTTTCAAGAAGCCTTTTTAGATAGCTAGTTTAGCTTTCTAAAAAGGCTTACATTTCGGAACGGAGGTAGTAGTTATTAGGCACTCACACCTCTACATAAGAAGGGCATCAGCATTTTCATCAAGTAAGAGTTGTAAAAAGAACTCTACTAGAGTCACTCTCCCTTCAAGGGGTGCCATTTGGCATCCTTCCAGTCTTTACCATGGGTCAAAGTTCACACAAAAAAGGAAACCAATCAAATTAAATCCAAACAGTAGTTCTTACGAACATTTCAGAGTATATATAAAAGAACAGCATTTGAATGGAACAGGAAGCGTAGGATCAGCAACAACATGCAAACTATTTATATGCTTCACAGCAGTAATTATGCCCCATGCCTCTAACATACACAGTACCAAGTGTTTAAATATTACACTCCAAAATCATATTTATCACCATAGTGCACATTTGCATACCTAGATGATAAAGCATCTCCTAGGAGTCCTAGTAAGTTGAGTGATATTCATAATCAAATATGCAGTCATGCTAGATGAAAGTATCCAATATTACATTTGCATATATCAGAGACGAAATGAACTACTCCATGGTGATATTTTAGACCATTTTAACTTACAAATCATATCATAACAGATGAAATAGAAATGTCTTGTCCAACACAGAGAGTTCTCATATATTTGTATGTTCCTAAATTATTATGTGACAACAACAGATATGGAAAAAATAATCACAACCATGATTACGGCAAAAGATACTAAATGTGAAAAATTGTTCAGGTGAATGGCAGAAGATAACTCACAGAAGATTTGCTTGCTGTAGATGTCATAGGTCTTAAAGTGTTTTGTCTCAAAGTTCTTTCTTCAATCTTTTGAGCATCAATTGACAGCTATAAGGAAAAGAGTACATGCACATAAATCCAGAGAGCCAAGATTACCAATGAGAACGTTATAAACACCATGGCATAGTTCCTACCTGAGGTCCAAAGGAAATTCTCTGAGGAGCTTGCATTACAGTCTCTGCCATGCTTAATCCAGTTCCACTGTTCGGTGCTACTTCAGGCTTTTTACTAGGAGCAGCTTGTGGTACAGAAGAGGCAACGATATTTTTCTTTGGCTCACTTGCTACAGGAGCACCTACTAGCTTTGAATTCCAGCCTTCAGATGGAGTAAACGGCGGCAGGCTCTGAATTGGGGTGGTGATACCAGGAGATGGGACCCTGCTTATGTCTTGCCTTCCATTCTTGTCCTCCAAACTAAGCTGTGGGAATTCTCGCTCAAAGGCGACAGCGACAGTATTGCTTCTAGATGTACTACCATTATTTAGACTACCTACTCCCTTATTACTTGATGTGTCTGCCTTCGAGCGAGCACGATTTAACCTATCCCTTTCAGGTCTACATGAGCTAAATGACTGAAAGCCATCACGATCTGCTGCAACAGACCTACTCTCCCTGTCACGGGAATCAAAATCCTTGTCCCGGTCTTTATCCTTGTTCCTTCCAAAGTTTGCATAGCCCCTTGTCTTCCCTGTGTCATCCCGGTCTAGCCGGCGGGACCCACTCGAGACTGAACTCCTCCGTGATGAAGACTGCCGGGAACTCTGGTCACGATTGTGCCCAGATGAACGATTTCTTGACGTACCACTCTTAACTTGAGAATCTAAAAATATCAGAGATAAAGAATTGTAAGTATAATATATGCCAGCTTTGCAACCCAGAATAATAATGCCACTTATAGTTGATACAAGTTAATGGAACTACAATATCACACCCCACTTCTAAGCAATTCTTCATAATGGCATTTGTGGACAAATAATATGTTCATAATAGCACATACAAAATAACTCTAACTGCAAAGAAAGTAGTAGTCTCGTAATTCTATTAGAAAAATAGTGGTCCAGGAAATAGACATCATACGTGGACGATATGTATACAAAAACCATATGAACAAGCATTACGATGGTACAGTGATCAATATGATAGAAATTACAGTTGTATACTTACCAAGTAGTTCTGTTTATTCATTGAAATTTAGGATTAGTAAGTTACAGTGAAACACCGTGCCATATGACCCAACAGAACTACTTGGTACAACATTTTAGACGATCCAGTCTTGTGTTATACAACTTTTGTAAGGTCAGTTTCGGCTTTTGCAAATAGTAGTCGGTTAGTAGTTCGAAGCAACATATTCCACCAAGCTATTAAATGTTAATTGGCTCTAGAGAGTAAATAAATCATGGTCACAAATAAAGCATTAGTCCCTTGGTTGATGGCTTGAATCAAGCAAAAACATCTATTTCGAACCAGAGGGAGTAGAAGTGCCATGAGTCATCCAACAATGTTATCTCGTTTGCAAAGTATTACAAATCACAGTAAAACATGTAAAAAAACCAAGCAATAATTTGTTACTAATTGCAGCTGATACCACCCAAATCATATGAGCATCCTTTCACGCTACATGAACCTTTGATACTAGACAAGAGCAAATGGATTCATTAGAGGTAACCATAACTGTGCCATCTCCATCATCTAATTTATCCAAGAACCATATGCCGATTCAACAGTCAGATCATAGTGACAATGGCAAGTTGAAACTACATATATGGATGTTAGAGAAGCATTTGTTCCCTAACAATCAGACCAATAAAGCACAAAAAAAACCTAATCTTATCTAAAAAATTCACCCCACGTTCGCATTAAATATGCGTGTATAGCTCCAACATGAATCGAAACGCATCCGCTTCACGACGGAGAATCAAAACACATCCGTTTCACAACAGATGTACACATTACATCATATAATCCCACAGATAGCAACGCCCACTAGGGCAACACATTACATTTATAGCACTGCCAGTCTGAGAAAAACAGATACATAACTGGGAAAGCTGGTGAATTCACCTTTGCGCGACGAAGCTGCGGCCCAGAGGCTAGCGGCACCAGTGGCCGTGACCTGGCCCTGCATCAGCCATTGCGGCTTGAAGGAGGGTATGTCCTGCTCCATGGCGACGGGCACCACTCACCATCTACCCACCAGGGGCGGCGGAGAGGGGAGGTCCTCCTCCTCCACCGATCCAATCCGCGCGTCCACCGGCCCAATCCGCGTCCGCAATGCCACGCCTCCGCTGCCAACGCCCCGCTCCTCTTCCACCTTATCACCAATCAGCGCATGGCGGCGACCTCCATGCCACAGCCTGCCGCGGAGGAACCGGTACCGCCCCAAACCCTAGCGGGGCAGCGCCTCCGCCTCGCCGCCCGACCCAAACCCTCAAACCCTAGATAGGGCTATCACGAGAGGCAACCCTACAAATCAGCCCCCTCCACAGGAAAAAAAATCACGGGAAAAAAATCGGGGCCGCCGCCTCCAATTGCCCTCGTATCGTATCGCGCGGCGCCTCCTCTCCGATTGAAGGGCCTCGAATCCGCTCGGAATCAGTCGGCGAGACGGGCGACTGGCGGGTGGATTGTATCGGCGGCGATTTCTTCCGCTGGGTCGGCGAGTTTACCCTCGGCGAATTGAAGCGGCCGGCGGCTGCGGGGCGGAAGGGGGGGCAGGGCAGGGGGGGAAGCGAACAAAAAGCAATTGCGAGAGCGGAGGATAGGGATATATATTTTGTTGGGGTTTTTATAGGATTTGGCTGCCTAGCAGCGGGGCGCTCTCTCGATGTTGGACTTGTGCACGTTCCAGATGGGGAGACCTGCACAAACCCTACGCTAAATTAATTAGCTTTCCTCCTTAGGTGAACTTTAGGTGGATAGGCTGCTCTGCGGCTGTATATGCATCTCAAGGAGAGTCCGGACATTTATATATGGCAGGTCTCTCCATATTTGGATGCGGTTTGCTAGATTCAGCCAAGGCAGGTTTGTGTAATACACCTGGTGTTAGTATTGTTTACGGTTGTGCATTATGCTTGGTTTTCGATAGGGAAAGAACCGAGGAGGTTGAGAAACTTTCCAGACTCCGGCATGTGGAGTTGACACGTGTCCAGCAGCTCACGTCCCTTTTTCCAGTGTGTAGCAAAACAACCTTCCATATTTGTTGCATTTAGCAAAAAACGATTTTCCATAAAATAAAAGAAAAACACAGATTGTGCCGGTGAACTCGTCGGAGATCTTGTCGGAGATGTCAAAGCAAAAAAAAGTTGCTATTGTAGCAAAACTAATTTCGCTAGAGACATCGTAGCAAAATCTTTGTACTATTGTAGCAAAACCACATAACGATGGTAGCAAAAAAACTTGTGCTATTATGGTATCTTAGCAAAAAATATCTGCGAGATCCTAGGACGAGACTTATGATACAAAAGAGCAGCAGATTTTGTTGGAGACCTAAGTAGCAACAAAATATAGTATATAGCAAAACCGCAAAATAAATCCGGGCCTACCCGTCAGCAATGAGCAAGGACGGGTAGGCCCGAGCTGCGGTGGCAGGAGACTCCTAGGGACACGGCGAAAGCCCACCAGAGTGTGGCGGTGGAAAACCTACATGGGTCAAAGTTCGAGAGGCGACGAGATCATGTAGAAACTCGAGGTGGAGGCAGCGCCGATGCAGGCGTGCATGACGGCGACGGCATACAACGGCGACCTTCTCTCTCATCCGGAGCCAATGGAAATCGGTAGGGATTTTTTCTGTGCAGGAACGACGAGGAAAAGATAAGGAGAGCATGGTGGGACTTGTAGATAATTGTGACCAACGCGGGGATGTGTGTCAACCAACTAAGGCGAAGGGCGCAAGCCTCGGCCTGAACCCAATCATTTTCCTTTCGATAAACTTCGTGTATAAACCTACCAAAACAGCAAGTCTCCTCCTACTCTCCTTTCCCCGTGCTCCCCACCTACCACCCCCTTGAGAGTTGACCCCCGCTCCCCGGGCCGATCCGACGCTTTCTTCGACGGCGATGCCCGCCGGAGATGGCTTAGGAAAGGAGCCGGATTCAGTAGTTTAGGATTTAGGTCTTGGATTTGTAATAGTGTGTCCCTAGTGGCGTCTTGGAGTCGGTCGCCGGATCCCATCGGCCGGATCTAGCGCGCCCAGGGTTTCATCCTCCTCGATGTCCTGCTCCGGTGGCAAGAGCAGTGGCATGGGGTGTGGTCGAAACTTTGCATCTCCTACAATAAGGTCGTCCTCCCCTGTCTCTGGAGGTTCCTCGTGCTAGTGCGTCTCCGTAGTGCCAGGTGTTCACCGAAGAGATCCTTCGTCAAGCCTTCGAGGTGGTTGTTTGGCGTTGATGGTGGATCCGGTGAGACCTTCTTCAATAAGCGGATAACTACTCTCCCCTACTTCCGGAGATCGATGTGGTTTCTTCCCCTTCTGGCTGGCCATGGTGGCACGACAAACGGTGGTTGGGCGGTGACGATCTACAACAGTGGAGGGGATTGGGGAGCTCGTGATACTGCATCTTCCTGGAGTTTCCTCTCGGGAGCACATGTTTGGCAACCGAATCATGTTGCTGACGGTCAGCACCTCCAGGGCCTGGCGCCAGCGGCGCGCCAGGTGGTTATCAACCTCAGTGGAGGCCCTCTCCTAGCTTAGCGACGATGTTCTCCTTCCCAGCTCCATGTGGCCTCGATGGAGCCGGTAGTGGAGCTTACGACTTGCGGCCAGTCCTTGTCATCGGTGGTGGTGGACCCGATTGCAATCTCTGTTCTTTAGCTAGGGTCTTCTTTGCAATTTGTAAGGACCTGATTCAAATTGTTGTAGGTTCGGAGGTCCTTCTTGTATATTGTACCCCACCGCTTGATTAATGGCAGTATCCAGGCCCTTCTGGGCCTATCCATTGTTTCAAAAAAAATCGTGTATAGTTTTTTGTTCTTGATTTAATATTTTTAGTAATTTTTATGACATTTATATTTTCTGTTTCATTTTTTGCTCGGTATGGTAAGATCAATTTTGTATGGAACACTATCTTAACATGTATATAAAATGAAATATATTTTTTCGATACAATGTTTAAAGTTAGATTCAGCGAAAAGAATTTTTTATTATTACCTAACCAGTTATGCCCTTTTGTACAAAATAATTTAAATGGTATGTACACCGATGCGTTTTCTTGAGTGTGTGTACAAATAGACAGGAATGATACAGAAGCAAAAGTGATTTTGTTAATAAGTTGTTGTTTCCCTCGTATTTTTATGGTGCATACATATAGCTAAAAGGAAAGATATCTTACCTCTCGAAGAATTACAACTCCACCTCACACAATATGTAGAGCATATAACCAATATAGTGATAAATTAAAATGATATTTTAACACTTTTAAAAGTGTATGAAATACCTAAATGGTACTTTGGTTCGTCGGAATCAACATGATTTATGGCTGTTTCCGTCGGCACAAACTAACCTCTAGATTTCTATTCATAAGATTATATGTAAAAGTACACAAAGCATTTTAATCAATGACAATAATGAAATTTTGTGTTGAGTTACATGGTGGAGTTTTCCTAAAATGATTTTTCACACTATTCAATGACTACGTTTTCTTTATTCTTAAAAATGAATATGAATGGCCTAGAAAATAGTTTGTTTTGTATTCCAAGATGTTTTCACAATTCTAGCAAGATGTTAATAAACTTATGAGTTCAGTTTACTTCCTATTATATAAATGAAATAAACATGTTCTTTATGTATCACTAATGTTGATATAAATGAATATTGCAACTACTTTGATTTAGAGAAGCGTTACATTTATTCCTACTAGATAAATGCACGTGAGTTGCTACGAATTGATCGTTCAATTGTTATGTTTCTTAGCAACATGTGATAAAAATTAGTGTATTCGTATCTCTCTCTCTCTTCCCTTTCAACATGACTGCCGTTCTCATGCTAGGGATAAAACAATGAAAATCCATTCAATTTTTATGTTCTCCCTAAAAGCCATTAATAGTAGAGTGCACATTGAAGCATGAACCGAATGTGTAAAAGGTTCGTGCAAAAGAAATCCTTCAAACTCGGTGAACTAGTTTCAAATTATAAAATACAATATTGCAACTTATGCTAAGAGAGCTTTACCTAATTACCAATAATTGTTGCCATAGACATAATCTAATCCAATGTATAATTGGCATATGTGCACTTTCGATGTGCCGAGAGCGTTGCATTGTTGTGCGTGGACATACATGTTCTTGCTAGAGTGAACATTATTGATATTGTATTGTGCTATTTATTAGCTATAAGATGGCAATCTCTTTTCAAAGTTAGTTGCCACTATATAAATATTCAGAATAATGATCTACCATTGTTAGATGTGAAGGATGCACGCGTAAACCGCTGCATATTAATCTCAGTACTTCATATCTTAGGCAGGAAATTGCAAGATTGTTACCTGGGACGCAACTTTATCAACTGATTTCTAAGACAACCATGATTTCTTTTTCAAACCCAATTAATTGTCCATGTTTTATTTTAAAAAGGACAAAATTAATTAGGTCGGTATCTTGTCATTAGTTGCATCTACAAACGCCTACATCTTATAGAAGTGAAAGAAAAGAAAGCAGTTATACAGATCAGTAAGGGGGGAAGAAGCTATACTTCCGATTGATATATTTTGTACTCATTTCCACCATTCACATATGGCACTGGCAGCATCTCAGCCTCCAGTGTAGGGGTGCGCACCTTTGCTTTGTTCTCGAAGTCATCCAACTCCACTTCATCCACAATGATGGGAAGAGGCTTAGCAAGATGCACATGGCTGCGTGTATGGCACCATCATGAAGTTAACGTTGTTAAGCGGATAGCGAGGGAAGTATCCGCGGTGAGCATGACTAGAGGTCCTTGACCCTGTAGCGGACGGCGGGGTCGAGGTAGCGGTTAATCATCGGGTGCTCATGACCTTTGGTGGAGATCTCAATGACAAGGAAGTAGCGATCGAGGTACCCATGCACCCTTGGTATTGAGAATTTGGGTATAAAATAAGTTGTAGCCTCACAAAATCGATGATGACGTCATGTTCATGTATCCCTGCGATGTCTCGTAGATTCAAGGAAGCTCAACCGTGAGCGAGCCACCGGCGTCTCCAACTTATATTATTGGTGATTGATGGTTGTAAAATACAATCATGTATCTCTACATTTAAAACATATTTTTGTCAAGTATTTGATGAAATATATCTCTATCCTTTCCACTAATGATTAATTATTGTATAGATGCGCAAATCTCTTTCTTGATCTATCTCCCTACAGAATTGAACATTTTTATGATCAAATTTAGAGCAATTAATGGACAACTATGAGTTTCCAATACTTCCAAGTCAAAGGGGCCTCGAAGGAGGTGTCTAGAAGGTTTAACGAGCACCAGTACGAGAAGGTCCTGCCAGTACGGCCTTCCAGAAGCTCTATCGAGTTAAACCCTACAACTTTCGTGAAATGAGCTATATAAGAATCGGCCCACAACTGCCAAAAGAGAGACTACCATTATGTAGAACACATCTAACGTCATTTGCATCTGAGGAGAGGACATCCCATCTTGACCACCATAGCCACAAATCCTCTCCATCCTCCATCTCCACTCCATAGCCATAGTCTTCTACTTGTAATCTTGATCTCATCACGATTGGATGCATTGTAAGACTAGTTGTTATCATCCATTTGAGAATTTTCAATACAATGTTTATGATTGATCTAATAATGTTTGAATAGTCCTCATGGGCTGGGGGTTGAGGCATAGCCTTATTATGTGCAATTTCTAACACCATGGGATATTGTGTTGTGATTTGATATTAGATATATCCTTTTGTATTCTTGTCTTTTGTCTCGGTCCAAGGACTTGTCAAGTACCCAAGACCCCGAGGATAGATCTAGGTAATAAGGTGAGATGAGTGGTGATCATTGATGAGTGCATTGTTGAAGAATATTTATTTTATGTTTTTGCATAACTAGTAGTAGGTTTTTGGTATTTTACGACGCTCGCGCGCACCTTTTCTGCATGTTTTCACAAGATCCCAAAATATTGAGGCATTGATGAATATATCACTTTGAGCTATCATATTGGACAAAATATGATATTTCTGAAGTAATAAAAGTCATTATTATGATTTATCACGCACCTGGAAGAAAAGCTATCACGCGGAGAAGCTACTAAAGCATTAACGAGTGTCGGTACGGGCGGACCCTTCTTGTACTATGCGCCCATACCATGTGGCAGATGCTTCGTCTCGTTAAATACTTTCACCACGCAAAGACGGATCTGAGATCCGACAGTTAGAGCCACCAGAACACGCAGAAACCTTGCCTCTAGAAGGGATTTGGAGGGGGAACTTGTAGATGGCATAATCCTTGCTCCTACACGGATCATCGGAGGCCGAGACATCATATCCATCATCATCAACCATTGCATCTTCATCACCATCACCATTCCAATCTCTATTACCTCCCATCTTGTTGTGATTCCAATTACCATTGTGGATGTGCACTTGTTATCATTCTTGTACTCATATGCAACTCATATACTCATGATGATGTTATTGATTGCCTCTATGTATGAGTATTTTACCTTGTTCTTCGGGAGAGATGGATAAACCCTAGCAACATTATGATGTGAAATAAAGATGATCTATAATTTCAGTTTATGAGCATGTATTAGTTTTCTCTCTAGATATTATGTGAAGTGCACCGTGTAATATTTGCCTCTGGGACTAGAGAGGGAACTATCTTTGGTCATGTGGTAGTAAGTATGGTGATAAGTTACATAACATGTCAGCTTGCTATTCATGTGGGGAACGGGTCGGGATTAGAAGGTATTCATTAAGCTCATATCAATATCCATGGGGAAACCCTTAATTATGATGGATCGGAGTGGCTTGATTACGACCATTGTAGTCGTTATTAGGGATGACATAACGGTGACTTTATGTGATCATATTATTGTGGAGATCTTCCCATATATGCACATGAAGGGCGATATAGGTTTATCCTAATCATAAATAGTACCAATACTAGTGGTGGTTGATACGTTGCAAACGTATCTATAATTTTTGATGTTCCATGCTTGTTTTATATCTACTTTCTTATGTTTTGTCCACACTTTGGAATATTTTTATACACTTTCAGGGACTAACCTACTAACAAGATGCCACAGTGCCAATTGGCTGTTTTCTGCTATTTTTGGTTCCAGAAAATCCAGAAAATGAATATTCTCGGAATTGGATGGGACAAAAGCCAAAGTCAATATTTCACCGAGGAGAACACAGAGCCAGAAGACAAGACAGAGAGGAGCCAGGGGCTGGCCACACCACCTGGCTGTGCTGCTAGGCCTGGCCTGGGGGTGGTGTGGGCCTCTGGTACTCCACCGACCTCGCCCTTTCGCCTATAAGAAGCCTCCGATACAGAAACCCTAAGTACCCGATCAAAATTCCACGAAAGAGTCTGTAGCCGCCGCCAACTCCATCCCTAGATGGGGAGGGATCTGAAGCTCTTCCTAGCACCCTGCCCAAGGGGAGATATCACCTTGGAGGCCTTCTTCATCACCATGCCTGCCTCCAGTGTGATGCGTGAGTAGTTCATCCCTGGACTACAGGTCCATGTAGAAGCTAGATGGTTGGTTCTTCTCCTTTGCGCTGCCATGTTTAGATCTTGTGAGCTCCGTTCATGATCAAGATCATCTATTTGTAATCATACATGTTGTGTTTGCGGAGATCCGATGGATATTGAGATGCTACTTCAGATTGATTATTGATTCTATCATGTATTTGTTATTTGTGATCTTGCATGCTTTCCAATGTTAGTAGCTATCTTGGCCGAGTAGATGTTAGCAACTCCAAGAGGGAGTATTTATGCTCGATAGTGGATTCATGCCTCTAGTAATCTGGGGAAGTGACAGAAATCTCTAAGGTACTACATGTGTTGTTGCTATTAGGGAGAAAACATCAATCCTTTGTTCATAGAACAATCGTATTGTTTACTTTACATACTTTGCTTAATGCAATTATCTGTTGCTTGCAACTTAATACTAGAGGGGGTTCGGATGATAACCTGAAGGTGGATATTAGTCATAGATGCAGTTGGATTACGGTCTATGTATAATGTTGTAATTCCCAATCAAATCTCATAGGAGTCAAGATGATTAGTATATGCACGTATGCTTTCTCGATGTTTGTCAATTGCCCCGCTGTAATTTATTCACCCAACATGTCGTTTATCTTAAGGAAAATCACCACTGGTGAACTATGGACCCCGGTCCTCTCTTTTATCATCAATCTACAACCTACTATTTACTATTTTCTGTTTACTTTCTGTAAGCAATTACTATCTTCCAGACAATACGTTTAATCTTTTTTTTCCAGCAAAACTGGTGAGATTGACAACCTCACTGTAAGTTGGGGCAAAGTTATGTGGTTGCGTTGTGCGGGATTCCAAGTTGGAAACACACCTTGGAGGTGTTTCTTGCTCCTACTGGTTCGATAACCTTGGTTTCATAACTGAGGGAAAACTTGTTGTTGTGCTCATCATACCTTCCCTTTGGGGTTCCCCAACGAGCTCGAATATATTTTGAGCCATCAAGCTATTTTTCTGGCGCCGTTGCCGGGGAGTCAAGGACATCTTCACAAGGGGAGTCCCTCATAACCAATCTCTTTACTTTGTTTTATTTGTTTTGCTTAGTTTATTTCTGCTTTGTTTGCTTGTTTCTTTATCAAAAACACACAAAAAATAGTTGTACTAGTTTGCTTTCTTTATCAAAAACAAAAAAATTGTTTCCTCATTCTTAGCTCACCATGTTGATCCCCAAGTTCACCCTAAAATACCTTGCAATAGGTAGTGGCTCTATAATTGGAAAATATAATATTGAATAATTCTTTAATCATGGTAGTAAGCATGAGGATATTGAGGATAGATCCCTTGCAGAACTTGCTCCAAATTATGAAATTGCTGCAGCTTCTTTAGTTCACATGTTGGAAGCTAGGTTTGTTCACCTTAACCCCATAATGCAAGTAATGTTTCTTAAACTTAAAGAAATTGAGGACCCTAAAAAGAGAGATTTTATTCTGGAAACCTTGCTTAAAGAATTCTATGACGTTGCTAAGGAAGCTAGAAAAGTCTTTGATCATTTTAATATGCTAGGCTCATGTGTAGATGTTATTGGTATACGAGAAAAGATGTACAAAACCGAACATAATGGGAAGGGAATTAAGATACCAATACCTTTTAAACTTGTAGGAATGCATGAAGCCTTAGAAAAGAATTTTGATTGGATTGTTCCTAAAAACCCGTTTGATGAAAATAGTGAACCCAAGAGCATTGAGAGAGGATCCTCTAGAAATTATTTGGATGAGATACCTTTCCTTGTTGAAGATATTTTTGGTATTAATCTTAATTCTTCTTCATTTGAGAATACTTGATTCTTTTTCTTGCTTCTTATGCCTAACTTAAAGGCGTTAAAGAAAAGTACTTATTGGGAGATAACCTAAAAGTTTTAGTTGAGTCTTGGAAATTATTGCTTCAGTAATAACCTCTCCTTATCATTTTTGTGTGGTTTTTGTGCCAAGAATAACCTCTAATGAGAGAGAAGTAATGCTTGGGAAAGTTGCTGTCCCGATACAGATTTTTGTGCTTCGCTGTAAAAATTCGTGAAAAACTCTGTATGTCGGTTTGAGCTGTAATTTTTTGTGCTTCTGCCCCAGGTTATTATACAACTTCCGTTAGTTCAACACTTTTCAATTTGAGCAACAGTAGGTCTTCGAAAAAATCGGTTTCTACCTGCTGGTCTGTTTGACAGATTTCTGCCATTATTTGCATTTGCTTCTTATTGATTCCTTTTTGGGTTCTTTTTGGGAAATTGAGCTTTTTGAGGGAATTGCTACAATAGCTTTTGTCTTTACTGAAAGCTATGCTATTTTAAACCTAAAACCCCAAAGGTCTATTATCTTTTGAATACACTAATGTTGCTAATGAAGATTGTGTGAAATTTTGTATGAAAGAAAAAATTTAGGTGTAAGGGAAGAATGATGTAATGAGATGGAGAATGGACAAAAGCTAAATCTTGGGGATGCCACCCCGTGTCACCCCAAGAAATATTCAAGAAGTACAAGTGCCAAAGCTTGGGGATGCCCAAGGCATCCCCTTCTTCATCAATAAATTTTTTAGGTTTCTTCAAAACACTTCATTTTTATTGTTTCATGCACAGTTGTATTGCTCTTGGAGCATCTTTGTTTTTGTTTTTAGTTTTCGTTTGCTTATTTTGCTTGAATAAATTGGTTGGACCCCCTCATTCATGCATTAGTTTTCAAATAAAGTTGATTTGGATGGGAAAAGAGTAGGAAAGTTCATGCTTTTGGTAAAAAGGAGTTTGTTTTTGACTGTGGCCTAGACTTTATCATGTCATGCTTGATATTTTTTTGGCTTTATGATTAGTGATTATTGATGTAGCATGATATGTTATAAACAATTTAGATTGCTTAATGTGCCTTGAAAGAATCATGCGTTGTTTTAGCATATTAAAGCATGATATTGTGGTATTCTCCTTTAATGCTTTATTTGGGTTGACTTGGCGCATGCTCACACCATGGTAAGACTATACCAAGTCACCATAGCCTCTATGATCATTTAGTTTTCTACTTGTAATATCACTTTATGCTTTAATTAATGATGGTTTGTCGCTTTGCATGATTATGGCCATTATTGCTCTCTTAGTTGGTCGCTCCCAGTCTTTTGCTAGCCTCCATACCAAGTATGAGTTCCACTCATGCATCCAACTCCAAATAAAACCAAGTTATTCCAAAGAGTCCACCATACTTACCTATTAGCATTTGCTATTCCATGTATATTCATGTTTTTATCTACCTTCCGAATTAAACTTGATATGTGAAAATTAGTGATTAAAGCTGTCACGAACTTGATGGCACACTTTAATTTTCTTGCCCCTAATAAACTTGAACCATTGTGTCATCTATGTTGTATATGCTTGCACTTATATGTTGGGAATTAGCAGAACCATGCTGTCATGGGGAACGCTTTCAACATTGCACTTGTACATTGTACCCAGTTGATATCATGCTCTTTTGTTTATGGATGTCGTCGGTGTGAAATGAAAGGGGAGCTTGTAAGTCCATGGAGTTATGTATGTGTGTTAGAGAAACGCCTGGGCTGCTAGCCTAAGCCATGCCTAATCATGGTGGAAACTTGCAGCATCACCGTAGTGAGCAATCTATGAAGCATTCTTCTTATTAAAAAAAGAGATAGAGATTGAGAAAAAGAGAAGAAAAAAAAGAGATGAGAAAAGAGGAAAGAGAAAAAAAAGCACCATTTTCCCATGGTAAATAAGAAGATTGTTGAGATGCTCATTGTCCGCTTGCCTTGTCATTTTGATTATGCGATAGCTCCTGTATCATGTGCAAGGGGTACCCTGTTGGCGGTTCTCTATGATACACATGTACTTACTATGATAAGAACTTATCAGTAACTAAACTTGAGTAGCATGAGGAGCGGCCCTCGTATTCGAGGGACATGAGATTGCCAACTTATACTTTGTCAAGCATATATTCCATAGTTTGTTCACTTTAACCTTAATCACTTCAAGATGCTTATGATAGGGGCAATGAGAGCTAAAAGCTAATAAGTACCATAATTTTTGGAAGCTCTTTATGAGACTTGAATCCCTGCTTCCTTCTATGAAGGCCTTTCTTTTACTTTTCTGTTGAGTCTCCATCTTCTATCTTTAGGCACCTATTAAGAGAGCATAGTGGCCGTTCTTAGTTTCCCAAGACTTGTTGATTGATGCATAACTTTGATATTGCTTGTTCTTAAACTATTTGTATCTAGTCACCCTTATGAACTTTGAAGGTGTCCTATGTATTTATGTTTTGCTACACTATGAGGGACAAGCTGAATACCATTCTTATTATGTTTTCTATATGTGAAACAAACAAACGTCTTTCAAAGCATTGTTATTCATGAATATTTTGTTTTACCTTTTCATGTTACCACATAGTTGCTATGTCTTATTGTTAGAACTATATCTTTGATGCTATGTTAAAGTACTATGATCCCAACTATCAATGTTTTACAAATACTTTGATCAAGATTATGATGGTGCATGTCACCTCAAAAATTGTTCTTTTTTTTATCACTTACCTACTCGAGAGCTTGGGGATGTTGATACGTTGCAAACGTATCTATAATTTTTGATGTTCCATGCTTGTTTTATATCTACTTTCTTATGTTTTGTCCACACTTTCGAGTATTTTTAAACACTTTTTGGGACTAACCTATTAACAAGATGCCATAGTGCCAGTTGCCTATTTTCTGCTGTTTTTGGTTCCAGAAAAGCCAGAAAATAAATATTCCCGGAATCGGACGGGACAAAAGACAAAGTCAATATTTCACCGAGGGGAACACGGAGCCAGAAGACGAGATGGAGAGGTGCCAGGGGCTGGCCACACCACCTGGCCGCGCGGCTACGCCTGGCTCGCGCCTGGGGGTGGTGTGGGTCCCTGGTACTCCACCGACCTCGCCCTTTCGCCTGTAAGAATCCTTCGATACAGAAACCCTAAGTACCTGATCAAAATTCCACGAAAGAGTCTGTAGCCACCACCATCTCCATCCCTAGATCGGGAGGGATCTGAATCTCTTCCCGACACCCTTCCCGAGGGGAGAGATCACCCTGGAGGCCTTCTTCATCACCATGCCTACCTCCGGTGTGATGCGTGAGTAGTTCATCCCTAGACTATGGGTCCATGTAGTAGCTAGATGGTTGGTTCTTCTCCGTTGTGCTACCATGTTTAGATCTTGTGAACTCGGTTCATGTTCAAGATCATCTATTTGTAATCATACATGTTGTGTTTGCGGGGATCCGATGGATATTGAGATGCTATTTCAGATTGATTATTGATTCTATCATGTCTTTGTTATTTGTGATCTTGCATGCTTTCCGTTGTTAGTAGCTATCTTGGCCGAGTAGATGCTAGCAACTCCAAGAGGGAGTATTTATGCTTGATAGTGGGTTCATGCCTCTAGTAATCCGGGGAAGTGACAGAAATCTCTAAGGTACTAGATGTGCTATTGCTACTAGGGAGAAAACAATAATCCTTTGTTCATATAATAATCGTATTGTTTACTTTACACACTTTGCTTAATGCAATTATATATTGCTTGCAACTTAATACTGAAGGGGGTTCAGATGATAACCTGAAGGTGGATTATTAGTCATAGATGCAGTTGGATTACGGTTTATGTATAATGTTGTAATACCCAATCAAATCTCAAAGGAGTCAAGATGATTAGTATATTCATGTATGCTTTCTCGATGTTTTTCAATTGCCCCGTTGTAATTTTTTCACCCAACATGTCATCTATCTTAAGGAGAATCACCACTAGTGAACTATGGATCCCGGTCATGTCTTTTACCACCAATCTACGATCTACTATTTACTGTTTTGTGTTTACTTTCTACAAGCAATTACTATCTTCCACACAATAGTTTAATCCTTTGTTTTCAGAAAAACCGGTGAGATTGACAACCTCACTGTAAGTTGGGGGCAAAGTTCTGTGGTTGTGTTGTGCATGATTCCAAGTTGGAAACAACACCTTGGAGGTGTTTCCTTTCTCCTACTGGTTCGATAACCTTGGTTTCATACTGAGGGAAAACTTCTTGTTGTGCTCATCATACCTTCCTCTTAGGGTTCCCCAACGAGCTCGAATATATTTTGAGCCATCATTGGATCATATACTCCCTCAGAACGATTTAGCCCTCTTGTAGTTTAATTCTCTACTTCGTGGATGTTTATTGTTTTGCATTGTTTAGTTTTAATATTTAATCGCACACAAACACAACTCTCTCTCCAAACACTTTAGTCTAGAATCAAAGACAACTTCTAAGTATTCTTTGGTAAAAGGTAATTAGAGGCATAAATACCTCTACCATTAGCTCTCCATGGTTTGTTACTCTTCCTTCAAAACTAGATACATAGTGTTTGTGCTCTTGCAGTCATCAAGGTATTTTCTAACGCTGTTGCCGGGGAGCTAAGCGCTTTTGGTCTCTGCCTTTAGTTACTTATTTATTATCATTGTTGTACTAAAAGTTGTTTACCAATTATAGGTGAACACCATGGAAGAATATAAACATATGATACAATTTGAAGCTGTGAAGAACTCCAGTCCACCAATAAACGCCTATCGGAAAACAAGCTACTGCATCAACCCTGATGGGTATGATATTAATCCTATGATGTTGGATCTGCTGCATGGTAAAAGGTTTGCAGGGGTGCTGACTCGTAGTTGATGTAGAGCTCGTTGGGAACCCCAAGAGGAAGGTATGATGAGCACAGCAGTAAGTTTTCCCTCAGTTATGAAACCAAGGTTTAATCGAACCAGTAGGATCAAGGAAACACCCCAAAGGTGTTACTAGCTGAGCGTTGGCAGGGCGCACTACCGGTGCTAGTAGCAACGTGGAGACCTGCACAACACAACCACAGAACTTTGTCCCCAACTTGCGATGAGGTTGTCAATCTCACCGTGTTTTGCGGAAAACAAAGGATTAAACGTATCGAATGGAAAGAAGTAAAAGTTTGCAGAAAGTAAACACAAAGTAGTAAAAGATTGTAGATTGTATGTAAAGTAAAAGGACCGAGATCCATAGTTCACTAGAAGTGGCTCTCCTTACATAGACAACATGCTGGGTGAACAAATTACAGCGGGGCAATTGTCAAACACCGAGAAAGCAATACATGCATATACTAATCATCTTGACTCCTCTGAGACTTGATTGGGCATTACTACATAATACATAGACCGCCATCTAACTGCATCTATGACTAATAATCCACCTTCAGGTTATCATCCGAACCCCCTCCAATATTAAGTTGCAAGCCATGGATTATTGCTTTACGAACTGCATGTAAAGTAAACAATACGATTGTTCTATGAACAAAGGATTGTTGTTTTCTCCCTAGTAGCAACAACACATCTAGTACCTTAGAGATTTCTATCACTTCCCCAGATTACCAAAGGCATGAACCCACTATCGAGCATAAATACTAACTCTTGGAGTTGCTAGCATCTACTTGGCCAAGATAGCTACTAACAACGGAAAGCATGCAAGATCTCAAATAACAAAGACATGATAGAATCAATAATCAATCTGAAATAGCATCTCAATATGCATCGGATCCCTGCAAATACAACATGTATGAATTACAAATAGATGATCTTGATCATGAACGGAGCTCACAAGATCTAAACATGAAAGCACAAAGGAGGAGAAACCAGCCATCTAGCTACTACATGGATCCGTAGTCCAAGGATGAACTACTCACGCATCACACCGGAGGCTTGCATGGTGATGAAGAAGGCCTCCAGGGTGAATTCCCCTCTCCGGCAGGGCGCCGGGAAGAGCTTTAGATCCCTCTCGATCTAGGGATGGAGATGACGGCGGCTACATACTCTTTCGTGAATTTTTGATCGGGTACTTAGGGTTTTCGTCCCGAGGGCAACTTATAGGCGGAAGGAGAGGTCGAGGGGGTGCCAAGGCTAGCCTCACCACCCCCTAGCGCGGGCCAGGCCTGGCCGCACGGCCAGGTGGTGTGGTGGCTCCCTGGCCCTTCTGCGTCTCGTATTCTGGCACTTGATCCCTTCCGAAAAAATAGGCACTTTGGCTTTTGTCCCGTCCAATTCCGAGAATATTCATTTTTTGACTTTTCTAGAACCAAAAACAGCAGAAAACAGGCAGCTAGCACTGTGGCTCTTGTTAATAGGTTAGTCCAAGAAATCATATGAAAAGTACTCCAAGTTGGAACAAAACACAAGAAAGTGGTTAAAACCAAGCATGGAACATCAAAAATTATAGATACATTTGCAATGTATCAACATCCCCAAGCTTAACTCATGCTCGTCCTCGAGTATGTAAGTGATAAAAAAAGAAATAATTTTTGAGGTGACATGCACCATCATAAACTTGATCAAAGTATTTGCAAAACTCAAAGCTGGGATCATAGTACTTCAATCATAACATGAAAGACAAAGTTCTAGCAATAGGCAAAGAAACTATGATGCAACATAAAAAGGTACAAACAAAAGATTCATGAATAACATGCCTTGCAAGATGTTTGTTTGTTTCACATAAAGAAAACATAGCATAATAGTATTCAGCTTGTCCCTCAATAGAGTAGCAAATATAAATGCATAAGACACCTTCAAAGTTCATAAGAGTGACTAGATACAATAGTTTAAAACAAGCAATATCAAGTTATGCATCAATCAACTAGTCTTGGGACAATGCACATAGAACTAAGAATGGCCACTATGCTCTCAAAGTAGGTGCATAAAGATAGAAGGTGGAGACTCAATATAATGATGGAAGAAAAGCCTTTTGTAAAAGAAAGTAGGGATTCAAGTCTCATAAAGAGCTTCCAAAAATTATGGTACTTATAGCTTTCAGCTCTCATTGCCCCTATCATAAGCATCTTGAAAGTGATTAAGGTTAAAGTGACACAACTAAGAGGATATGCTTGACAAGTTATAAACCGAAATCTCATGCCCCTTACTTATGAAGACCGATCCTCATGCTACTCAACTTTAGTCACGAGTAAGCTCTTATCATTGTAAGTATATGTGTATCATTAAGAACCGCCAACGGGGTACCCCTTGCACATGATACGGGTGCTTTACCATAATCAAAATGATAAGGCAAGCAGACAATGAGCATCTCAGCGACCTTTTTATTTGCTATTTGCATAAGTTTTTATTGAGGATGCTTCATAGAGTGCTCATTATGGTGATGCTGCAAGTTTCCACCATGATTAGGCATGGCTTAGGCTAGCGGCCAAGGCGTTTCTCTAACACATATACAAACTCCATGATCTTACAAGTTCCACATTTATTTCACACCGCCGGGATCCGTAAGCAAAAGAACATGATATCAACGGGGTACAAAGTACAAGTGCGATGTTGAAAGCGTTCCCCATGAAACATGGTTCTGCTAATTTCAACTTATAAAGCGCAAGCATATACACAACAAAGAAGGACCCAATGGTTCAAGTTTATTAGAGGCAATAAAGTAAAGTGTGCCATCAAGTTCGTGAGAGCTTTAATCACTAGTTTTCTCATAACAAGTGAAAGATAAACAAAAGCATGAATATACTTGGAATAGGATAAGATAGTAGGTAGGTATGGTGGACACTTTGGAATAACTTGGTTTAGGGAGTTGGATGCATGAGTGGAACTCATACTTGGTGGTGGAGGCTAGCAAAAGACTGGGAGCGACAAACTAATAGAGCAATAATGGCCATAATCATGCAGAGCGACAAAACATCATTGATCAAAGCATAAAGTGATACCGCAAGTTGAAAAATAAAGGATCATAAAGGCTATGGTGACTTGAGATAGTCATAACATGGTGTGAGCATGTGCCAAGTCAACCCAAATAAAGCATCAAAGGAGAATACCACTATACTATGCTTTAATATGCTAAAACAACGCATGATTCATCCAAGGCACATTAAGCAATCTCAATTGTTTATAACAAGTAATGCTACAACAAAGAATAGTAAGCATAAAGCTAAAACAATATCAAGCATGGCATGACAAAGCATAGGCCACAGACAAAAACGAGCTCTTTTTACCACATAAGCATGAACTTTCCTACTCTTTTCCAAACCAAACCAAACTATTTGCAAACCAAAGTATGAAAGAGGGGGTCCAACCAATTTATTCAGAACACTAAGCAAACCAAGCAAACTAAAAACCAAAACAAAAACGAAAAAGAATACGCTCCAAGAAAAACACAACTGTGCATGAAACAATAAAAATGAAGCGTTTGGAAGAAACCTGGGATTTTTATTGATGAAGAAGGGGATGCCTTGGGCATCCCCAAGCTTTGACGCTTGTAATTCTTGGATATTTCTTGGGGTGACACGCGTGGCATCCCCAAGCTTGAGCTTTAGTCCATCATTCATCTCATTACTCATTCCTTCCATACACCTGAAATTTTTCCTTCATACAAAACTTCACACAATCTCACTAGCAACATTAGTGCACTTAAGATAAATAAGTCTCAAGGTTAAGTTCTAACACCAAATAAACTTCCATTAGAACACTAGATACTGTAGAAATTTCCTCAAAAAGCTCAATTACCCAAAGGAACTCAAGAAGGAACTAACAAGAAGCAAATGCAGAAAATGGAAGAAATCTGTCAAAACAGGCCAGCATGTAAAGACAAAAATTTTCGAAAGCCTTCTCTTGCTCAAATGAAAAAGTTTTGAACTAACTAAAGTTAGATAACAACCTGGGGCAGAATCACAAAAAATTACAGCTCAATCCGACGTACAGAGACCTCTTAGGAAATTTTACGGTGAAGCACAGAAATTTGTTTCGGGACAGCAACTTTCCCAATCATTACTTCTCTCTCATTAGAGGTTACTCTTGGCACAAAAAGGAAATAAAAAGTATAAGGAGGGGTTATTACAGAGGTAATAACTTCCAAGACTCAACTAAAACTCTTGGGTTATCTCCCAACAAGTACTTTTCTTTAACGCCTTTAAGTTAGGCATAAGAAGCAAAGAAAGAATCAAGTATTCTCAAATGAAGAAGCATTAAGACCAAATTTTGTTTTCGTAGGAGAGGCAAAATAAATCTTTTCTCTCTTTTTAGGGAAGTTTTCTATACCTTTCTTGAGTGGGAGTTGATATTTAATGGTGCCTTCTTTCATATCAATGATGACACCAACGGTTCTAAGAAAAGGTCTTCCCAAAGTAATAGGACAAGAAGCATTGTATTCAACATCCAAAACATAGAAATCAACGGGGACATAGGAATCGTTAACCATAATAATAACATCATTAAGACTCCCCATGAGTTTCTTTTTAGCATTGGCATCAAGTGGGACATTCAAATAACAATCTTCAAGAGGAGGCAAATCAAGCATATCATAAATCCTTCTAGGCATAATAGAAACACTACTATCAAGATCACACAAAGCTTTGAAATCAAAGTCATTCACTTTCATATTAATGATGGGTTCCCAACCATCTTCTTGCTTTATAGGAATAGAAGCTTTATGTTTCATCTTTTCTTCTTTAATCTTTATGAGAGCATCAGTAATGTGTTTTGTAAAAGCCATGTTCATAGCACTAGCATTAGGACTTTTAGCAAGCTTTTGTAGGAACTTAATAACTTCAGAGATATTGCAACCATCAAGATCAAAATCAACTTTATCATCTAAAGTGGTAGAACTATTACTAGCCTCAACACTCGTGGTGGTAATAGTAGAAACACTAATGTTTCTAGCAATTTCATCTTCTCTTTCCCACTTAGCATGTAATTCAGCTAATAGTCTAACATTTTCATCAATTCTTACTTCTATAGCATTAGTAGTTGCAAAGGGATTCTCATTAGTTTCGGGTTTAGCAGCCATTTTATTCAAAGTAGATTGAGCTTCCGCCAAAGATGCTATATTTCTTTCAGCATTAGAGAGTTTTTCCTCAATAGTTTTATTGAAAGCAGTTTGTTTACTAATAAACTCTTTAAGCATAACTTCAAGTTCAGAGGGAGCACTCTTATTATTGTTGTAAGAATTTCCATAAGCATTACCATTGTTGGGAGGATATGGCTTATAATTGTTGTTACCAAAATTGTTCCTATAAGCATTATTACCATAAGCATTGTTGCCAAAGTTGTTATTTCTTATGAAGTTCACATCAACTTGCTCTTCTTGAGCAACCAAAGAGGCTAAAGGAACATTATTTGGATCAATATGGGCTTTTCCATTAACAAGCATAGACATAATAATATCAATCTTATCACTCAGGGAGGAGGTTTCTTCAACAGAATTTACCTTCTTACCTTGTGGAGCTCTCTCAGTGTGCCATTCAGAATAATTAACCATCATATTATCCAAAAGTTTTGTTGCAGCACCCAAAGTGATGGTCATAAAGGTACCTCCAGCTGCTGAATCCAATGGGTTCCTTGAAGAATAGTTCAATCCTGCATAAAAAGTTTGGATGATCATCCAAGCAGTCAGTCCATGAGTGGGACAATTCTTTACCAAAGATTTCATTCTTTCCCAAGCTTGAGCAACATGCTCATTATCAAGTTGTTTAAACTTCATTATTTCACTTCTCATGGATATAATCTTAGTAGGAGGATAGTATTTTTCCAATAAAAGCATCTTTGCACTTAGTCCAAGAATCAATACTATTCCTAGTTAAGGAATTCAACCATTCTTTAGCTTTTCCTCTCAAAGAGAAAGGAAACAATTTCAGTTTAATAATATCACCATCTATATCCCTTTGCTTTTGCATCTCACAAAGTGCAACAAAGTTATTTAGATGGGAAGCAGCATCTTCATTACCAATACCAGAAAATTGTTCTCTCATAACAAGATTGAGCAAAGCAGGTTTTATCTCAAAGAAAGTATTCTCAGCCACATGTGGAGCAATAGGTGTGCTCATAAAATCATTGTTGTTGGTGCTAGTGAAGTCACACAACTTAGTGTTTTCAAGAGTAGTCATTTTATTGGGTTTTCAAATAAGAAAGCAAACAAATAAACTAATTTTTTTGTGTTTTTAAAGAACCAAAACAAGCAAACTAAGCAAAAAGAAACTAAGCAAAACAAAAACAACAAAGTAAAGAGATTGGTTGTGAGGGACTCCCCTTGTGAAGATGTCCTTGACTCCCCGGCAACGGCGCCAGAAAAAATCTTGCTGACTCGTAGTTGATGTAGAGCTTGTTGGGAACCCCAAGAGGAAGGTATGATGAGCACAGCAGTAAGTTTTCCCTCAGTTATGAAACCAAGGTTTAATCGAACCAGTAGGAGCAAGGAAACACCCCAAAGGTGTTACTAGCTGAGCTTTGGCAGGGCGCACTACCGGTGCTAGTAGCAATGTGGAGACCTGCACAACACAACCACAGAACATTGTCCCCAAGTTGCCATGAGGTTGTCAATCTCACCGTGTTTTACGGAAAACAAAGGATTAAACGTATCGAATGGAAAGAAGTAAAATTTTGCAGAAAGTAAACACAAAGTAGTAAAAGATTGTAGATTGTATGTAAAGTAAAAGGACCGGGATCCATAGTTCACTAGAGGTGGCTCTCCTTAGATAGACAACACGCTGGGTGAAAAAATTACAGCGGGGCAATTGACAAACACCGAGAAAGCAATACATGCATATACTAATCATCTTGACTCCTCTGAGACTTGATTGGGCATTACTACATAATACATAGACCGCCATAAAACCGCATCTATGACTAATAATCCACCTTCAGGTTATCATCTGAACCCCCTCCAGTATTAAGTTGCTAGCAACAGATTATTGCTTTATGAACTACGTGTAAAGTAAACAATACGATTGTTCTATGAACAAAGGATTGTTGTTTTCTCCCTAGTAGCAATAGCACATCTACTACCTTAGAGATTTCTGTCACTTCCCCAAATTACCAGAGGCATGAACCCACTATCGAGCATAAATACTAACTCTTGGAGTTGCTAGCATCTACTTGGCCAAGATAGCTACTAACAACGGAAAGCATGCAAGATCTCAAATAACAAAGACATGATAGAATCAATAATCAATCTGAAATAGCATCTCAATATCCATCGGATCCCCGCAAATACAACATGTATGAATTACAAATAGATGATCTTGATCATGAACGGAGCTCACAAGATCTAAACATGAAAGCACAAAGGAGGAGAAACCAGCCATCTAGCTACTACATAGATCCGTAGTCCAAGGATGAACTACTCACGCATCACACCGGAGGCTTGCATGGTGATGAAGAAGGCCTCCAGGGTGAATTCCCCTCTCCGGCAGGGTGCCGGGAAGAGCTTTAGATCCCTCCCGATCTAGGGATGGAGATGACGGCGGCTACATACTCTTTCGTGGATTTTTGATCGGGTACTTAGGTTTTTCGTCCCGAGGGCAACTTATAGGTGGAAGGAGAGGTCGAGGGGGTGCCAGGGCTGGCCTCACCACCCCCTGGCGTGGGCCAGGCCTGGCCGCACGGCCAGGTGGTGTGGTTGCTCCCTGGCCCTTCTCCGTCTCGTATTCTGGCACTTGATCCCTTCTAGAAAAATAGGCACTTTGGCTTTTGTCCCGTCCAATTCCGAGAATATTCATTTTTTGACTTTCCTGGAACCAAAAACAGCAGAAAACAGGCAGCTGGCACTGTGGCTCTTGTTAATAGGTTAGTCCAAGAAATCATATGAAAAGTACTCCAAAGTTGGAACAAAACACAAGAAAGTGGATAAAACCAAGCATGGAACATCAAAAATTATAGATACATTTGCAATGTATCAAGGGGACAGGATGGAAGACTCGTATGAGCATTTGGAAATCTTTAAAGATATATGTGATACTTCCTATTTTAATGTTTTCACTCGGGATGAGGTAAAATTTAGACTCTTTGGTCAAACTCTTACTGATAAAGCTCGTTCCTGGTATGATAATTGTCCTGCAGAAATTACCGACAGCTGGGAGGAACTATCCTCTGAATTCTTGACTGATTTCTTTCCAGGAACCAGGTCTCTTAGAGCAAGGCATATGATAAGCAACTTCAAAAACCTACCAAAAGAAGGCATCTACGAAGGCTACTCTAGGTTCAGGGACATTCTAAATCACTGTCCTCACCATGAATTCCCACCTTGGTTGATTATTCACACTTTTATGTTGGTCTTAGTGCAAAAAATAGAAATGAACTAGACTCTATTTACGAAGGATCATTTACTGAGTTTAGTGTCAATAGAGCTTGGGACTTGTTAGAAACTATCTATAAAAGTAAGGAAGCTTTCGACGGTATGAAATTAAATATGAAAGAAACTCCTATAGAACATGATTGCATTAGAAAGTTCCTACAGTCTAGTAAAGTTAAAGAGTTGCTTGGAAATTTTAAAATTGATACTGACATCATTGCGCAACTTGTTAGAACATATGCTGAGCATTTGCAGCTACCAAAGTACTGGGATGATTATGAGCCACCGATCACTAAAATACTTATGAAGATAGTTCTAAATAGCAAGCAAATACAAGGAGAAAAGAAGCAACTTGCTGATGATGTATCATTGTTATCAAAACGTGACAGTGACAATAAAAGAAGACCCAAGAAACTAGAAAGGAATTTGGGAGCAATTAGATCCAACATTGATATTGTAAAGGTGATCCTAGGACCTAAATATGTTGAAAATGAAAGTGGTAATGATCAACCCAGAATTGTCCCGGTTAATCGAGGGCAAGCCTAACGGTAGGGATAAAGGTAAGCCAATAATCCCATTCTGCTTAGGTGAAATAGATTATTTGGGATTGTGTGATCTAAGTTCCACAATAAATATTATGCCGTATACTATTTACGAGGGACTTCATTATTCTCTTAATTATCTAGATCTTGAACCAACTGATAATACTATAATGCTTTCAAGTAGGACTTTGTAGAGTTCCCATGGTGTCATACGAGGTGCTTATATTTTAGTTCGGCCATTTGTCTATCCTATTGATTTTCATATTATTGATATGCATGTGAATCCTTTTTGTCTAATTATTTTAGGCAAGCATTTCTATGTCACTACTAAAGTCAATATTGATAACAAGAAAGAAACTTTCAACACCCGTATTTTTAGTCCAGATGCCTGTTATGTCGTACATCGCAATCCCATGATTACCATTTTTGTGAGACATAACAGAATTGGTACCACAGTACATCATCCATTACAAACCATAATAGTCTTACAAATAGAGGATCTCATGATCCAGTCTTAATACAAATCAAAGCAAAGGAAAGTAAGCGTGGTAGAGGCTCCATCTTCATTGTCACATGCAATGCTGACGATGAGAGATGATCCTAGTTATCGTAGGCATCCTGCTATCCGTCCTCCGGATAGTCCTCTCCATAGTCTAGCCATGGGAATAGCCAGGGACAAAGCCATGAGTACTCTTCAAGTACTCACAAACTATCACTAATGTAAGTAAGAAATTCCTAGTAGGAATACTAAGCTCTAGTCTTGTTTGCAACAAGCCAATTTTATTTCAGAAGTACTTAGTAGTAGAGCATAATTTGGTTATCTAGATTACTTAAGTGGGAACCTAGTTTTCATATCCACAACTCTGTTGTGGTCAAGATCAAAGTCATCTTTCAAGTCACAAGTAATTTTGAAAACATCTGACAACGGAGCAGTATGGCCACTCCAACTATACATAACCACGAACACGGCTATTCAAATAGTTTTGACACTCTGCAGAGGTGGTACACTTTCACCACAAAATTCGATACATTCGTCAGGGTTAACCCTGAATCATCATACTTGGTATGCAGATAATCAATCCTAACCTTTCAATTACACACCCTAGTATAGGCACCTCCCCTATGAGCTTAACCTCCCAGCCATGGCCAACTGCCATCCCGAGAACTACATAGGTGGACATTCACACTCACGAGGTAGCCTCAGCTCAACCTCTTTCCGCAAGGGAACCCATACTAAGACACATAAGCTTCTAGTTAAGCCCTACGCAACTCAGGTATTGTGGTTGTACGGTAACATTGGAATGGTATCGCATCTGAACCCAACCATCATTTTTTATCAAAGTCAAGGTACAGGTTTCATTCAGTATCATCTTCAACTCATTGTGTTTCATATCACATGTCAAAACATTTCAATAGAATGACTCATCATTCCAAGGTTTTCATAATCATTTTCTCTAGGTGTTCCCATCTAAAGTGATCCATATTAGTTTAGCACTAGCAACTATGAATGAAGGTGTCACTATTGAGGGGTCCTAATCAATTGTAACTATCCCAATCTAGTTCTATGCTCTGGATAGCATCTATTCTATTTTTTCACTAATCATCAATTAATTAACTATTGGAGAAACTTTGGTAAAGGGAAAAGTAAAGCTTGTAGGTAAAACTGGGAATTGGTAAAGTTGTAATCTCAGTAGAATACATAATGTATCTAGCCTATGCTAGCTTGCGTAGGATGGCTTGCATAGTTTAGCTTGCCTTGGGCAGTGCAGTTGTCGAAGTTCTCTTCTTCGTCTTCGTAGAACTCCTCTTCTTCGTACCTCGGGTCGGTACTAGCGTCTATAAATAAATACGAGGTACACAATCACCAAACAATACTTAACTACTTCTATTTAGCACGCAAGGGCTCACGCTAGATGATCTAGCATCATCTCAATCATCACATGAAATATGGACATATTCTTCTTTACAATACAAGAAAAGTTGGCTTTTACAATAGACGATTTGCGTGGTTGAAGGCCCGTTTTTCGTGGCCAAAGAGTCTTCTGTGACGGATGGCCTTCGTGGTAAAAGCCCCATCACAAATGAATTAACCACAGTTTTTTTTTCGATCGTGGCGGATCACACCCTTCAACCACGAAACCTTGTTCCGTCGTAGATCTGTTCGCCAGCCGTGCTGACTGCTGATGTCATGCGAAATGCCAGGTGGCAGCCGCCGTTAGTGGTCGGTTACCGCCGTTAACGGCCATAGAAACCGTGGCAGAAGCCATGCCCAGCCAAGTCCTGCTAAATACTAACTGGGCCGGCCCATAAGGGAAGCCCAATAAGAAGATGGCCCGTTACTGTTTTGTCCTGTACTGTTTGAAATGGGCCCAAAAATGCAGCCAGTAGCGGGCCGCGAACTATCATGCCTGATTCTGTTTCGGCCTACATAAGGCCCATGTTGGTCCAACACTGTGCGGCCCATTAGCAGCATGCGCCAAGTCGCTCCTGTAAACATAAGGCCCGCGGTCAGCCCATCACTGTTATCGCAGCCCATCGTCGACTGCCTACTAACGGCCCTTCTCTGAGATGGTCCGTTACTATTCTGGGTTGTTACTGTTCTGGCCGTTTACTGTTCTAGCCTTTAGCTATTTGGGCCCACAAAAGACCCTTTACTGTTCTAGCCTGGTAAATTTGTCGGCCTGTTACTACCCTCGTTCGGGAATTTCTCTGCCCGTACTATTCAAGCTCGTCACTGTTCTAGCCATTTACTGTTGTGGCCCGCTACTGTTTTAGCCTGTTACTGTTTTGCGATTTGTGTAGTTTCTTGCCTGTTACTGTAATGGGCTGTTTTTGTTCTGGCATGCTACTGTTACGGCCTGCTTCAGTAATGGCTTGTTTCTGTTACGGCCCATTAGGCCTGTTACCACATGCGCATTGGCCCATTATGTTTACGGCCTTTTGCAGTTTCGTCAGTTCTGAAGCCCATGACAATATCATAAAACGTGTATAATAATCCAACATTGTTTTACTGTTCGTTGTCGGCCGAATACAACATGGTACTGTTCCCTAATCGACTTGCCTGGCATAGTTACCATAACGACTACCGCAATGTGTGGACAACGTCAACTAAATGCCTATATGGCCTACGCGAGTTATCAAGATATTACATCAGCTATAAACTTCTTAAAATTATTACATATTATCAACCCAGGGGAAAGAAAAATTGGCATTTCAGTTGACAATCAAGTTGATAACAGAGTCCTCAATTTGCTTTATCAATCGATCACCTGCATCTTCCATTGAGTGTGACACCTACATTGGAGGAGACATGATCTTGCGGCCCCTTTTTGGTGGGGCTAGCAATAATTGCAGTCTGAAACAAAGTAATAACAAGTTAATACATCAAACAAGACAAACTACTCATTTGACTGATATGACAGGAGCTATGAACTGGAGTAATCAAGTATTGACCAACTGGTTAATGGTTCAATTATTGACCAACACGTCAAACAAACATGACAAGCAAGCACGCATTAAACTAGAGTGACTACCGTGAAACGAGCAATCAAAAAATGTGTGTGTGTGACTTAGAATTTCAGCAGATATAAACTAGCCAGGTCATTTGAACAAATATATATGGAAGCAGTTCTATACCCTAAAATGCAAGAGACGTTGGGTTACTTAGAATTTGCGCTGAGCCACAAAATGGCGTGCAGTTACTGTCATAGCGAAGAATGAACTAGATAGAAATTATAACCGCACCATACGAGAACCTATAGAGCAGGAATGCAAACCACGAATGAACTTTATATTGTAGAGGATAGTTAGACGATTTGCGTGGTTGAAGGCCCGTTTTTCGTGGCCAAAGAGTCTAACGCAACGGATGGCCTTCGTGGTAAAAGCCCCATCACAAATGAATTAACCACGGGTTTTTTTGATCGTGGTGGATCGCACCCTTCAGCCACGAAACCTTGTTCCGTCGTAGATCTGTTCGGCAGCCGTGTTGACTGCTGATGCCATGCAAAATGCCAGGTGGCAGCCGTCGTTAGTGGTCGGTTACCGCCGTTAACGACCATAGAAACCGTGGCAGAAGCCATGCCCAGCCAAGTCCTGCTAAATACTAACTAGGCCGGCCCATAAGGGAAGCCGAATAAGAAGATGGCCCGTTACTGTTTTGTCCTGTACTGTTTGAAATGGGCCCAAAAATGCAGCCAGTAGTGGCCCGCGAACTTTCATGCCTGATTCTATTTTGGCCTACATAAGGCCCATGTTGGTCCAAGACTGTGCGACCCATTAGCAGCATGCGCCAAGTCGCTCCTGTAAACATAAGGCCTGCAGTCAGCCCATCACTGTTATCGCAGCCCATCGTCGACCGCCTACTAACGGCCCTTCTCTGAGATGGTCCATTACTGTTCTGGGCTGTTATTGTTCTGGCCTTTAGCTATTTGGGCCCACGAAAGACCCTTTACTGTTCTAGCCTGGTAAATTTGTCGGCCTGTTACTACCCTTGTTCGGGAATTTCTCGGCCCGTACTATTCAAGCTCGTCACTGTTCTAGCCATTTACTGTTGTGGCCCGCTACTGTTTTAGCCTGTTACTGTTTTGCGATTTGTGCAGTTTCTTGCCTGTTACTGTAATGGGCTGTTTTTGTTCTGGCATGCTACTGTTACGGCCTGCTTCAGTAACGGCTTGTTTCTGTTACGGCCCATTAGGCCTGTTACCACATGCGCATTGGCCCGTTACGTTTACGGCGTTTTGCAGTTTCATCAGTTCTGAAGCCCATGACAATATCATAAAACGTGTATAATAATCCAACATTGTTTTACTGTTCGTTGTCGGCCGAATACAACACGGTACTGTTCCCTAATCGACTTGCCTGGCATAGTTACCATAACGACTACCGCAATGTGTGGACAACGTCAACTAAATGCCTATATGGCCTACGCGAGTTATCTAGATATTACATCAGCTACAAACTTCTTAAAATTATTACATATTATCAACCCAGGGGAAAGAAAAATCGGCATTTCAATTGACAATCAAGTTGATAACAGAGTCCTCAATTTGTTTTCTCAATCGACCACCTGCACCTTCCATTGAGTGTGACACCTACATTGGAGGAGACATGATCTTGCAGCCCCTTTTTGGTGGGGCTAGCAACAATTGCAGTATGAAACAAAGTAATAACAAGTTAATACATCAAACAAGACAAACTACTCATTTGACTGATATGACAGGAGCTATGAACTGGAGTAATCAAGTATTGACCAACTGGTCAATGGTTCAATTATTGACCAACACGTCAAACAAACATGACAAGCAAGCACGCATTAAACTAGAGTGACTACCGTGAAACGAGCAATCAAAAAATGTGTGTGTGTGGCTTAGAATTTTAGCAGATATAAACTAGCCAGGTCATTTTGAACAAATATATATGGAAGCAGTTCTATACCCTAAAATGCAAGAGACGTTGGGTTACTCAGAATTTGCGCTGAGCCACAAAATGGCATGCAGTTACTGTCATAGCGAAGAATGAACTAGATAGAAATTATAACCGCATCATACGAGAACCTATAGAGCAGGAATGCAAACCACGAATGAACTATATATTGTACATGATAGTTATGTCATGACTTAGGACGAACCAGACCCAGAACCAGATGCAAGATATAATGGCGTCGCTCGTGAACCTATAGAATAGGACAAACAAGCATTAGACAAGTGTGGCTAGAATGAAATGAGCAATCAAACAAAGCGTTTCTTAGAATTTCAACAAATATATATGGAAGCTATGGCATGTCCTGGAATGCATAGAGTTGTTGGGTGACTCAGAATTTGCGGTGAGCTACACAATGGCAAGTAGTTGCTGTCATAGATAAAAATCAACTAGATAGAAATTATAATGGCATCATAAGAGAAATTCTAGAGCAGGAATGCAAACCACGAGTGAACTACATAGTAGAGGACAGTTATGCCATTGCTCAGGACAAACCAGCACTAGATAAGGAAGTAATGGCATCCCTTGTGAACCTGTAGAATAGGCTATGCAAACCAACATGTTCATTGTTCCATTTTGAGCTCTATGCAAGAAAAAGGAAATAATTAGTGATGGAGCTTTTGAAGAGCTAGATGGCATTATGGCAAAAACAAAATTATAATGGAATTAGTATGAAGAGTTTAAACGGCTACTACAGGATAGGAGAACGATGCCAAGGAGGAAATAATAGCAAGAACTGATCTCAGGACAAACCAGATAGATTCAGCAACTGTAGAGCATGGAATCCACACTAATATTTTCCATTGACTACAGATTTTACATGAATTACACGGCAGCAGGCAATTACTGTTGTATGGAGTAGCTAAGAACTTGTGCATGAAAAAATAACAGACATGTGCACGGCTTGCAATTTGTAGAGCAGCGAATGCAAACCAACATGTCTAATGACCTTGCATGTACTAGCACGAAGAACATGCGTGCCTAGTGACTTGTATGTACTAGCACGATTACAAAAATGCAGTTCACTGCGACAGGCTTGAACCTGCTATATTGCTGACAAAACAAAAACGGGTAGGAGATTAGGTTAACCTTGGTCGGAGAGGCGTCTAAGCATCGTCGGTACCGTGCGAGTGACGTCCAGGTCACCGAGGCTGCTGCGGTTCCGGTGGCTGTTGGCGTCAGGGAAGCAGATCTTGGGCGGTCGATGCCGGCTTGAACGCGATGGACGAGAGCGTCGCTGAGGCAGATCCGGTGTAGTGAATGGCGACGGCCGTGCAACTGGTCTGGATCGGTGGATATGGAACTCCTTGAACTATATCATGTTAGGTGGACACCGGTGAAGTAGATCCGGAACGGTTGGGTAGCTTTTGGCGGAGAGGAAGCATAACTTGGGCGGTCGATGATGCCATTGGCAGCGAGGAAGCAGAGCTTGGGTGGTTGATGACGCCATCTGCTACGAGGAAGCAGAGCTTGGGCAGTCGATGACGCCATCGGCGTGGTGAACAACACCGCAGCTTCGGTGCAGTGGCAGAGAGACACGGTGAACTAGATCCGGTGGGTGAGCGTCGGTGAAGCGACTCTGTGGCGGTGCACGAGACCAGAGATCAAGCCGGTGCGCACGATGGACGTGGATGCGACAGAGGAGCTTGTGATTTTTGGGAGGGCCAGGGGAAAAACTGTGCGAATCGGGACCATAGTATAGGTGAATATCAATATAATTACGATCGTGCCCCTGAGGTACTAACTTTAGCATGCCCATATATCGTCTGAACAATGGGTAGAACAGGAAATTTAAAGACAAAAGTTTTTGAAATAGAGGGGCGCGAAATGCTTCAAGGTTGGTGTGTGATATTGCCGCTCGATTGAGATTTGAATTTGGCCCACGTCCAGCTAATTATAATAGAAAAATGTTACTATCCGATGGGAGATTTTGGCTCAAAGGTTTTGAATTGGTGGGGCGGGAAATGCTTCAAGGTCGCTGGGTGATTTTGCCGCTCGATTCAGATTTTGAATTTGGCTAGCGTCCATCTAGTAATAGAAAAAGGTAGTAGACCTTAACCCATCTATCCAGGAAATCAAAGCCGAGAGTCACATCAACTGATCATCCATATCCATACTAGTAAAAGGCACGTGACACAATTTCCATACCACTATATAGTGCTTGACACTTGATACGTTGCAAACGTATCTATAATTTTTGATGTTCCATGCTTTGTTTATATCTACTTTCTTATGTTTTGCCCACACTTTGGAGTACTTTTTATACACTTTCTTGGACTAACCTATTAACAAGATGCCACAGTGCCAGATGCTCGTTTTCTATTGTTTTTGGTTCCAGGAAAGTCAGAAAATGAATATTCTCGGAATTGGACGGGACAAAAGCCAAAGTCAATATTTCACCAAGGGGGACACGGAGCCAGAATATGAGACGGAGAGGGGCCATGGGCCGTCCACACCACCTGGCCACGCGGCCAGGCCTGACCCACGCTAGGGGGTGGTGCGGCCGCCTAGGGAACCCCCTCGGTCTCCCCTTTCGCCTATATATTGCCTCCGATACAGAAACCCTAAGTACCCGATCAAAAATCCACGAAAGAATCTGTAGCCGCCGTCATCTCCATCCCTAGATCGGGATGGATCTAAAGCTCTTCTTGGCACCCTGCCAGAGGGGATAATTCACCCTGGAGGCCTTCTTCATCACCATGCAAGCCTCCAGTGTGATGCATGAGTAGTTCATCCTTGGACTATGGGTCCATTTAGTAGCTAGATGGTTGGTTCTCCACCTTTGTGCTATCATTTTTAGATCTTGTGAGATCCGTTCATGATTAAGATCATCTATTTGTAATCCTACATGTTGTGTTTGTGGGGATCCGATGGATATTGAGATGCTATTTCAGATTGATTATTGATTCTATCATGTCTTTGTTATTTGTGATCTTGCATGCTCTCCGTTGTTAGTAGATATATTGGCCGAGTAGATGCTAGCAACTCCAAGAGGGAGTATTTATGCTCGATAGTGGGTTCATGCCTCTAGAAATCTAGGGAAGTGACAGAAATCTCTAAGGTACTAGATGTGATGTTGCTACTAGGGAGAAAACAACAATCCTTTGTTCATAGAACAACTATATTGTTTACTTTACACACAATGCTTAATGCAATTATCTGTTGCTTGCAACTTAATATTGGAGGGGGTTCAGATGATAACTTAAAGGTTGATTATTAGTCATAGATGCAGTTGGATTACGGTCTATGTATAATGTTGTAATGCCCAATCAAATCTCATAGGAGTCAAGATGATTAGTATATGCATGTATGCTTTCTCGGTGTCTGTCAATTTCCCCGCTATAATTTGTTCACCCAACATGTCATATATCTTAAGGAGAATCACCACTAGTGAACTATGGACCCAGTCCTTTCTTTTACCATCAATCTACAAACTGTTTACTGTTTTTTGTTTACTTTCTGGAAGCTACTACTATCTTCCACACAATACGTCTAATCCTTTGTTTTCAGCAAAACCGGTGAGATTGACAACCTCACTATAACTTGGGGAAAAAGTTCTATGGTTGTGTTGTGCAGGATTCCAAGTTGGAAACAAGACCTTGGAGGTGTTTCCTTGCTCCTACTGGTTTGATAACCTTGGTTTCACAACTGAGGGAAAAATTGCTGCTGTGCTCATCATACCTTCATCTTGGGGTTCCCAACGAGCTCATCGTATCTTGAGCCAACAAGCATCTTTCTGGCACCGTTGCCGTGGATTGAAGGAACAAGCACCCACGTTAACCACGCGCCAGCAAGTATTTTTCTAGCGCCGTTGCCGGGGGGTCAAGGACATCTTCACAAGGGGAGTCCCTCATAACCAAATTCTTTACTTTGTTATTCTTTTTTGCTTAGTTTATTTCTGCTTTGTTTGCTTGTTTCTTTATAAAAAACACAAAAAATAGTTATACTAGTTTGCTTTGTTTATTTAAAACACACAAAAATGACTACTCTTGAAAACACTTAGTTGTGTGACTTCACTAGCACCAACAACAATGATTTCATGTGCACACCTATTGCTCCACCTGTTCTTGAAGCTACTTTCACTGAAATTAAACCTGCTTTACTCAATCTTGTTATGAGAGAACAATTTTCTGGTATTGGTACTGAAGATGCTGCTGCTTATCTTAATAACTTTGTTGAACTTTGTGAGATGCAAAAACATAGGGATATAGATGGAGATATTATTAAGCTTAAATTGTTTCCTTTCTCTTTGAGAGGAAAAGCTAAAGAATGGTTGCAATCCCTAACTAGAAATTGTATTGATTCTTGGACTAAATGGAAAGATGCTTTCATTGGAAAATATTATCCTCCTGCTAAGATTATATCTATGAGAAGTGAAATAATGAAGTTTAAAAAATCTAATAATGAACATGTTGCTCAAGCTTGGGAAAGAATGAAATCTTTGGTAAAGAATTGCCCCACTCATGGACTGACTGCTTGGATGATCATCCAAACTTTTTATGCAGGATTGAACTATTCTTCAAGGAACCTATTGGATTCTGCTGCTCGAGGTACCTTTATGACCATTACTTTGGGTGTTGCAACAAAGCTTCTAGATAATATGATGGTTAACTATTCTGAATGGCATATTGAGAGAGCTCCACAAGGTAGGAAGGTAAATTCTGTTGAGGAAACCTCCTCCTTGAGTGATAAGATTGATATTATTATGTCTATGCTTGTTAATGGTAAAGCCCATATTGATCCAAATAATGTTCCTTTAGATTCTTTGGTTGCTCAAGAAGAGCAAGTTGATGTGAACTTCATAAGAAATAACAATTTTGGCAATAATGCTTATGGTAATAACAATTATAGGCCCTACCCTCCTAATAATACTTATGGTTATAATGGTAAAATTGGATTACATAGTGAAGGAAGAATTTTAGAAGTTGAAAGAGCCACTAAAAACTTCATGCAAATGCAATATGAGCAAAATAAACTACTTACTAAAACTATGGAAGATGTCCTTGTGAAGATGTCCTTGACTCCCCGGCAACGGCGCCAGAAAAATGCTTGATGGCTCAGTGTTGATGTAGAGCTCGTTGGGAACCCCAAGAGGAAGGTATGATGAGCACAACAACAAGTTTCCCTGAGTTATGAAACAAAGGTTTAATCGAACCAGTAGGAGCAAGGAAACACCCCAAAGGTGTTGCTAGCTGAGCCTTGGCAGGGCGCACTACTGGTGCTAGTAGCAATGTGGAGATCTGCACAACGCAACCATAGAACTCTGTCCCCAACTTGCGATGAGGTTGTCAATCTCACCGTGTTTTGCGGAAAACAAAGGATTAAACGTATCGAATGGAAGGAAGTAATAGTTTGCAGAAAGTAAACACAAAGCAGTAAACAGTTTATAGATTGTATGGAAAGAAAAGGACCGGGATCCATAGTTCACTAGAGGTGGCTCTCCTTAAGATAGATAACATGCTGGGTGAACAAATTACAGCGGGGCATTTGACAAACATCGAGAAAGCAATACATGCATATATTAATCATCTTGAATCCTTTGGAACTTGATTGGGCACTACAACATTATACATAGACCACCATCCAACTGCATCTATGACTAATAATCCACCTTCAGGTTATCATCCGAACCCCCTCTAGTATTAAGTTGCAAGCAACATATTATTGCTTTACGAATTGCGTGTGAAGTAAACAATACGACTGTTCTATGAACAAAGGATTGTTGTTTTCTCCCTAGTAGCAACAACACATCTAGTACCTTAGAGATTTCTGTCACTTCCCCAGATTACCAGAGGCATGAACCCAATATCGAGCATAAATACTAACTCTTGGAGTTGCTAGCATCTACTTGGCCAAGATAGCTACTAACAACGGAAAGCATGCAAGATCACAAATAACAAAGACATGATAGAATCAATAAGCAATCTGAAATAGCATCTCAATATCTATCAGAACCCCGCAAACACAACACGCAGAATTACAAATAGATGATCTTGATCATGAATGGAGCTCACAAGATCTAGACATGAAAGCACAAAGGAGGAGAACCAGCCATCTAGCTACTACATGGATCCGTAGTCCAAGGATGAACTACCGACGCATCACACCGGAGGCTTGCATGGTGATGAAGAAGGCCTCCAGGGTGAAATCCCCTCTCCGGCAGGGTGCCGAGAAGAGCTTCAGATCCCTCCCGATCTAGGGATGGAGATGACGGCGGCTATAGACACTTTCGTGGATTTTTGATCGGGTACTTAGGGTTTTCGTCCCGAGGGCATCTTATAGGCGGAAGGAGAGCCCGAGGGGGTGCTAAGGTCGGCCAGACCACCCCCTGGCGCGGGCCAGGCCTGGCCGCGCGGCCAGGTGGTGTGGCCGCCCCCCAGCCCTTCTCCGTCTTGTATTCTGGCATCTGGCGACTTCTGGAAAAATAGGCAATTTGGCTTTTGTCCTGTCCAATTCCGAGAATATTCAATTTCTAACTTTCCTAGAAGCAAAAACAACAGAAAACAGGCAGCTGGCACTGTGGCTCTTGTTAATAGGTTAGTCCAAGAAATCATATGAAAAGTACTTCAAAGTGTGGACAAAACACAAGAAAGTGGATAAAACCAAGCATGGAACATCAAAAATTATAGATACACTTGCAATGTATCAACATCCCCAAGCTTAACTCCTGCTCGTCCTCGAGTAGGTAAGTGATAAAAAGAAAGAATAATTTTTGAGGTGACATGCACCATCAAAGACTTGATCAAAGTATTTGTAAAACATTCAAAGCTGTGATCATAGTACTTCAATCATAACATGAAAGACAAAGTTCTAGTAATAAGACAAAGAAACTATGATGCAACATGAAAATGCAGAAACAAAAGATTCATGACTAACAATGCTTTGCAAGACGTTTGTTTGTTTCACATAAAGAAAACATAGCATAATAGTATTCAGCTTGTCCCTCATAGAGTAGCAAATATAAATGCATAGGACACCTTCAAAGTTCATAAGAGTGACTCGATACAAATAGTTTAAAACAAGCAATATCAAGTTATGCATCAATCGACTAGTCTTGGGACAATGCACATAAAACTAAGAATGGCCATTATGTTCTCAAAGTAGGTGCATAAAGGTAGAAGGTGGATACTCAATATAATGGTGGAAGAAAGGCCTTTATAAAAGGAAGTAGGGATTCAAGTCTCATAAAGAGCTTCCAAAAATTATGGTACTTATAGCTTTGAGTTCTCATTGACCCTATCATAAGCATCTTGAAGTGATTAAGGTTAAAGTGAACAAACTATGGTGTACATGCTTGACGAAGTATAAGTTAGAAATCTCATGTCCCTTGTATACGAGGACCGCTCCTCATGCTACTCAAGTTTAGTCACCGGTAAGTTCTTGTCATTGTAAGTACATGTGTATCATAGAGAACTGCCAACGGGGTACCCCTTGCCCGATGATATGGAAGAATCCCCATATGATAATGACAAGGCAAGCAGACAACGAGCATCTCATCAATCTTCTTATTTACCATGGGAATATGGTGCTTTTTTGTCTCTTTCCTCTTTTCATAATCGCTTTTTTATTTTTTCTCTTTTTTCTCAATATAGGACTCTTTTTTTATAAGAAGAATGCTTCATAGACAGATCATTATGGTTACGTTGCAGGTTTCCACCATGTCAGCATGGATTAGACTAGTGGCCTAGCCGTTTCTCTAACACATATACATAGCTCCACGGAATTACAAGCTCCCCTTTCATTTCAGACCGACGACATCCATATACAAAAGAGCATGATATCAACTAGGTACAAGTACCAAGTGCAATGTTGAAAGCGTTCCCCATGAAAGCATGGTTCTGCTAATTCCCAACAAATAAGTGCAAGCATATACAACATAGACGACACAATGGTTCAAGTTTATTAAGGGCAAAAAGTAATGTGTGCCATCAAGTTCGTGAGCGCTTTAATCACTAGTTTTCTCATAACAAGTTTAATTTGGAAGGTAAACAAAAGCATGAATATACTTGGAATAGCATAAGCTAATAGTTAGGTATGGTGGACTCTTTGGAATAACTTGGTTTAGGGAGTTGGATGCATGAGTGGAACTCATACTTGGCTATGGAGGCTAGCAAAAGACTGGGAGCGACAAATTAAGAGAGCAATAATGACCATAATCATGCAGAGCGACAAAACATCATTGATCAAAGCATAAAGTGATACTACAAATTGAAAACTAAAGGATCATAAAGGCAATGGTAACTTGAGATAGTCATAACATGGTGTGAGCATGCGCCAAGTCAACCCAAATAAAGCATCAAAGGAGAATACCACTATAATATGCTTTAATATGCTAAAACAACGCGTGATTCATCCAAGGCACATTAAGAAATATCAATTGTTTATAAAAAGTCATGCTACATCAAATAATACTAAGCATAAATCCAAAACAATATCAAGCATGGCATGACAAAGCATAGGCCACAGTCCAAAACAATGTCTTTTTACCTCATAAGCATGAACTTTCCTACTCTTTTCCAAACCAAACCAAACTATTTGCAAACCAAGGTATGAAAGAGGGGGTCCAACCAATTTATTCATAAAATTAAGAAAACAAAATAAAACGAAAACGAAAAAGAAGACGCTGCAAGAACAACACAACTGTGCATGAAACAATAAAAATGAAGCGTTTGGAAGAAACCTGGGATTTTTATTGATGAAGAGGGGATGCCTTGGGCATCCCCAAGCTTTGACGCTTGTACTTCTTGGATATTTCTTGGGGTGACACGCGTGGCATCCCCAAGCTTGAGCTTTAGTCCATCCTTCATCTCATTACTCATTCCTTCCATACACCTGAAATTTTTCCTTCATACAAAACTTCACACAATTTTTATTAGCAACATTAGTGCACTCAAGATAAATAAGTCTTAAGGTTCAGTTCTAACACCAAATAAACTTCCATTAGAACACTAGCTACTGAAGCACTTCCCTCAAAAAGCTCAATTCCCCAAAAGAACTCAAAAAGGAACCAACAAGAAGCAAATGCAGAAAATGGCAGAAATCTGTCAAAAGAGACCAGCAGGTAAAGACAAATTGTTTCGAAGACCTTATGTTGCTCAAATAAAAATGTGTTGAAATAAGGAAAGTTATATAACAACCTTGGGCAGAAGCACAAAAATTCACGCCTCAAAAAGAAGTTCAGAGATTTTACAAGAATTTTTACGGTGAAGCATAGAAATCTGTTTCGGGACAACAACTTTCCCAATCATTACTTCTCTCTCATTAGAGGTAACTCTTGGCACAAAAAGCAAATAAAAAGGATAAGGAGAGGTTATTACAGAAGTAATAACTTCCAAGACTCATCTAAAACTTTGGGGTATCTCCCAATAAGTACTTTTCTTTAACGCATTTAAGTTAGGCATAAGAAGCAAGAAAGAATCAAGTGTTCTAAAATGAAAACGCATTAAGACCAAATTTTGTTTTCATATGAGAGGCAAAAGTAATCTTCTCTCTCTTCTTAGGAAAGTGTTCTATACCATTCTTGAGTGGGAGTTGATATTTAATGGTGCCTTCTTTCATATCAATAATGGCACCAACAGTTCTAAGAAAAGGTCTTCCCAAAGTAATAGGACAAGAAGCATTGCATTCATCCAAAACATAGAAATCAACGGGGACATAGGCATTGTTAACCAGAATAAGAACATTATTAAGACTCCTCATGAGTTTATTTTTAGCATTATAATCAAGTGGGACATTCAAATAACAATCTTAAAGTGGAGGCAAATCAAGCATATCATAAATCCTTCTAGGCATAATAGAAACACTACTATCAAGATCACATAAAGCTTTGAAATCAAAGTCATTCACTTTCATATTAATGATGGGTTCCCAAACATCTTCTTGTTTTATAGGAATATAAGCTTTATGTTTCATCTTTTCTTCTTTAATCTTTAAGAGAGCATCATTAATGTGTTTTGTAAAGGCCATGTTCATAGCACTAGCATTTGGACTTTTAGCAAGCTTTTGTAGGAACTTAATAACTTCAGAGATATTGCAACCATCAAGATCAAAATCAAAATTATCATCTAAAGTAGTAGAACTATTACTAGCATCAACACTAGTGGTGGTGATAGTAGAAACACTGATGTTTCTAGCAATTTCATCTTCTCTTTCCCACTTAGCATGTAATTCAGCTAATAGTCTAACATTTTCATCAATTCTCACTTGTATGGCATTAGTGGCTGCAAAAGGATTATCATTAGTTAAGCAGCCATTTTATTAATCAATGAATATTGAGCTTCAGACAAAGATGCTATATTTCTTTCAGCATTAGAGAGTTCTTTCTCAATAGTTTTATTGAAAGAAGTTTGTTTACTAATAAAGTATTTAAGCATAACTTCAAGTTCAGAGGGTGCACTCCTATTATTTTTGTAGGAATTTCCATAAGCATTACCATTGTTGGGAGGATATGGCTTATAATTGTTGTTACCAAAATTACTCCTATAGGCATTATTGCGAAAATTGTTATTTCTTATGAAGTTCACATCAACTTGCTCCTCTTGAGCAACCAAAGAGGCTAAAGGAACATTATTTGGATCAATATGGGCTTTCCCATTAATAAGCATAGACATAATAATATCAATGTTATCACTCAAGGAGGAGGTTTCCTCAACAGAATTTACCTTCCTACCTTGTGGAGCTCTCTCAGTATGCCATTCAGAATAATTAACCATCATATTGTCCAGAAGTTTTGTTGCAACACCCAAAGTGATGGGCATAAAGGTACCTCCAGCAGAATCCAATAGGTTCCTTGAAGAATAGTTCAATCCTGCATAAAAAGTTTGGATGATCATCCAAGCAGTCAGTCCATGAGTGGGACAATTCTTTACCAAAGATTTCATTCTTTCCCAAGCTTGAGCAATATGTTCATTATCAGATTGTTTAAACTTCAATATTTCGCTTCTCATAGATATAATCTTAGCAAGAGGATAACATTTTCCAATGAAAGCATCTTTGCATTTAGTCCAAGAATCAATACTATTCCTAGTTAAGGAATTCAACCATTCTGTAGCTTTTCCTCTCAAAGAGAAAGGAACCAATTTCAGCTTAATAATATCACCATCTACATCCCTATGCTTTTGCATATCACAAAGTTCAACAAAGTTATTTTGATGGGCAGCAGCATCTTCATTACCAATACCAGAAAAATGTTCTCTCATAACAAGATTGAGTGACGCAGGTTTTATCTCAAAGAAAGTATCTTTAGGCACAGGTGGAGCAATAGGTGTGCTCATAAAATCATTGTTGTTGGTGCTAGTGAAGTCACACAACTTAGTGTTTTCAAGAGTAGTCATTTTTTGTGTTTTCAATAAAGAAAGCAAACTAGTAAGACTAATTTTTTGTGTGTTTTTGATAAAGAAACAAGCAAACAAAGCAAAAAGAAACTAAGCAAAACAAAAATAACAAAGTAAAGAGATTGGTTATGAGGGACTCCCCTTGTGAAGATGTCTTTGACTAACCCGCAACAGCGCTAGAAAAATGCTTGATGGCTCGGTATTGATGTAGAGCTTGTTGGGAACCCCAAGAGGAAGGTATAATGAGCACAACAACAAGTTTCCCTTAGTTATGAAACCAAGGTTTAATCGAACCAGTAGAAGCAAGGAAACACCCCAAAGGTGTTGCTAGCTGAGCCTTGGCAGGGCGCACTACCGGTGCTAGTAGCAACGTGGAGACCTGCACAACACAACCACAGAACTTTGTCCCCAACTTGCGATGAGGTTGTCAATCTCACCGTGTTTTGCGGAAAACAAAGGATTAAACGTATCGAATGGAAGGAAGTAATAGTTTGCAGAAAGTAAACACAAAGCAGTAAACAGTTTATAGATTGTATGTAAAGAAAAGGACCGGGATCCATAGTTCACTAGAGGTGGCTCTCCTTAAGATAGATAACATGCTGGGTGAACAAATTACAGCGGGGCATTTGACAAACATCAAGAAAGCAATACATGCATATATTAATCATCTTGACTCCTTTGAAACTTGATTGGGCACTACAACATTATACATAGACCACCATCCAACTGCATCTATGACTAATAATCCACCTTCAGGTTATCATCCGAACCCCCTCCAGTATTAAGTTGCAAGCAACAGATTATTGCTTTACGAATTGCGTGTAAAGTAAACAATACGATTGTTCTATGAACAAATGATTGCTGTTTTCTCCCTAGTAGCAACATCACATCTAGTACCTTAGAGATTTCTGTCACTTCCCCAGATTACTAGAGGCATGAACCCACTATTGAGCATAAATACTAACTCTTGGAGTTGCTAGCATCTACTTGGCCAAGATAGCTACTAACAACGGAAAGCATGCAAGATACAAATAACAAACACATGACAGAATCAATAATCAATCTGAAATAGCATATCAATATCCATCGGATCCCCGCAAGCACAACACGCAGAATTACAAATAGATGATCTTGATCATGATTGGAGCTCACAAGATCTAGACATGAAAGCACAAAGGAGGAGAACCAGCCATCTAGCTACTACATAGATCCGTAGTCCAAGGATGAACTACTCACGCATCACACCGGAGGCTTGTATGGTGATGAAGAAGGCCTCCAGGGTGATATCCCCTCTCTGCAAGGGTGCCGGGAAGAGCTTCAGATCCCTCCCGATCTAGGGATGGAGATGACGGCGGCTATAGACTCTTTCGTGGATTTTTGATTGGGTACTTAGGGTTTTCGTCTCGATGGCATCTTATAGGCGGAAGGAAAGACCGAGGGGGTGCTGGGGTTGGCCAGACCACCCCCTGACGCGGGCCAGGCCTGGCCGCGCGGCCAGGTGGTGTGGCTGGCCCCCATCCTTTCCTCGTCTCGTATTCTGGCATCTGATGACTTCCTAAAAAATAGGCACTTTGACTTTTGTCCTGTCCAATTCCGAGAATATTCATTTTCTGACTTTCCTGGAACCAAAAACAGCAGAAAACAGGCAGTTGGCACTGTGGCTCTTGTTAATAGGTTAGTCCAAGAAATCATATGAAAAGTACTCCAAAGTGTGGACAAAACACAAGAAAGTGGATAAAACCAAGCATGGAACATAAAAAATTATAGATACATTTGCAATGTATCATTAACTATTCTGAAATGACAAACTCAGAGAGCTCAACAAGGTAAGAAGGTAAATTCTGTTGAAGAGACCTCTTCCTTGAGTGATAAAATTGATGTTATTATGTCTATGCTTGTTAATGGGAAAGCTCATATTGATCCAAATCATGTTCCCTTAGCCTCTTTGGTTGTTCAAGAAGAGCAAGTTGATGTGAAATTTATAAGAAATAATAATTTTAGCAACAATGCCTACAGGAATAATTTTGGTAATAATAACTATAGGCCATATCCTCCCAATAATGGTAATGCTTATGGAAATTCTTACAACAATAATAGGAGTGCTCCCTCTAAACTTGAAGTTATGCTTAAAGATTTTATTAGTAAACAAACTGCTTTCAATAAAACTATTGAGGAAAAACTCTCTAATGCTGAAAGAAATATAGCATCATTGGCTGAAGCACAATCTTCTTTTAATAAAATGGCTGCTAAACCTGAAACTATTGAAAATCACTTTGATGCTACTAATGCCATAAAGGTTAGAATTGATGAAAATGTTAGACTATTAGCTGAATTGCATGCTAAGTGGGAAAGAGAAGATGAAATTGCTCGAAATATTAGTGTTTCTACTATCACTACCACTAATGTTGAAGCTAGTAAACCCAATGGAACCTTTTCTAATAAAAATGCTGAAATTCTTTGGAATATGGGAAACGATAGATCCACTACTTTAGATGATAATTATGATTTTGATCTTGATGGTTGCAATGTCTCTAAAGTAATTAAGTTCCTACAAAAGCTTGCTAAAAGTCCTAATGCTAGTGTGATGGCTCAGTGTTGATGTAGAGCTCGTTGGGACCCCCAAGAGGAAGGTATGATGAGCACAACAACAAGTTTCCCTCAGTTATGAAACCAAGGTTTAATCGAACCAGTAGGAGCAAGGAAACACCCCAAAGGTGTTCCTAGCTGAGCCTTGGCAGGGTGCACTACCGGTGCTAGTAGCAACGTGGAGACATGCACAACACAACCACAGAACTCTGTCCCCAACTTGCGATGAGGTTGTCAATCTCACCGGTTTTGCTGAAAACAAAGGATTAAACGTATCGAATGGAAGGAAGTAATAGTTTGCAGAAATTAAACACAAAGCAGTAAACAATTTATAGATTGTATGTAAAGAAAATGACCGGGATCCATAGTTCACTAGAGGTGGCTCTCCTTAAGATAGATAACATGCTGGGTGAACAAATTTACAGCGGGGCAATTGACAAACATCGAGAAAGCAATACATGCATATACTAATCATCTTGACTCCTTTGGAACTTGATTGGGCATTACAACAATATACATAGACCGCCATATAATTGCATCTATGACTAATAATCCACCTTCAGGTTATCATCCGAACCCCCTCCAGTATTAAGTTGCAAGCAACAGATTATTGCTTTATGAATTGCGTGTAATGTAAACAATACGATTGTTCTATGAACAAATGATTGTTGTTTTCTCCCTAGTAGCAACAACACATCTAGTACCTTAGAGATTTATGTCACTTCCCCAGCTTACAAGAGGCATGAACCCACTATCGAGCAGAAATACTAACTCTTGGAGTTGCTAGCATCTACTTGGCTAAGATAGCTACTAACAACGGAAAGCATGCAAGATCACAAATAACAAAGACATGATAGAATCAATAATCAATCTGAAATAGCATCTCAATATCCATCGAATACCCGCAAACACAACATGCAGAATTACAAATAGATGATCTTGATCATGAACGGAGCTCACAAGATCTAAACATGAAAGCACAAAGGAGGAGAACCAGCCATCTGGGTACTACATGGATCTGTAGTCCAAGGATGAACTACTCACGCATCACACCGGAGGCTTGCATGGTGATGGAGAAGGCCTCTAGGGTGAATTCCCCTCTCTGGCAGGGTGCCGGGAAGAGCTTCAGATCCCTCCAGATCTAGGGATGGAGATGACGACGGCTACAGACTCTTTCGTGGATTTTTGATTGGACACTTAGGGTTTTCATCCTGAGGGCAATATATAGGCGGAAGGAGAGGCCGAGGGGGTGCCTGGGCTGGCCACACCACCCCCTGGCGCGGGGTAAGCCTAGCCGCATGACCAGGTGGTGTGGCAGCCCTCTGGCCCTTCTCCGTCTCGTATTCTGGCATCTGATGACTTCCGGGAAAATAGGCACTTTAGTTTTTTCCCGTCCAATTCCGAGAATATTCATTTTCTGAATTTCCTGGAACCAAAAATAGTAGAAAACAGGCAGCTGGCACTGTGGCTCTTGTTAATAGGTTAGTCCAAGAAATCATATGAAAAGTACTCCAAAGTGTGGACAAAACACAGGAAAGTGGATAAAACCAAGCATGGAATATCAAAAATTAGATACATTTGCAATGTATCAACATCCCCAAGCTTAACTCCTGCTCGTCCTTGGGTAGGTAAGTGATAAAAAGAAAGAATAATTTTTGAGGTGACATGCACCATCAAAGACTTGATCAAAGTATTTGTAAAACAATCAAAGCTGGGATCATAGTACTTCAATCGTAACATGAAAGACAAAGTTCTAGCAATAAGACAAAGAAACTATGATGCAACATGAAAAGGCACAAACAAAAGATTTATGAATAAGAATGCTTTGCAAGACATTTGTTTGTTTCACATAAAGAAAACATAGCATAATAGCATTCAGCTTGTCCCTCATAGAGTAGCAAATATAAATGCATAGGACACCTTCAAAGTTCATAAGAGTGACTAGATACAATAGTTTAAAACTAGCAATATCAAGTTATGCATCAATCAACTAGTCTTGGGACAATGCACATAGAACTAAGAATGGCCACTATGCTCTCAAAGTAGGTGCATAAAGATAGAAGGTGGAGACTCAATATAATGGTGGAAGAAAGGCCTTCATAGAAGGAAGTAGGGATTCAAGTCTCATAAAGAGCTTCCAAAAATTATGGTACTTATAGCTTTCAGCTCTCATTGGCCCTATCACAAGCATCTTGAAGTGATTAAGGTTAAAGTAAACAAACTATGGTGTACATGCTTGACAAAGTATAAGTTATAAATCTCATGTCCCTTATATACGAGGGCCGCTCCTCATGCTACTCAAGTTTAGTCACCGGTAAGTTCTTGTCATTGTAAGTACATGTGTATCATAGAGAACTGTAGCATCCCAATTGTCTAACAATTGTAATGCTACTTGTCCTAGTAAGATATTGGCTACTTCATATATATTATTGTTGCATCATAATTATATCATGCTCATGTCATCATGCCTCCTTGCATTTGAGCATCATATAAAACCCTTTTTCTTTTGGTTCTTCTCTCACATGCATTATTAATTGTATTTGCCTCTTGATATTGTATTTGGCTATTGATATACTGTCTAAATGCCCAAGTTGAGTTGGGGACATATCTTTTATTTCAATTCCATCATCTCTCTTTTCCACCACTTTATAATTCCACCATCCTACTAGTTCATGAGCTTGTTGTCTTTATTTTGGGTTTATCTAGCTCATGGGCAATAGGGTGGATCTAGTCCTTTAAATTCTTTTGCTTGGCTTTATTCCACTTATGGGAAATGCATAAGAACAATGCCATCCTATTATTATTGTTTTCACAAAATAATTCATGGCATTATTATTTTTGCATGGACCATGCAAGCTTTACACCACCTTTTCACTCCATTGGATTTTCTTTGGATTTAATGGATCCTATCTTGGGAAAACCATCTCCTACCATTCCACCATCCTCATAGTCTCATCCATATCTTTTCTTCTTAATTTGATTTTCTTCATGCATGATCATATGAGAACTTCTCCACCTATTTCTTTCCTTCCTCTTTCTTTCTTGTTTTTCTTCAACATTGGCCCAAGCAAGATCAAGCTCCATGGTCCTCCTTGTTTTGGCCTTATAAACAAAAATTAAAACCTAAATGCCTAATAAAAATCTAAACCTAGCTTTTCTCTTTATTATTCTTTTAAACCTAAATTACACCAAACCCTAACTCTAATTTTCCTTCTCTCTCTCTCTCTACCATGAGGAACACCTGACCCTCTCTCTCTCTCTCTCCTTGGCCCCACCTCAGCTAACCCTAACCTCCATCTAACCCTAGATATGCCCTAACCCGAGCCCATGTCTAAACCTAGCCGAGCTAACCCCCTCTCCTCTCTCTCTTTTCCCTACCGGCCGAGCTAGCCCCACCCTCCAGCCTCCACGCCGTCCTGGTCCACCTGCAGCCACCCCTACCTCGCCCTACCTGCCCAGCCGAGCTAGCACGTGTCGAGGAGGAGGAGGAAAAGGTGGCACCGAGGCCACCTTTATCTCTGCCATGCCCTGCCTGCCTCCCTCCTCTCTCCCTCTCGTTTTCCCTCGCCCACACGCCTCTCCTGCATCCCCAGATCCGCCCCAGAGCCGCCCTCTTCTTCTCCTTCCTCCTCTCCGACCACAACACCTGCCGCCGTTCGCCGCCAGCACCACCTCACCCTCGTTGATCTAGCCGGCGTGCTCGTTGTGGGGGTAGCCTGGGAGACCGAGGCGACCACCTGGCTGCTTCCCGCACGCGTCGTCGAGGAGGAGAAGCCCCAGGAACGCCGGTACCGCCGCCACCCGACGCCAAACCCTAGCCGCCAGTGCGCCAGCGTCCTCGCCGTTCCAGAGCCTCCCCGCCCGATCCGACACCACCGCCGAGCCCGCGGTGAGTCTCTCGACTGCCCTGACATGCTCCGCCTCGCCGTACCACCCTAGCCCCGCCGTTACTTTTGCCGAGCGCTCTCAGTGCGCGCCGCTCGCCGGTGTCTGCAGCCTCCCCGCGCCGCGCAGAACCCTAACTAGGCCCCAGCCCCTCACCTGTCAGCTCCCCTAGCCCGCCGCAGTGGCTCCGCCCCCTCAGCGCGCTCGCCCGCATCCCGGGTTCGAATCCCCGCTCCACGCTGCGCGCACACCGCCGTCAGACCGTGAACACGAAGAACAGTACCGGGCTGTGGTAAAATTACAGTTAGCCCCCCCTTTTTATTCCGCTCGCAACCCGCGCTCCTAGCGACCCCACAAGTCAGCCGCGCTCCAGCCCCGGCCCCATCTGTCAGCCTCTGCCGCCTTCACCGCTGTCACGTGGGCCTGCGTCAGTTGGCCCACCCCGCAGTCTCAGTGGCTAGCCCGAGACGCGGTGACAAAAAGATTCCCCGCACGTGGCCCAGTCAGCGCAAAGGCCCACCCGTCAGTGGCTGTGGCTAGATCTGACTGAGTAGGAAAAGTATTTCTGGCTGTCTGTTTTTAATTAAATCTTTTTCAAATTGATTTAAAATTCAAATTTAAATCAGATTCAAATAATTTTTAAAATACAAATCCAAATAATACATATAATATATGTTTTGGAATCAGAAAAATGTGAGGAATTCAAATATGCCCTTCAAAATAGGTTTTGAACATTTTAAATTTTCGAGATGATTAAAATTACAATAAAATGCCCTTTTCCTTAATTAATTAATAACTTTTGTTTTATAACTCCAAATTAGGCAAATAATATGTCTAAATCGATCAGTGCGACGAGCCCGTTCGATCTATGCAGTCCTTGTTCTGAATTGAAGCATGCATCATGTCAGTATTAAAAATCTGAACTGTTTATGACAATAAAACTTGGGAAAACAAATGCCAAAATGCTTTATTACTTGTATTCACCCCTCACCATTGCCATGCTACTTTAATGCCATGTAAACTGTGCATCATTCATCATGGCATGCTTGCTTGCTTGTCGCATTTTAATTCATATGCTTGTGCATTTTATTTATGTTGGCCCTTGTTGTTTGGTTCTTCTTCGGATAGACGCCCAGCAGGAGAATTACCAGGAACCACAGGAATACTACCCAGATCCATCTCTCGCTTCAACTGAGCTGCCAGGCAAGCACTACCGCATGCTTGCATACATATAGTACCTATTGCCTCTATCTTATTCTTGCATCATTTAGTCGCGATTGCATTAAATTGAATCCCAAGTACTGCATAGCCTTTATCTTTAAAACCCCACCGAAGCTTGTTCCTCCATCCCATGAGCCATTACTACAGGAGTTGGTTGAGCCATGCGAGTCGTAGAAAAGCATGAGTAGGGTATGTGAGTGTCTGATGAATAATGAGGTACCTAAACAACTTGACCTGAGTAGTAATGGGATAACTAATGAAAGAGGCACCGGTGAGAAATATCTGCTATTTGGTTTTTCATGCTCACTTGTGTCCCGTAGGACCCCGAGTACTTGATTCCTGTTCCTTGACTATTCGCACTATCCACATCTGGGAGGCCTTATGGACCCCCCTGAGCCAGAGCTTGATTCATTCTTATTTCTTGGGGCCACAAAGTAGTTTGGGGCTTTATTACTATCCTATACTTATGCCATGTTACTGTTTTATTAAGATTGTGCGAGGAGCACCTGTACTGTTTAAGAATTGCGGAGTGTTTTCGCGGTATCGACAAGCCCAGTCACATTTTCGGGTTCCTAGTCGTTTACAACCATTGGCGCAAACCTTGGGTCCGTCTCGGAGCCGGCCAACTTCGTTGCGGGTAGCTTAATGGGGTGGCCCCCTGAAATATTATTGAATCCTGTGATTGCTTTGTCGTGAATTCCTCGTTGGGATTTGATTTGGTTTTTCCGAGGTTGATCGAGTGTGTGTTGCTATTCGTGCACCCCTGCAGGGTAAATCTTTCTGAAAGCCGTGTCCGCGGTTATGGACAACTTGGAGCACAGTTTCTCGATCATAGACAAGTATAACTAAAGTACCGCTTTTAATTTGACTAAGTACTTGACTAGTAAATAGTGCAATACTCATGGAATGGTTAATAAAACTGCCAACGGATGATGGGGGTTGTTCGTCCGCTTCCTCGTTGGTAAGCGAGGAGGAGGATGGATCTGTTAATTATATTGTTATAACTGTTGTTCTTAATTCACGGACATCCGTCTATCATTGGTTAGGCGGATGGTTAGCGAGTATCTGTAGACTTGTTAGGTATTATCTTTTGCTGCAATTGCGTCACCCCAGGTTGTGTCCCCTTTAGCGGCATAAAGACTTGCTGAGTACCCCTAGGGTCTCACATGACAAATTGTTTGATTCAGATGAACAGGTGTACCCGCAAGATGGATACCGGGTGGAAGAGACAGATGATGTTGGCAACGATCATTCGGTGTAGAGATTCCGGGAACGGGGATCCGTGAGATCTGTGGGCGGGATGTGTTTATTTATGGGGCATCTTATGCCAATTTGCTTCTTATCCGTACTCGGATCTTGTTTTCCGCTTCCTCATGATACTCTGATGTGTGATGTATGAGGAGCTATCCTAAATTATTATATCTATCTAGGACATTTGGATCTTGTCGTATGGTGTTGCAATATTTCTATTTCTTTTAGATGGAATGGCTCTGAGGACTGTTGTATGTGGCTTGCATACATACTCACTTGTGTATGTAGTTGATCCCTTCGCCTGCCGATTACGCCGCTCGTTCTTGTCCCGTTGTCTTAAAGTGGTTAGGACGGCCGAAAGGTCTACCGTGAGTGGCCCTAGGCCCCACCGTACTATTTTAACCACTTTCGTTCATCCAGGCATTAACTAAGAGCGTAATTCACCGAGGTAGTTACAAGAACCGCCAATGGGGTACCCCTTGCCCGATGGTACGGAAGAATCCCCATATCAAAATGACAAGGCAAGCAGACAATGAGCATCTCAACAATCTTCTTATTTACCATGGGAATATAGTGCATTTTCTCTCTTTCCTCTTTTTATGATATTTTTTTCTTTCTCTTTCTTTTTCTCAATATAGGACTCTTTTTTATAAGAATAATGCTTCATAGACAACTCATTATGGTTACGCTGCAGGTTTCCACCATGTCAGCATGGATTAGACCAGCGGCCCAGGCGTTTCTCTAACACATATACATAACTGTGGCACCCCGCTAAAACTGATGGGTTCGTAGCATGGAAAACAAAAAATTTCTACCGCAAGAACGAACAAAACCTAGATCTAATCTAGATAAAAGCCAAGATCTAATCTATTAGACATGAGCAACGAGATAGATGGGAACTAACCCTCGTAGATCCGAAAGCGTTAACGAGATTAGATCTCGTGGTTGATGTAGTCGATCACTTGCCGATCTCAAGATCGTGTGGACGATCCTTCCGGCGTCGCGTTCCAGCAGCGCTTCCGCCCTCGGTCAAGTAGACGATCCTTCCGGCGTCGCGTTCCAGCAGCGCTTCCGCCCTTGGTCAAGTAGACGATCCTTCCGGCGCCACGATTCGGCAGCGCTTCCGCAGTCGGTCACACGTGCGGAGTCGAAGTAGACCTTCCTCTCCCCGTTCCAGCGAGCAGCGGAGGTAGTAGATCTTCTCCACGGAATCCCAGCAGCACGACGGCGTGGTGGTGGTGGTGGAGTAGAGAATTCTGCAGGGCTTCGCCTATGCCTGTGCAGAAGATGGTGGAGGAGAGAGGCGGCAGAGATTGGGGATTATGAGAGCAAGGGAGGAGAGGGCGCCCCTGCCCCTCTGTTTAAAGAGGGGAGGGCGCGCCAGGGAAGGGAAGTCCTTGTAGGACTCCCCTCCTATGGGGCCGGCGGGTTGGGGAGGTGGGGAGGAATCCTCCTCCCCCACGACTCCTTATCTTGACCCAATAGGACTCCTTGATCCCTATCTTGATTTTCAAGCAAACTCCAAGATATCTTCTAGAACCTTCCGGAACATTCCGAAACCTTCTAGAATCCTCATACAAACACTCCGGAACATTTCCTATCTCATGAAATGATCTCCTATATATGAATCTTATTCTCCGGACCATTCCGGATCTCCTCGTGATGTCCCGGATCCATTCCGAGACTCCGAACAACATTCGGTCTCCAACGCACATTCCATATCTACTTAAAACAACTTCGAACCTTAAGTGTGTCACCCTACGGTTCGTGAATATGTAGACATGATAGAGACACATCTCATATCAATAACCATCAGCGGGACCTGGAGATCCATAATGGCTCCCACATACTCAACGATGACTTCGCGATCGATTGAACCATTTACATACGAAACTAATTCCCTTTGTCTCGCGATACTATACTTATCCGAGGTTTGATCGTCGGTATCTCCATACCTAGTTCTACCTCGTTACTGACAAGTACTCTTTACTCGTTCCGTGATATGTCATCCCTTGTGACCTAGTCACATGCTTGCAAGCTAACTAGATGACATTCCACCGAGAGGGCCCAGAGCATATCTATCCGTCATATGGATGGACAAATCCCAATCTTGGTTCATGCGCTTCAACACATACTTTCAGAATACCCAATGACACTTTTATAACCACCCAGTCATGAAGCGGCGTTTGATGTCATCAAAGTATCCATCCGGTGATGGTGATTAACATAACCTCATGGTCGAAGGAATAGGTTACTATGTATTTGAAAGCTTACAACAATACGAACTTAATGACTTGATCTTATGCTACGCTTAATATTGGTGTGTGTCCATCACATCATTCTCCTAATGATATGACCTTGTTATTAATCACATCCAATGTCCATGATCAGGAAACCATGATCATCAATTAATCAACAAGCTAGTTCAACAAGAGGCTTACTAGGGACTCTTATATGTTTACAAAACACACATGTATTAGTGTTTCCTAATAATACAATTATAGCATGGGATGTAAACATTCATCATAAACACAAAGATATAATAATAATCACTTTTATTATTGCCTCTTGGGCATATCTCCAACAAAAACCACTACTAGAAAATCGCTTGTTATTTTATTTTTGCTGCATCATCATGATAGCATGCTCATGTCATCATGCCACACTGCATGGAGCATATCATTAAATTGTTGCATTTAAATTATGGCACTTGTTTTTGGATCTTGATGTGTATTTAATCCTTCCATTGCCTCTCTATTTTGTCCTTCCTCTATTGGATCTCTAGTTGACGTCATTTGATATGGAACCACAATGTCTAAGTTATATTATTTGGATTCTTGTTTTTATATTGTCAACATGCCCAAATTGAGTTGGGGGCATCATCTCTTCAATTCTCTCTATCACTAACTTGCCAATCTATCTAGTCCTCATGATCATGTTTAATTCTACGACATACATGATACAGGGGTTCTTTTATTTTGAATTATGATTTAACTCATGCCCATATATTTATGTGTGGATCTATCTAATATCATGAGACCTTCTCTCTGTATTACATCTCTCTACTTCTGGTGTTGATATTCTTTCTCTATATGATATTCTTGAAACTTTTGGGATCCTCTCAATTCTTTTGTTATGTCCAAATTATTCTCTTCATCTACTTGTGCCTTGCAACGTCTAATTTTACCACACCAATCCCATATATATGGGCATGCCTATACGTGGGTATCTTTGATTCTGGCCTCTGTTTTAAATGTTTCTGCTATTGTTTTCAAACATCGGGGCCTATTTCAAATTTCTGGGCAAGACATAGCAGTTTTTGGTTCATATCTGAAGCTACAGGGAGAAGCTCAGTTTAAAAGAAGCTACAGGAAGCAGAGGCAGCTGCGTTCAGCAAGAGAGCAGTGCCTCGCCAGAAGCAGGCCGCGTCTAGTCCGAGCCGCAACATCCCACTCGGTGGGCTCCTTAAAGATCCGATCGAGTGGAGAGCTCCTCCTCGTTTGTCTTCTTTCTGGAACGTCACGCAGCACTCGTGATCCCCTCCACTTTTTCAACCACCGCGCCTCCACTAGTCGATGCTTTCCCCTTCCTGCTAATCCCCACTCCAATCCCCTTCAAACCCTAGCCCACCTCTATTCGTCTTGTCGTGACCAGATTCCCCCCTTTCCAATTCGTTCTGTTTCCCGAGGGACAGAAGCAGAGAGCTTCACCTCTGCATACCGTCGACGGTATTGGCACCATGGGTCTCACCATGCCAAGCTACACATGGGAACGAGACAGCTGTTTCGAGCACGTCCTCCTCGCCGAAGATCGGAGCCGAAGCTATTGGTCAGCGTCGCCAAGATCAACGTCTCTGTTGTCGCCTACGCCTGCCTAGGAAGTTTCCGAGAACGTCATCTCATCCGCCACAGCGACCCGGTTCCCACCCGCCGACGCCGACCACGACCGCATCTGGTGTGAGCCTTTCATCCCCTTCCCGCTCTCCTCCTTCGCATATGCGACTATGCCGGCGCCTTCAGTCGCGCGCACACCCGCTGGCCGCCGATGTTCAATACCACACAGAGAACCTCTGTCTATTCATTAGTTAACTCTGCAACCTCCGGCTGGTTTTGGTCCTTGCGGCCGCGTGCCAGTTTCAGCATCCCAACACAACCGCGCAGCCTCGTGGTGGACACCGTCGCCGAGACAACTGGTCACCACCATTCCTTCGGCCGCGCGCACGGGCAAGCCAACAGTCGTGTCGCATGTTGCAACTAAACCCAGTCTCTTCAGCTAGCTCGTTTTGTAGCATAGTTATGATTCAGCAGTGTACCTGCTTGCTTGCTCCATTCAAATCTCGTTGCAGCCTAGTTTGCACAAAACTGGTACCATACCTTCTGGTTGGATCCTTGATCTCTAATTGAGAGGCCACGTTTCCATTCCTCACTTTGGTGGATTTAATCTCAAACCTTTTTATCTAAATATTTCTGGTGTTACTCTGAACCTGTAAACTGAATACATTCAGTTTGGTGCTTCCACACGCAAGTCTCTGTACTTCTATGTAAAATAGTGTAGACCAGACCCTTCAGCACATAATTCCATCTTAACAAACATAACTCAAAATCAAATAATTTCTAAATGGAAATTTATTGTTTTTGTTTGAATAATATGCGTATAAAAAAACTTGTTTACTGTTTGGATAATTCTAAATAGACAAACAATTAACAATCTGACTAAAATCTATTAAACTTCAATAATTCATAACTTTATTTTCGTAATTCCAAATTCGACAAATAATATGTCTAAATCGATCAGCACGACGAGACCTTTCCAACTATGCATTCCATACTTGTAATTGCATCATGTATCCATTTGAACTTTAATAACCAGCAAGGTTTATGAAAATAAAACATACCAAATAAAATGGTGTTCTATTTGTTTAATGTTGGAATAGCCTCACCAATGTTGTATCATCATGGCACCATGCATTTGACATTGTTCCATCATGGGTTGCATCATTAACTTGCCATGTCACGCATCATATCATGATCATGCCGATTCTTCCGCATTAGTTGTAATTGTTGCATCGCTTGTCTTCTTTTAGTGTTTTGCTTCTTCCCGGATATGACGATGAGATGTTGTGAGCTTCGACAAGTTCTCCGGATATGAACCTTCGGCAATGTTTCCTAGGCGAGCATCTCTCCCCCTTCTACCTATTTTGCATTTATAGTCTTTATTTCCTCCTGTTGATCTATTGCTATCCGTGTCGCGATGCTCTAGTTTCCGTACACCAGTTATATCCCGTGCAGCCTCCATATTGCCTGGGACACCTCCTATTACCTGTGTTTGGTAGATAGCTAGCCTTGCGAGTCGTAGTTGCTTGCTCAGGTGCGATCTCGTGTTGTCAAGTACCACAGTTGTTGGGATGCTGGCAGATGTTTACGGTGGAGTTGATCATGACTTTAAATACAACTATTAAAATGCTAGATATAACTAATGCAGAGGCATCGGTGGGCAATAGATGTTATTTGGTTCTTCCACGCTCACTTGTGTGCCGTAGGACCCCGAGTACTTGATACCTGTTTCTTTGATTTTTCGCACTATCCACATCCGGGAGGCCTTATGGACCCCCCTGAGCAAGAGCTTGATTCATTTCTATTTCTTGGGGCCACAACTAGTTTGGGGTTTTATTACTATCCTGTACTCATGCCATGCTTTACTGCTTTATTTACGATTGTGCGTGGAGCACCTATACTGTTTAGGATCGTGACACATTTTCGCTGTATCGACAAGCCTAGTCACACTTTCGGGTTCCCAGTCGTTTACAGCCGTCCACACAAACCCTGGGTTCGTTCCGGAGCCGGCCAACTTCGTTGCAGGTAGCTTAGTGGGGTGGCCCCCTGAAATATTTTATGAATCCTGTGATCGCTTTATCGTGAATGCCTCGTTGGGTTTTGAGTTGGTTTTTCCGAGGTTGATCGAGTGTGTGTTGCTATTTGTGCACCCCTGCAGGGTAAAACTTTCTGAAAGCCGTGTCCGCGGTTATGGACGACTTGGAGCACAGTATCTCGATCATAGACAAGCATAACTAAAGTAGTGCGATAAATTTGACTTAATATGTGACTAGTAATCAGCCCAATTATAACGGAATGGATATTAAAAATGCCAACAGCTGGCGGATCTGGGTTGTCTTGTGACATGCTGTACCTGCCTAGTAAGTATTGCAACTCCAATGGAATGAAATAAAAGTGCCAACAACTGTTGGGTTTTGGGATTCCTCAGGACAATTATATCTGACTAGTAAATGTTCCAACTACAACGGAGTGATAACTAAAATTGCCCACTACTTATGTTATCATACCTACATGTGATTAGTAAGTGCTACAACTATAACGGAATGAGTAAAATTGCCAACTGTGTGAGTTCCTCGGTTTGACTTCCTCGTATGGTCTCGAGGGGGAATACGAGGATGGGTATGATTGGTGTTAGTATCAGGTGGTTCCGAATAGGTCTTTCTTATCTCTCTAATAGCCGACATGTGTATTGAGTCTCTATTGGTTGTTTAGTGCATGCTGCGCTGCCGCTTCAGTCCACCATACCTATGTAGGCAAGAGCCGCCGAATTCTAGCCTCGCCGTGTATTGGCCTCAGTACTGACGCTCCTCTTTTTCCTTTGCCTTTGTCGGCACCCCTTTTGTTTTAGCAGGTTTGAGATCGTCGTCGTTAGCAGGGTTACCCTTCCGGCTTGGCCTGGGCAGGGTTATGGACGCCATTGGTTATTCTTCAGGGCTCTTAGCCCCATTTGCATCTTGTCCATAGTCGGACGCTCTATCGTTTTCAAGGTGATTTGGATCTTTGTATTGAATACCTATATCCTTGACTCATGGAGTCGTGTTGTAGATATATATCTGTTCTGTGGGTCCCATCGAGGACTGTTGTGTAATGGTATTACTTCGTTTTCCACCCGCACGAAAGTGCCTGGTGGGTGTCCTTGAATCGTTTCTATGCAGGTTTGGCGGAAAGGGCTAAAACATTGCATAGGGCCAATTTGAGGGTGTTACAATAACTCCATGGACTTACAAGCTCCCCTTTCATTTCACACCAACGACATCCATATACAAAAGAGCATGATATCAACTAGGTACAAGTACCAAGTGCAATGTTGAAAGCGTTCCCCATGAAAGCATGGTTCTGCTAATTCCCAACAAATAAGTGCAAGCATATACAACATAGACGACACAATGGTTCAAGTTTATTAAGGGCAAAAAAAAGTAAAGTGTGCCATCAAGTTCGTGAGAGCTTTAATCACTAGTTTTATCATAACAAGTTTAATTTGGAAGGTAAACAAAATCATGAATATACTTGGAATAGCATAAGCTAATAGGTAGGTATGGTGGAATCTTTGGAATAACTTGGTTTAGGGAGTTAGGTGCATGAGTGGAACTCATACTTGGCTGTGGAGGCTAGCAAAAGACTGGTAACTCATACTTGGCTGTGGAGCTCTTTTTACCTCATAAGCATGAACTTTCCTACTCTTTTCCAAACCAAACCAAACTATTTGCAAACCAAGGTATGAAAGAGGGGGTCCAACCAATTTATTCAGCAAACTAAGAAAACCAAGCAAACGAAAAACCAAAACAAAAACAAAAAACAAGACGCTCCAAGAACAACACAACTGTGCATGAAACAATAAAAATGAAGCGTTTGGAAGAAACCTAGGATTTTTATTGATGAAGAAGGGGATGCCTTGGGCATCCCCAAGCTTTGACGCTTTTACTTATTGGATATTTCTTGGGGTGACACGTGTGGCATCCCCAAGCTTGAGCTTTAGTCCATCCTTCATCTTATTACTCATTCCTTCCATACACCTGAAATTTTTCCTTCATACAAAACTTCACCCAATCTTTATTAGCAACATTAGTGCACTCAAGATAAAATAAGTCTTAAGGTTCAGTTCTAACACCAAATAAACTTCCATTAGAACACTAGCTACTGTAGCACTTCCCTCAAAAAGCTCAATTCCCCAAAAGAACTCAAAAAGGAACCAACAAGAAGCAAATGCAGAAAATGGTAGAAATATGTCAAAACAGACCAGCAGGTAAATACGAATTGTGTCGAAGACCTTCTGTTGCTCAAATCAAAAGGTGTTGAACTAACGAAAGTTAGATAACAATCTGGGGCAGAAGCACAAAAATTCACGACTCAAAAAGACGTTCATAGATTTTACAGGAATTTTTACGGTGAAGCACAGAAATCTGTTTCGGGACAGCAACTTTCCCAATCATTACTTCTTTCTCATTAGAGGTTACTCTTGGCACAAAAATCAAATAAAAAGGATAAGGAGCGGTTATTACTGAAGTAATAACTTCCAAGACTCATCTAAAACTTTTGGGTTATCTCCAAATAAGTACTTTTCTTTTAACGCCTTTAAGTTAGGCATAAGAAGCAAGAAAAAGGATCAAGTATTCTCAAATGATGAAGCATTAAGACCAAATTTTGTTTTCATAGGACAGGAAAAATAAATCTTCTCTCTCTTCTTAGGGAAGTGTTCTATACCTTTCTTGAGTGGGAGTTGATATTTAATGGTGCCTTCTTTTATATGAATAATGGCACCAACAGTTCTAAGAAAAGGTCTTCCCAAAGTAATAGGACAAGAAGCATTGCATTCAACATCCAAAACATAGAAATCAACGGGGACATAGGAATTGTTAACCATAATAAGAACATCATTAAGACTCCCCATGCGTTTCTTTTTAGCATTATCATCAAGTGGGACATTCAAATAACAATCTTCAAGTGGAGGCAAATCAAGCATATCATAAATCCTTCTAGGCATAATAGAAACACTACTATCAAGATCACATAAAGCTTTGAAATCAAAGTCATTCACTTTCATATTAATGATGGGTTCCCAAACATCTTCTTGTTTTATAGGAATATAAGATTTATGTTTCATCTTTTCTTCTTTAATCTTTAAGAGAGCATCATTAATGTGTTTTGTAAAGGCCATGTTCATAGCACTAGCATTTGGACTTTTAGCAAGCTTTTGTAGGAACTTAATAACTTCAGAGATATTGCAACCATCAAGATCAAAATCAAAATTATCATCTAAAGTAGTAGAACTATTACTAGCATCGACACTAGTGGTGGTGATAGTAGAAACACTGATGTTTCTAGCAATTTCATCTTCTCTTTCCCACTTAGCATGTAATTCAGCTAATAGTCTAACATTTTCATCAATTCTCACTTGTATGGCATTAGTGGCTGCAAAAGGATTATCATTAGTTTAGCAGCCATTTTATTAATCAATGAATATTGAGCTTCAGACAAAGATGCTATATTTCTTTCAGCATTAGAGAGTTCTTTCTCAATAGTTTTATTGAAAGCAGTTTGTTTACTAATAAAGTATTTAAGCATAACTTCAAGTTTAGAGGGTGCACTCCTATTATTGTTGTAGGAATTTCCATAAGCATTACCATTGTTGGGAGGATATGGCTTATAATTATTGTTACCAAAATTACTCCTATAGGCATTATTGCGAAAATTGTTATTTCTTATGAAGTTCACATCAACTTGCTCCTCTTGAGCAACCAAAGAGGCTAAAGGAACATTATTTGGATCAATATGGGCTTTCCCATTAATAAGCATAGACATAATAATATCAATGTTATCACTCAAGGAGGAGGTTTCCTCAACAGAATTTACCTTCCTACCTTGTGGAGCTCTCTTAGTATGCCATTTAGAATAATTAACCATCATATTGTCCAGAAGTTTTGTTGCAGCACCCAAAGTGATGGTCATAAAGGTACCTCCAGCAGAATCCAATAGGTTCCTTGAATAATAGTTCAATCCTGCATAAAAAGTTTGGATGATCATCCAAGAAGTCAGTCAATGAGTGGGACAATTCTTTACCAAATATTTCATTCTTTCCCAAGCTTGAGCAACATGTTCATTATCAGATTGTTTAAACTTCATTATTTCACTTCTCATAGATATAATCTTAGCAGGAGGATAATATTTTCCAATGAAAGCATCTTTGCATTTAGTCCAAGATTCAATACTATTCCTATTGGTGGTAATAGTAGAAACACTAATGTTTCTAGCAATTTCATCTTCTCTTTCCCACTTAGCATGTAATTCAGCTAATAGTCTAACATTTTCATCAATTCTTACTTGTATGGCATTAGTAGCTGCAAAGGGATTATCATTAGTTTCAGGTTTAACAGCCATTTTATTCAAAGAAGATTGAGCTTCAACCAAAGATGCTATATTTCTTTTAGCATTAGAGAGTTTTTCCTCAATAGTTTTATTGGAAGCAGTTTGTTTACTAATAAAGTCTTTAAGCATAACTTCAAGTTCAGAGGGTGCACTCCTATTATTGTTGTAGGAATTTCCATAAGCATTACCATTGTTGGGAGGATATGGCTTATAATTGTTGTTACCAAAATTGTTCCTATAAGCATTATTGCCAAAATTGTTATTTCTTATGAAGTTCACATCAACTTGCTCTTCTTGAGCAACCAAGAGGCTAAGGGAACATTATTTGGATCAATATGGGCTTTCCCATTCACAAGCATACACATAATAATATCAATCTTATCACTCAAGGAGGAGGTTTACTCAACAGAATTTACCTTCTTACCTTGTGGAGCTCTCTCGGTATGCCATTCAGAATAATTAACCATCATATTGTCCAGAATTTTTGTTGTAGCACCCAAACTGATGGTCATAAAGGTACCCCCAGCAGCAGAATCCAATAGGTTCCTTGAAGAATAGTTCAATCCTGCATAAAAAGTTTGGATGATCATCCAAGCAGTCAGTCCATGAGTGGGACAATTCTTTATCAAAGATTTCATTCTTTCCCAAGCTTGAGCAACATGCTCATTATCATATTGTTTAAACTTCATTATTTCACTTCTCATAGATATAATCTTAGCAGGAGGATAATATTTTCCAATGAAAGCATCCTTGCATTTAGTCCAAGAGTCAATACTATTCCTAGTTAAGGAATTCAACCATTCTTTAGCTTTTCCTCTCAAAGAGAAAGGAAACAATTTCAGCTTAATAATATCACCATCTACATCCCTATGCTTTTGCATCTCACAAAGTTCAACAAAGTTATTTAGATGGGCAGCAACATCTTCATTACTAATACCAGAAAATTGTTCTCTCATAACAAGATTGAGCAAAGCAGGTTTTATCTCAAAGAAAGTATCTTCATGCATAGATGGAGCAATAGGTGTGCTCATAAAATCATTGTTGTTAGTGCTAGTGAAGTCACACAACTTAGTGTTTTCAAGAGTAGTCATTTTTGGGGGTTTTTAATAAAGAAAGCAAAACAGTAGAACTATTTTTGTGTGTTTTTGATAAAGAAACAAGCAAACAAAGCAAAAAGAAACTAAGCAAAACAAAAATAAGAAAGTAAAGAGATTGGTTATGAGGGACTCCCCTTGTGAAGATGTCCTTGACTCCTCGGCAACGGTGCAACGAAAAAATGCTTGATGGGTCAGTGTTGATGTAGAGCTCATTGGGAACCCCAAGAGGAAGGTATGATAAGCACAACAACAAGTTTCCCTCAGTTATGAAACCAAGGTTTAATCGAACCAGTAGGAGCAAGGAAACACCCCAAAGGTGTTGCTAGTTGAGCCTTGGCAGGGCGCACTACCGGTGCTAGTAGCAACGTGGAGACCTACACAACACAACCATAGAACTCTGTCCCCAACTTGCGATGAGGTTGCCAATCTCACCGGTTTTGCTGAAACCAAAGGATTAAACGTATCGAATGGAAGGAAGTAATAGTTTGCAGAAAGTAAATACAAAGCAGTAAACAGTTTATAGATTGCATGTAAAGAAAAGGACCAGGATCCATAGTTCACTAGAGGTGGCTCTCCTTAAGATAGATAACATGCTGGGTGAACAAATTTACAGCGGGGCAATTGACAAACATCGAGAAAGCAATACATGCATATACTAATCATCTTGACTCCTTTGGAACTTGATTGGGCATTACAACATTATACATAGACGCCATCCAATTGCATCTATGACTAATAATCCACCTTCAGGTTATCATCCGAACCCCCACCAGTATTAAGTTGCAAGCAACAGATTATTGCTTTACGAATTGCGTGTAATGTAAACAATACGATTGTTCTATGAACAAAGGATTGTTGTTTTCTCCCTAGTAGCAACAAAACATCTAGTACCTTAGAGATTTTTGTCACTTCCCCAGATTAATAGAGGCATGAACCCACTATCGAGCATAAATACTAACTCTTGGAGTTGCTAGCATCTACTTGGCCAAGATAGCTACTAACAACGGAAAGCATGCAAGATCACAAATAACAAAGACATGATAGAATCAATAATCAATCTGAAATAGCATCTCAATATCCATCGATCCCCGCAAACACAACATGCAGAATTACAAATAGATGATCTTGATCATGAATGGAGCTCACAAGATCTAAACATGAAAGCACAAAGGAGGAGAACCAGCCATCTAGGTACTACATGATGGATAGCTGGCCCTTCTCCGTCTCATATTCTGGCATCGGATGACTTCCGGAAAAATAGGCACTTTTGCTTTTGTCCCGTACAATTCCGAGAATATTCATTTTCTAACTTTCCTGGAACCAAAAACAGCAGAAAACAGGTAGCTGGCATTGTGGCTCTTGTTAATAGGTTAGTCCAAGAAATCATATGAAAAGTACTCCAAAGTGTGGACAAAACGCAAGAAAGTGGATAAAACCAAGCATGGAACATCAAAAATTATAGATACATTTGCAATGTACCATAGTGCTATGAATATGACCTTTACAAAACACATTACTGATGCTCTCATAAAAATTAAAGAGGAAAAGATGAAATATAAAGCTTCTATTCCTATGAAACTAGAAGATAGTTGGGAACCCATCATTAATATGAAAGTAAATGATTTTGATTTCAGAGCTTTATGTGATCTTGATAGTAGTGTTTCTATTATGCCTAGAAGGATTTATGATATGCTTGATTTGCCACCATTGGAAGATTGTTATTTAAATGTCCCACTTGATGATAATGCTAAAAAGAAACTCAAGGGGAGTATTAATGATGTTCTTATTATGGTTAACAATACCTATGTCCCCGTTGATTTCTATGTTTTGGATGTTGAATGCAATGCTTCTTGTCCTATTACTTTGGGAAGACCTTTTCTTAGAACTGTTGGTGCCATTATTGATATGAAAGAAGGCACCATTAAATATCAAGTCCGACTCAAGAAGGGTATAGAACACTTCCCTAAGAAGAGTGAGAAGATTCCTTTTGCATCTCCGATGAAAAAAAAAATTGCTCTTAATGCTTCTTCATTTGAGAATACTTGATTCGTTTGCTTGCTTATTATGCCTAACTTAAAGGCGTTAAAGAAAAGTACTTATTGGGAGATAACCTAAAAGTTTTAGATGAGCCTTGAATGTTATTACCTCTGTAATTACTGATCCTTATCCTTTTTATTTGCCTTTTGTGCCAAGAGTAACCTCTAATGAGAGAGAAGTAATGCTTGGGAAAGTTGCTGTCCCGAAACAGATTTTTGTGCTTCGCTGTAAAAATTCGTGTAAAATCTCTATACGTCGGTTTGAGATGTGATTTTTTGTGCTTCTGACCCAGGTTGTTATCCAAAGTTCAACACTTTTAGATTTGAGCAATAGAAGGTCTTCGAAAACATTGGTTTTTACCTGCTGGCCATTTTGACAGATTTATGCCATTATTTGCATTTGCTTCTTGTTGATTCCTTTTTGGGTTCTTTTTGGGGAATTGAGCTTTTTGAGGGAAGTGCTACAGTAGCTTGTGTTTTAATGGAAGTTTTATTGGTGTTGAAACTGAACCCAAAGACTTATTATCTTGAGTATACTAATGTTGCTAATAAAGATTATGTGAAGTTTTGTATGAAGGAAGAATTTCAGGTGTAAGGAAAGAATGATGTAATGAGATGAAGAATGGACTAAAGCTCAAGCTCGGGGATGCCACCCGTGTCACCCCAAGAAATATCCAATAAGTACAAGCGTCAAAGCTTGGGTATGCCCAAGGCATCGCCTTCTTCATCAATAAAAATCTAAGGTTTCTTCCAAACACTTCATTTTTATTGTTTCATGCACAGTTGTGTTGTTCTTGTAGCATATTTGCTTTTGTTTTTGGTTTTCGTTTGCTTGGTTTGCTTAGTTTGTTTGAATAAATTGGTTGGACCCCCCTCTTTCATACATTAGTTTCCAAAAAAGATTGGTTTGGATTGGAAAAGAGTAGGAAAAGTTCATGCTTAAGTGGTAAAAGGAGCTTGTTTTTGACTGTGGCCTATGCTTTGTCATGTCATGCTCGATATTTTTTTGGCTTTATGCTTAGTGATTTTTTCTGTAGCATGACATGTTATAAACAATTGAGATTGCTTAATGTGCCTTGAAAGAATCATGCGTTGTTTTAGCATATTAAAGCATAGTATTGTGGTATTCTCCTTTGATGCTTTATTTGGGTTGACTTGGCGCATGCTCACACCATGTTAAGACTATCCCAAGTAACCATAGTCTCTATGATCTTTTAGTTTTCGACTTGTAATTTATGCTTAAATTAATGATATTTTATCGCTTTGCATGATTATGGCCATTATTGCTCTCTTAGTTGGTCGCTCCCATTCTTTTGCTAGCCTCCATAACCAAGTATGAGTTCCACTCATGCATCCAACTCCAAATAAAACCAAGTTATTCCAAAGAGTCCACTATACCTATCTATTAGCATTTGCTATTCCAGATAAATTCATGTTTTTATCTACCTTCCGAATTAAACTTGTTATGAGAAAACTAGTGATTAAAGCTCTCACGAACTTGATGGCACACTTTACTTTTCTTGCCCCTAATAAAATTGAACCATCGTGTCGTCTATGTTGTATATGCTTGCACTTATATGTTGGGGATTAGCAGAACCATGTTGTCATGGGGAACACATTCAACATTGCACTTGTACATTGTACCTAGTTGATATCATGCTCTTTTGTTTGTGGATGTCGTCGGTGTGAAATGAAATGGGAGCTTGTAAGTCCATGGAGTTATGTATGTGTGCTAGAGAAACGCCTGGGCCGCTGGTCTAATCCATGCCTAATCATTGTGGAAACCTGCAGTGTAACCATAATGAGTAATCTATGAAGCATTCTTCTTATAAAAAAGAGATAGAGACTAAGAAAAAGAGAAAAAGATGAGAAAAGATGAGAAAAGAGGAAAGAGAGAAAACACACCATTTTCCCATGGTAAATAAGACGATTCCTGAGATGCTCGTTGTCTGCTTGCCTTGTCATTTTGATATGGGGATTCTTCCGTATCATCGGGCAAGGGGTACCCCGTTGGCAGTTCTCTATGATACACATGTACTTAGTATGACAAGAACTTACCAGTAACTAAACTTGAGTAGCATGAGGAGCGACCCTCGTATTCAAGGGATGTGAGATTTCCAACTTTTACTTTGTCAAACATATACTCCATGGTTTGTTCACTTTAACCTTAATCACTTCAAGATTCTTATGATAGGGGCAATGAGAGCTGAAAGCTAATAAGTACCATAACTTTTGGAAGCTCTTTATGAAACTTGAATCCCTGCTTTCCTTCTATGTAGGCCTTTCTTTTACTTTTATGTTGAGTCTCCATCTTCTATCTTTATGCACCTATTGAGAGACCATAGTGGCTATTCTTAGTTTAATGTGCATTGTCCCAAGACTTGTTGATTCATGCATAACTTTGATATCGCTTGTTCTTAAACTATTTGTATCTAGTCACCCTTATAAACTTTGAAGGTGTCCTATGCAATTATGATTTGCTACATTATGAGGGACAAGCTGAATGCCACTATGCTATGTTTTCCTTATGTGAAACAAACAAATGTCTTGCAAAGCATTGTTATTCATGAATCTTTTGTTTGTGCCTTTCATGTTACAACATAGCTGCTATGTCTTATTGTTAGAACTTTATCTTTCATGCTATGTTGAAGTACTATGATCCCAACTATCAATGTTTTATAAATACTTTGATCAAGTTTACGATGGTGCATGTCACCTAAAAAAATTATTCTTTTTTTATCACTTACCTACTCGAGGAAGAGAAGGAGTTAAGCTTGGGGATGTTGATACGTTGCAAACATATCTATAATTTTTTATGTTCCATGCTTGGTTTATATCTACTTTCTTATGTTTTGCCCACACTTTGGAGTACTTTTTATACACTTTCTTGGACTAACCTATTAACAAGATGCCACAGTGCTAGCTGCCTGTTTTCTGTTGTTTTTGGTTCCACGAAAGTCAGAAAATGAATATTCTCGAAACCCAAAGTCAATATTTCACCGAGGAACAAAACCCAAAGTCAATATTTCACCGAGGGGGACGCGGAGCCAGAATACGAGACGGAGAGGGGCCAGGGGCCGGCCACACCACCTGGCCGCACGGCTAGGCCTGGCCCGCGCCAGGGGTGGTGCGGCCACCTAGGGCACCCCCTCGGCCTCCCCTTTTGCCTATATATTGCCTCCGATACAGAAACCCTAAGTACCCGATCAAAAAAATCCACAAAAGAGTATGTAGCCGCCGTTACCTCCCTCCCTAGACCGGGAGGGATCTGAAGCTCTTCCCGGTACCCTGCCGGAGGGGAGAATTCACCCTGGAGGCCTTCTTCATCACCATGTAAGCCTACGGTGTGATGCGTGAGTAGTTCATCCTTGGACTACGGGTCCATGTAGTAGCTAGATGGTTGGTTCTCCTCCTTTGTGCTATCATGTTTAGATCTTGTGAGCTCTGTTCATGATCAAGATCATCTAACTGTAATCATACATGTTCTGTTTGCGGGGATCCGATGGATATTGAGATGCTATTTCAGATTGATTATTGATTCTACCATGTCTTTGTTATTTGTGATCTTCCATGCTCTCCGTTGTTAGTAGATATCTTGGCTGAGTAGATGCTAGAAACTCCAAGTGGTAGTATTTATGCTCGATAGTGGGTTCATGCCTCTAGTAATATGGGGAAGTGATAGAAATCTCTAAGTTACTAGATGTGATGTTACTACTAGGGAGAAAACAACAATCATTTGTTCATAGAACAATCGTATTATTTACTTTACACGCAATGCTTAATGCAATTATCTGTTGCTTGCAACTTAATACTGGAGGGGGTTCAGACGATAAAATGAAGGTGGATTATTAGTCATAGATGCAGTTGGATTACGGTCTATGTATAATGTTGTAATGCCCAATCAAATCTCATAGGAGTCAAGATGATTAGTATATGCATGTATGCTTTCTCGGTGTCTGTCAATATCCCCGCTGTAATTTGTTCACCCAACATGTCATCTATCTTAAGGAGAATCACCACTAGTGAACTATGGACCCCGACCCTTTCTTTTACCATCAATCTACAAACTGTTTACTATTTTCTGTTTAATTTCTGCAAGCTACTACTATCTTCCACACAATACGTTTAATCCTTTGTTTTCAGCAAAACCGGTGAGATTGACAACCTCACTGTAAGTTGGGTACAAAGTTCTGTGGTTGTGTTGTGCAGGATTCCAAGTTGGAAAAAACACCTTGGAGGTGTTTCCTTGCTCCTACTAGTTCGATAACCTTGGTTTCACAACTGAGGGAAAATTTGCTGTTGTGCTGATCATACCTTCCTCTTGGGGTTCCCAATGAGCTCATCGTATCTTGAGCCAACAAGCATCTTTCTAGCGCCGTTGCTGTGGATTCAAGGAACAAGCACCCACGTCAACCATGCGGTAGCAACACTTCTTTTCAAAACAAAAAACAACTATGTTGCTTCACAATTTCCATACCATTATATAGTGTACGAATAACTTCGAACATCGACAGTTAGATATAGATTGGAAAAACCCGACATTTTTGACCATTGGATCTCTTTTAGTACATTTGATTATGTCATGTCTAGCATATAGAAGATCCCATTATTGTTGGCCTCTAGCACCATGAATATACTATGCACAGAAAGTACAGAGAACATGGTTTTGAATGCCACAAGCCAAGTTTCTAGATATAGTGGACAATGTTTTATGTACGATTCTCAAGTTTTATGAGTTTTCAAAGCTTCCGAGGTAACTCGGACCACTCAAATGACTTTATGTCTCTATTAATAAAATCATGTCATATTTGAACTAGAAGCTCTAGAAAGTGGTAGATTTCTATCGAAGTTCTACAAAAAGCTTTTGGCAGTATGCATCAGGTAGTTAATATATCAAAAACAATCGAGAGTTTTGACAAATTCAACTTCCTGCTAAGAATTTGTATCTTGACAATTTTGAACAAGTTTTGAAACAATCGCATGTAATAAAAAAACAGAAAAACAAATATTTACGCATGGCATCCTATCACGTCACATGTACAGCCTGCCAGGAAACTGATAACTATGGGATTTGACAACTTCTGGAAACCAGCCACGCCATATTTCCCACCATGTATAAATATTATTAGGTTTCAACCCTGATGATCAAAAAAGGTCATGGCTATATTGACATCATAGTTAATGTATTGTTCCCACATTATTTGGTATATGGGTGCATCTTGGCGTAGTAGGAAATGTTGCCGGTGGGAGTCTCACCATTGGGCCTATTTTTTGTTTTTTTTAACGGGCAAGGGATGAGTTTGCCCTTTTTATCCGAACAAACTCCATCATTGGAGCAAGCAAGACTGGCAATTAAGTCTGCATTTGTGTGCATACCTCAGTCTAACATCAATGCATGTGTGACCAACATATATGCAACCCAAGAAGCCCAAGCCTCATCTAGATTGAGAAGGCCTTGTTTCAAAAGAAAAGCAAAAAAATCCACTGCCATTGATCAAAACAAGTACCAATACAAGAGTATTAGTTCTACAAAATACTTTAATAATGGCAACATCAACACATTTGAGAGATTCGGTAGCTTTTGAAAGATTCAGTAGTACATGTCGTATTCTGCACTCGATCTGAACAATTCCCAGTACATAGGAATTACTAAAAAATATATTAGCAGTTGCAGAACTCCATACAAAATACTTGGTAGAAGTATAAAACTACTCTTAGTAGAACCTTAATCTAGCTAGGAACGATTACATGTTCCATCATATACTCCAAACATGCGTGAGAGAAAGAGAGAGGTCAGAATCACCACAAGATCTGTATGCCAATGATTCAGCGTGTCCAGGTCGTGGCCGGGTAGCGCTTGCTTTCCTACCTGGCACGCTTCTCTCATTTCACCGTCATCTCTGGACCTTGTAATAGGCTTTCGCCTGTTCACCCTTAGCAAGATAGATGTAAAATTCATGGACCTTTCCAGCCATTTCCGCCACTCCGATTGTGAAAGGAATATGCCACTAAAATAAATAAAGTAATTAATATTAGAACAGAGGGACTAGAAAATTACATATACATTCATATTAGGATCATCAGGAGAATATTAAGATGTGATATCTCACAATGGGTTGATGTCGTCGTCGATCCAACATTGGAACTCCACGAGGAACGCCGACCAACAATTGAGGAGCTTGACAATAAGTCCCCGCTACCGACAGGTAATGGTTGAGCGCCTCCAGTGCGGCTTCGGCCGGCGCCTGCTCAATCTTTGGCTCAGAAATCAAACTCGAGCAGATATAACCCACGACACTCGACCAATGATGATATCCTCACCTCGTAGTCCTCGAATTCCCACGCCGCGGACCTTGAGCGGCTGACGGACAGGACAATCTCCATGTTGTGCCCGTCAATCTGGCCGATGAACAGCATGCCCATCTTCCCAATGCCGATGACATTTGTTCTCCGCGAGCACCCTGCAGGCACCGGCTTAGACGAGACCCATTGTTTGATGCCGTAGAGGACTGTGGGCATCTCGATCGAGTGGGTGGATTTGAGGTGCAGATACAACATTAATTTGTTGCCGACCCAGTTGCATCCTGGCTCCGTGCAGATAAACAAGCTGTGGATGCAGGAGATCATGTGGGCATAGAGTTCGTTGAAGGAGTCCACTTCCGGGCAGTTATAGTTCGGGCAGCTGTAACCTTCTCCGCCGACGACTTGGTGGTGTAGCTCCTTGGATCATGCGACCAGCCGGATGGCGCTTTTAGCGTCAAGACGCTCAGTGATTTGGTTGACGACGTCGTCGCCGACCTTGTTAAAGCCGCTGCACCGCCGGCTCTCCCTCGAACCTCTCCAAATTTTGTACAAACGATCCGCCATCATGTCGAGGAGGATTGGGGGCGAGGGTGGATCTATATAGAACTGTTTGGTTTTTTTTTGGAGGAGAGGGGTGGTGGTCAGGAAGGAGAGATGCAACGGGCGAGATGGCGAGGAAAATGTGTGATCAACACGGTGGAGAGGATCCCAAATGCGGCCAGGCGGCGTCGGCGAGTGTGGATAAACTAAACAGAGATGGGGAAGATGCGATGACTCTTTGAAAGAAGTTTTTTTTTCTTGTAATAAATTACCCATGTCACCTCCTGGCGCAGTATAGTCTCATCACGTCGGTTTGACTAGACACATTATTTATTTACAGGTCCTATTGTAGTAGTATTGTACTGTTTGCATAAGTAGGAGCGCAAAGTAGGAGTAGTAGGTAGGAGTATTACTCTACCTCCATCCCGGGGAATAATAAGGCGTCCTTGTTTTGGGTGTTTTTTCTTTGACCAAGATTTACTCTAAATATATAGTATAAATAATTTTTGTAGAAAATTAGCATTATTGGAAAGTTTTACTCTACCTCCAACAGTACGAGTACTAATTTTACACAAATTAATCAAGTGTATTAGTTACTCTATTTATTCGGTCAAATTTTACACAATGTAATCAAGTATGTATCTTCTCGGCACCCCCACACACACCTGCTAGTTGATCTCTCCCTCGTCCGGAGTGTGGCGCTCAACACATGTGCCATGGTTAGGGTTGCGACCAGGATCCCGCGAAAGTCCTGCCTCTAGTTCATTTTGAAGTTTCTATAGGAGTACTTCAAAATGAACTATAAGCAGAACTTCTATGGGATGCCGCTTTCAACTCTAACATTGGTACGATGGCTATGTGTCTATCGTGTGTTCATCAGCTATGTTGTGTTGGTGTGCATATGAAGGAACCAGTTTGGGTGTTGGGTTGGGGCAGCGGAAAAAAGTAGTCGCGGATCAAACTTTTCAGGTTTCGATTTTTTCACTTGCTTTGTCCCAAACATCGCATGGAAGGTTATTACAGGGATCAACACTCACAACACTAGAGAAGGGATATTGTACTTGGTATGTATATATAAATATATACACGTAGGCAGCTCGAGAGAAGGCCTCCCAAGAGGGCTGCAACAAAGGTTATTACAAACTACTGTAGAAGAGATTATGGGGTTAGAGATGGCAGCCCGAGAGGGCTGTAGCGAAGAGGTGTTGAAAGCGGTTCGATGTCAGAGCAAAGTTATGAAAAAAAGATAAAAACAGAGCCGTCGTAGTACCATGGCACACATGCGCAGCGCCACACTATGGACGAGGGAGATATCAGTTAGAGGATGGGTGTGATGCCGCAAAGGAGAGATTAGTATACAATTTATTTTCCTTGCATAGAGGAGGAGTAGCACACTGTAAGGCTGCAGGAGTGAGCACAACGCTGATTTTCTTTGTTAAGCAAGTACAAGTGGACCTCATAAAAAATGAAAATTGCATCCAAGTCCATGCATTTAGCACAAGGACCCTGAAACTTAGCAATGAAGTGTGTGTTTTGAGGTTTGCGCATACTAGCGTTCATCATGCTAAATACTTTCAGTAGAATCTTTCTATATGCTAAGAATGGAAAATAAGATCCAATGGTTGTTAGCAATGTTTGGATTTGCCAGTCTTGATCAAACGGTCAATGGTTTGTACACTCTATAGTGATGGTATGATATTGTAAGAGATAAGATAAGATAAAGATAAAATAAAGATAAGATAAGAAGTATTACGAATGGCCGATCTAATGGTAGGTCTCGTAGGAGCGAGGTGCTTGAGAGTTAACACGGTCGGTGGAAGTACAAGTTACATCAAGGACCTCATCAAAATGATAATTATTGCATCCAAGTCCATGCATTTATTAGCACAAAGACCCTGAAACTAGGAGCAATGAAGTGTGTGTTTTGAGGTTTGCACATATACTTGCATTCATCGTGCTAAAAACTATCAGTAGAATCTTTCTAGATGCTAAGAATGGAAAAGAAGATCCAATAGTTGGAAATGTTTGGATTTGCTACTCTTGATCCAATGGTCAATGTTCAAAGTTAATTCGTACACTATGAAGTGGTTTATTGTATTGTAAGAGATAAGACATGATAAAGAGAAGATAAGAAGTACTGTGAATGGCCTATCAAATGGTAGGTCTCGTAGGAGAGAGGTGCTTGAGAGTTAACACGGTTGGTGGAAGTACAAGTTACATTAAGGACCTCATAAAAATGAAAATTGCGTCCAAGTCCATGCATTTATTGGAACAAGGACCTTGAAAACTGAGCAATGGAGTTCGTGTTTTGAGGTTTGCGCATACTAGCATTCATCGTGCTAAAGTACTCCCTCCGACCCAAATTAGTTGACTTAGTTTTATCTAGATTCAGACGTATCTAACACTAAAACAAGTCTAGATACATTTGAATCTAGACAAATCTAAGTCAACTAATTTGGGTCGGAGGGAGTAGAATCTTTCTAGATGCTAAGAATGGAAAAGAATATCTAGCGTGTGGTAATGTTTGGATTTGCTAGACTTGATCCAACGGTCAATGTTCAAAGTTAATCCATACACTATGCAATGATTTATTGTATTGTAAGAGATAAGACACGATAAAGAGAAGATAAGAAGTGCTGCGAATGGCCTACCAAATGGTAGGTCTCGTAGGAGAGAGGTGCTTGAGAGTTAACACGGTCAGTGGAAGTACAAGTTACATCAAGGATTTCATAAAAATGAAAACTGCATCCAAGTTCAAGCATTTATTAGCACAAGGACCCTGAAAACTGAGCAATGGAGTTTGTGTTTTTAGGTTTATGCATAGTAGCGTTCATCGTGCTAAAGTAGAATCTTTCTAGATGCTAGGAATGGAAAAGAAGATCAAGAGGTTGGCAATGTTTGGATTTGCTAGTCTTGATCCAACGGTCAATGTTCAAACTTAATCTGTACATTATGCAGTGGTTTATTGTATTGTAAGAAATAAGACACGATAAAGAGAAGATAAGAAGTACTGCGAATGGCTATCAAATGGTAGGTCTCGTAGGAGAGAGGTGCTTGAGAGTTAACACGGTCGGTGGAAGTATAAGTTACATCAAGGACCTCATAAAAATGAAAATTGCACCCAAGTCCATGCATTTATTAGCACAGGGACCCTGAAAACTGAGCAATGGAGTTTGTGTTTTTAGGTTTGCGCATAGTAGCGTTCATCGTGCTAAAGTAGAATCTTTATAGATGCTAAGAATGGAAAAGAACCAAAGTGGTTTCCTTCCTATGTACTCCTCCTCATCCCTACTCCACACCAACGCGCGGCTGCCGAACACGCCAAAGACACAGAGCCGCCGTACCAAGGCACACATGCATAGCGCCACCCTGTGGATGAGGGGAGAGAGATCAACTGGACCGGTGCGCGAGGGGAAAGGGGAGGAGAGATGGAGCATAGGGAAGGAGAGAGAAAACACACAATTTGTTTTACGTGCATAGGTCCTGAAATTTGCTACTAGTAGAGTGTACACTGTAAGGCCGTGGGAGTACCTTGTGTCAGAAACCCATCATAACTTTGCTCTGACATGGAACCGCCTTCAACTTCGCTTCATTGTTGCCCTCTTCCCTGCCAACATTTTATTCTCTTAGCATGTACATCGCGTGGACAGAGGTGACCATATGTTTAAGCAAAGAAATATACTACTCCCGCATTGTGTAAAAAAGCACACCTTAATAAGCCTCAGATAGTAAATCGTATGACATATCATCACTATATAAAATTATAATTGGGTAAGCACAAAATATATAAATTTGATCAACTTCTACCGTATAAAGTACGGGTGTATATTTGGTCCTTGTACTTTGTATCATCATGTGTAGAAGTCAAATATTATTAGCTACCTAACACTTGAAATTTTTGGTAACATGGTCTAGAGAAACAAGGGAGAAGATTCTAGTATGATCGAGAAGTGTGTTTGGAGAGGTTTATGTATAGTGCATTCATTGTGTTCAAGACTATCAACAGAATCTTATAGATGCTAGAATTGTAAAGAAGATCCAACGGTTAGAAATGCTAGGATTCGCATTAGGACTATCAATAGGACTATAATGGTTTATAGTGGTTTATAATGCTAGGATTCGCAATAGGACTTGATGCAACAGTCAACATTCAAAGTTATTCCTACACTATATAGTGGTTTATAATTAGGACTATCAATAGAATCTTCAAGATGCTAGAATGGAAAAGAAGATCCAGCGACTGGAAATGTTGGGACCCGCGAGTCTTGATCCAACAGTCAATATTCAAAGTTGCTTGTACAATATATAGTGGCAAGATCATGTAGAAGTCATCAATTATTAGCTACTAGTAAGTTGCATGTGAGACTCAGATAGTAGACGTATGACATATCATCACTATATACAATTATAATTGGTAAAGCACAAAAAATTATAAATTTGATCAACATCTATAAAGTATGGGTGTACATTTGGTCCTTGTACTTTGTATCATCATGTAGAAGTCAAAGTTTATTAGGTACCTAACACATGATTTTTTTTGATAACATGGTCTAGAGAAACAAGGGAGAAGCTTCTAGTATGGCGGAGAAGTGTGTTTTCAGGTTTGTGCATAGCATTCATTATGCTGAAGACTATCAATAGAATCTTCTAGATGCTAGAATAGAAAATAAGATCCAACGGCTAGAAATGCTGGGATTCGTGAGTCTTAATCCAACGGTCAACATTCAAGTTATCCGTACACTATATAGTGGTAAGATAAGATAAGATAAGATCATGTAGAAGTCAACGATTATTAGCTACGAGGGAGAAGATTCTAGTATGATGGAGAAATGTGTTTTGAGGTTTGTGCATAACATTCATTATGCTGAAGACTATCAATAGAATCTTCTAGATGCTAGAATGGAAAAGAAGGTCCAACGGCTGGAAATGTTGGGATTCACGAGTCTTGATCCAACGGTCAATATTCAAAGTTATTCGTACACTATATAGTCGTAAGATAAGATAAGATATCTCTATCTCTACTACTGTAGTGGAGCAGTTTTGAACTGGATCCATAGCACCAATCCTGAACATTGGCCTGTTGGATCCAATGGTTCAGAGAAGCTGCATTCGTGTTGAATAGTACCTAGAGCAAACTCCACCATGCATGTTCTGGAACCATCATGTCACCCCCCCAAAATTCCATAGCACAATAGATTGTATTCTCTCTACTTATACTACTATAGTGGAGTAGTTTTGAATTGGATCCATTGCACTAATCATGACCGTTGGGCTATTAGATCCAATGGTTTAGAGCAACTGGATTCGTGTTGAATAGTACTCCCTCCGCCAAAATATAAGGCGCCTAAGGATTAGTCAAAAGTCAATATTTTTTAAGTTTGACAATGATTATACACAAAAATATAAAAATTTAGAGTACTAAATTAATATCAATAGATTCACCATAAAGTATATTTTCTTAACATGTCCATTCAAAATTGTAGATGTAGATATTTTTTTCTAAATATTTGGTTAAAGTTAGTAAGGTTTGACTTTTGACCAATCCTTAGTCGCCTTATGTTTTGGGACAGAGCGAGGGAGTACAGACCTAGATGCTAGAATGGAAAATAAGATCCAACGGTTAGCAATGTTTGGATTTGCCAGTGTTGATCCAACAGTCAATGTTCAAATAAGTTAATCCCTACACTATTTGGTGGTGGAATGCATGGTATTGTAAGAGATAAGAGACAAGATAAATGTAAGATAAGAAGTACTGTGAATGGATGATCTAATGGTAGGTCTCATAGGATCAAGGTGATTGAGAGTTAACACGGTCGGTGGAAGTACAAGTTACATCAAGAGCCTCGTAAAAAATGAAAATTGCATCCAAGTCCATGCATTTTAGCACAAGGACCCTGACACTGAGCAATGAAGTACTGTGTGTTTTTAGGTTTGCGCATACTAGCATTCATCATGCTAAAGACAATCAATATATCAAATCTTTATCGATTCTAAGAATGGAAAAAAGATCCAACGGTTAGCAATGTTTGGATTTGCTAGTCTTGATCCAACGGTTAATATGTTCAAAGTTAATCCCTACACTATGTAGTGGTATGGTATTGTAAGAGATATGAGACAAGATAAAAGATAATATAAGAAGTACTGCGAATGGCCGATCTTATGGTAGGTCTCGTAAGAGGGAGGTGCTTGAGAGTTAACACGGTGGGTAGAATTACAATTTACATCAAGGACCTCATAAAAATGAAAATTGCATCCAAGTCCATGCATTTATCACAAGGACCCTGAAACCGAGTAATGAAGTACTGTGTGCTTTGAGGTTTGCGCATACTAGTGTTCATCATGCTAAATACTATCAATAGAATCTTTATAGATGCTAAGAATGGAAAATAAGATCCAACAGTCTTTTCCATTATAGCATCTAGAAGATTCTGTTGATAGTCTTGACTAGAATGAATTCACTATGCATAAACCTCTCAAAACACACGTCTCCATCATATTAGAATATTCTCCCCCGTTTCTCTAGACCATGTTACCAAAATTTTCAAGTGTTAGGTAGCTAATAATATTTGACTTCTACACATGATGATACAAAGTAGAAGAACCAAATACACACCCATACTTTATAGATGTTGATCAAATTTATATTTTTTCCACTTTACCTATTATAATTTTATATAGTGATGATATGCCAGACGTCTATTATCTGAGCCTCATGTGCTGGGCACGTGCAACTTACTAGTATCTTATCTTATATTATCTTACCACTATGTAGTGTACAAATAACTTTGAATATTGACCGTTGGATCAAGACTCGCGAATCCCTGCACTTCTTGCTATTGGATCTTATTTTCCATTCTAGCATCTAGAAGATTCTATTGATAGTCTTCAACATGATGAATGCTATGCACAAACCTCAAAACACACTTCTCCGTCATACAAGAAGCTTCTCCCTTATTTCTCTAGACCATGTTATCAAAAAAATCATTTGTTAGGTAGCTAATAATCTTTGACTTCTACATGATGATACAAAGTACAAGGAGCAAATATACACCAATACTTTATAGATGTTGATCAAATTTATAATTTTTTGTGCTTTACCAATTATATTTGTATATAGTGATGATATGTCATACGTCTTCTATCTGAGTCTCATGTGCAACTTACTAGTAGCTAATAATCGTTGACTTCTACATGATCTTGCCACTATATAGTGTACAAACAACTTTGAATATTGACCGTTTGATCAAGACTCACGAAACCCAACATTTCTAGTCGCTGCATCTTCTTTTCCATTCTAGCATCTTGAAGATTCTATTGGTAAAAAATCTTCATTACAAACCACTATATAGTGTACGAATAACTTTGAATGTTGATTGTTGGATCAAGACTCGCGAATCCCAACATTTCTAGCCGTTGGATCTTCTTTTCCGTTTTAGCATCTGGAAGATTCTATTGATAGTCTTGAACACAATGAATGCACTATGCATAAACCTCTCTAAACACACTTCTTGATCATACTAGAATCTTCTTCCTCGTTTCTCTAGACCATGTTACCCAATATTTCAGGTGTTAGGTAGCTAATAATATTTGAATTCTACACATTATGATACAAAGTACAAGGACCAAATATACACCCATACTTTATAGATGTTGATCAAATTTATAATTTTTTGTGCTTTACCAATTATAATTTTATATAGTGATGATATGTCATACGTTTACTATCTGAGCCTTATTAAGGTGTGCTTTTTTAAACAATGCGGGAGTAGTATATTTCTTTGTTTAGACATATGGTCACCTTTGTCCACGTGTTGTACATGCTAAGAGAATAAAACGTTGGCAGGGGAAGAGGGCATCAACAAAGAGAAGATGAAGGCGGTTCCATGTCAGAGCAAAGTTATGATGGGTTTCTGACACGAGGTACTCTTCTGGCCTTACAGTGTACACTCTACTAGTAGTAAATTTCAGGACCTATGTACGCAAAACAAATCGTGTGTTTTCTCTCTCCTTCCCTATGCTCCATCTCTCCTCCCCTTTCCCCTCGCGCACCGGTCTGGCTGATCTCTCTCTCTTCTCGTCCACAGCGTGGCGCTACGCATGTGCCTTGGTACGGCGGCTCTGTGTCTCTGGTGTGTTTGGCAGCCGCACGTTGGTCTAGGGTAGGGACGAGGAGTACATAGGAAGGAAACCACTTTTGTCCTTAGCGGCACAAAAATTCAAAATTTTCCGGTTTTTGAAATTTTCAGTTGCTTCCCAAATATCGGGAGGGAAGGTTATTGATGGCCCAAAATATATCGAGCTTTTTGGGGAACCCCAAGAGGAAGGTATGATGAGCAGAGCAGCAAGTTTTCCCTCAGTACGAAACCAAGGTTTAATCGAACCAGTAGGAGCAAGGAAACACCCCAAAGGTGTTGCTAGCTGACAATTGGAAGGGCGCACTACCGCTTCTAGCAGCAACGTGGAGACCTGCACAACACAACCACAGAACTCTGCCCGCAACTTACGATGAGGTAGTCAATCTCACCGGTTTTGCTGAAAACAAAGGATTAAACGTATCGAGTGGAAGAAAGTAATAGTTTGCAGAAGTAAACACAAAGCAGTAAACAGTTGATTGTAGATTGATAGTAAAACAAAGGACCGGGGTCCATAGTTCACTAGAGGTGGCTCTCCTTAAGATAGAAAACATGCTGGGTGAACAAATTACAGCGGGGCAATTGACAAATATCGACAAAGCATACAAGCATATACTACTCATCTTGACTCCTTGAGATTCGATTGGGCATTACAACATTATACATAGACCGCCATCCAACTACATCTATGACTAATAATCCACCTTTAGGTTATCATCCGAACCCCCTCCAGTATTAAGTTGCAAGCAACAGATAATTGCATTACGAATTGCGTGTAAAGTAAACAATACGTTTGTTGTTTTCTCCCTAGTAGCAACAATACATCTAGTACCTTAGAGATTTCTGTCACTTCCCCAGATTACCATAGGCATGAACCCACTATCGAGCATAAATACTAACTCTTGTAGTTGCTAGCATCTACTTGGCCAAGATAGCTACTAACAACGGAAAGCATGCAAGATCACAAATAACAAAGACATGATAGAATCAATAATGAATCTGAAATAGCATCTCAATATCCATCGGATCCCCGCAAACACAACATGTAGAATTACAAATAGATGATCTTGATCATGAACGGAGCTCACAAGATCTAGACATGAAAGCACAAAGGAGGAGAACCAGCCATCTAGCTACTACATGGACCCGTAGTCCAGATATGAACTACTCATGCATCACACTGGAGGCGTGCATGATGATGAAGAAGGCCTCTAGGGTGAATTCCCCTCTCCGGCAGGGTGCCGGGAAGAGCTTCAGATCCCTCCCGATCTAGGGATGGAGATGACGGCGGCTATAGACTCTTTCGTGGAATTTTGATCGGGTACTTAGGGTTTTCGTATCAGAGGAAATATATAGGCGGAAGGAGAGGCCGAGGGGGTTCCTGGGGCAGCCAGACCACCCCTGGAGCGGGCCATGCCTGGCCGCGCGGCTAGGTGGTGTGGCCAGGCCCTAGCCCCTCTCTGTCTCGTACTCTGGCTCTAGGTGTCCCTCGGTAAAATAATGACTTTGGCTTTTGTCCCGTCCAATTTCGAGAATATTCATTTTCTGACTTTCCTGGAACCAAAAACAACAGAAAATAGGCAGCTGGCACTGTGGCTCTTGTTAATAGGTTAGTCCAAGAAATCATATGAAAAGTACTCCAAAGCATGGACAAAACACAAGAAAGTAGATAAAACCAAGCATGGAACACCAAAAATTGTAGATACATTTGTAATGTATTAGTTATCCAAAAGATTAGCCAAACATCGGGAGGGAAGGTAATTTTGAACCTGTTTTGAACATTGATCACATTAAATAAATGAAAAACAAAAAACAAAAGTTTTACTCATGATGTCCTATCATGTCTTGTGCACCACGTGCCATGAAAACTGTAATCATGGGATTAGATAAGTTTTGGAAAAATAGCTTCACAATATTGTCCTACCATGTGTATGGACACTATCGGGTTTATTTCAACCCGAACGACCAATGTCATCAAGACCATATTGACATCATAGTTTACAATTTGATAGAGTTCCCACGATAGTTTGGTAGATGGGTGCATCTTGGCGTAGTAAGCATTGTTGCATGTGGGAGTTTCCAACAATTAGGAAAAAAAGAATTTCAATTTTCCCAGTGAGGACGGTGATGTTTTTTTGTGAAGAAAGTCCAAATAATATGGTTCAGAATGCCACAAGCCAATGGTTTCACACATACTGTAGTTGATCATGGTTCCTATCTAACTTTGGCTAAAAGTTTACGTATTATGATGGTCGTGACGCGCGGTGCTAGTACACATACTACTACGTAGTAGATTTTCTCTCTCCTTTGGCCCCCTCTCACCATCCATCCACTATCCTCTCCATTTCTCCTTGCTTCCCGTGTAAACTTGCACGCAATGATTATACTTCTAGTATGAGATGCAGTAGTGCAGAAAAAGATGAGGCCCACACCATACCACCATCAATCAAGTTCGGTGACGCAACTTTGTGAATTGTATACGTATACTAGTAGTACTGTAGCTAGATAAGTATGTACTACTATAGACACTTAATTTTTAACGGAGGAAGTAAGAGACACCGAGTAATTTAGCACGATCTGCATGATTTTCTTCATTTTTGGATAAAGCGGGGCGCCTCCTGAATTCCCTGGGCTGAGAAAAATTAAGAACCGACAAGTCTGGTATAATCCTTTTTTTGTTGATGGGAAGAGTCTGGTACAATCTATTTATGATATTTTGGGATAGTTTTCAGGGTATTAACACAAGCATGACTAAAAGTAGACGTTATAAATTGCAATAGTACGCACCCCTACTTTCACTGAAAACACCCAACCCGCCGTTGCTTAGAACTCGATCTCTCTCTATTTCCTTCCAAAATGTCATATGACAACTCTCTCCAGGACACGTCGATTGACCTAAAAAATGGGAAAGGTCCCGAAACTCGACCTGGAAGCCCAGACTCAGTCGACTGGCCATGGCTGCTGCCGCTGTCTGGCTCCTCTAATGAAGAGGATAGCCACTGGCAGCGCTTTTTCGAAGGGACACCACCACCAACGCCGAGCGACTCCGATAAGATGGAAGATGAGACTGAGGAAGAGGAGGAGTCTGAGGTCAACCTTGAGGAGGAGGCCGAAGATGACGACAGGGAGGAGGCCAAGGACGATGATAGGGAGGAGGCCGAGGAAAACAACGAGGAGGTCTCTTCCCGCCCCCCACCGAAGAAGCGTGCCTGAGTGCAAAATTAAATGGCGTCTAGAAAAGAGGCGGGCAGTGTACTATATCTCGTTCTACGAAGCATCCTGGCTTTGGTAAATAATGTTGTCAATGAGAGTTCCGAAATTTAGGAAAATGCTTTTCAATTTCCAAGTGATAGGATTTGTTTTTAGTAATTAAGTACGTTCGAATAATTTGGCTCAGAGTGCACTCATTGTATTCTAGCAAAATATAGATAATTTCCACCGCATGTTAGTACTATATGAAAATACTTATTTCAATGTGTGTCATGATACATAGTTTTTTTGCGGGAGGGGGGTGGTAATGATACATAGTTGAAACTTAAATGGTGTCCTCTTATATTTGTGCTTGTTTGGATGAAAACTACAAACATCGATTTGGACAACTTTCGAAAAACTTGCTACACAATATGGTCATAACCATGTATGAACATTGTTCACATTTTAAGCCAAGTTACCAATGCCAAGGTCATATCTGCATCACTCGTCGCATTTATTGGGATAAATTAAAGAAAAGTAAAGAAAACAATAAAAAATGTTAAGAACTTATATATGGTGTCCTCTTCGGTAAATGATAAACATGAATTTTGACAAGGTTTAAAAACACTTCTTCACAATATGACCAGCGATGTGTTAACATATACTTGGGTTTCAAGTTAATTAATGACAAAGGTCGTGTCCATTTCGGGTAGACGGGATGCATCTTGGCATGGCATACTAATGTTGTTAATTGGACTTTTCAACTTTTATGTATAGAATTTTATTAAATTATTTTAGAAGTGCCACATATAATTATTTTTAAATAAAAAGCAAAGAGTATGGCTCTGAATGCCACAACACACTAAATTTCGCACAAAATAGAGTATGTTTCATGGTTAACAAGTTTCATGAATTTTGAGGCCTTATAGCTAATTTCACATAATTAAATGACATCTTGTCAATAAAACCAAAGTAGGTAAATTTTGAACTACAAGTGTGTGATAGATTGCTTGTAAATTTGTCAGAAATTCATATGTACTAATTATTGTACCCACACAGTCATACTGAAAACCAACTATTGTTTTGAAAGATACAACTTCTTTGTGTGAATTTTCATGCTGACACATCTGGCCATGTTTCAAAAAAGTGAATGAAAATAAGGAAACATGCACACAACCTTTTAGTAGTACTCCAATTAAAAATTCATACTTGTAAAACAGTAAAGACGGCGTTGTTAAAGTTTCAATACAAGGGACCTGGGCACCTTCACCGACCCTCCACAAATAACCTTTCTTCCTCTTAGACTTTGCAGCTATAGCTCCAAAGACCGGAGCTCCCCGTGGGAAGAAGAAGACCCACGTGGCTATGACAAAGGCCGTGGAGAAAAAGAAGTCATGTCGCCGGCTTCCGAATCCTGCTCTGGCCACTCCAAGTCACAGGCTCGCACCAGGCAGCCGCAGGAAGAAGTAGGTGTCGAGGTCCGTCAAGGCCGGGCTGCATTTCGCCGTCGGTCGGATCGGGTGCTACCCCAAGGAGGGTCGGTACTCCAAGCGCATAGGCTTCGGGGCTCCCGTCTACCTCGCGGTCGTTCTCGAGTACCTCACCGCCGAGGTGCTGGAGCTTGCCAGGCAAGCCACGAAGGACATCAAGAAGATTCGCATCATCCTGAGACACGTGATGTTCGTCGTCATGTGCGATGAGGAGCTCAGCAACCTGATGGCCGGTGTTACCATTGCGCATAGCGGTGTGCTGCCCAACATCCACGAGTCCCTGCTTGGCGATGGTACCACGGAGGACGCAACCAAGTTGCCCGCGGAGGATGCTGCCAAGTTGCCTGAGAAGACCGCGGAGTCCCCTAGAAGTCGTTAAGTTGTACTACTACTACTACTCCGTATGTGTTTGGGTTTGCTCTATTTGCAGTTTGGTTAAACATCAGTGTCAATGTAATATTCAGATCTATGATGCTAAGAAAAAGCTTGTGAGGTATTAAAAAAATGTTGTTTTCCTAATCTTATCCTATACTCCATTTATTTAATACTCCCTCTGTTCAAAAATATAAGACATTTTAGCTTTGTGAAATGAATGTATCTAGACGCCTTTTAGTGTATAGGTTCACTCTGAACCTCTACGAACCCATACACTAAAAGACGTCTAGATACATTCGATTCACAAAGCTAAAACGTCTTATATTTCTAAACGGAGGGAGTATTACTCAGCATATTAGGTTTAGTCAAAGTCAACCGTTACAAAGTTTGACCAACTATATACAGTATTAAATAGTATACTCATTGAAAAAACAATACAGTAAACAATGTCGTCGGTGTGAGTTTCGAACTATCAGGAAAGAATATTCAATTCTCAATTTTCGAGAGATGACAAGCGAGGTTGTTATTTTTCGTCAAGGAAGTCCGAAGAATATGGATCTGAATGCGAAAATCCAGTTTTTCAGACATATATATAGTGGACCAACATGTTGTACTGACGATACCCATGTTTTATGTGCTTTCAAACTTCCTATACAACTATGCCAACTTGAATGACTTTATCCTGATTTATCGAAATTATATTAGGTCGAATTTTAACTACAAGTAAATTATAGGTTGCTTTGAAAGTTTAATGAAAAAGCTTTTGGAGGTACCCTTCGGGGGAGGGGGTGAATTAATATGTCAGAAACCATTATGAGCTTTGATGATAGGTTCAACTTCTTTCTAAGATTTTGTATCATGACAATTTAACAAAATTAAGTCAGAATTAGTCTACATGTAAGCGCGATAGACTGCTCTTGAATTAAATGTCTTTTCGAAGGTAGATGGGTGCATATTCTTGTAGTAAACAATGTCGTCGGTGTGAGTTTCCAATTATCAAGAAAGACCATTCTCAGTTTTCTGAGTGATGTCAAGATTATTCTCTCTCATAAAGGAAGTTCGAAGAATATCGATCTAAATGCCAGAAGCCAAGTTTTCACATATATATATATAGTGGACCAACATATTGTACTTATGATTTCCTGTGTTTTATGAATTCTCAAAATCTCTACCTAACTTCGCCCACTTGAATGACCTTATGTCGATTTATCAAAATTAGGTCAAATTTGAACTACTACAAGCAAATTGTAGGTTACTGTGAAAGTTTTACGCAAAAGCTTTTGAAGGTACCCATCGGGGGGTCACAATTAATATATGAGAAACCATCCAACGAGATTTTGACGACAAATTCAACTTCTTGCTAAGATTTTGCATCTTGCCAGTTTAACAAAACTAGGCCAAACTTTAGCTACAAGTAAGTGCAATAGATTCCTCTTGATTTAAAAGTCTTTTCGGGGGTTGATATAGGTGCATCTTCTTGTAGTAGACAATGCCGCCAGTGTGAGTTTCCAACTATCTTAGGAAAGAACATTCTTATTTTTTTGAGGTGATGACTAGATTGTTCTTTCCCCTAAAGAAAGTCCAAAGACTATGGATCTGAATGCCACAAGCCAAGTTTTCACACATATATAGTGGACCAACACGATGCACTTACGATTTCCCATGTTTTATCAGTTCTCAAATTTCCTAGCTAACTTCACCCACTTCAGTGATTTTATGTCGATTTATCGAAATTAGGTAAAATTTGGACTACTATAGGTAAATTTGTAGGTTGCTTTGAAAGTTTTACGAAAAAGCTCTTGGAGGTACCCATCAGGGGGAAGGGTCAATTAATATATATCAGAAAACACCAAGAGTTTTGACGATAGGTTCATATTCTTGCTAAGATTTTGCATCCTAACTATTTAATGAAATTAGGTCAAACTTTGCTCACTGTTTCATGAAATTAGGTCAAATTTTGCTAACCGATTAACTTTGAACATTGACCGTTGGATCAAGACTAGCAAATCCAAAAATTGCTAACCGATATATATTCTTTTCCATTCTTAGAATCTAGAAAGATTCTACTGATAGTCTTTAGCACGATGAACACTAGTATGCGCAAACCTCAAAACACACAATACTTCATTATTACTCGGTTTCATGGTCCTTGTGCCAAATGCACGGACTTGGTTGGAATTTTCATTTTTTTATGAGGTCCTTGATGTAACTTGTACTTCCGCCGACCACTCGAGCACCTCGCTCTTACGAGACCTACCATTAGATCGGCCATTCGCAGTACTTCTTATCTTTATCTTGTCTCTTATCTCTTACAATACCATATATACCACCACTACATAGTGTAGGGATTAACTTATTTTGAACATTGACTGTTAGATCTCAAGACTAGCAAATCCAAACATTGCTAACCGTTGGATCTTCTTTTCCATTCTTAGCATCTATAAATATTCTATTGATAGTATTTAGCATGATGAACACTAGTATGCGCAAACCTCAAAACACACAGTACTTTGTTACTCCGTTTCAGGGTCCTTGTGATAAATGCATGGACTTGGATGCAATTTTAATTTTTATGAGGTCCTTCATGTAAATTGTAATTCTACCCACCGTGTTAACTCTCAAGCACCTCGATCTTACGAGACCTACCATTAGATCGACCATTCGCAGTACTTATTATCTTATATTTTATCTTGTCTCATATCTCTTACAATACCGTACCACTACATAGTGTAGGGATTAACTTTGAACATATTAACCATTGGATCAAGACTGGCAAATCTAAACATTGCTAACGGTTGGATATTTTTTCCATTCTTAGCATCGAGAAAGATTCGATCTATTGATAGTCTTTAGCACGATGAACACTAGTATGCACAAACCTAAAAACACACAGTACTTCATTGCTCGGTGTTAGGGTCCTTGTGCTAAAATGCATGGACTTGGATGGAATTTTCATTTTTACGAGGTTCTTGATGTAACTTGTACTTCCACCGACCGTGTTAACTCTCAATCACCTCGCTCCTACGAGACCTACCATTAGATCGGCCATTCACAGTACTTCTTATCTTACCTTATCTCGTCTCTTATCTCTTACAATACCATGCATACCACCACTAAATAGTGTAGGGATTAACTTATCTGAACATTGACCGTTGGATCAACACTAGAAAATCCAAACATTGCTAGCAGTTAGATCTTCTTTTCCATTCTCAGCATCTAGAAAGATTCTACTGGTAGTCTTTAGCACGATGAGCACTAGTATGCGCAAACCTCAAAACACATAGTACTTCATTATTCGGTTTAAGGGTCCTTGTGTTAAATGCACGGACTTGTTGGATGCAATTTTCGTTTTTTGTGAGGTCCTTATGTAACTTGTACTTACAACGACCGTGTTAACTCTCAAGCACCTCGCTCTTACGATACCTACCATTAGATCGGCCATCTGTAGTACTTCTATCTTATCTTTATCTTGTCTCTTATATCTTACAATAGATACCATACCACTACACATATTGTAGAGATTAACTTTGAATATTAATAGTTGGATCAAGACTGGTGAAACCAAACATTGCTAACTGTTGGATCTTCTTTTCCATTCTAGCATCTAGGTCTGTACTCCATCACTCTGTCCCAAAATATAAGACGCCTAAGGATTGCTCAAACTCAAACCTTACTAACTTTGACCAAATATTTAGAAAAAAATCTACATCTACAATATTGAATGGACATATTAAGAAAATATACTTTATGGTGAATCTATTGATATTAATTTAGTATTCTAAATTTTTATATTTTTGTGTATAATCATGGTCAAACTTAAAAAATGTTGAATTTTGACTAATCCTTAGGCGCCTTATATTTTGGCGGGGGGAGTACTATTCAACACGAATCCAGTTGCTCTGAACCATTGGATCTAACAACCCAACAGTCATGATTAGTGCTATGGATCCAATTCAAAACTGCTCCACTATGGTAGTATAAGTAGAGAGACTACAGTCTACTATGCTATGAAATTTTGGGGGCGGTGACATGATGGTTCTAGAACATGCATGGTGGAGTTTGCTCTAGGTACTATTCAACACGAATCCAACTTCTTTGAACCATTGGATCCAATAGCCCAACAGTCAGGATTGGTGCTATGGATCCAATTCAAAACTACTCCAGTATAGTAGTAGAGATAGAGATATCTTATATTATCTTATCTTACGACTATATAGTGTACAAATAACTTTGAATATTGACCGTTGGATCAAGACTCGTGAATCCCAACATTTCCAGTCGTTGGATCTTCTTTTCCATTCTAGCATCTAGAAGATTCTATTGATAGTCTTCAGCATAATGAATGCTATGCACAAACCTCAAAACACACTTCTCCATCATACTAGAATCTTCTCCCTCGTAGCTAGTAATCCTTGACTTCTACATGATCTTATCTTATCTTACCACTATATAGTGTACAGATAACTTTGAATGTTGACCGTTGAATTAATACTCACGAATCCCAGCATTTCTGGCTGTTGGATCTTCTTTTCCATTCTAGCATCTAGGAGATCCTATTGATAGTCTTGAACACAATGAATGCACTATGCATAAACCTCTCAAAACACACTTCTCCATCATACTAGAATCTGCTCCCTCGTTTCTCTAGACCATGTTACCAAAAATTTCAAGTGTTAGGTAGCTAATAATCTTTGACTTCTACACATGATGATACAAAGTGCAAGGACCAAATATACACCCGTACTTTATAGATGTTGATCAAATTTATATTTTTTTGTGCTTTACCAATTATAATTTTATATAGTGATGATATGTCATACGTTTACTATATGAGCCTTATTAAGGTGTGTTTTTACATAATGCGGGAGTAGTATATTTCTTTGCTTAGACATATGGTCACCTCTATCCACGCGATGTACATGCTGAGAGAATAAAACGTTGGCAGGGGAAGAGGGTAGCAGCGAAGAGAAGTTGAAGGCAGTTCCTTGTCAGAGCAAAGTTATGATGGGTTTATGACACGAGGTACTCCTGCGGCCTTATAGTGTACACTCTACTAGTAGTAAATTTCAGGACCTATGCACGTAAAACAAATCATGTGTTTTCTCTCTCCTTCCTATGCTCCATCTCTCCTCCCCTTTCCCCTTACACACCGGTTCGGCTGATCTCTCTCCCCTCGTCCATAGCACGGCGTTGCGCACGTGTGCCTTGGTACGAGGGCTCTGTATCTCTGGCGTCTGGCGTGTTTGACAACCGCGCTTTGGTGTGGAGTAGGGACGAGGAGTACATAGGAAGGAAACCACTTTGGTCCTTGGCGGCACAAAAGTTCAAAGTTTTCTGGTTTTCGAAATTTTCACTTGCTTCCCAAACAACGGGAGGGAAGATTATCCAAAAGATCGGCCAAACATTAGGAGGGAAGGCAATTTTGAACTTGTTTTGAACATTGACCATTGGATCAAGACTGGCAAATCCAAACTTTCAAAATTGACCATTGGATCAAGATTGGCAAATCCAAACTTTGCTAACCGTTGGATCTTATTTTCCATTATTAGCATCTAGAAAGATTCTACTGATAGTCTTTAGCACAATTGATGCTAGTATGCACAAACCTCAAAACACACACTTCATTGCTCACTTTCAGGGTCCTTGTGCTAAATGCATGGATGGACTTGGACGCAATTTTCATTTTTATGAGGTCCTTGATGTAAATTGTACTTCCACTGACCGTCTTAACTCTCAAGCACCTCGCTCCTACGAGACCAACCATTAGATCGGCCATTCGCGGTACTTCTTATCTTATCTTTATCTTGTCTTATCTCTTACAATACCATACCACCATTGTATAGTGTACGAATTAACTTCGAACATTGACCGTTGGATCAAGACTGGCAAATCCAAACATTGCTAACCGTTAGATCTTCTATTTTCCCTTAGCATCAAGAAAGATTCTATTGATAGTCTTTAGCATGATGAACGCTAGTATGCGCAAACCACAAAACACACACACTTCATTATTCAGTTTTTGGATCATTGTGTTAAATGGATGGACTTGGATGCAATTTTCATTTTTATGAGGTCCTTGATGTAAGTTGTACTTCCATCGATCATGTTAAATCTCAAGCACCTCTCTCCTATGAGACCTACCATAGTTAAAAGAAAATGCAACCACCCCAATTATCACACGAACTGGACCAACAGTTTCTTATATGTAATGCCCAACTTTTTAGTACTAGGATTTTTCAAGCTTCCTAGAAAACTTTGCACACTTCAGTGACTTCTTGTCGATTTAACAAAATTAGATCAAACTTGAGCTACAAGTAAGCGCGATAGATTTCTCTTGAATTAAATGTATTTTCGTAGGTAGATGGGTGCATCTTCCTCTAGTAAACAATGTTGTCGGTGTGAGTTTCTAACTATGAGGAAAGAAAATCCTCAGTTTTCTGAGTGATGACGAGATGGTTCTTTTATGTAAATAAAGTTTGAAGAATATGGATCTCAATGCTATAAGCCAAGCTTTTAGACATATTAAGTGGACCAACGTGTTCTACTTATGATTCCCATGTTTTATGAGTTTTCAAACTCCCTATGTAGCTAATTAAATTTGCCCAACTTGAATGACTTCATGCCTATATTTATCGAAATTTGGTCAAACTTGAACTACAACAACTAAATTATTGTATGTTGCTTCTAAAGAATTACAAAAAGCTTTTGGAGGTGTACCCATTGGGGGCTCAGTTAATATATCAGAAAACAACCGAGAATTTTGACAATAGGTTTTTAACTCCTTTCTAATTAAGATTTTGCATCTTGACAATTTAACGAAAAATTAGCTCAAGCTTGAGTTACAAGTAAGCGCGGTAGATTTTTCTTCAATTAAATGTCTCCTTGGAGGTAGATGGATGCATCTTCTTGTAGTAATCAGTATCGCCGGTGTGAGTTTCCAACTATCAGGAAAGAACATTCTCAATTTTCCGAGTGATGATGAGATTATTGTTTGTTTTCGTAAACAAAGTCCGAAGGATATGGACCTGAACTCCACAAGCCAAGCTTTCAGACATATATAGTGGACCCTCATGTTGTACTTATGATTCCCGTGTTTTATGAGTTTTCAAACTTATTCCTATAGCTAATTTTGCCCACTTGAAATTGATTTTATGTCGATTTATTGAAATTAGTTCAATTTTAAACTATAAGTAAATTGTAGGTTGCATTGAAAGTTTTACGTTTTTTGGAGGTAACCATTGGGGGCTGATTTAATATATCACAAACCACCACCGATAGTTTTTACAACAAGTTCAACTTCTTGCTAAGATTTTGCATCTTGAAAATTTAATGAAATTATATCAAACTTGAGCTACAAGTAAATGCGATAGATTGCTCTTGAGTTAATTGTCTTTTTAGAGGTAGACGGGTGCATATTCTTGTAGTAAACAATGTCGTTGATATGAGTTTCCAAATATCAGGAAATATCATTCTTAATTTTCCGAGTGACGACAAGATTGTTCCTTTCTGTAAAGACAGTCTGAAGAGTATGGATCTGAATGACACAAGCCATGTTTTTAGAAATCTTATCTTACCACTATATAGTGTACGAATAACATTGAATATTGACCGTTGGATCGAGACTCACAAATCCAAACATTTCCAGCCATTGGATCTTCTTTTCCATTCTAGCATCTAGAAGATTCTGTTGATAGTCTTGACTAGAATGAATTCACTATGCATAAACCTCTCAAAACACACGTCTCCATCATATTAGAATCTTCTCCCCCGTTTCTCTAGACCATGTTACCAAAATTTTCAAGTGTTAGGTAGCTAATAATATTTGACTTCTACACATGATGATACAAAGTAGAAGAACCAAATACACACCCATACTTTATAGATGTTGATCAAATTTATATTTTTTCCACTTTACCTATTATAATTTTATATAGTGATGATATGCCAGACGTCTATTATCTGAGCCTCACGTGTAGGGCATGTGCAACTTACTAGTATCTTATCTTATCTTACCATTATATAGTGTAAGAATAACTTTGAATGTTGACCGTTGGATCAAGACTCACGAATCTCTGCATTTCTAGCCGTCGGATCTTGTTTTCCATTCTAGCATCTAGAATATTCTATTGATAGTCGTCGGCATAATGAATACTATGCAGAAACCTCAAAACACACTTCTCCGTCATACTAGAAGCTTCTCCCTTATTTCTCTAGACCATGTTATAAAAAAAATCATTTGTTAGGTAGCTAATAATCTTTGACTTCTACATGATGATACAAAGTACAAGGAGCAAATATACACCAATACTTTATAGATGTTGATCAAATTTATAATTTTTTGTGCTTTACCAATTACAATTGAATATAGTGATGATATGGCATACATCTACTATCGGAGTCTCACGTGCAACTTACTAGTAGCTAATAATCATTGAATTCTACATGATCTTACCACTACATAGTGTACAAACAACTTTGAATATTGACCGTTGGTCAAGACTCGCGAATCCCAAAATTTCCAATCGTTGGATCTTCTTTTCCATTCTAGCATCTTGAAGATTCTATAGTTAGTCTTCATTACAAACCACTATATAGTGTACAGATAACTTTGAATATTGACCGTTGGATCAAGACTCGCGAATTCTAGCATTTCTAACCGTTGGATCTTCTTTTCCATTCTAGCATCTAGAAGATTCTATTGATAATCTTCGGCATAATGAATGATATGCACAAACTTCAAAACACACTTCTCCACCATACTAGAATCCTCTCCCTTGTTTCTCTAGACCATGTTATCAAAAATTTCATGTGTTAGGTAGCTAATAATCTTTGACTTCTACATGATGATACAAAGTACAAGGATCAAATATACACCCATACTTTATAGATGTTGATCAAATTTATAATTTTTTATGCTTTACCAATTATAATTTTATCTAGTGATGATATGTCATACGTCTACTATCTGAGTCTCCTGTGCAACTTACTAGTAGCTAATAATTGTTAACTTTACCACTATATAGTGTACAAACAACTTACTAAATATTGACTGTTGGATCAAGAGTCATGAATCCCAACATTTCCAGTTGTTGGATCTTCTTTTCCATTCTAGCATCTTGAATATTATATTGATAGTCTTCATTACAAACCACTATATAGCGTACGAATAACTTTGAATGTTGACCATTAGATCAAGACTCGCGGATCCCAGCATTTCTAGCTGTTGGATCTTCTTTTCCATTCTAGCATCTAGAAGATTCTATTGATAGTCTTCGGTATAATGAATTCTATGCACAAACCTGAAAACACACTTCTCCATCATACTAGAATCTTCTCCCTTGTTTCTCTACACCAAGTTATCAAAAATTTCATGTGTTAGGCAGCTAATAATTTTTGACTTCTACACATGATGATACAAAGTACAAGGACCAAATATACACCCATTATTTATAGATGTTGATCAAATTTATATTTTTTTGTGCTTTACAAATTATAATTTTATATAGTGATGATATGTCATACGTCTACTATCTGAGTCTTAGGTGCAACTTACTAGTAGCTAATAATCGTTGACTTCTACATGATCTTACCACTATATAGTGTACAAACAACTTTGAATATTGACCGTTCGATCAAGACTCGCGAATCCAAACATTTCTAGTCGTTGGATCTTCTTTTCCATTCTACATCTAGAAGATTCTATTGATAGTCTTCATTACAAACCACTATATAGTGTACGAATAACTTTGAATGTTGACTGTTGGATCAAGACTCATGAATCCCAGCTTTTCTAGCCGTTGGATCTTCTTTTCCATTCTAGCATCTAGAAGATTCTATTAATAGTCTCCGGCACAATGAATGATATGCACAAACCTCAAAACACACTTCTCCATCATACTAGAATCTTCTCCCTTATTTCTCTAGACCATGTTATCAAAAATTTCATGTGTTAGGTAGCTAATAATCTTTAATTTCTACATGATGATACAAAGTACAAGGACCAAATATACACCCATACTTAATAGATGTTGATCGAATTTATAATTTTTTGTGCTTTACCAATTATAATTGTATATAGTGATTACATGTCATACGCCTACTATCTGAGTCTCACGTGCAAGGCACGTGCAACTTATTAATATATAGTGGACCAACATGTTGTACTAACGATTCCTATGTTTCATGAGTTTTCAAACTTCCTAGCTAACTCCGCCACTTGAATGACTCTATGTAGATTCATCAAAATTAGGTAAAATTTGTACTACAAGTAAATTATAGGTTGCTTTGAAAGTTTTAAGAAAAAGCTTCTAGAGGAACCCATCGGACAGTCAATTAATATACTTCGTATCAGAAACCACAGAGAGTTTTGACAAGAGGTTCAACTTCTTCCTAAGATTTTGCATCTTGACAAACTTGAACTACAAGTATGCGTAGTACTTGTCTCAAATTAAATGTCTTTTCAGAGTTAATTAATGAAAAAAGAAAGTGATGTAATAAATTAGCTAGTTACCATAACATCACACATACCAAGACTAGTAGCATATGATTCTACTCCCTCCGTTCAGAAATATAAGGCGCTTTAGCTTTGTGAGATGAATGTATCTAGACGCCTTTTAGTGTATAAGTTCACACTTAACCTCTACGAACCCATACACTAAAAGATGTCTAGATACATTCAATTCACAAAGCTAAAACGTCTTACATTTCTAAACGGAGGGAGTACAACCTAATTAATTAGGCCTTTGCGTGACACTACACACATGTTGTAACCCATTATGATGAAGGTACATGTGCAAGTTACTAGAGTAGTCTAAGTTATTTAGCACTATGTGACCATCCTAAATCAGAATGGAGGTGTACGTACTGTATGCCTTAAAGGCACCTGTTCCGCTGCACTTCAAACTATTCACCACTCGTGTCGGCTCTCACTGGTCAGACGGATAAAGCCACTGACTTGTTGATTTGGTACTGTATATCGTCGATCTTCTTCCGTCACTGACAGAGAATAAATTCTTCTACCGCTTCTAGGCGCATGCTTTCGTGCAGCTACAACTAGTAGCCCAGATGACTACTACTCCCGCACGGCACTAGAGAAATTGCGACCGTCCATTCATAATGAACATGAAGCATTAGACAATAGATTTTCTTTTGGTGGATGGTTGATTTTTTGAGTGATTGTCGACTTTTTTCCTTTATTGAACTGGGAGATGTTCAATTTTGGGTCCGGTAACAGGGACGTAGAGGCCGACAGGGGAGAGGAAATTGGATGTGTGGCAGGCAAGCTTATTTGAGGTGGCAGCGTGTGGGTGTACAGATGGTACTGCCGTACTGGTAGCCTATTTTTTGAGCATTTTGTTGTTGTACTACACAAGAGTTCGAGAGTAGTAGTATTATATTTTTGGTTCCTTTATTATCGGTGGAACCTTTATGTGTTTATTAGTTACAGTAGTAGTAGTACAGTAGTACTTGTTCCAAATGTGACTACACAAGATGATGAATGTAGAAGATCCAAGGATTATTTCAATTGGCAAGAGGAGCTCCGAGTATACTCCAAACCGTCTCTCTGCCATGACCATTTATTTGAGAGGACAGTACAGCTCCATCCCGTGCTAGGCTAGCTTATGATGTACTACTCCTAGAAAGGCCTGACCTATTTACTCGATAGGCACCAAGAAACGCAGAGAAGAGAGAAAAACCACGCTCGGTAGGCGGTACGATTTCACTCGATTTATTCTATTTTCCTTTGCTCTCTATCCTCTTCCTCTCCATCTTCTCGCTGATCCCCACTTGCCCACCTTTAGCACACGCCAACACCGCCATGCCGCTTTCGGAGCATCTCCGTAGCCCAGTTCGATAGGCACTGTACATTTAGCAGAGAGAAAGAAGACACTCTTGGTTTTATTTCATTCCGTATTTCTCTTTGCCTCGATCTCCATCCTCACTTCACCTCCAGCGTCCAGACGATGGCCATTACCACTCGCACACCAATACATGCACGCGCCAACACCGCCATGCCTCTTTAGGATCAGCTCCAGCGCCCAGTTTGATAGACTGTTTTCCGTCTTGCCCTGCCAGCAATCGCTCGCTCTCTCCTCCAAAACCCCCAATCAAAACCAAACGCCATCGCCCCCACCTGCTCGAGCTCTTCCTCAGGATGGCCCAATTGATCGACAACAATGACACTTCTAGGGTGTTTTCCGATGGCCCCCTTGAAGAATCTCTGCTAGATGCGACGTCATCACCACCACGAGCCTCGCCCCCTGCTGCAAACATTATCTTTCCTCAGCAACACATAGTGCATCCCTATCGAAATCTCATCTGTTTGGTCTCCCCTGTGTTCTTCACTCTCACTCTACTGACGTACCGCGTAAGTACAATGTATTCTACCATGACAATCACATGAAGCAGTTCTACAGGGGCAGCTACTATTGCAGCAGGGGCAAGCAGAAGCCACAGAAGAAGTTCGGATGGACCTTGTGCAAGCTGACGCTGATGCATCAGTGTTGATGTAGAGCTTGTTGGGGAACCCCAAGCGGAAGGTATGATGAGCACAGCAGCAAGTTTCCCTTAGTTATGAAACCAAGGTTTAATCGAACCAGTAGGAGCAAGGAAACACCCCAAAGGTGTTGCTAGCTGAGCCTTGGCAGGGCGCACTACCGGACCTGCACAACACAACCACATAACTCTGTCCCCAACTTGCGATGAGGTTGTCAATCTCACCGGTTTTGCTGAAAACAAAGGATTAAACGTATCGAATGGAAGGAAGTAATAGTTTGCAGAAAGTAAACACAAAGCAGTAAACAGTTTGTATATTGTATGTAAAAGAAAGGACCGGGATCCATAGTTCACTAGAGGTGGCTCTCCTTAAGATAGATAACATGCTGGGTGAACAAATTACAGCGGGGCAATTGACAAACATCGAGAAAGCAATACATGCAAATACTAATCATCTTGACTCCTTTGAAACTTCATTGGGCATTACAACATTATACATAGACTGCCATCCAACTGCATCTCTGACTAATAATCCACCTTCAGGTTATCATCCGAACCCCCTCCAGTATTAAGTTGCAAGCAACAGATTATTTTTTTACGAATTGCGTGTAATGTAAACAATGCGATTGTTCTATGAACAAAGGATTGTTGTTTTCTCCCTAGTAGCAACAGCACATCTAGTACCTTAGAGATTTCTATCACTTCCCCAGACTACCAGAGGCATGAACCCACTATCGAGCATAAATACTAACTCTTGGAGTTGCTAGCATCTACTTGGCCAAGATAGCTACTAACAACGGAAAGCATGCAAGATCACAAATAACAAAGACACGATAGAATCAATAATCAATCTGAAATATCATCTCAATATCCATCGGATCCCCGCAAACACAACATGCAGAATTACAAATAGATGATCGTGATCATGAACGGAGCTCACAAGATCTAAACATGAAAGCACAAAGGAGGAGAACCAGCCATCTAGCTACTACATGGACCCGTAGTCCAGAGATGAACTACTCACGCATCACACCGAAGGCTTGCATGATGATGAAGAAGGCCACCAGGGTGAATTCCCCTCTCTGGCAGGGTGCCGGGAAGAGCTTCAGATCCCTCCCGATATAGGGATGGAGATGACCGTGGCTACAGACTCTTTCGTGGATTTTTGATCGGGTACTTAGGGTTTTCGTCCTGAGGGTAATATATAGGCGGAAGGAGAGGCCGATGGGGTGCTGGGGTCGGCCAGACCACCCCCTGGCACGGGCCAGTCCTGGCCACGCGGCCAGGTGGTCTGACCGGCCCCCAGCTCTTCTTCGCCTCGTATTCTGGCATCTGGTGTCTTCCGGAAAAATAGGCACTTTGGCTTTTGTCCCATCCAAATCCAACAATATTCATTTTCTGACTTTCCTTGAACCAAAAATAGCACAAAATAGGCAGCTGGCACTGTGGCTCTTATTAATAGGTTAGTCCAAGAAATCATATGAAAAGTACTCCAAAGTGTGGACAAAACACAAGAAAGTAGATAAAACCAAGCATGGAACATCAAAAATTAGAGATACATTTGCAATGTATCAACATCCCCAAGCTTAACTCCTGCTCATCCTCCAGTAGGTAAGTGATAAAAAGAAAGAATAATTTTTGAGGTGACATGCACCATCAAAGACTTGATCAAAGTATTTGTAAAACATTCAAAGCTGGGATCATAGTACTTCAATCATAACATGAAAGGCAAAGTTCTAGCAATAAGACAAAGAATCTATGATGCAACATGAAAAGGCACAAAAAAAAATTCATGAATAACAATGCTTTGCAAGACGTTTGTTTGTTTCACATAAAGAAAACATAGCATAATAGCATTCAGCTTGTCCCTCATAGAGTAGCAAATATAATTTCATAGGACACCTTCAAAGTTCATAAGAGTGACTAGATACAAATAGTTTAAAACAAGCAATATCAAGTTATGCATCAATCAACTAGTCTTGGGACAATGCACATAGAACTAAGAATGGCCACTATGCTCTCAAAGTAGGTGCATAAAGGTATAAGGTGGAGACTCGATATAATGGTGGAAGAAGGGCCTTCATAGAAGGAAGTAGGGATTCAAGTCTCATAAAGAGCTTGCAAAAATTATGGTACTTATAGCTTTCAGCTCGGATTGCCCCTATCATAAGCATCTTGAAGTGATTAAGGTTAAAGTGAACAAACTATGATGTACATGCTTGACGAAGTATAAGTTAGAAATCTCATGTCCCTTGAATACGAGGGTCGCTCCTCATGCTACTCAAGTTTAGTCACCGGTAAGTTCTTGTCATCGTAAGTACATGTGTATCATAGAGAACCACCAATGGGGTACCCCTTGCCCGATGATACGGAAGAATCCCCATATCAAAATGACAAGGCAAGCAGACAACGAGCATCTCAGCAATCTTCTTATTTACCATGGGAATATGGTGCTTTTTCTCTCTTTCCTCTTTTCATAATCTTTTTTTTTCTTTTTCTCTTTTTCTCAATATAGGACTCTTTTTTATAAGAAGAATGCTTCATAGACAGCTCATTATGGTTATGCTGCAGGTTTCCACCATGTCAGCATGGATTAGACCAACGGCCCAGGCATTTCTCTAACACATATACATAACTCCATGGACTTACAAGCTCCCCTTTCATTTCACACCGACGACATCCATAGACAAAAGAGCATGATATCAACTAGGTACAAGTACCAAGTGCAATGTTGAAAGTGTTCCCCATGATAGCATGGTTCTGCTAATTCCCAACAAATAAGTGCAAGCATATACAACATAGATGACACAATGGTTCAAGTTTATTAAGGGCAAAAAAAGTAAAGTGTGCCATCAAGTTCGTGAGAGCTTTAATCACTAGTTTTCTCATAACAAGTTTAAATTGGAAGGTAAACAAAAACATGAATATACTTGGAATAGCATAAGCTAGTAGGTAGGTATGGTGGACTCTTTGGAATAACTTGGTTTAGGGAGTTGGATGCATGAGTGGAACTCATACTTGGTTGTGGAGGCTAGCAAATGACTTGGAGCGACAAACTAAGAGAGCAATAATGGCCATAATCATGTAGAGCGACAAAACATCGTTGATCAAAGCATAAAGTGATACTAAAAGTTGAAAACTAAAGGATCATAAAGGCTTATGGTGACTTTGGATAGTCATAACATGGTGTGAGCATGCGCCAAGTCAACCCAAACGAAACATCAAAGGAGAATACCACTATACTATGCTTTAATATGCTAAACCGACGCATGATTCATCCAAGGCACATTAAGAAATCTCATTTGTTTATAAAAACTCATGCTACAGCAAAGAATACTAAGCATAAAGCCAAAACAATATCAAGCATGGCATGACAAAGCATAGGCCACAGTAAAAAACAAGCTCTTTTTACCACTTAAGCATGAACTTTCCTACTCTTTTCCAAACCAAACAAAACTATTTGAAAACCAATGTATGAAAGAGGGTGTCCAACCAATTTATTAAGAAAACTAAGCAAACAAAGCAAACAAAAAACCAAAACGAAAACGAAAAAGAAGACACTCCAAGAACAACACAACTGTGCATGAAACAATAAAAATGAAGTGTTTGGAAGAAACCTGGGATTTTTATTGATGAAGAAGGGGATGCCTTGGGCATCCCCAAGCTTTGATGCTTATACTTATTGGATATTTCTTGGGGTGACACGCGTGGCATCCCCAAGCTTGAGCTTTAGTCCATCCTTCATCTCATTACTCATTCCTTCTATACACCTGAAATTTTTCCTTCATACGAAACTTCACAGAATCTTTATTAGCAACATTAGTGCACTCAAGATAATAAGTCTTTAGGTTCAGTTCTAACACCAACAAAACTTTCATTAAAACACTAGCTACTATATCACTTCCCTCAAAAAGCTCAATTCCCCAAAAACAACTCAAATAGGAACCAACAAGAAGCAAATGCAAATAATGGCAGAAATCTGTCAAAACGGACCAGCAGGTAAAAACCAATATTTTCGAAGACCTTCTGTTGCTCAAATCAAAAAGTGTTGAACTAACGAAAGTTAGATAACAACCTGGGGCAGAAGCACAAAAATTAGCGCCTCAAAAGGACGTACAGAGATTTTACACGAATTTTACGGTGAAGCACAGAAATCTGTTTCGGGACAGCAACTTTCCCAATGATTACTTCTCTCTCATTAGAGGTTACTCTTGGCATAAAAAGCAAATAAAAAGGATAAGGAGCGGTTATTACTGAAGTAATAACTTCCAAGACTCATGTAAAACTTTTGGGTTATCTCCCAATAAGTACTTTTCTTTAACGCCTTTAAGTTAGGCATAAGAAGCAAGACAAAGAATCAAGTGTTCTCAAATGAAGAAGCATTAAGAGCAAACTTTGTTTTCATAGGAGAGGCAAAAGAAATCTTCTCTCTCTTCTTAGGGAAGTGTTCTATACCTTTCTTGAGTGGGAGTTGATATTTAATGGTGCCTTCTTTCATATCCATAATGGCACCAACAGTTCTAAGAAAAGGTCTTCCCAAAGTAATAGGACAAGAAGCATTGCATTCAACATCCAAAACATAGAAATCAACGGGGACATAGACATTGTTAACCATAATAAGAACATCATTAATACTCCCCATGAGTTTCTTTTTAGCATTATCATCAAGTGGGACATTCAAATAACAATCTTCAAGTGGAGGCAAATCTAGCATATCATAAATCCTTCTAGGCCTAATAGAAACACTACTATCAAGATCACATAAAGCTTTAAAATCAAAGTCATTCACTTTCATATTAATGATGGGTTCCCAACCATCTTCTTGTTTTATAGGAATAGAAGCTTTATGTTATCTTTTCTTCTTTAATCTATACGAGAGCATCAGTAATGTGTTTTGTAAAGGCCATGTTCATAGCACTAGCATTAGGACTTTTAGCAAGATTTTGTAGGAACTTAATAACTTCAGAGATATTGCAACCATCAAGATCAAAATCAAATTTATCATCTAAAGTAGTAGAACTATTACTAGCCTCAACACTAGTGGTGGTGATAGTAGAAACACTAATGTTTCTAGCAATTTCATATTCTCTTTCCCACTTAGCATGCAATTCAGCTAATAGTCTAACATTTTCATCAATTCTTACTTTTATAGCATTAGTAGCTGCAAAGGGATTATCATTAGTTTCAGGTTTAGCAGCCATTTTATTGATCAAAGAGGATTGAGCTTCAGACAAAGATGATATATTTCTTTCAGCATTAGAGAGTTTCAATTGTAAACTAGGAATTTCCCTATTTAGACTCTCAAGTTGATGGCTAATGTTCTTCAAAATGGTAGATTGTTCCTCCATAGTTTTAGTAAATAGTTTATTTTGCTCATATTGCATTTGCATGAAGTTTTTAGTGGCTCTTTCAACTTCTAAAATTCTTCCTTCACTAGGTAATCCAGTTTTTACCATTATAACCATAAGTATTATTAGGAGGGCAGGGCCTATAATTGTTATTACCATAAGAATTATTGCCAAAATTGTTATTTCTTATGAAGTTCACATCAACTTGCTCTTCTTGAGCAACCAAAGAAGCTAAAGGAACATTATTTGGATCAATATGGGCTTTCCCATTAACAAGCATAGACATAATAATATCAATATTATCACTCAAGGAGGAGGTTTCCTCAATAGAATTTACCTTCCTACCTTGTGGAGCTCTCTCAGTATGCCATTCAGAATAGTTAACCATCATATTATCCAGAAGCTTTGTTGCAGCACCCAAAGTAATGGTCTTAAAGGTACCTTCAGCAGCAGAATCCAATAGGTTCCTTGAAGAATAGTTCAATCCTGCATAAAAAGTTTGGATGATCATCCAAGCAGTTAGTCCATGAGTGGGACAATTCTTTACCAAAGATTTCATTCTTTCCCAAGCTTGAGCAACATGTTCATTATCAGATTGTTTAAACTTCATTATTTCACTTCTCATAGATATAATCTTAGCAGGAGGATAATATTTTCCAATGAAAGCATCTTTGCATTTAGTCCAAGACTCAATACTATTCCTAGTTAAGGAATTCAACCATTCTTTAGCTTTTCCTCTCAAAGAGAAAGGAAACAATTTAAGCTTAATAATATCACCATCTACATCCCTATGCTTTTGCATCTCACAAAGTTCAACTTAGTGTTTTCAGGCACAGGTGGAGCAATAGGTGTGCTCATAAAATCATTGTTGTTGGTGCTAGTGAAGTCACACAACTTAGTGTTTTCAAGAGTAGTCATTTTTTGTGTGTTTTTGATAAAGAAAGCAAACTTGTAAAACTAATTTTTTGCGTTTTTTATAACAAAACAAGCAAACAAAGCAAAAAGAAACTAAGCAAAACTAACAAAGTAAAGAGATTGGTTATGAGGGACTCCCCTTGTGAAGATGTCCTTGACTCCCTGGCAACGGCGCCAGAAAAAATGCTTGATGGCTCAGTGTTGATGTAGAGCTCGTTGGGGAACCCCAAGAGGAAGGTATGATGAGAACAGCAGCAAGTTTCCCTCAGTTATGAAACCAAGGTTTAATTGAACCAGTAGGAGTAAGGAAACACCCCAAAGGTGTTGCTAGCTGAGCCTTGGCAGGGCGCACTACCGGTGCTAGTAGCAACATGGAGACCTGCACACCACAACCACAGAACTCTGTCCCCAACTGGCGATGAGGTTGTCAATCTCACCGGTTTTGCTGAAAACAAAGGATTAAACATATCGAATGGAAGGAAGTATTGTTTGCAGAAAGTAAACACAAAGTAGTAAACAGTTTGTAGATTGTATGTAAAAGAAAGGACAGGGATCCATAGTTCACTAGAGGTGGCTATCCTTAAGATAGAAAACATGCTGGGTGAAAAAATTACAGCAGGGCAATTGACAAACATCAAGAAAGCATACAAGCATATACTACTCATCTTGACTCCTTTGAGATTCGATTGGGCATTACAATATTATACATAGACCGCCATCCAATTGCATCTATGACTAATAATCCACCTTCAGGTTATCATCTGAACCCCGTCCAGTATTAAGTTGCAAGCAACAGATAATTGCATTACGAATTGCGTGTAAATTAAACAATACGATTGATCTATGAACAAAGGATTGTTGTTTTCTCCTTAGTAGCAACATCACATCTAGTACCTTAGAGATTTCTGTCACTTCCCCAGATTACCAGAGGCATGAACCCACTATCGAGCATAAATACTAACTCTTGGAGTTGCTAGCATCTACTTGGCCAAGATAGCTACTAACAACAGAAAGCATGCAAGATCACAAATAACAAAGACATGATAGAATCAATAATCAATCTGAAATAGCATCTCAATATCCATCGGAACCCCGCAAACACAACATGCCGAATTACAAATAGATGATCTTGATCATGAACGGAGCTCACAAGATCTAAACATGAAAGCACAAAGGAGGAGAACCAGCCATCTAGCTACTACATGGACCCGTAGTCGAGAGATGAACTACTCACGCATCACACCGGTGGCTTGCATGATGACGAAGAAGGCCTGCAGGGTGAATTCCCCTCTTCGGCAGGGTCCCGAGAAGAGCTTTATATCCCTCCCGATCTAGGGATGAAGATGACGGCGGCTATAGACTCTTTCGTGGATTTTTGATCGAGTACTTAGGGTTTTTGTCCCGACGGTAATATATAGGCGGAAGGAGAGGCCGAGGGGGTGCTGGGGTCGGCCAGAGCACCCCCTGGCGCTGGCCAGGCCTGGCCGTGCGGCTAGGTGGTGTGGCCGGCCCCCAGCTCTTCTCTGTCTCGTATTCTGGCATCTGATGTCTTCTAGAAAAATAGGCACTTTGGCTTTTGTCCCGTCCAATTCCGAGAATATTTATTTTCTGACTTTCCTGGAACCAAAAACAGCAGAAAACAAGCAGCTGGCACTGTGGCTCTTGTTATAGGTTAGTCCAAGAAATCATATGAAAAGTACTCCAAAGTGTGGACAAAACACAAGAAAGTAGATAAAACCAAGCATGGAACATCAAAAATTATAGATACATTTGCAATGTATCAATGCCGCTGGACAGGTCCTCCTCCGATGCTATGATGCCAGATTGTGAGGGTAAGAAGTGGGCAGGCACCCATGGAGATTGGATCGCCTCTGTTGGCCTGGCCTGGAACTGGGAGCTTGTGAATGTGTTCACTCGTCGCCGGATTCCTGTACCAACGATCTTCGATTTTGAGGCCACACCTGAGGTACTTAAGTTTATCGCGGCTGGTCAGCCTACTAATCTACTGAAGATAGCAATTTGCCGAGTTCCCAAAGCTGTTGGGAACTATAAGGATTTCTCTATACTAGCCATCTTCGACACGGTAATTACCTTCCTTGATGGTTATCATGGTATGTGGATGGTTCTTGAGAACCAGTTCAGCATGTTCAGCTACCGCGATGCAATTATCCACAATGGAGTTGTCTATGCTATAACTCAGATTGGCAATGTTTATGCATGGGATCCTCGGGCATGGGGTAAAATTTCCATCCTTAAATTTTCAAGCTTCATCATTCAATTTTTTCTCAGCTGACCTCTGAATGTGCTTTCCTTGCAAGGTCCTGTGCGTCTTCCGGGGACACATGAATTAGACGGTAATCATGAGTATAGTCCTGATCTATGGTGGTTAGCAAGATCTCATGATGGTGGTAGCCTTATTCTGATCAATATTGTGGGTGTTAGTGCTAGGCGGTATGACACTACTTATCCTTTGGCTGAAAATGTTGGTTATCATCACGGCCGTAATATTCACACCTATTCTACTTGGGTTTGCTACCATGTGTTCTCGATGGACACTAGTAGGTTACTTCCACTGAGGTAATGGCGGAGGGTTTTAGACCTTGGAGTATTTTCTATCTTCCTTGGATTGAACTATCCAATTACCATTCCAGTTGGCACGGCAGGACTTGGCCCTGGAGATCTAACGAGGAGCAACTGTGTATACACCTCGTCGCATGTAGTTAGTCTTGGTGGATTTAATATATGTCCTGAAATATGCCGCATCAGTATGAATGCTCAAGACGCTGTTGTTGGTTTCTCAACCAACATTGGCTGGAATAAGGGAGATCATATGGAATAAGGATTTGTGTATCTTGAATTTCCTTCGCCTTATTTGTATGTATGGCCTCAGCCGTTAACATGCTGTACTCTAACACTCATTTCGCCACAATGTAGTGTAAGGCCTATGATTTGACCAAAATCCTTCTGTATGCAAGCCATAGTTTTAGTCAGTGCGGGTTGAATATTCTACAACTCGTTGCGCCTGCACCCCTTTATTATTTGTTGCACTTTCGAGTTCTAAAAAAATATGAAATAAATCCGGAACCTTGGCTATGTTGTATCTTGTGCATATACAATATTCGGTCCCACAATAAGATCTTATGTGACCTGTGTCAATGAAAAAGAAAAAAACCTAAGCGAACAATATCTTTTGTTCATTTGTTCATTTTGTGGTGGCTAGGCCATATACTAGTAATATTTTTGGGATGGAAATTTATGGATGAACTATATAAATATGATCTATGTTCATGATTTATTTCACATTTTTTGAAAACTTAGAAGTGCCACATGCAACAGCTTGTTGCCGGTGCAGCTAGTTGCAAATTGTAATTTCCGTCGTGGATGTACCTAGTGGCTCCAAGCGCATGGTGCATGCAGATTCTCACTGGCAGGTGCAGCCGACCTTAACAGGGCCCACATGTTAGTGAATCAGAGCCACACAAAGTCATGCATGTTGCCTGACTTGAGAGCGAAATCTGGTGTCCTTGCACGCTCTCATTTTGCTGTGCGGTTGCATGTTGTACATATGTAATTCCATGTACCTTGTACTAGAACATATATGAACACATGCAACATGCCAAAAATACCACGGACACACATGTACTGTGCATTATATCCGGTGTATATATTTTCGGTTCTATGCTATGAGTTCTGCATGTAGGGGAACAAGATGAAAGAACATGTGTCCATGTCGTGGTTACTACTACTAGTAGTTCGTCCTCTATTTTCCATTGAAAATACTAGTACACTATGTTGAAATGAGAGCTGTAAAAAGAAAACCCTCTAGTCAAACTGATGTGACTAGACAATACTGTACCTCTGATACGTAGTAAGTAGGAGTATTGTCAAATTACTAGCTGTGTGGCATGCTAGTTTAACATACAGTGAAGTCTAGGTGGCGGTGTCCTCGATGCTGCTATTGACTAGACAGAGCAAGTAAAATCTCCTCCCTCGTTTTTTTTCTTTGCCTCTCCATCTTCTTCCCCAGTCCCCACTCTACCCATGATCTCTCCCACGCTCTCTCTTCTAAAACTCCCCTCCTCCTGCAGAAAACCCCAGCTGCACTTGGCATCTGCCTAAATCCATCCGGCTGTGATGGCCGATTCGAAGCTCAGCAGGCAATGCAAGTGGGATCAACTCAGCGCAGACGATGTCGACCTCATCGTTCAACGTCTGGACATTTCCAGCACCGTTAGGATAGCCGCATGCTGCAAGCTGCTGTACGATCGTATCGCCAACAACGAAGGTACGAAATGGTCTGACGATTAGAATGAACCCTGCCTACTGATGCCTCAGCCTGCTTATTGGTTCGATGAGCACTATAACGATACGAGGGTACATCATCTGCACGACACAGCGTACGACATGGTGCCCCTCGACCATCCTCGACGCACCGCCATCCTGCCCTTCATGCACGAAAAATTCTGGGTTGGTATGAACGGCGACTGGCTCGCTGTGGTGGACCAGCGCGGGGCCTGGTGCCTAGCGAACATCTACACCTATCGAGTAATCGACCTTCCATTGACGAATACTTGTGACATTGCGGCCACCTCACATCCAGTATATAACCTATAATGCTACTAGCCAGCCAGGCTTCCCCCAGTTACATATAGTCATTTCTGAACTCATTCACATTTCAAAAGTTTTTTTTGGCGAATCCACATGTATGGAGAAAAGTTCAATAAGTCGTGGGATGGATCTCTTGAGCTGTGGAAGATCGTAATCTGCAGAGTGCCCACAGAAGCTGGGGGTTACATAGACTATAAGCTCCTCACATTGTTCGACGGTGAAATCGCCTACCTAGAAGGCGGTAGCCAAGTTTGGAGATGTATGGAGCATTCAGGTCTTGGAAGACGACAGTACTATGATGCCATTGAACACGGTGGCCTCTTTTTTGCGGTCAGAAGTCAAGGCTACACCTACTGCTGGGATCCCACATCAGAAGGTAATTCTAGTTCCATGATGATACATTGTGAGTGATTCAGTGAAGTTGTTCTTTAACTACCTTGTTTATGTTTTACCTTTCGTATGACTGAATGAGCACACGCTTTATGTCCTAAAAAAATGAATGAACCATTGCCAGTAATGAATTAGTACCAGTAATATGCCTTCAAAAAATATAGTGTATGGTGGCGTCCCTGCACTACTAAGTTCGTTCATTGTCAAAATATTAAAGGTATTATTAACCAACATCTCAATTGTGAGCGCAACACAGTGAAGCTGGGTTTCTTTATCTGTTTGTACTTTTAGGCCCTCCTCGGATTGTAGGAATCACATAGGATTTTTGTAGGACACCAATCTTTCCTTTTTGGATTTTGCCTTGGGATTCAGAGGAATTGTGTAGGATTTGGATCCTTAGGAATTTTTTCTATAAAATGCTATTTGATTAGAAAGAGTATAATCCTTAGGAATTCCTTCAAAGGATTCATTTGCACTCTACTTTGGAGGAAAATTTACATCCACTCCAACCTCTTTGTACAATTCCTTTGGTTTTCCTATGCAATCAAACACCAGTTGATCCAAAATACTGTAGGCATCTAATCCTATAGGATTCAAGTGGACATGCCTCTATATCAAAAAAAAGTGGTGCTTCCTCTTTTGAAACTTACAACCACTAGGAAACTAAGATAAGCAAGAAATCCAAATATTCGGAATAGCAGAGTAAGAAATGCAATTCCTAATGTTGTTAATTTATTAAGTAATATTATTGTCAGGATTTGCCTATTTACACTGTTAGCATGAACAATGAAGAATGTTGGTTGATGATCGGCTCAACATGTCGATCTCGTTGGAGAACCCCAAGAGGAAGGTATGATGAGCAGAGCAGCAAGTGTCCCCTCAGTTATGAAGCCAAGGTTATCGAACCAGTAGGAGCAAGGAAAAACCTCCAAGGTGTTGTTTCCAACTTGGAATCCTGCACAACACAACCATAGAACTTTGCCCCCAACTTACCGTGAGGTTTTCAATCTCACCAGTTTTGCTAAAAATAAAGGATTAAACGTATTGTGTGGAAGATAGTAATTGCTTGCAGAAAGTAAACATTAAATAGTAGATTGTAGATTGATGGTAAAAGAATGGACGGGGGTCCATAGTTCACTAGTGGTGATTCTCCTTAAGATAGATGACATGTTGGGTGAACAAATTACAGCGGGGCAATTGACAAACACCGAGAAAGCATACATGCATATACTAATCATCTTGACTCCTCTGAGATTAGATTGGGCATTACAACATTATACATAGACCGTAATCCAACTACATCTATGACTAATAATCCACCTTCAGGTTATCATACGAACCCCTCTAGTATTAAGTTGCAAGCAATAGATAATTGCATTAAGCAAAGTGTGTAAAGTAAACAATACGATTGTTCTATGAACAAAGGATTGCTGTTTTCTCCCTAGTAGCAACAGCACATCTAGTACCTTAGAGATTTCTATCACTTCCCCAGATTCCTAGAGGCATGAACCCACTATCGAGCATAAATACCCCCTCTTGGAGTTGCTAGCATCTACTCGGCCAAGATAGCTACTAACAACAGAAAGCATGCAAGATCACAAATAACATAGACATGATAGAATCAATAATCAATCTGAAATAGCATCTCAATATCCATCGGATCCCCGCAAACACAACATGTAAGATTAAAAATAGATGATCTTGATCATGAACGGAGCTCACAAGATCTGGACATGGTAGCACAAAGGAGAAGAACCAACCATCTAGCTACTACATGGACCCGTAGTCTAGGGATTAACTATTCACGCATCACACCGGAGGAAGGCATGGTGATGAAGAAGGCCTCCAGGGTGATCTCTCCCCTCCGGTAGGGTGCCGGAAAGAGCTTCAGATCCCTCCTGATCTAGGGATGGAGATGACGGCGGCTATAGACTCTTTCGTGGATTTTTTATCGGGTACTGATACATTGCAAATGTATCTATAATTTTTGATGTTCCATGCTTGGTTTTATCCACTTTCTTGTGTTTTCTTCCAACTTTGGAATACTTTTCATATGATTTCTTGGACTAACCTATTAACAAGAGCCACAGTGCCATGTGCCTGTTTTTTGCTGTTTTTAGTTCCAGGAAAGTCAGAAAATGAATATTCTCGGAATTGGACGGGACAAAAGCCAAAGTGCCTATTTTTCCGGAAGTGATCAAATGCCAGAATATGAGACGGAGAAGGGCCAAGGAGCCACCACAATACCTGGCCACGCGGCCAGGCCTGGTCCACACCAGGGGGTGGTGTGGCCGCTCCCAGAACCCCCTCGGCCTCTCCTTCCGCCTATATATTGCCCTCGGGACGAAAACCCTAAGGACCCGATCAAAAATCCACGAAAGAGTCTGTAGCCGCCGTAATCTCCATCCCTAGACCGGGAGAGATCTAAAGCTCTTCCTGGCACCCTGTCGGAGAGGGGAATTCACCCTAGAGGCCTTCTTCATCACCATGCAAGCCTCTGGTGTGATGCGTGAGTAGTTCATCCTTGGACTACGGATCCATGTAGTAGCTAGATGGCTAGTTCTCCTCCTTTGTGCTTTCATGTTTAGATCTTGTGAGCTCCGTTCATGATCAAGATCATCTTTTTGTAATTCATACATGTTGTGTTTGCGGGGATCCGATGGATATTGAGATGCTATTTCAGATTGATTATTGATTATTGATTCTATCATGTCTTTGTTATTTGAGATCTTGCATGCTTTCCGTTGTTAGTAGCTATCTTGGCCAAGTAGATGCTAGCAACTCCATGAGTTAGTATTTATGCTCGATAGTGGGTTCATGCCTCTAGTAATCTGGGGAAGTGACAGAAATCTCTAAGGTACTAGATGTGATGCTGCTACTAGGGAGAAAACAACAATCCTTTGTTCATAGAACAATCGTATTGTTTACTTTACACGTAGCTTGTAAAGCAATAATCTGTTGCTTGCAACTTAATACTGGAGGGGGTTCGGATGATAAACTGAAGGTGGATTATTAGTCATAGATGCAGTTGGATGGCGGTCTATGTATTATGTTGTAATGCCCAATCAAGTCTCAGAGGAGTCAAGATGATTAGTATATGCATGTTTTGCTTTCTCGGTGTTTGTCAATTGCCCCGCTGTAATTTGTTCAGCCAGCATGTTATCTATCTAAGGAGAGCCACCTCTAGTGAACTATGGATCCCGGACCTTTTCTTTACATACAATCTATAAACTGTTTACTGCTTTGTGTTTACTTTCTGCAAACTTTCACTTCTTTCCATTCGATAGGTTTAATCCTTTGTTTTCCGCAAAACATGATGAGATTGACAACCTCATCGCAAGTTGGGGACAAAGTTCTGTGGTTGTGTTGTGCAGGTCTCCATGTTGCTACTAGCACCGGTAGTGCGCCCTGCCAAAGCTCAGCTAGTAACACCTTTGGGGTGTTTCCTTGCTCCTACTGGTTCGATTAAACCTTGGTTTCATAACTGAGGGAAAACTTACTGTTGTGCTCAGCATACCTTCCTCTTGGGTTTCCCAACGAGCTCTACGTCGAAAGTCGAGCGCATCAAGATCTTTTCTGGCGCTGTTGCCGGGGAGTCAAGGACATCTTCACAAGGGGAGTCCCTCATAACCAATCTCCTTACTTTGTTGTTTTTGTTTTGCTTAGATTTATTTTTGCTTTGTTTGCTTGTTTTGTTTTCAAAAACACCAAAAAAATTAGTTTTACAAGTTTGCTTCCTTATTTGAAAAACACAAAAAAATTAGTTCCTATCCTAAGTTGTCACTATGTCTAGCCTTGCTCCAATAATTATGTCACCCGAGGATATGATTTTCACTTTTAAACAAGGAATTGAGGAAAGTTTTAAGGAAGCTTGGTCTAGAAACTCCGATCTACATGAAAAAACTGAGCCTAAAATGACTCAAAGCTTGTTCCTTAGCAGTTTTTACCTTGGAATTGCTCTTTTCTTTAGATATGCTTTAGATGCTGTTGTGGGAGGACATTTCCTCCATTGTAATAAGGATGATTTTATTAATGCTATAAAGAAATTGATCCTCACTTACAACTTGCCTAGCCAAACTGATACTTCTTTCACAAAAATATTTGCTAGGTTGGACACTCTTGAGGCTAGCATTACTAGATTAGAGAGTTGCTATAATACGCTTAGGGAGCATCATGATTATGTTCCAAAAAACTCTGAACCATCAAAGTGGTTCCCTACAATAAATATTGAGATGAACACTGAAACTTTTCAAGCTCGCTGTGATATCATGTCTGAATTTTGCCTTATGCCCAAAGATATTTATAAATCTCTGAATACTTGGGGGCTCATTGAAGGAGGAAAAGAAATATCTCTCACTAATAATACTACCATATTGCCTCTTGGAATAGCTGAAGGAGTGTTTACAAAGATCCTTGGGAAAACGATTTCTATTGATTATCTTGTTATTGAATGTGCAGGAAAAGGACAAATTACACTTGAAGGTCCCTATTAGAACTCCTTGGAGCAATAATAGATGTGGGAAAGGGGACCATGCACCTTTCTTCTCCACCAAACAATCATATTTTCCCCAAGGTTAAGAATAAAAGTAAGAGAGGTAAGGGCAAGAAAGTTGGTTTTAATGCTTCTTCATTTGAGAACACTTGATTCTTTCTTTGCTTCTTATGCCTAACTTAAAGGCGTTAAAGAAAGAACTTATTGGAAGATAACCCAAAAGTTTTATATGAGTCTTGGAAGTTATTACCTCTGTAATAACCACTCCTTATCCTTTTTATTTGCTTTTTGTGCCAAGAGTAACCTGTAATGAGAGTGAAGTAATGATTGGGAAAGTTGCTGTCCCGAAACAGATTTCTGTGCTTCACTGTACAAATTTGTGAGAGAGCTCTGTATGTAGGATTGAGCTGTAAGTTTTTGTGATTCTGCCCCAGGTTGTTATCTAACTTTCGTTAGTTCAACACTTTTTGATTTGAGCAACAGAAGGTCTTCCAAAAAATTCTTCTTTACGTGCTGGTCTGTTTTGATAGATTTCTGCCATTTTCTGCATTTGCTTCTTGTTAGTTCCTTCTTGAGTTCTTTTGGGGAATTGAGCTTTTTGAGGGAAGTGCTACAGTAGCTAGTGTTGTAATGGATGTTTATTTGGTGTTCGAACTAAACCTTAAGACTTATTTATCTTAAGTGCACTAATGTTGCTAATGAGATTGTGTGAAGTTTTGTATGAAGGAAAATTTTCAGGTGTATGGAAGGAATGAGTAATGAGATGAAGGATGGACTAAAGCTCAAGCTTGGGGATGCCACGCGTGTCACCCCAAGAAATAACCAACAAGTACAAGCGTCAAAGCTTGGGGATGCCCAAGGCATCCCCTTCTTCATCAATAAAAATTCTAGGTTTCTTCCAAACGCTTCATTTTTATTGTTTCATGCACAGTTGTGTTGTTCTTGGAGCGTCTTCTTTTTTGTTTTTGTTTTGGTTTTTAGTTTTATTGGTTTGCTTAGTTTTATGAATAAATTGGTTGGACCCCCTGTTTCATACATTTGGTTTGCAAATAGTTTGGTTTGGTTTGGAAAAGAGTAGGAAAGTTCATACTTATGTGGTAAAAAGAGCTTGTTTTTTACTATGGCCTATGCTTTGTCATGCCATGCTTGATATTGTTTTGGATTTATGCTTAGTATTCTTTGCTGTAGCATGACTTGTTATAAACAATTGAGATTGCTTAATGTTCCTTGGATGAATCATGCGTTGTTTTAGCATATTAAAGCATAGTATAGTGGTATTCTCCTTTGATGCTTTATTTGGGTTGACTTGGCCCATGCTCACAACATGTTATGACTATCTCAAGTCACCATAGCCTTTATGATCCTTTAGTTTTCAACTTGTAGTATCACTTTATGCTTTGATCAATGATGTTTTGTCGCTCTGCATGATTATGGCCATTATTGCTCTCTTAGTTTGTCGCTCCCAGTGTTTTGCTAGCCTCCACAACAAAGTATGAGTTCCACTCATGCATCCAACTCCCTAAACCAAGTTATTCCAAAGAGTCCACCATACCTACCTACTAGCTTATGCTACTCCAAGTATATTCATGCTTTTGTTTACCTTCCACTTGTTATGAGAAAACTAGTGATTAAAGCTCTCACGAACTTGATGGCACACTTTACTTTTTTGCCTCTAATAAACTTGAACTATTGGGTCCTTCTTTGTTGCGTATATGCTTGTGCTTTATAAGTTGAAATTAGCAGAACCATGTACCATGGGGAACGCTTTCAACATTGCACTTGTACTTTGTACCCCGTTGATATCATGTTCTTTTGCTTACGGATCCCGGGGGTGTGAAATAAAAGTGGAAATTGTAAGATCATGGAGTTTGTATGTGTGTTAGAGAAACGCCTGGGCCGCTAGCCTAAGCCATGCCTAATCATGGTGGAAACTTGCAGCATCACCATAATGAGCACTCTATGAAGCATCCTCAATAAAAACCTATGCAAATAGCAAATAAAAAGATCGTTGGGATGCTCATTGTCTGCTTGCCTTGTCATTTTGATTATGGGAAAGCTCCCGTATAATGTGCAAGGGGTACCCCGTTGGCGGTTCTTAATGATACACATATACTTACAATGACAAGAGCTTACTCACGACTGAAGTTGAGTAGCATGAGGATCGGTCTTCGTAAGTAAGGGGCATGAGATTTAGGTTTATAACTTGTCAAGCATATCCTCTTAGTTGTGTCACTTTAACCTTAATCACCTTCAAGATGCTTATGATAGGGGCAATGAGAGCTAAAAACTACAAGTACCATAATTTTTGGAAGCTCTTTATGAGACTTGAATCCCTACTTCCTTTTTACAAAAGGCCTTTCTTCCACCATTATATTGAGTCTCCACCTTCTATATTTATGCACCTACTTTGAGAGCATAGTGGCCATTCTTAGTTCTATGTGCATTGTCCCATGACTAGTTGATTGATGCATAACTTGATATTGCTTATTTTAAACTATTGTATCTAGTCACTCTTATGAACTTTGAAGGTGTCCTATGCATTTATATTTGCTACGCTATTGAGGGACAAGATGAATACTATTATGCTATGTTCTCTTTATGTGAAACAAACAAATGTCTTGCAAAGCATTGTTATTCATGAATCTTTTGTTTGTGCCTTTTCATGTTGCATCATAGTTTCTTTGCTTATTGCTAGAACTTTGTCTTTCATGTTATGATTGAAGTACTACGATCTCAGCTTTGAATGTTTTGCAAATACTTTGATCAAGTCTTTGATGGTGCATGTCACCTCAAAAATTATTCTTTCTTTTTATCACTTACCTACTCGAGGACGAGCAGGAGTTAAGCTTGGGGATGTTGATACATTGCAAATGTATCTATAATTTTTGATGTTCCATGCTTGGTTTTATCCACTTTCTTGTGTTTTGTTCCAACTTTGGAATACTTTTCATATGATTTCTTGGACTAACCTATTAACAAGAGCCACAGTGCCAGCTGCCTGTTTTTTGCTGTTTTTTGGTTCCGGGAAAGTCAGAAAATGAATATTCTCGGAATTGGACGGGACAAAAGCCAAAGTGCCTATTTTTCCGGAAGTGATCAAATGCCAGAATATGAGACGGAGAAGGGACAGGGAGCCACCACACCACCTGGCCGCGCGGCCAGGCCTGACCCGCGCCAGGGTGTGGTGTGGCCGCTCCCGGCACCCCCTCGGCCTCTCCTTTCGCCTATATATTGCCCTCGGGACGAAAACCCTAAGTACCCGATCAAAAATCCACGAAAGAGTCTGTAGCCGCCGTCATCTCCATCCCTAGATCGGGAGGGATCTAAAGCTCTTCTCGGCACCCTGCCGGTGAGGGGAATTCACCCTGGAGGCCTTCTTCATCACCATGCAAGCCTACGGTGTGATGCGTGAGTAGTTCATCCTTGGACTACGGATCCATGTAGTAGCTAGATGGCTGGTTCTCCTCCTTTGTGCTTTCATGTTTAGATCTTGTGAGCTCTGTTCATGATCAAGATCATCTTTTTGTAATTCATACATGTTGTGTTTGCAGGGATCCGATGGATATTGAGATGCTATTTCAGATTGATTATTGATTCTATCATGTCTTTGTTATTTGAGATCTTGCATGCTTTCCATTGTTAGTAGCTATCTTGGCCAAGTAGATGCTAGCAACTCCAAGAGTTAGTATTTATGCTCGATAGTGGGTTCTTGCCTCTAGTAATCTGGGGAAGTGACAGAAATCTCTAAGGTACTAGATGTGTTGTTGCTACTAGGGAGAAAACAACAATCCTTTGTTCATAGAACAATCGTATTGTTTACTTTACACGTAGCTTGTAAAGCAATAATCTGTTGCTTGCAACTTAATACTGGAGTGGGTTCGGATGATAAACTGAAGGTGGATTATTAGTCATAGATGCAGTTGGATGGCGGTCTATGTATTATGTTGTAATGCCCAATCAAGTCTCAGAGGAGTCAAGATGATTAGTATATGCATGTTTTGCTTTCTCGGTGTTTGTCAATTGCCCCGCTGTAATTTGTTCAGCCAGCATGTTATCTATCTAAGGAGAGCCACCTCTAGTGAACTATGGATCCCGGTCCTTTTCTTTACATACAATCTATAAACTGTTTACTGCTTTGTGTTTACTTTCTGCAAACTTTCACTTCTTTCCATTCGATAGGATTAATCCTTTGTTTTCCGCAAAACACGATGAGATTGACAACCTCATCGCAAGTTGGGGACAAAGTTCTGTGGTTGTGTTGTGCAGGTCTCCATGTTGCTACTAGCACCGGTAGTGCGCCCTGCCAAAGCTCAGCTAGTAACACCTTTGGGGTGTTTCCTTGCTCCTACTGGTTCGATTAAACCTTGGTTTCATAACTGAGGGAAAACTTACTGTTGTGCTCAGCATACCTTCCTCTTGGGGTTCCCAACGAGCTCTACGTCGAAAGTCGAGCGCATCAAGATCTTTTCTGGCGCCGTTGCCAGGGAGTCAAGGACATCTTCACAAGGGGAGTCCCTCATAACCAATCTCCTTAATTTGTTGTGTTTGTTTTGCTTAGATTTATTTTTGCTTTGTTTGCTTGTTTTGTTTTCAAAAACACCAAAAAAATTAGTTTTACAAGTTTGCTTCCTTATTTGAAAAACACAAAAAAATTAGTTCCTATCCTAAGTTGTCACTATGTCTAGCCTTGCTCCAATCATTATGTCACCCGAGGATAGGATTTTCACTTTTAAACAAGGAATTGAGGAAAGTTTTAAGGAAGCTTGGTCTAGAAACTCTGATCTACATGAAAAAACTGAGCCTAAAATGACTCAAAGCTTGTTCCTTAGCAGTTTTTACCTTGGAATTGCTCTTTTATATAGATATGCTTTAGATGCTGTTGTGGGAGGATATTTCCTCCATTGTAATGAGGATGATGCTATTAATGCTATAAAGAAATTGATCCTCACTTACAACTTTCCTAGCCAAACTGATACTTCTTTCGCAAAAATATTTGCTAGGTTGGACACTCTTGAGGCTAGCATTACTAGATTAGAGAATTGCTATAATACGCTTAGGTCTCCACGTTGCTAATAGCACCGGTAGTGCGCCCTGCCAAAGCTCAGCTAGTAACACCTTTGGGGTGTTTCCTTGCTCCTACTGGTTCGATTAAACCTTGGTTTCATAACTGAGGGAAAACTTACTGCTGTGCTCATCATACCTTCCTCTTGGGGTTCCCAACAAGCTCTACGTCGAAAGTCGAGTGCATTAGGTACCTATGGTTTTCATCCCGCAGGCAATATATAGGCGAAAGGGCAAGGTCGGTGGAGTACCAGGGGGACCACACCACCTGGTGGCGCGGCTAGGGCTGGCCGCGCCACCACCAGGTGTGGCCGGCCTGGCTCCCCTCTTCATCTCCCCTCCGGACTCCGTGTTCCTTCTGGTGAAATATTGACTTGGGATTTTGTCCGGTCCAATTCCGAGAATATTTCCTTTCTAGCTTTTCTGAAACCAAAAACAACAGAAAACAGGCAACTAGCACTGACATGGGTATACCCTATAGGTACTCGAGTTTGGTATATACGGCCTGAATACAGCGGAAGCCCACGGTGTCGCCAAGGCCCAAGAGAGGACTCAAGTGGCCTACGGACTCTCGATTGCTTGAAGAACAAGAAGAAGCTAAAGATAGAAAGTTCAAAGGGGAAAACCCTAACCTGTAACCAACTAGACCTGCTACCTGAGACCTAGCCTATATATATAAAGGCTAGGCGGGGCGGCGAGAAGGACACACGCAACCCTAGTTTCCACAAACCTAGCCAGATCACATATGCGCACCATTGTAATCTTCGATTCCTTCGATAATTCCACGAGCAGACAAGCAGGAGTAGGGACCTCTACGAGGCCTGAACCTGGGTAAATCTTCGAGTCCCCTGTGTGCTTGTTTGCTAGCCGATAGATGTCTCCAACGCTCCCTCCTTCTCCTAAACCCAAGTCCATAACAATGGGCATTGATGAGTTGAACCCTCGTCAGGCACTGTGGCATATTGTTAATAGGTTAGTTCCAGAAAATGTATAAAAATATTCCAGAGTGTGGACAAAACATAAGAAAGTAGATATAAAACAAGCATGGAACATCAAAAATTATAGATACGTTTGCAACGTATCAACATCCCTAAGCTTAACTCCTGCTGTCTTCGAGCAGGTAAGTGATAAAAAAGAATAATTTTTGAGGTGACATGCGCCATCATAATCTTGATCAAAGTATTTGTAGAACATATAACAATGCTTTAAAAGAAGTTTGTTTGTTTCACATATAGAAAGCATAATGAGAATGGTATTCAGCTTGTCCCTCATAGTGTAGCAAAACATAAATGCATAGGACACCTTCAAAGTTCATAAGGGTGACTAGATACAAGTAGTTTAAGACCAAGCAATATCAAAGTTATGAACCAATCAACAAGTTTTGGGACAATGCACATTAAACTAAGAATGGCCACTATGCTCTCTCAATAGGTGCATAAAGATAGAAGATGGAGACTCAACATAAAAGTAAAAGAAAGGCCTTCATAGAAGGAAGCAGGGATTCAAGTCTCATAAAGAGCTTCCAAAAATTATGGTACTTATTAGCTTTTAGCTCTCATTGCCCCTATCATTAGCATCTTGAAGTGATTAAGGTTAAAGTGAACAAACTATGGAGTATATGCTTGAAAAAGTATAAGTTGGCAATCTAATGTCCCTTGAATATGAGGGCCGCTCCTCATGCTACTCAAGTTTAGTTATCGGTAAGTTCTTGTCATAGTAAGTACATGTGTATCATAGAGAACCGCCAATGGGGTACCCCTTGCACATGATACAGGAGGTATCCCATAATCAAAATGACAAGGCAAGCAGACAATGAGCATCTCGACAATCTTCTTATTTACCATGGGAAAATGGTGCTTTTTTCTCCCTTTCCTCTTTTCTCAACTTTTTTTCTTTTTCTCAATCTCTATCTCCTTTTTTTATAAGAAGAATTCTTCATAGATTGCTCACTATGGTGATGTTGCAAGTTTCCACCATGATTAGTCATGGCTTAGGCTAGCGTCCCAGGTGTTTCTCTAACACACATACATAACTCCATGGACTTACAAGCTCCCCTTTCATTTCACACCAACCACATCCATAAACAAAAGAGCATGATATCATCTGGGTACAATGTACAAGTGCAATGTTGAAAGCGTTCCCCATGACAGCATGGTTCTGCTAATCCCAATGTATAAGTGCAAGCATATACAACATAGATGACACAATGGTTCAAGTTTATTAGGGGCAAGAAAAGTAAAGTGTGCCATCAAGTTCCTGAGAGCTTTAATCACTAATTTTCACATAACAAGTTTAATTCGGAAGGTAGATAAAAACATGAATATACTTGGAATAGAAAATGCTAATAGGTAGGTATGGTGGACTCTTTGGAATAACTTGGTTTTATTTGGAGTTGTATACATGATTGGAACTCATACTTGGTATGGAGGCTAGCAAAAGACTGGGAGCGACCAACTACGAGAGCAATAATGGCCATAATCATGCAAAGCGACAAAACATTATTATTTAAAGCATAAAGTGATATTACAAGATGAAAACTAAATGATCATAGAGGCTATGGTGACTTGGTATAGTCTTAACATGGTGTGAGCATGCGCCAAGTCAACCCAAATAAAGCATTTAAAGGAGAATACCACAATATTATGCTTTTATATGCTAAAACAACGCATGATTCTTTCAAAGCACATTAAGCAATCTCAATTGTTTATAACATGTCATGCTACAACAAAAATAAATAAGCATAAAGACAAAACAATATCAAGCATGACATGATAAAGTCTAAGTCACGGTCAAAAACAAGCTCCTTTTTACCACTTAAGCATGAAATTTCGTACTCTTCTCCAATCCAAATAACCTTTATTTGAAAACTAATCCATGAATGAGGGGGTCCAACCAATTTAGTCAAGAAAACTAAGTAAACTAAAACTAAAAACAAAAACAAAGACGCTCCAAGGACAACACAATTGTGCATGAAACAATAAAAATGAAGTGTTTGGAAGAAACATGAATTTTTTATTGATGAAGAAGGGGATGCCTTAGGCATCCCCAAAATTTGACGCTTGTACTTCTTGAATATTTCTTGGGGTGACACGGGTGGCATCCCCAAGCTTGAGCTTTTGTCCATACTTCATCTTATCACATTACTCTTCCCTACACTTTAAAATCTCCTTCATACAAAACTTCACACAATCTTCATTAGCAACACTAGTGTACTCAAGATAATAAGTCTTTTTGGTTCAGTTCCAACACAAGTAAAACTTCCATTAAAACTAAAGCTACTGTAGCACTTCCTTTAAAAAGTTCAAATGATCAAAGAGAACTCAAATAGAAAGAGATTAAGAGGCAAATGCAAATAATGGCATAAATCTGTCAAAACAGACCAGCAGGTAAAAACCAATTTTTTCGAAGACCTTCTGTTGCTCAAATTGAAAAGTGTTGAACTAACGAAAGTTAGATAATAACATGGGGCAGAAGCAAAAAAATTACAGCTCAAACCGACGTACAGAGATTTTTCACGAATTTTTACAGCGAAGCACAAAAAATCTGTTTCGGGACAGCAACTTTACCAAATCTTTCTTCTCTCTCATTAGAGGTTACTCTTGGCACAAAAACCACACAAAAATGATAAGGAGAGGTTATTACTGAGGCAATAACTTCCAATACTCAACAAAATATTCCTAACGAAATTTGGGTTATCTCCCAATAAGTGCTTTTCTTTAACGCCTTTGAGCTAGGCATAAGAAGCAACAAAAAAATCAAGTATTCTCAAATAAAGAAACATTCAAACCAATACCAGAAAATTGTTCTCTCATAACAAGATTGAGTAAAGTAGGTTTAATTGCAAAGAAAGTAGCTTCAGGAACAGGTGGAGCAATAGGTGTGCACATGAAATCATTGTTGTTGGTGCTAGTGAAGTCACACAACTTGGTGTTTTCAAGAGTAGTCATTTTTTGTATTTCTAATATAAATAAGAAAACTAGTATAACTAATTTTTTTGTGCTTTTGATAAAGCAGAAATAAACTAAGCAAAACAAATAAAACAAAGTAAAGAGATTGGTTATGAGGGACTCCCCTTGTGAAGATGTCCTTGACTCCCCGGCAACGGCGCCAGAAAAAGTCTTAATGATCAGCTCAACACGTCGACATCGTTGGGGAACCCCAAGAGGAAGGTATGATGAGCACATCAGCAAGTTTTCCCTCAGTTATGAAACCAAGGTTATCGAACCAGTAGGAGCAAGGAAACACCTCCAAGGTGTTGTTTCCAACTTGGAATCATGCACAACACAACCACAGAACTTTGCCCCCAACTTACAGTGAGGTTGTCAATCTCACCGGTTTTGCTAAAAACAGAGGATTAAACGTATTGTGTGGAAGATAGTAATTGCTTGTAGAAAGTAAACAGAAAACAGTAAATAGTAGATTGTAGATTGATGGTAAAAGAATGGACCGGGGTCCATAGTTCACTAGAGGTGATTATCCTTAAGATAGATGACATGTTGGGTGAACAAATTACAGCGGGGAAATTGGCAGACACTAAGAAAGCATACATGCATATACTAATCATCTTGACTCCTATGAGATTTGATTGGGCATTACAACATTATACATAGAACGTAATCCAACTGCATCTATGACTAATAATCCACCTTCAGGTTATCATCCGAACCCCCTCCAGTATTAAGTTGCAAGCAACAGATAATTGCATTAAGCAAAGTGTGTAAAGTAAACAATAAGATTGGTCTATGAACAAAGGATTGTTGTCTTCTCCCTAGTAGCAACATCACATCTAGTACCTTAGAGATTTCTGTCACTTCCCTAGATTCCTAGAGGCATGAACCCACTATTGAGCATAAATACTCCCTCTTGGAGTTGCTAGCATCTACTCGGCCAAGATAGCTACTAACAACGGAAAGCATGCAAGATCACAAATAACATAGACATGATAGAATCAATAATCAATCTGAAATAGCATCTCAATATCCATCGGATCGCCGCAAACACAACATGTATGAATTACAAAAAGATGATCTTGATCATGAACGGAGCTCACAAGGAGCTTCCATTTGTAATCCCAGCACCTATTCTGAATGATCGGCCAGGCATGTGGTTCCTTGCTCGATCGGCTGATGGTGAACGCTTGATGATCATAATTACAACGTATGGCATGGGGGTTTCCCATGGCAAAGATGGTGAAATCATTCATCATGCTCGAAATAGGACTAACCTATGCCTATATCCTGCCTCTCGTGTCTACATTTTTGAAGAGGATCCTAGATCCGCTGGACCTCCAGGGGTCATTGTTTGGAGGCAGGTTAACAGCATGGGGGACAACTCTCTGTTTCTCGGTCTCAATTATCCAATCATTGACAAGATGATGAAGAAACACAGATGCATGGCTGCTGATGGCACATTGTTCCCATTCATTAGGAAAAACTGTGTGTACACAAGATACAGGAGATTTTGCGGAATACAATTCCCTCAGATTAAACGCTGCAACCTATAGCCAACTGAAAGTGAGCCTGTGGCAGTTATTAGCCTTCCCAAAGATGGTTGGAACTCTATGCGATAGACGGCAATTTGGTTTACGCCTAGTTTAGGTTTGGTATGCTTGTTGTGCCATCCCTAGACTGAACTGTGGATCTTTCATGTGTATCGTTGTGTCATCTTTTTTTGCATCGTGGTTCAACAGTTGACTGTTAGTACACTAGTTTTAGTGGCCAGCTTGAATCAGTTTATATGAGCCCCGTCGTGCTTTTGTATATAGTATTTCCTTCCACGGTATAATCCATGTAGCCGTGCTTATTTCGTAGCGTGATTTCTGTACTATAGTTTTCAGTACTATTACTGGCTTGTATATACGCGACTTGTGCATTTTTTTAACCATCAGACCTCGTGCAGCTTTGTGTTTGGAGAGGAATATTCCTTCTTTCCTCTTAGCGAACAGGGAAAAGTAGGTCACTGCTTCTTATAGGGCCACGAAACAGGCCTTAACTAGGCCGTAATTGATCTTGGCTTGGTACGCCAAAACAGGCCGAGACGCCCTAGGATGATAGCTGCAAATGTTTATGCCGATATTCTAAAAAAAGAGAGTTAATGCACACCCTTCCCAAAAAAGAAAAATTGTTTACGCAGACCCCATATTGTCTCTGATACATGGCATACTTTTGGCGCTACCATGAAATTACTTCTTCAATATAGTATGTATCCTTGCTCATTCTTCTGTATGTGAAATGAACAACTCAAGCTCTAATGTGCTGACATTGTACTGGCTGTTCTGGTGTACAATCTGGTTGTATTATTATGTTCGAAACTGTGAACTAAATGTGTGAATTCTGAGCCTTTTTGCATGATGACAATGTGACATGTTGGTGCTAATTGTGGCATGTACTAATTTCATCGTACGGAAGTATACAACTTCGAGTGATCAGTTTAAGCTGGTGCTTACCCGAACTGTCTGCGGCTGGGCACGTCAAGGCTACCGTGTGTCTATCGCCAACAGTTTATATGGCATGATTACAAGGTTTTGAGTACATCAACTCGATTGGGCACTTAGGCCGATTCAAAGCAACCCAAACCATCTCGAAATATATCCTTTGCTAAAAAGATGATTGTGCGTTGTAAGACTTGATATGACACGATTTTATGTCAATCAGTCAAACTCCCTCCAGTACTTTCCATGTTCGAATCCTGCGCTGCCCAAGTTCCTCGCTATGTTCGCTATGTATAATAAGGCACAATATCTGTCACTGTTCTCCATTTCCAACTTCATTCTTTCGGATTTGGCGTAGGTACAGCCAGGTCAGGTGGACCATCGACCTTCAGTACAATATATTTTTACTACTCAGCCTATGAAAATGAATATTTCAACCCCACTTCGGACAAAAAACTTCCCATATTCTTGTTTCAAAACAAAAACCCTTAATTAGCCTTTCATGGTGAGGAGAGTATATATTTTTTAGGGTACCAACTATATTTTTTGAGGATGGGGTACGAACTACATTGAATTTTCACTAAGGACCTAGTGAAAAGATTGCACATTTGACCCAACACTGACCCAAAACCTTGCAAATTTAGCTTGCCAGGTCAGGTGGACTACCGACCCGCGACATATTGAGTACATTGAATTTTCAGTGAGGAGGTTATTAGAAAATAGTACTACATTCTACCCAATTGTGGCCCAAAACCTCGCTAATTTATCCTTCCGGGTTCAGGTTGGTTGTGGGCCCCCAACCCTCAACACGTTATTACTTGTTTTTTAAGCTTGAACCACACTGAAGAAGTTTTGGTAAGGAGCCCACTATAAGAATCCCATTGGTTCACAAGATTGGACCCAAGTTATTTTTTTATCGCCCAAAATCATCTTAATTTAGTATTTCCGTGCCATTCTGATAAAGTATAGGACAAGCTTCTCCTACCCATGTTGTATTTGTAAAGAGCATTTAGCATTTTTTATGGCAAGTCATCAGGGTCGCTGCCTTTTCATTTTAAGTGATTTCAACATTTCTAAATGTAATCTTTTCCGGTAGTGGCATAGATGATTCTGGCGTCGTGGAAGCACACGCGGTTCCCATTTGTTGAAGTCTTGAGTTTGATTCCTAGTTTTTTCAATATAAATATATGATATATGGTATAATCTATGTCGTTCTTTTACATTTTTTCAAGCATACACACGTTTCTTACACAGAGAAGGCTGACATCTGGCACCCAGCAATGTTGCCAAGGTCAAAACAACGGAGTCCATCATATACACTTTGCATTTGCAGAGACGCTGACATGTTGGACCCATCAGAGACCTTATACAGATGTTGCATCGAGCAATCAATGTTTCATTTATAGAGAGGCTGATATGTGGGACCCAGCAGCGCGACCTTATACAGATGCTGCATCGAGCAATGTTGCCAGTTCGAAATAGGGAGGCACGAGCGAGAAAAAAGTTCAGCATCCACATGTTTCTTGTAATGAGAGGCTGAAATGGGGGACCTAGCAGCGTGAGAAAATGGCAGATTCGTCGAGCAACGCTATCTAGTTCGGAAGAGGGTAGCACTAGAGAAGAAAAAATTCCATCATACCCACGATTCTTCTAATGTGAGGCTAACATAAGGGACATGCCAGCCTGAATAAACGGCTGATGCAGCGAGCAGCGCTATCAAGTTCGGAACACGAAGGCGCGACAGAGGGTAAAAAATCCATCATACACACGTTTCTTCCAATGAGAGGATGACATGTGGGGCCCAACATCGTGATTACATGGTAGATGCATCAAACAGGGCTATCAAACTCGGAACAGGGTAGCGCGAGTGAAGGTAAAAAATCCATCATACGCACGTTTCTTCTAATGAGAGGATAACATGTGGGGCTCAGGAGGTTGGTTAAATGGTAGGTGCGTCGAGCAGCGCTATCAACTCAGAAGGGGGTAGCACCATCGAAGGAAAAACTCCATCATACACACGTTTCTTCTAATGAGAGGATGACATGTGGGTGATGGCCCAAAATATATTGAGCTCGTTGGGGAACCTCAAGGTGAAGGTATGATGAGCACAGCAGCAAGTTTTCACTCAGTATGAAACCAAGGTTATTAATCCAGTAGGAGCAAGGAAACACCCCAAAGGTGTAGCTAGCTGAACGTTGGCAGGGCGCACTACCAGTGCCAGCAGCAACGTGGAGACCTGCACAACACAACCACAGAACTCTGTCCCCAACTTGCAATGAGGTTGTCAATCTCACCGGTTTTGCTGAAAACAAAGGATTAAACATATCGAATGGAAGGAAGTAATAGTTTGTATAAAGTAAACACAAAGCAGTAAACAGTTCATAGATTGTATGTAAAATAAAGGACCGGGGTCCATAGTTCACTAGAGGTGGCTCTCCTTAAGATAGATAACATGCTGGGTGAACAAATTACAGCGGGGCAATTGACAAACATCGAGAAAGCAATACATGCATATACTAATCATCTTCACTCCTTTCGAACTTGATTGGGCATTACAACATTATACATAGACCGCCATCCAACTGCATCTATGACTAATAATCCACCTTTAGGTTATCATCCGAACCCCCTCCAGTATTAAGTTGCAAGCAACATATTATTGCTTTACGAATTGCGTGTAATGTAAACAATACGATTGTTCCATGAAAGAAGGATTGTTGTTTTCTCCCTAGTAGCAACAGCACATCTAGTACCTTAGAGATTACTGTCACTTCCCCAGATTAACAGAGGCATGAACCCACTATCGAGCATAAGTACTAACTCTTGGAGTTGCTAGCATCTACTTGGCCAAGATAGATACTAACAACAGAAAGCATGCAAGATCACAAATAACAAAGTCATGATAGAATCAATAATCAATCTATAATAGCATCTCAATATCCATCGATCCCCGCAAACACAACATGCAAAATTACAAATAGATGATCTTGATCATGAACGGAGCTCACAAGATCTAAACATGAAAGCACAAAGGAGGAGAACCAGCCATCTAGCTACTACATGGACTCGTAGTCTAGAGATGAAGTACTCACGCATCACACCGGAGTATCTATAATTTGCAAATGTATCTATAATGTTTGATGTTCCATGCTTGGTTTTATCTACTTTCTTGTGTTTTGTTCCAACTTTGGAGTACCTTTCATATGATTTCTTGGACTAACCTATTAACAAGATGCCACAGTGCCAGTTGCCTGTTTTCTGTTGTTTTTGGTTCCAGGAAAGTCAGGAAATGAATATTCTCGGAATTGGACGGGCCAAAGTTCCTATTTTACCGGAAGACTCACTGAGCCAAAAGCAGAGACGGGGGAGGGCCAGGGCCTGGCCACACCATATGGTGGCGTGGGCTAGCCCTGGCCACGCCACCAGGTGGTGTGTGTTGGACATATGCCCAAGAGGCAATAATAAAAGTGATTATTATTATATCTTTGTGTTTATGATGAATGTTTACATCCCATGCTATAATTGTATTATTAGGAAACACTAATACATGTGTGTTTTGTAAACATAAGAGAGTCCTTAGTAAGCCTCTTGTTGAACTAGCTTGTTGATTAATTGATGATCATGGTTTCCTGATCATGGACATTAGGATGTGATTAATAACAGGGTCATGTCATTAGGAGAATGATATGATGGACACACACCCATAGTAAGCGTAGCATAAGATCAAGTCATTAAGTTCGTATTGCTGTAAGCTTTTTAATGCATAGTAACCTAATCCTTCGACCATGAGGTTGTGTTAATCACCATCACCGGATGGGTACTTTGATGACATCAAACACCGCTTCGTAACTGGGTGGTCATAAAGGTGTCATTGGGTATTCTGAAAGTATGTGTTGAAGCGCATGGACCAAGATTGGGATTTGTCCATCCATATGACGGATAGATATGCTCTGGGCCCTCTCGGTGGAATGTCATCTAGTTAGCTTGCAAGCATGTGACTGGGTCACAAGAGATGACATATCACGGAACGAGTAAAGAGTACTTATCAGTAACGAGGTAGAACTAGGTATGGAGATGCTGACGATCAAACCTCGGATAAGTATAGTATCGCGTGACAAAGGGAATTGGTTTCGTATGTAAATGGTTCAATCGATCACGAAGTCATCGTTGAGTATGTGGGAGCCATTATGGATCTCCAGGTCCCACTGATGGTTATTGATAGGAGATGTGTCTCTGTCATGTCTACATATTCACGAACCGTAGGGTGACACACTTAAGGTTCGAAGTTGTTTTAAGTAGATATGGAATATGCGTTGGAGACCGAATGTTGTTCGGAGTCTCGGATTCGATTCGGGACATCACGAGGAGATCTGGAATGGTTTGGAGAATAAGATTTATATATAGGGGATCATTTTCTGAGTTAGGAAATGTTCCGGAGTATTTGTGTGAGGGTTCTAGAAGGTTTCGGAATGTTCCAGAAGGTTCTGGAAGGTTTCTTGGAGTTTGCTTGAAAACCAAGGAAGGGATCAAGGAGTCCTGGTGGGTCAAGACTAGGAGTCATGGGGGAGGAGGACTCCTCCCCCCCTCCCCAATCTGCCGGCCCTAGAAGGAGGGGAGTCCTACAAGGACTCCCCCTCCCATGGCGCCTCACCCCCCTTAAATAGAGGGGTAGGGGCGCCCCCTCCACCCCTGCTCCACAACTCCCAATCTCTGCCGCCTCTCTCCTCCACCTTTCTTCTGCACAGGCATAGGCGAAGCCCTGCAGAATTCTCTACTCCACCACCACCACCACCACGCCGTCGTGCTGCTGGGATTCCGTGGAGAAGATCTACTACCTCCGCTGCTCGCTGGAACGAGGAGAGGAAGGTCTGCTTCGACTCCGCACGTGTGACCGACTGCGGAAGCGCTGCCGAAACGCGGCGCCGGAAGGATCGTACACTTGACCGATTGCGGTAGCGCTGCCGGAACGTGACGCCGGAAGGATCGTCCACACGATCTTGAGATCGGCAAGTGATTGACTACATCAACCACGAGATCTAATCTCGTTAACGCTTTTGGATCTACGAGGGTTAGTTCCTATCTATCTCATTGCACATGTCTAATAGATTAGATCTTGGCTTTTATCTAGATTAGATCTGGGTTTTGTTCGTTCTTGCGGTAGAGAATTTTTGTTTTCCATGCTACGAACCCATCAGTGGTATCAGAGCCGTATCTATGCGTAGATCTGTTGCACGAGTAGAACACAATGTTTTTGTGGGCGTTGATGCTTTTGTTGTCGGTGTCTTAGCGTGTACTTTGCATCTTGCGGCATGGTGGGATGAAGCGGCTCGGGCTAACATTACATGTCATCGCACATGACACTTGCTCCACGCTTGACGTGCAACTTGCTTTGCACAAGTGGCTTTGCGGGTGTCTGTCTCTCCCACCATAGTTAAGATTCAATTTACAATGAGCATCTGACAACACTTGTATCAACGTTGTGGTCCTTGTTCGTAGGTAAGATCGGTCTTATGCGAAAGCCCCAAACCACGTAAAACATGCAAATAAAATTAGAGGCATCTAACTTGTTTTTGCAGTGGTTTTGTGATGTGATATGGCCATCATGTGATTGTGATTGTATTTGATGTATGCAATGATCCTTGTTGTAATATGGCAACCGGCAGGAGCCTAATGGTTGTCTTTAAATTCTGTTAAGACCTGCGTGTCTATTCATCTTATAATAGCTTTATTCCAAGTAGTTGTAATAGTTGCTGGTGATGATGGACAACCATGAAGCGGCGCCACTGACCTTGACGCAATGCTGGTGATGATGGAGATCATGTTCGTGCTTTGGAGATGGAGATCAAAGGCGCAAGAAGAAAAGGCCATATCATATCACACTAATTATGAATTGCCTGTGATGTTAATCCTTTATGCATCTTGTATTGCTTAGATCGCAACGGTAGCATTATAAGATGATCCCTCTCACTAAATATCAAGTAATAAAGTGTTCACCCTTAGTTGGCACCGTTGCTGAGACTTGTCGTTTCAAAGCATCTCGTGATGATCGGGTGTGATAGATTCTACGTGTGCATACAACGGGTGCAAGCCAGATTTGCACATGCGGAAACTAAGGTTATCTTGACGAGCCTAGCATGTACAGACATGGTCTCGGAACACGGAATACCGAAAGGTAGAGCATGAGTCATATAAATGATATGATGAACATGAAGATTGTTCGCCGATGAAACTACATCTTCTCTCGTGAAGATCGGACTTGGTGTAGTGGACTTGGTTCGTGTAATCACTAAGACAATGTGAGGGATGTTGTTTTGAGTGGGAGTTCACCTAGTTAGTTTAAGAATTAAATTTGAACTCAATTTGTCATAAACTTAGTCTAAACTACTTGCAAATTGTTGTAGATTATGGCGACCCCCTCCATCAATTTCAATGCGTTCCTAGAGAAAGAAAAGCTTAAGAAGAATGGAAGCAATTTCACGGATTGGTTTCGTGGACTGAAGATCGTCCTCAGGGCTGGTCAGTTGACCTATGTGCTCGAAGCACCGCTAGGTGACCCACCTGCAGATAATGCCACCGATGACGAAAAGAATGTTTTCGCCACTCGGAAAAATCATTACTCCACAGTTCAGTGTGCCATCCTGTACAGTTTAGAAGCGGAGCTCCAGAAGCGTTTTGAGCACCACGACCCGTTCGAGATCATTAAGGAGCTTAGGCTAATTTTTGAGACTCGCGCGGCCATGGAGAGCTATGAGGCCTCCAAAAAGTTCTTTAACTGTAAGATGGAAGAGGGAAGCTCCGTTAGCGAGCACGTGCTCACCATGTCTGGGTACGCAAAGAAGCTCCAAGAGTTGGGAATATCGATTCCTAATGAATTGGGGATTCACCGTCTCCTTCAATCACTGCCACCGAGTTACAAGAACTTTGTGATGAACTACAACATGCACTGCATGAACAAGACATTGCCTGAACTGTCGTCCATGCTGAAAACTGCTGAAGTGGAGATCAAGAAGGAGCACCAAGTGTTGATGGTCAATAAGACCACCAATTTCAAGAGACGGGGCAAGCCTAAGAACAAGGGCAACTTCAAGAAGGACGGCAAGAAAGCTGCCGCACCTGCTAAGAAGCCCAAGGCTGGTCCTAAGCCCGAAACTGAGTGTTTCTACTGCAAGGGTGCTGGTCACTGGAAGCGTAACTGCCCCAAGTACCTGGCGGATCTGAAGAATGGCAACATCAAGAATAAAGGTATATTTGATATATGTGTTATAGATGTGTATCTTACTAGTAATCGTAGTAGTGCCTGGGTATTTGATACTGGTTCGGTTGCTCATATTTGTAACTCGAAACAGGAGCTGCGGAATAAGCCAAGACTGGCGAGAGACGAGGTGATGATGCGTGTTGGAAATGGCTCCAAGGTTGATGTGATCGCCGTCGGCACGCTCCTTCTACATCTACCTTCGGGATTAGTTTTAAATTTGAATAATTGTTATTTGGTGCCTGCGTTAAGCATGAACATTATATCTGGATCCTGTTTATTGCGAGACGGTTACTCTTTTAAGTCCGAGAATAAAGGTTGTTCGATTTATATGAGTAATATCTTTTATGGTAATGCACCTGAGATGAATGGTTTATTCTTACTGAATCTCGATAGTAGTGATACACATGTTCACAACATATATGCTAAACGAATAAAATTAAATGATAATTCTACATACATGTGGTACTGTCGTCTTGGTCACATTGGAGTGAAGCGTATGAAGAAACTCCATTCAGATGGACTTCTTGAATCACTTGATTTTGAATCACTTGAAAGATGTGAAGCATGTCTAATGGGAAAAATGACTAAGACTCCATTCTCTGGTACAATGGAGCGAGCTACAGACTTATTGGAAATAATACATACCGATGTGTGCGGACCAATGAGTGTAGCATCGCGTGGTGGATATCGTTATGTTCTCACTTTCACGGATGACTTGAGTAGATATGGGTATGTCTACTTTATGAAACATAAGTCCGAAACTTTCGAGAAGTTTAAGGAATTTCAAAGTGAAGTGGAGAATCATCGTATAAAGAAGATTAAGTTTCTGCGTTCTGACCGCGGAGGTGAATATCTGAGTTATGAGTTTGGCATGCATTTAAAGAAATGTGGAATACTTTCGCAGTTGACACCGCCGGGAACACCACAGCGTAATGGTGTGTCCGAACGTCGTAATCGAACTCTCTTAGATATGGTTCGGCCTATGATGTCTCTTACAGATTTACCGTTATCGTTTTGGGGCTATGCATTAGAGACAGCCGCATTCACTTAAAATAGGGCACCATCTAAATCCGTTGAAACGACAGCGTACGAATTGTGGTTTGGTAAGAAACCTAAGTTGTCATTCCTTATAGTTTGGGGTTGCGAGGCATATGTAAAGAAGTTACAACCTGATAAGCTAGAACCCAAAGCGGAGAAATGCGTCTTCATAGGATACCCTAAAGAAAAAATTGGGTATACCTTCTATCATAGATCCGAAGGCAAAGTTTTTGTTGCAAAGAATGGATCCTTTCTTGAGAAGGAGTTTCTCTCGAAGGAGGTGACTGGAAGGAAAGTAGAAATCGATGAGGTTATTGAACCTTCTCTCGGATTTGAGAGTAGCGCAGCACCAGAAGATGTTTTTGTGCCGCCTGCACCAATTGGAGAGGAAGCTAATGATAATGATCATGAAACTTCAAACGAAGTTACTGCTGAACCTCGCAGGTTAACGGGGGTTCGTACCACTCCTGATTGGTATGACTCTGCCTTGAACGTCATGTTGGTGGACAACGCTGATGACCCTGCGACATATGAAGAAGCTATGGTGAGCCTAGATTCCGACAAATGGCTAGAAGCCATGAAATCCGAAATGGGATCCATGTACGAAAACCAAGTGTGGACTTTGGTGGACTTACCGGATGGCCGTAAGGCTGTCGAGAACAAATGGATTTTCAAGAGAAAAACAGATGCTGATGGTAATGTTACCGTCTATAAAGCTCGACTTGTCGCGAAAGGGTTCCGACAAATTCAAGGAGTTGACTATGATGAGACATTCTCACCAGTAGCGAAGCTAAAGTCTGTGAGGATTTTGTTAGCAATTGCTGCATATTTCGATTATGAGATTTGGCAGATGGATGTCAAAACAGCGTTCCTTAATGGTGACATTGAGGAAGAGTTGTATAGGGTACAACCCAAGGGTTTTGTCGATCCTAAAGATGCTGACAAGGTATGCAAGCTTCAGCGCTCCATTTATGGACTGAAGCAAGCATCCCGAAGTTGGAATCAATGTTTTGATAAAGTAATCAAAAACTTTGGATTTATACAAACTTATGGAGAAGCTTGTATTTACAAGAAAGTGAGTGGGAGCTCTGTAGCGTTCCTAGTACTATATGTAGATGACATATTGTTGATTGGGAATGATATAGAACTTCTTAATAGCATCAAAACCTATTTGAATAATAGTTTTTCAATGAAGGATCTGGGCGAAGCGGCATATATTCTAGGCATCAAGATTTATAGAGATAGATCAAGACGCCTAATAGCGCTTTCACAAAGTACATACTTGGACAAAATTCTAAAGAAGTTTAGAATGGAAGATAGCAAGAAAGGGTTCGTGCCCATGTTGTCAGGTAAGACCTTGAGTAAAACTCAAAGTCCAGCTATGGTAGAAGATAGAGAGAAAATCAATAATATTCCCTATGCCTCGGCCATAGGTTCTATCATGTATGCCATGCTGTGTACAAGACCGGATATAGCACATGTTGTCAGTTTGACTAGCAGATATCAAAGTGATCCTGGAATGGAGCACTGGACAGCGGTCAAGAATATCCTAAAGTACCTAAATAGGACTAAGGATATGGTTCTTTCTTATGGAGGTGATGAACAGCTTGTTGTAAATGGTTACACCGATGCTAGTTGGAACACCAATCCGGATGACTCGAAGTCACAGTCGGGATACGTATTTATTTTGAGTGGTGCTGCAGTGAGCTGGAGGAGTGCGAAGCAAAGCGTTGTGGCGAAATCTTCAACTGGATCGGAATAGATAGCTGCTTCAGAGGCTGCACAAGAAGCCGTTTGGATGAAGGAATTCATTACTGAACTTAGCGTGGTTCCCAGTGCATTGGACCCGATGGCCATCTACTGTGACAACACAGGTGCCATAGCTAATGCACAGGAGCCAAGGTCACATAGCAAGCTGAAGCACATCAAGCTACGTTTCCACGCTATTCGCGAGTATGTCCGAGATGGTGACATAAAGATTTGCAAAGTACACACTGATCTGAATGTGGCAGATCCGTTGACTAAACCTCTCCCTAGGGCAAAGCATGACCAACACCAGAACACCATGGGTGTTAGGTATATTACCATGTAATCTAGATTATTGACTCTAGTGCAAGTGGGAGTCTGTTGGAGATATGCCCAAGAGGCAATAATAAAAGTGATTATTATTATATCTTTGTGTTTATGATGAATGTTTACATCCCATGCTATAATTGTATTATTAGGAAACACTAATACATGTGTGTTTTGTAAACATAAGAGAGTCCTTAGTAGGCCTCTTGTTGAACTAGCTTGTTGATTAATTGATGATCATGGTTTCCTGATCATGGACATTAGGATGTGATTAATAACAAGGTTATGTCTTAGGAGAATGATATGATGGACACAGACCCATAGTAAGCGTAGCATAAGATCAAGTCATTAAGTTCGTATTGCTGTAAGCTTTTTAATGCATAGTAACATAATCCTTCGACCATGAGGTTGTGTTAATCACCATCACCGGATGGGTACTTTGATGACATCAAACACCGCTTCGTAACTGGGTGGTCATAAAGGTGTCATTGGGTATTCTGAAAGTATGTCTTGAAGCGCATGGACCAAGATTGGGATTTGTCCATCCATATGACGGATAGATATGCTCTAGGCCCTCTCGGTGGAATGTCATCTAGTTAGCTTGCAAGCATGTGACTGGGTCACAAGAGATGACATATCACGGAACGAGTAAAGAGTACTTATCAGTAACGAGGTAGAACTAGGTATGGAGATGCTGACGATCAAACCTCGGATAAGTATAGTATCGCGTGACAAAGGGAATTGGTTTCGTATGTAAATGGTTCAATCGATCACGAAGTCATCGTTGAGTACGTGGGAGCCATTATGGATCTCCAGGTTCCGCTGATGGTTATTGATAGGAGATGTGTCTCTGTCATGTCTACATATTCACGAACCCTAGGGTGACACACTTAAGGTTCGAAGTTGTTTTAAGTAGATATGGAATATGCGTTGGAGACCAAATGTTGTTCGGAGTCTCGGATTGGATTTGGGACATCACGAGGAGATCCGGAATGGTCTGGAGAATAAGATTCATATATAGGGGATCATTTTCTGAGTTAGGAAATTTTCCGGAGTATTTGTGTGAGGGTTCTAGAAGGTTTCGGAATGTTCCGGAAGGTTCTGGAAGGTTTCTTGGAGTTTGCTTGAAAACCAAGGAAGGGATCAAGGAGTCCTGATGGGTCAAGACTAGGAGTCGTGGGGGAGGAGGACTCCTCCCCCCCTCCCCAATCCGCCGGCCCTAGAGGGAGGGGAGTCCTACAAGGACTCCCCCTCCCATGGCGCCTCACCCCCCTTAAATAGAGGGGTAGGGGCGCCCCCTCCACCCCTGCTCCACAACTCCCAATCTCTGCCGCCTCTCTCCTCCACCTTTCTTCTGCACAGGCATAGGCAAAGCCCTGCAGAATTCTCTACTCCACCACCACCACCACGCCGTCGTGCTGCTGGGATTCCGTGGAGAAGATCTACTACCTCCGCTGCTCGCTGGAACAAGGAGAGGAAGGTCTACTTCGACTCCGCACGTGTGACCGACTGCGGAAGCGCTGCCAAAACGCGGCGCCGGAAGGATCGTACACTTGACCGACTGCGGTAGCGCTGCCGGAACGTGACGCCGGAAGGATCGTCCACACGATCTTGAGATCGGCAAGTGATCGACTACATCAACCACGATATCTAATCTTGTTAACACTTTTGGATCTACGAGGGTTAGTTCCTATCTATCTCGTTGCACATGTCTAATTGATTAGATCTTGGCTTTTATCTAGATTAGATCTAGGTTTTGTTCGTTCTTGCGGTAGAAATTTTTTGTTTTCCATGCTACGAACCCATCAGTGTGAGCCCCCTGGCACTCCACCGACCTTGCCCTTTCGCCTATAAGAAGCCTCCGATATGAAAACCCTAAATAATTAAGCCTCCAACCACGAAAAGTTCCACACCGCCGCCGCCATCAAAGGGGAGATTCGGGGGATAGAAAGTCTCTGTTCCGGCACCCTGCTAGGACAGAGAAGTGCCCCTAGAGCCATCTCCATCGATCTCCACCGCCATCTCCATCACCACTATTGATTCCCATGATGAGGAGGGAGTAGTTCTTCCTCGAGGCTAAAGGTTCTACCGGTAGCTATGTGTTCATCTCTCTCTCTATGCATTATCATATTGTGATCATGAGCTTGTAATCTATAGATATACCTTGCTACTCAAGTGCGTTAATATATCTCTGCTCTCCCCATGTGTGTGAAAGTGACAGCGTGCACACCATGGTGGCACTTAGGCTAGAGATTACAAATACTTGTTATGAGTTATATTTGGAGTTGGATGTCTCTATGAAATTGTGGTGTTTGTTGGAACCATCTAGAGCTCAAGGTGACAGTGTGGGGTTATCTAGATGGAAAGGCTTGCTTTGAGGTGTGTTGTTATAGCCCTACCATCGATTAGAGTGTTCAACCGGAGAGTAGTTCAGAGTAGTATCATGAAGATAATATATTTATATGAGAGTGTGCACTAGTGAAAGTATGATCCCTAGGCCTTGTTTCTAAGCATTAAAACACCGTTTGCTACTAGATCTGTTACATGTTTGCTTGCTTCCATCTTTATTTTAGTTTGCCTTTAGTCTTTGCCACGCCATCAAGCTATTTTCTATCACCATTACCACTTATAATTATCTATAACACTTGTATTTCACTATCTCTTCACAGAACTAGTGCACCTATACACCTGACAAATGTATTGGGTGTGTTGGGGACACAAGAGACTTCTTGTATCTTGATTGCAGGGTTGCTTGAGAGGGAATACCTTTAACCACTTCCTCCCTGAGTTCGATAAACCTTGGGTGATCCACTTAAGGGAAAACTTGCTGCTATTCTACAAACCTCTGCACTTGGAGGCCCAACAACTGTCTACAAGAATAGAAGTGCGTAGACATCAAGCTATTTTCTGGCGCCATTGCCGGAGAGGTAAGGTGAAAGTTATTCACACCGAATGATTAAAGAAGAAGAACCTCCCACGGCAAACGCCTATTTTCTGGCGCCGTTGCCGGGGAGGTAAGGTAAAAGGTACTCACATCCTCTGGTGTGAGTGCTCGAAGTTATTTCCTTTAGATTCTGCAATTTTGTCTTTTTGTTTCTTGTTTTCACTAGTTAGGCTTAATGGAAAACAACAACAAAAAATAGAGAGCTTTATAGTATTTATCTTGAGTTAGGACATGAAGTGTTTGAAGAGAAAATTAAAAAAACATATGGAACTTTATTTGCATGCTAATCGCAAGGTTGTTAGTATGAATTCTTTGGACACCATTATTGTTAATGCTATGTAAAAGTCTAAGCTTGGGGAAGCTAATTTTTATGAAAATTATCTTTTTAGTTCCCCAGCTTTGGAAGATAGCTATTCTATTGCTTATGATGATACCAAACCTCCAATATATGACGATTACAATGATGAATATGACATTTTCAGTCCACCTACTATTGAGGAGAAAATTAATTATGATTACAATATGCCTCCTATATTTGATGATTATGGTGATGAGAATAATAATGATAGCTATTTTGTTGAATTTGCTCCCACTACAATTAATAAGAATGACTATGCTTATGTGGAGAGTAATAATTATTATATGCATATGGCTCGTGATAAGAATGTTTTATGTGATAGTTATATTGTTAATTTTATTGATGATGCTACTGAAAGTTATTATGAGAGAGGGAAACATGGTTTTATGCATCTCAATAATATTAGATTTCCCCTCTTTATGTTGAAAGTCTTGAAGTTGCACTTATTTTGTTTTCCTATGCTTGTTGCTTTGTGCTTTCATGACTTGTTTCTTTACAAGATTCCTATGCATAGGAAGTGGGTTATACTTAAATGTGTTTTGAATTTGCTTCTTGATGCTCTATTTTACTTCAATTCATATTTCTTATGTGAGAATCTTCTCAAACTATCATGCCTAACTTAAAGGCGTTAAAGAAAAGTACTTATTGGGAGATAACCCAAATTTTTTAGATGAGTCTTGGAAGTTATTACCTCTGTAATAACCTCTCGTTATCCTTTTCATTTGCTTTTTCTGCCAAGAGTAATCTCTAATGAGAGAGAAGTAATGATTGGGAAAGTTGCTGTCCCGAAACAGATTTCTGTGCTTCACTATAAAAATTCGTTTAAAATCTCTGTACGTCTTTTTGAGGTGTAAATTTTTGTGCTTCTGCCCCAGGTTGTTATCTAACTTTCGTTAGTTAAACACTTTTTGATTTGAGCAACAGAAGGTCTTCGAAAATATTCATCTTTACCTGCTGGTCTGTTTTGACAGATTTCTGCCATTTTCTGCATTTGCTTCTTGTTGGTTCCTTTTTGAGTTCTTTGGGGGAATAGAGCTTTTTGAGGGATGTGCTACAGTAGCTAGTGTTTTAATAGAAATTTATTGGTGTTAGAACTGAACCTAAAAGACTTATTATCTTGAATGCACTAATGTTTCTAATAATGATTGTGTGAAGTTTTGTATGAAGGAAAATTTTCAGGTGTATGGAAGGAATGAGTAATGAGATGAAGAATGGACTAAATCTCAAGCTTGGGTATGCCACGCGTGTCACCCCAAGAAATATCCAACAAGTACAAGCGTCAAAGATTGGGGATGCCCAAGGCATCCCCTTCTTCATCAATAAAAGTCTCAGGTTTCTTCCAAACACTTCATTTTTATTGATTCATGCACAGTTGTGTTGTTCTTGGAGCGTCTTCGTTTTCGTTTGCTTGGTTTTCTTAGTTTGATGAATAAATTGGTTGGACCCCCTATTTCATACATTAGTTTTCAAATAGTTTGGTTAGGATTGGAAAAGAGTAGGAAAGCTCATGCTAAGTGGTAAAGGGAGCTTGTTTTTGACTGTGGCCTATGCTTTGTGATGCCATGCTAGATATTGTTTTGGCTTTATGCTTAGTATTCTTTGTTGTAGCATGATATGTTATAAACAATTGAGATTGCTTAATGTGTCTTGGATGAATCATGCGTTGTTTTAGCATATTAAAGCATAGTATTGTGGTATTCTCCTTTGATGCTTTATTTGGGTTGACTTGGCGCATGCTCACACCATGTTATGACTATCCAAAGTCACCATAGACTTTATGCCTTTAGTTTTCAACTTGTAGTATCACTTTATTCTTTGATCAATGATGTTTTGTCACTTTGCTTGATTATGGTCATTATTGCTCTCTTAGTTTGTCGCTCCCAGTCTTGTGCTAACCTCCGTAACCAAGTATGAGTTCCACTCATGCATCCAACTCCTTAAACCAAGTTATTCCAAAGAGTCCACCATACCTACCTACTAGCATATGCTATTCCAAGTATATTCATGCTTTTGTTTACCTTCCAAATTAAACTTGTTATGATAAAACTAGTGATTAAAGCTCTCACGAACTTGATGGCACACTTTACTTTTCTTGCCCTTAATAAACTTGAACCATTGTGTCGTCTATGTTGTATATTCTTGCACTTATTTGTTGGGGATTAGCAGAACCATGCTCTCATGGGGAATGCTTTCAACATTGCACTGGTACTTTGTACCTAGTTGATATCATGCTCTTTTGTCTATGGATTTCGTCGGTGTGAAATGAAAGGGGAGCTTGTAAGTCCATGGAGTTATGTATGTGTGTTATTGAAACGCCTGGGCCGCTAGTCTAATCCATGCTGACATGGTGGAAACCTATAGCGTAACCATAATGAGTTGTCTATGAAGCATTCTTCTTATAAAAAAAGAGTCACATATTGAGAAAAAAGAGAAAAAGAAAAAAGAGATTATGAAAAGAGGAAAGAGAGAAAAAGGCACCATATTCCCATGGTAAATAAGAAGATTGCTGAGATGCTCGTTGTCTGCTTGCCTTGTCATTTTTATATGGGGATTCTTCTGTATCATCGGGCAAGGGGTACCCCATTGGTGGTTCTCTATGATACACATGTACTTACGATGACAAGAACTTACCGGTGACTAAACTTGAGTAGCATGAGGAGCGGCCCTCGTATTCAAGGGACATGAGATTTCCAACTTATACTTCGTCAAGCATATACACCATAGTTTGTTCACTTTAACCTTAATCACTTCAATATGCTTATGATAGGGCAATGAGAGCTGAAAGCTATAAGTACCATAATTTTTGGAAGCTCTTTATGAAACTGGAATCTCTGCTTCCTTCTATGAAGGCCTTTCTTCCACCATTATATTGAGTCTTCACCTTCTACCTTTATTCACCTACTTTGAGAGCATAGTGGCCATTCTTAGTTCTATGTGCATTGTCCCAAGACTAGTTAATTGATGCATACCTTGATATTGCTTGTTTTAAACTATTTGTATCTAGTCACTCTTATGAACTTTGAAGGTGTCCTATGCATTTATATTTGTTACTCTATGAGGGACAAGCTGAATACTACTATGCAATGTTTTCTTTATGTGAAACAAACAAACGTCTTGCAAAGCATTGTTATTCATGAACCTTTTGTTTGTGCCTTTTCATGTTACATCATAGTTTCTTTGTCTTATTGCTAGAACCTTGTCTTTCATGTTATGATTGAAGTACTATGATCCCAGCTTTGAATGTTTTACAAATACTTTGGTCAAGTTTATGATGGTGCATGTCACCTCAAAAATTATTCTTTCTTTTTATCACTTACCTACTCGAGGACGAGCAGGAGTTAAGCTTAGGGATGTTGATGCATTGCAAATGTATCTATAATTTTTGATGTTCCATGCTTGGTTTTATCTACTTTCTTGTGTTTTTTGCAACTTTGGAGTACTTTTCATATGATTTCTTGGACTAACCTACTAACAAGATGCCACAGTGCCAGTTACCTTTTTTTTGCTGTTTTTGGTTCCAGGAAAGTCAGAAAATGAATATTCTCGGAATTGGACGGGACAAAAGCCAAAGTTCCTATTTTACCGGAAGACTCACGGAGCCAGAAGCAAAGACGGAGGAGGGCCAGGGCCAGGCCACACCAAGCCCTGGCCACGCCACTAGGTGGTGTGGGCCCCCTGGCACTCCACCGACCTCACCCTTTCTCCTATAAGAAGCCTCCGATACGAAAAGCCTAAATAATCAAGCCTCCAACCACGAAAAGTTCCACAGCGCCGCCGCCACCGAAGGGGAGATTCAGCGGACAGAAAGTCTCTGTTCTGGCACCCTGCCGGGACGGGGAAGTGCCCCCAGAGCCATCTCCATCGATCTCCACCGCCATCTCCATCACCGCTGCTGATTCCCATGATGAGGAGGGAGTAGTTCTTCCTCGAGGCTAAAGGTTCTACCGGTAGCGATGTGTTCATCTCTCTCTCTCTATGCATGATCATATTGTGATCATGAGCTTGTAATTTATAGATCTCTACTCAAGTGCGTTAATAGATCTATGCTCTCCCCATGTGTGTGAAAGTGACAGCGTGCACACCATGGTGGTACTTAGGCTAGAGATTAGAAATACTTGTTATGAGTTATATTTGGAGTTGGATGTCTCTATGAAATTGTGGTGTTTGTTGGAACCATCTAGAGCTCAAGGTGACAGTGTGGGGTTATCTAGATGGAAAGGCTTGCTTTGAGGTGTGTTGTTATAGCCCTACCATCGATTAGAGTGTTCAACCGGAGAGTAGTTCAGAGTAGTATCATGAAGATAATATATTTATATGAGAGTGTGCACTAGTGAAAGTATGATCCCTAGGCCTTGTTTCTAAGCATTAAAACACCGTTTGCTACTAGATCTGTTACATGTTTGCTTGCTTCCATCTTTATTTCAGTTTGCCTTTAGTCTTTGCCACGCCATCAAGCTATTTTCTATCACCATTACCACTTATAATTATCTATACCACTTGTATTTCACCATCTCTTCGCCGAACTAGTGCACCTATACACCTGAAAAGTGTATTGGGTGTGTTGGGGACACAAGAGACTTCTTGTATCTTGATTGCAGGGTTGCTTGAGGGGGAATACCTTTGACCACTTCCTCCCTGAGTTCGATAAACCTTGGGTGATCCATTTAAGGGAAAACTTGCGAAACCACTAGAAAAAGCGCGCGCGCACTGGAGCTTGCGTCGCGATCCCTCCAGTTGCTTGCACGTGGGGATCTCTCGTGCGTCCCGCTGCTCCAACTCTCACGTCTCTGCACGACATGTGGCACCCTAGAACGAGTCGTTCGATGGTTTCCTAGTGTAGAGGCACGGGTGAACTTTTCTCTTTCCTTTTGTGGATTTGGATACCAAACAATAAATATCTTTTGATCGGAGTGTTCAAATCATGATCCGTTTTCATGGATGTGTTAGTCTTGTCGAGATGTACAAGAGTAGATCCCATGTTGATAGGTTTTGACGAACTTTATTTTTTGCAGTGCCTATTGTTCCTATGTTGCACTGCCTTATATTCTATAGTGCACGGGGTGGTGCACTGCTACATTGTACTGTCTTGGACTGCCTTCAGTCGCAGTGCATGATGCTCTGTCCTGGCAGTGCACTGTCCGTGCACTGCAAGAATGTACCATGTTGCACTGCCTTCGGTTGCAGTGCATGTCGTGGTGGTGTGGCAGTGCATCGCGCTTGCACTGCTTCATTGTACTATCTTGCACTGCCTTATGTGGTAGTGCGTGACACTCTAACCTGGCAGTGCAGCACCCGTGCACTACCTTTCTGTACTGTGTTGCATTGCCTTCGGTCGCAGTGCACGACGCTCTGTCCTGGCAGTGCATCGCATGTGCACTACCTTGTTGTACTGCGGCGTACTGCCTTCGGTTGCAGTGCACGCCATGGTGGTGTGGCAGTGCACCGCGCTTGCACTGTTTCGTTGTACTGTCTTGCACTGCCTTATGTGATAGTGCACGACGCTCTATCCTCGCAGTGCAGCACCCGTGCACTGCCTTTCTGTACTGCGTTGCACTGCCTTCGGTCGCAGTGCACGATGCTCTATCCTGGCAGTACATCGCATGTGCACTACCTTGTTGTACTGCGTCATACTGCCTTCGGTTGCAATGCATGCCATGGTGGTGCGACAGTGCACTGCGCTTGCACTGCTTCGTTGTACTGTCTTGCACTGCCTTATGTGGCAGTGCACGACGCTCTGTCAAGGCAGTGCAGCACCCGTGCACTACCTTTTTGTACTATGTTGCACTGCTTTCAGTCGCAGTGCACATCGCTCTGTCTTGGCAGTGCATCGCATGTGCACTGCCTTGTTGTACTGCGTCGTACTTCCTTTGCAGTGCACGCCATGGTGGTGCGGCAGTGCACTACACCAGCACTGTTTTTTTATTCTAGTTGCAGTACGAACGACATGATGGCACTGCACTATCTGTGCAGTATCTTTTTCTCTTTTTCGGTAGGTAATGCGTTGTGTCATTAGGATGGACACTTATTTCGGTTAGACAATGCACTGAGCGCAGCTACCTTTGAAGGAGGGACCACACATGCATGCATAAGACCTTGTCGCGCATGCACATGGGCGCTGGCCGGGACGAGCTCCCATGCGTGGTTTGTCGCGTGCAGCCACGTGTCAGCCTGTAGAGGACCTCGCTCGTTGCATGCGGTCGCCCATGCAGCCTTTTTTGCTCGCCTCGTGCGTTCTTCCGGGAGCGCGCGCTTCCACTAGTCGCGCCCGAAAACTTGCTGCTATTCTACAAACATCTGCACTTGGAGGCCCAACAACTATCTACAAGAATAGAAGTGCATAGACATCAGCCATCCGACTGCATCTATGACTAATAATCCACCTTCAGGTTATCATCCGAACCCCCTCCAGTATTAACTTGCAAGCAACAGATTATTGTTTTACGAATTGCGTATAATGTAAACAATACCATTGTTCTATGAACAAAGGATTGTTGTTTTCTCCCTAGTAGCAACAGCACATCTAGTACCTTAGAGATTTCTGTCACTTCCCCGGATTACCAGAGGCATGAATCCACTATCGAGCATAAATACTAACTCTTGGAGTTGCTAGCATCTACTTGGCCAAGATAGCTACTAACAACGGAAAGCATGCAAGATCACAAATAACAAAGACATGATAGATTCAATAATCAATCTAAAATAGCATGTCAATATCCATCGGATCCCCGCAAACACAACATGCAGAATTACAAATAGTTGATCTTGATCATGAACAGAGCTCACAAGATCTAAACATGAAAGCACAAAGGAGCAGAACCAGCCATCTAGCTACTACATGGACCCATAGTCCAGAGATGAACTACTCACGCATCACACCGAAGGCTTGCATGATGATGAAGAAGGCCTCCAGGGTCAATTCCCCTCTCCGGCAGGGTGCCGGGAAGAGCTTCAGATCCCTCCCGATCTAGGGATGGAGATGGCGGCGGCTACAGACTCTTTCATGGATTTTTGATCGGGTACTTAGGGTTTTCGTCCCGAGGGCATCTTATAGGCGGAAGGAGAGGCCGAGGGGGTGCTGGGGTTGGCCAGACCACCCCCTGGCGGGGGCCAGGCCTGGCCGCGCGGCCAGGTGGTGTGGCCGGCCCCCAGCCCTTCTTTGTCTCGTATTCTGGCATCTGATGACTTCCGAAAAAATAGGCACTTTGGCTTTTGTCCTGTCCAATTCCGAGAATATTCATTTTCTGACTTTCCTAGAACCAAAAACAACAGAAAATAGGCAGCTGGCACTGTGGCTCTTGTTAATAGGTTAGTCCAAGAAATCATATGAAAAGTACTCCAAAGTGTGGACAAAACAAAATAAAGTGGATAAAACCAAGCATGGAACATCAAAAATTATAGATACATTTGCAATGTATTAGTGGGTCCCAAGAGGTTGATTACACGGTAGATGCATCGAGCAGCGCTATCAACTTCGGAACAGGGTAGCACAAGCGAAGGAAAAAAATTCCATCATACACACGATCCTTCTAATGATAGGCTGACATGTGGGACCTAGCAGCCTGACTAAACGGTAGACGCCTCGAGCTACGTTGTCGAGTTCAAATCCGGGAGGCGCGACCAGAATGTATGGTCCGCTAGAGATACTGACGTCTGGGACCCACACGCCTCAAAAGACTTCGGCGAGTCAACATCGCGCGAGGAAACGAAAATCATGCTTCTGCCACGCACTGGTCGAGCTTCCTCCATGTTTTTAGCAGATCCGTCGTAGTAGAGGGCTGTGAAACCAGAAAAAAAGGTTTTAAATCGGCCACAGTCGAGCCGAGAATTTCATCGCCTTCTACGATGACCGTCGGGTAAATTCGTTGCGGAAGGAAACTTTTCTTGTAGTGTATACGGCCGGAAAAATATTCTCGCCATATAGTTGCTCGTTAAAGCTTCTGTTGACTCCTCTTGTGTGCTTCCAAAGTGAGACTCACTTGTTTTCCCTAGAATATTGTGTTTCTCTAGTTAAATCATCTTGTTGATGTTTAGACCTTGAAACACACATTAAAAGCCAAGTTTTCTTTGCTACTGAAGTATTAGCGTTAGGTAAAGCCAGAAAATGATCAAATATGAGAGAAAACCATCAAATAAAGCCATAAAAAATGTGTCAAATCTCACAGCTATCAACTCCCCCAAGCTTAGATGTTGCTCGCCCTCGAGTGACAAGGAAATAAAGAAGAATAGCGGAGATTCAAAACTGAAAATAGAGGAACTCACAAGTTTGAAATGGTGTCAAATTCTTTTCTTCACAATCCCTGTAATCGTAAATATAATCATACAAGTATTCACAATATTGCATTGAGTCCACTTCCTAACCACGTGTATCTTGTTAGCAAATAAAATCATATGCCCAAGCAAGTGTCGAAAGTTTTAGCTAGGAAAGTGAGACAAACTCTTTTGGTCACTCTCTTTATAGAGAGATGAAAGCCTTTTGTTCTTGTTTGTTTACCAAATTAAGAGTACTCAAGTAGGCATCAAAGTATATAATTTGAGAACAACTCATCTATCCCATGTCAAAATCTCAAGACTATCAAAGCACCTTCTTTCTTTTCTTTTGCCTTTCAAAAACTTCAGCTCTTTCATAGAGAAATCATGCCACTATCTTTATCATGTTTAAATGGGGTTGTGTTATGCTCTCATGACCATGCCAATAAATAATTGTTGAGCAATAATGGGCCAGAGGAGTACTACAACTTCACTTGGAATGTGAGACCATGAGGAGACTAAAAATATTACCCGTCATAGCATTGCTGCTATAGACGTTTACATAACTCAATAGCCGAAATCAAGTGGTTTCTGACATTTAGATCGTTCGTTGGCCAACGGAGTTAATAGTTCCCCATGGAGCACAACAGAGTTGTAATGACACGAGTAAAGCAATATCTTACGGTAATTATTAGAAAAAGTAGTGGCATAATTTCTACTACTTTGAAGCATCCGTTTCATCAAACAATTTCAATCAAGGGTACTATCAAGTCTATTTATATTAAGCACAAATGGGATGGAGTGGTTCCAAAATTAAATTCTTCGGGCTAAACTTGGACTCGAGTCATCTTTTAGATGCTTTCTTGTTGTAAAAATGTATGAAGTATTTTAAACCAAGTTCTTTTCTCATTATTTCAAGGCTAAAAAGGAGACACTAGCAAAGGAATAAAATTTATGGGATAACAAGCTAAGTGGGGAGCGTTCTCAGTACAAGCGAGTAAATATTTGTAGGATCAATTTAAGGTTGTAGAGAGGATGATGAAAGGAACGTGATACCTCTTCTAGCTTGCTTCATTCTTGTATTTGAGTCGAAACCTCTCTATGCTTTCCTATTGCCAAGTCACCTGAAATTAAGCAATCTCCGAGAGAAACAAATAAACAAACTTGGAAATAAAATTACAACTAATTTTTTTGTATTTTTTGTTTAGACATGCAAAGCTGAAAGTAAACATGCAAATCTGAAGTAACAAAATAAATCAAAAGAATAAAATAAAAATATGTATGCAAAGTTTGGAGGTTTTCAAACCTCCCCCAAGCTTAGGCAATTGCCAGGCTCAGTTGTTGCCATCATTTGGCGGCTGAGGCAGATACTACTGGTTGAAGTCGGGGAAGTGGGTCATGAAGTGACTGAAGTTGTGAGTCAAAGTGTTCACATCTTCATTCACATCCTGAAGAGTGTGGTCGATCTCCCCAACGCGTTGGTTGAGTTGCTGGAACTCCTGGTAGGGGACGCAGCCGTACCCCTACTGTGGCTGGTTGGGCCACGGGTCCCATGCTCCTCCTTGCTGTTGCTGTCCTTCCCAAGCAGGGTTGTGTCCCTGCTCTTCCTCCTACTCCTTCTCCTCATCATCCCGATGCCCTTCTTCTTCCTCCTGGGGCTAGTGCTCGGCCAAGATTGTCGTCACTTGGTCCTTGGTGAGGATCCAAGTGTTCTTGTCCACAATTGAGAAGGTCTGGGGGCAGGGCAACTGAGCCTGCTCACCCTGTGCATCATCAAGATAACCGAATTGATATGCTCGGAGCCTCTGGTTAGCATGGTAAACACCAAGGAAGCCACAAGCAGTCAAATACTTGACGTCCATAAGTTTGGAGCCGTCAACAGGTTCCATAACAGGTAGTATAACGTTCAATGCATAGGAAAGGTGGGTTACCAATCCACCAATGCAAATATCACCTTTGGTCTTGTTGCTTTGGTGGAAGAAGTGCTGGATGAGTAGAGCTACAGGACTAGGGCTCTGCGGTGAAGTAGGGAAAAGAGCCTTGGTGATCATTGACATGTCCGCATTGGCCATGGAGCCTATGTCACCTCTCCCTAGTAGTATGTTGGCGAGAAATAGAGCATAGTAGCGAATGGTTGGGTTCTGAATGGTGGCCATCTTCTTCTCATAAAAATGTCTGGCACCATTAACAGAAATAACCTCCCAAGTTGTCCCACTTGTGACGCTATAGAGGCTAGAAATTTTGTCCTCCCAGTATGGGGGAGGCTAAAAGCAGTGCAAAATTGTTCCAAATTTATTTCATAAAGCTGTCGGTTCACGGTGAAGCTGATAGTGCACATATTACCTTTATCCTTGTGGTCGTCGTAGAAGGAGGCAAGAAACTCGTGGGTGAGCTCAACGTAGGTGTCATGGCTTGCGAAGCTGATCACTGCCAGCCCCGACCTGCTGATGCGCTCGACTTTCGACATAGAGCTCATTGGGAACCCCAAGAGAAAGGTATGATGAGCACAGCAGTAAGTTTTCCCTCAGTTATGAAACCAAGGTTTAATCGAACCAGTAGGAGCAAGGAAACACCCCAAAGGTGTTACTAGCTGAGCTTTGGCAGGGCGCACTACCGGTGCTAGTAGCAACGTGCAGACCTGCACAACACAACCACAGAACTTTGTCCCCAACTTGCGATGAGGTTGTCAATCTCACCGTGTTTTTCGGAAAACAAAGGATGAAACATATCGAATGGAAAGAAGTAAAAGTTTGCAGAAAGTAAACACAAAGCAGTAAACAGTTTATAGATTGTATGTAAAGAAAAAGGACTGGGATCCATAGTTCACTAGAGGTGGCTCTCCTTAGATAGATAACATGTTGGGTAAACAAATTACAGCGGGGCAATTGACAAACACCGAGAAAGCAATACATGCATATACTAATCATCTTGACTCCTCCGAGACTTGATTGAGCATTACAACAATATACATAGACCGCCATCCAACTGCATCTATGACTAATAATCCACCTTTAGGTTATCATCCGAACCCCCTCCAGTATTAAGTTGCAAGCAACAGATTATTGCTTTACGAACTGCGTGTAAAGTAAACAATACGATTGTTCTATGAACAAAGGATTGTTGTTTTCTCCCTAGTAGGAACAACACATATAGTACCTCAGAGATTTCTGTCACTTCCCTAGATTACCAGAGGCATGAACCCACTATCGAGCATAAATACTAACTCTTGGAGTTGCTAGCATCTATTTGGCCAAGATAGCTACTAACAACGGAAAGCATGCAAGATCTCAAATAACAAAGACATGATAGAATCAATAATCAATCTAAAATAGCATCTCAATATCCATCGGATCCCCGCAAACACAACATGTAGAATTAAAAATAGATGATCTTGATCATGAACGGAGCTCACAAGATCTAAACATGAAAGCACAAAGGAGGAGAACCAGCCATCTAGCTACTACATGGATCCGTAGTCCAAGGATGAACTGCTCACGCATCACACCGGAGGCTTGCATGGTGATGAAGAAGGCCTCCAGGGTGAATTCCCCTCTTCAGCAGGGTGCCGGGAAGAGCTTCAGATCCCTCCCGATCTAGGGATGGAGATGACGGCGGCTACAGACTCTTTCGTGGATTTTTGATCAGGTACTTAGGGTTTTCGTCCTGAGGGCAATATATAGGCGGAAGGAGAGGACGAGGGGGTCTCGGGAGCGGCCGCACCACCCCCTGGCGCGGGTCAGGCCTGGCCGCGCGACCAGGTGGTGTGGTGGCTCCCTGGCCCTTCTCCGTCTCGTATTCTGGCACTTTATCACTTCCAGAAAAATAGGCAATTTGGCTTTTGTCCCGTCCAATTCCGAGAATATTCATTTTCTGACTTTCCTGGAACCAAAAACAGCAGAAAACAGGCAGCTGGCACTGTGGCTCTTGTTAATAGGTTAGTCCAAGGAATAATATGAAAAGTACTCCAAACTTGGAACAAAACACAAGAAAGTGGATAAAACCAAGCAAGGAACATCAAAAATTATAGATACATTTGCAAAGTATCACCTGCTGCACATGAGGTCGAAGTCCTCCTTCAGCCCTGCCGCGGTGAGAAAGTTGTGGTTGGCCCAACGTGTGGGCAGCACCCTCCTCGCCGAGACAATGTCCAACTTGCAGTTGCGCGAAGCTCAGGACCCCGATCTTGAGCCCTCACCCTGAGCTCGAATGAAAGAGGCTACCGATTTTGTTCATCGTGATGCACTGAAAAATTTCACCATAAAACCTTAGGCATATAGTTTCTATATGATATACGAACGATTCTACGTGGAAAAATTCAATCCTAACGTGATAAATTAATAGGAAAAACAATATAAGCTTGAGTTCATCCACTAGATCAATGTGAGAGTTTCAACCATGGAAATATCAAAATAAAGCATGGATAGGGAGAGAAACATACCGATCTATTGATTCCCCCACTCAAACAAACGAAATCCATGAAGAATCAAAAGTCGTAGGTGGATTTTGAGAGGTTTCGACAGAGAATATAAGAGAAATAATGAGGAGAGGAGGAAGATCTAGCCGCCCAGGTGCGATTAAGTGGTCGCGCCGACCTATACGACTGGAACTATACGGGTGGGTGATGTTGCTCCGCCCGTATAGTTGCGGCGGCGTAGCAAACTAGGGTTTATTTATTAAGAAAACAACTATACGGGCGTAACTATACGGCCGGATCAAAATGATCCTGCCATATAGTTGGTCGTTAAACCATTTGCCTCTCGAGATAAATTTCTAAGACTAGCATCAATATCTATATGACCGGAACTATATGCCCGAAATTTTTATTCCTGCCGTATAGTTGGTCGTTAAACCCTTAGTACCTTTGGGATGAAATTCTACGAAGGCATTGATATCTATACGACCGCAGCTATACGGCCAGAATTTTTATTCCCACAGTATAGTTGGTCATTAAACTCTCAGTACCTTTCAGAAATCTGTGTACGGAGGCATTGATATCTATACGACCGCAGCTATACGGCCGGAATTTTTATTCTCGCCGTATAGTTGGTCGTTAAACTCTTTGTGCCTTCGAAGAAAATTTGTTGATGCTATGATAACTATACGATCGGAGCTATACGGCCGGAATTTTTTATTCTCGTCGTATAGTTGGTCGTTAAACCATCAGTAAACATCAAAAAAATTCTATTTCTTCGAGGATACCTTCTTATCCCATAACTTAGCGAAATACCTAGATTTTAACAGAAAATTGACAGTAAAAACTGTTGACCAACATTAGCATATTAAAAGCAAAATTTTAGCTTCTGCAAATAGAAAACTCAAACTTTTATTCTTATTATTATTCTCTACTTATTCAATCGATGTTTCTACTACTTTTTGACAGCTGCATCTTTACGGGCGCGCTTCCGCAAGAATGTCTGTGAAAAAGTGGTAGGAATGCGATGAACTTCTTATTCTTTATTCTACTAAATTGACGAAAATGGGTTGACTCCCATCAAGCATTTTTTAAGAATGGTTGAAGAACTCAATCTCTTCTCTCTTCTCGAATTCTTACCTTCGGTTCCCCCTTATCAATGGCACTTACCATGTGAACTCGTTTTGCTGGTGGAACATATCTTCTCTTGCTTCTAGCTTCTTTGGAAAATACCGGATGATTTCAGCATCATAAATATTAAATATTATCTTCCCTTCTACACAATTTGCTGATGCGCCTGCAGTACTAAGGAAGGATCTTCCAAGTATTATAGATAATCTTTCATCTTCTAGCATTTCAAGAATAATAAAATCAGTGGGAATAACATGTTCATCTATCCTAAGTAAGACATCCTCAATCATACCAACGGGTTGTTTAGTGGACTTGTCAGCCATCTATAAAGTGGTAGTAGTAGGATAATACTCCCCTAATCGTAACCTTTTATAGAAGGAGTATGGAATTACACTAACTCCTGCTCCTAGATCACACAAGGCATTGTGAATATCAGTTTTACCTATTGAGGATGAAATAGTTGGTATTCAGGGATCTCCAGACTTAGACAATAGCTTCCCATTAGCAGGATAGCTAGTTACCATGGTAACAATTTCAGTTATTTCTTTCTTTCTACTAAGAATATCACGAAGGAATTTACCATAAGTAGGAACTTTGACTGCATCCGCAAATGGAATTTCCATACGAAGGTCAATAAGTGCCTTTGTAAAAGAATTATAAATTACCTCATCCGGTGCTTTCTTATTTCGATCAGGATAAGGAAGCTTTTTCTCACTTGACTTACTCTTGTCCTTTACCTTTTGGGGGGGGATTAGGTTCTTTTGCTGCTTTCTTTTGTTGTTGCTTATTGCTTTTCTTCTTTTCTACTATAACAACTTCATCTTACTTACTTGTTTCTTTATCTTCTCTTGGATCAATCGTCTCTGCATCAGAGTCATAGTGATCATCTTGTGCATCATTTTGGTCCCCCTTGGTCTGCTCTTGCGTCTCAGTTTCATCTTGAGGATCCACCAATGTATCATCTTCTTGGCTTTCTTCAAGCAAGGCTTTTTCCTTGCGCTCTTTTTCAGCTTCATATTTCGGTGGTCCTAAGGGTCGTGTAACAACTGCACCCCTTCTTGTGACAACATTAGCAGAAACAGGAATATCTTCATCTTCACGAAGAAAAATTTGATAACAAGATGCTATTTTCTCACACTGGGTTTCAATCATACTAAGATATCTTCATCTTGGCCTATCTCATCATAATTTTCTGTGAGTTCTACCAAAATCTTTTTATGTTTTTTGAAATGCCTATGCAAGTTATTATGAGATTTTACTTATCGATGTTTTAATTCTTGAAAAAAATTCTAGTTTCATCTTCTTCAGTAAAAACTTGGAACAAATCTTCTTTGTTTTCCTTAGCAAGTTCAGAAGGTATAACTTTTTCTTTCATAGTTTTGCATACCTCAGGCATAAGATCAGGAGTTATCCGAAGTACCCCTTTTTCCGGCTTACTGCCAAAATCATGATTATATAAAGAATCATTCTTAGCCCTAGTAGACATTAATTCCAAATATTCTTTAATAGTTAAAGTATTTATTGATCCTCCTATTGAGCAGTCAAGCAACTCTCTACATTGAGTATTGAGACCATGGTAAAAAAGATGGAAAAATTGTTAGTTCAGAATAGCCATGATTAGGAATACTATTGATCATTCCAAAGAATCTTTCCTAGGCTTGTGGGTAGTTTTCTCCCATGTTCTGACTAAAATTTCCTATGTTCTTTCTTAGTTCAGTTACCTTTTTAAAAGGAATAATCCTATTTATGAATTTAGTAATGCAGTTTTCCCAACATTTAATGTAATGGCGAGGGAGAGAGTATAACCAGTCTAGAGCTTTACCTTTAAGAGACCATCGAAATAATTTAAGAAGAGAGAAGTCTTTGGGCAGACCTTTTGGTCCAAGCAATGTTATCACATCGTCGAATTCTCTAATGTGTCTTCCTGGGTCTTCATCTTCCCTTCCACTGAAAGCCTTTTCCTGCAAAATTTTAATGATTCCACCATCAAATCGATATTCTCTAACTCCAGGATTAGGGAATTCTATTGGTTGTTTAAGAAATTCAGAACTTGGATCATTGTATTCCCTTAGAGTTTTATCAGGTTTCATAGGAGTTGTCCTGTAAATAGACATAATTTCCATAATATCACTCAGGTTTTCAACTTCAACTTTATTTGATTTTAAAAGTTTTTCAATAATTTCTTCGTGCCTTTGAGCAGGCACGCGCTCAATATAATCTGGCAGGTAGGTCCTACCAGAGCGTGGAGACCCTTTGTCTCCTAAGGAGAACATTTTGTAGTAGCAACACTTGAAATGTCAAAAGACAAAAACTTAGCGCTTAGCTCCCTGACAACGACACCAGAAAATAGCTTGATGTCTGCAAGAGCACAGATCATTTGTAGCTAGTTTCGAAGTTCAGATCGATCCCACAGGGAGCCCAAAATTAAGTATTTATTGGTGAAGTCTCTATCACACCCGAAGTTGTCACAGGTCTTCGAGTGAATTGACTGCAAGTGTTGAAATAAAAATGGGGTTTTGATTAAATGCGATAGTCTTAAATAAAACGAAAATGTAGACTTCAGAATATAAAGCATAAAAATAAAGAACGACTTTGCTTGTTTGTTGTTTCCTGCAAATGACGAAAGAAGGAGCATGGAGATTCAGTTCATGGTGATAGTGACTGTGCCAGGAGGCGAGTGGTAAATGTAACAATTATAATCTTATAGATATATGTGTAGGCGAGCAACCCATAATTAGCCAGAACTCCTCTTGGTAGATTTCATCCCAACTTCAATAATCCTACAAGCCTGCTACCAAAACCATGGTCAGACATTAGACGATTAAGATCCTTCAGGTTGCTTAGTGATTAAGCTCCTTGGATCGGACTAATGCAATAAGCACAGTGGTTACTCGTTATCCTCGAGCCAACTAGCTTTCCATTGATATCCCCGTGTCACCTGAGGGTCGCCGGTCCACTAGCATACAAGATCTTATCTGTGTAGAACAAGGTATCATGTTGTCCGGGCCCTTAATTGGACAACAAGCATTAGGCACCCCACAGATAGTCAAGCACACATAATATAACAATTAGAATCAATCACAAACTAGCGGAAAATATATGAAGGCACATCACATCTCACCAATCCCATACATCTCCCACGCCCAAGGGAATTACTCACACATGAGAGAAGAACAGATCATCAATATAATTGAATAAAGGGAATTCGTCTTTGTATTACCCTGGAGATCCATAATAAGAATAGAAAAATATCCAACACAATTCAGGATGGGAATAAACAATCTCAAACCCTTGTCTTGCAAGGTGGAGATCCCTTTCTCTCTCAAGTACGAGTAGTGGCTATGGGGTGTATTGGCTAGGAGGTCGAAGATCGTGGAGCGAGATGAAGAACATCTTCTCCTTCTTCTCTGAATCCCTTCTTTCTCCCTTCTGGATGGTATGGCGGCTGTTGCGTTGTGTTTTTTGTCCTTAGTCCCTTCACGGAAGTTGTCCCTTTTGACAAGATAGAGGCGGCGACAACTATACTGCGGGAACTATACAGCTGGAAAAATATTCCTGTCATATAGTTGCTCGTTAAAGCTTCTGTTGACTCCTCTTGCGTGCTTCTAAAGTGAGACTCGCTTGTTTTCCCTAGAATATTGTGTTTCTAGCTCCAATGGTTTTAAGCTTAGTAATATCATTGATTAGCAAGCTATCGCTCCTGCATTTGAACTTTTATCGTGTTGTGAATCCTCAATGGACCAAGGAGGATCTGGAAGCTTTTGTACACTTTTGGCTCTTGGTATGAATTAATTAAGAAATTTTTTGGACCTACAATGTTTCTGTTGTACCACTCTGAGGGATGTGATATTTGCGTATGAGGATTTCTGTGAGTCTCATATCAACAACTTGTACACTACAACATGCAGTGGTGTACTAGATCACCGCAGGACTGAAGTGTTGATAGTTTTCCATGTTAATCAGCCTGTTGTGTACTTTTAGCCTCCATTGCCCCTGTGCGGGGTGTGATTGTAGCATTCATATATCGCGGAGAGGCCCCCACACAAGGGAGCAGTTTACCTGTGGATCCTTCGCACGTGATGGGACCATGAATGGTTGCTATTTATTTCATGGTACTAAATGCGTTTGCTAGCATGTTTAAGGTGGTGTGAGTTTCAGCTAGCCCTGAGTACTCTTGCTCATCAGGAAGCTATCCGCCTATGTCCTGTTGCCAATGTTCCTCGAGAGATCCGAGAGTCCTAGCCATAGACCTCCCTAACCTTGTACCCATGAAGTGAATACTTCAGCTAGGCATGGGTTCAACTAGAAACTTCCCCTAGCCACCGGCATAACTACTGGTGCCTGTTCCGGTGGTTTTTTAGGCCCTCGTTTTTAGCGGTTGGTGGTGTCGTGCAATAACGACCGAGACCATCGCTTCCTTGGAGTGTACCCGCTTGATTGGAACTAGAAAGAGGGTCTATTATTCGGGTGTGCGAGCGGCTTGGTAAGGTGCTCCGCCTAAACTCTGAGAGATAACATGGACTGAAAATTTCTTAAAGGGAGTTTACCTATTGACGGGTGACCTTGTGACCTGCTACTCCCAGCCCCCGGGTATTTGGGTGGTGGAGTGGAATACAATGCTGGCCAAATGTCCTTTTGTATAATGTTGCAGGTTGAAGACACACTGGAGATATGATTCCTTTAAACTCTTTCTCCATTTTCCCACTGTGTTATTGATAACCCCCAAGTGCAGGGGATCACCGTAGAACCTCTCAATGTGGAAGTAGGGTATCGATCCGTGGGAGCAAGAAGGAAAATCTATCTATTCTTTACAACTAAAGTGTCACAAGTTTTAGTTGATTATGCACTAAAAAAGTTAAGGAACAAGCTGGTTGATTTAATAGATGCAAATTTAATGTAACAAAACAAGCATGTAAAAGTTTCCCAGTCCTCTTCAATGCAAGAGGACAAGACAATGGTTTTCTATTATGGGAACAATGGACATGTGTTCATGGGTTCACTTAATCCTCACTTCTCCATCTATGGTGATTATCATGTTATAGATAGTAAAGGTACACACAATTCCAATGTTTTAATGGTACTTTAATGGTGGCTACATGTTGTAAAACACATAGGTGAAAGAAGTATTCCTTTGTGTTGCTAGGTCACCCTTGCAATAAGGCTAGCATTTGGTTTATGTCACACCACACATCATACTTCTCCCTTTTTACCCCTAGATAAAGGATGTTGGGTTGCATTACTGCCACTCGGCAACCCATTACCTACATACATCATACATATCAATGGAAAACATTCGAAACACTAGAGCAATGATTCATATGTTGTGAGTATTATCACATATCTCTCATCTACCCCCACTTGGTGGTGTCAATCACCTCGTGATATGGATAAACAAGGCATTATGTATACATCTAAACCATTACATGCATAATAGAATATTCCCAAAGTATGACAAACCATACAATATCCAACACAAAGGTAAATCAATAACAAGTACTATCTCATAACACGATATCCACCATAGGAATTACATAGATAGATCCATACTCATGCAAGGAACATCATATGGACTTCAACAATGATCATACATGGAGAGATTAAATCAAGTTACCACCATAAACCCAAAGTCCACGGGGTGGACTACTCCCTCTTGATAATGGTGATGATGCTGGAGATGTTGGAGAAGGTGGAGATCCCTCTAGAGGCAGCCCCGACGGAGTTTTCCCCTCCAATCTTTCCTGAATCTGACTCGGTTTGGTGGTGTTTTCATCTCTAGTGTGCTCTCTGTCGAGGAATCCCCGGGGAATCCTTATATAGGGGTTTTTAGGTCAAGAGAACTCCATGGGCGAAAGAATCAAGGTGACCGTATGACCGAGGAGGAAAAGAGGGTAGGTGGCACGCCCACCTGGGCTGGGCATGCCACCCAGGCTCTTTTGGCCCTCCTGGCTCTCTAGGTGAGGTTCTTGTGCTCTAGATGCTTCTCGTGGATAAATATTTACATCCCCAAAAGCTCAGGTCCATTTGACTCCGTATAGGTCCTGAAACATCAAAAACATTGAAAACAAGGTTTTTGTGCCCTTCAGGGTTATAATCAAAATAAAGGGGATCATAACATTACATATGTGGATAAACATGTTAACAAACTACAAATTTCATGTATGCATTTTACATGCATCAACATCCCCAAGATTAACTACGCTCGTCCTCGAGCATGAAGGTGATAAAAATAAACATGGACTTTGAAGTTTGTTACTTTTGCTTCTTTCATTATCACATAAAGTTTATAGGTTCAAATCCTTTCAATTAAACATAATATGCAAGTGTACTATCAATTTGTATCTTTTGCACATCTGTAAACATGTCAAACAATAAGTAATGGTGTGATAAAACAAAGGAGGGACAAAACAAACCTTCAAGCACACTTTGATGAACCTATAGAATAAGAGATTCTTCCTATAATTGGCATTGGTGTTTTATGCCTCTACTTTTATTTTTGGGATACTTCTTAGTTTAATGCCTGACTAGAAGACTCACTTCTTAGTTTCATGTATTCCCTTGAGATGTTTTGCATCTCGTACCGAAACTAAGCATTAAATACATATGATAATCCTCCATAAAGAATGTAAAATAAAGTTTTGAGCTATGTAATTCATGTCAACAATACTAATAAGGATGGGGTTCCAAGTAGCTTTTGTTTCAAAAGTTGCATATGGTTTATGTGTTAAACATCTTACAAGTTGATTGTCTCATGCACCATACCTATGATCTTGCACTCCTCATGCTACTCAACCTAGGCCTGTCATTGTAGGATACATATTTATTATTGAAACCGCATCACTGAGGTGCCTCTTGCTCCTTGTGTAGCTATATGCCCCCTTATGTTTCTTTATCTTAGGAGTTAATATAATTTCGTGGCCACATTTATAAGAGGCAATATCTCTACTCCATAAGAACAAGAAAAATAGACATATGAATCATCTCAACAAGGATCATCATATTGTAAGTTTCCACCATGAGTGCCTCATGGTGCATGGCTTTGACTAGCGGTTCAGGAGCGTTTTCTCTAAACATGCCTACTCCAGTATGCACACTTTATTTCACATCGATGCAATCCATAGGCATAACTAACATGATTATCTTCACTCTATATTGAAATCTTGTGCCATGATAACATGGTTTGGCTAACAAACAACTTATGAGATGTGAAACACGTAAAGTTTCATAGTGGTATCACCCCAAACCTTACTTTCTTATGAGCTTTAAAATACATGAAAAAGATGTTTTAAGAATGTTTGGAGGATTAACATACATATTGTACTTGGAAGTAGCTTTTTCCACAAATAGGTGGATATGCCTAGTCTAGTTTAGGGGATTTGGAACAGGTCTTAGCTTGCGTTGTGAAGGCTTAGCAAAAAGAGAGCTAAAGAGTGTGCCATCTATTTCATAATGCCAACATTTACTTTCTCACCTTGCTCCTTATGGTTGAACATAAATATACATGAAAAAAGGATACAAATTAATAGGCATAGGCAAATCATACTTCATATAAAGTACTTGAGCTTAAAAACTAGACACAACATGAATTTCAGATTTTTTGCTTTTATCCCCCTTTTCTTTTATTTCAAGGCATTCATATTCAATCTTAATCTCATCATGTCAAAAAAATTCAGTAGCTTAATCATAAACATCCATAATAATAGTGATGGTGTTCCTTTTATTGCAAACAAAAGTAAAATAAACAAAGCAGAAGCTCCAAGTTTCTATGATAGTTTTATGTTGCTCGAAAAACAAAGTTTAGAGGTTTGCAAACCGAGAATTTAATAAGTCCAGTGGGGTTCCTTGGGCATACCCAAGATTATGTTTTTCACCATCCTTGGATTGCTCTTGGTGTGATGTTCCTCTATTCCCTGTCAAAAAACTTCAACACAAAACTTTTCTCCCATCTCTTTTCTGAGTGGTGACATTAGTGGCACAAAAGCATAATAGTTGAGGCATATATATCAACTACAAAATTCTTTCTAAATGTTACAGCAAGAATATAATGTACATATCCCTAGCATATAATAGACTCATAACAATCATTTTAGGACATTTGGGAATGGTTAAAACAAAACATGGCAGAATCTGTCTAGATTTTCAGTAGCAGCAAAACAAATTTATTTCGCCCACTTAGACATTCCATGAATTTTAGCCAATTTTTGTGCATACATAGGATGAAAGGTTGTAAATTATGTGTAAATATAAGTGCAATCAGAGTTACATAAAAAATCAGAAAATTCTTGCACTGAAAACTGTTCTACACAAATTTGCTACTCCATATGTTTAACAACTTTTTAACACTCAAAATGGATTCCACTTGGTACTTTATTATTAAAATACATGAAACACACTAAAAAGAACTCTTTCACTACAGCAAGCATGCATAAAAATAAATGACCGGGTTGCCTCTCGAAAAGCCCTTCCTTTATAGCCATATAGCTAGGCTTTACTTACTTGATTCAAGGGATGTGGAGATCACGTGGTAGCTTGGTGCTATATCCTTTATCATCTATGAGAGGTTCCCCTACATCCCCAAGCTTGGGCTTTTATCATCATGTTTCTTTTCCCCTCCTATATATTCTTCTTCTTGTTCCTGCAAGCCATTATATCTCTCCTTGATAGCAACAAGATTGTTATAATATTCAAGGATATATGTATTCTTACAAAAAACTTTCAAGAGTTGTTAAAGCGTTGTAGCTAGTTTTGGTGTGAGGCTATGAGTTTCATTTGCTACCAAAATAACTATCTCAAGAAATCCTAGCTGCCTTTATATCAGTGTTCATGAATTCATTATTATGGTAGGAAGCAATTATAGGCATACTCTCAAGCTTGCATTGGAAATTTAGATGCTTAGAATATTGATCTATGCAACCAGATAAATTATACCTATCCCATAATTCATGGACAATTTTATTCAATGCTTCCATTACTAATTTCGTTTGATCAACATTAATTGATTCAACCATATGGGGTTGCATAAGTACGTGATTCATACATTTCATGAACATAACAAATGAACTGTTTTTTTTTGTGTTTTTCAAATAAGGGGAGTAAAAACTGATACATAACTGAAAGTAAATCTAATGAGAAACTCACCACCAAACAAGATAAATAAATCTCCCCAATCTTATATGATTGCAAGATATAAAACAAATCTAAAGTCTAGTGCACACAAGAATAGAAACTTAAGCGCTACGCTCCCCGGCAACGACGCCATAAAACTATCTTGATAACCCTCAAGTACAGGGGATCACAGTATTACCCCTCAATGTGGAAGTAGGTTATCAATCCACATGAGCAAGAAGGAAAAGAATCTATTCTTTACAACTAAAGTCTCACAAGTTTTAGTTGATTGTGCACTAAACAAGTTAAGGAACAAGCCGATTGATTTAATATATGCAAATTTAATGTAACACAACAAGAATTTAAAAGTGTCCCAATCCTCTTCAATGCAAGAGGACAAGACAAGGTTTTCTATTATGGAAACAATGGACATGGGTTCACTTAATTCTCTCTTCTCCATCTATGGTGATTATCATGTTATAAATAGTAAAGGTGCACACAATTGTAATGTTTTAATGGTACTTTTATGGTGCCTACATGTTGTAAAACATATAGGTGAAATAAGTACTCCTTTGTGTTTCTAGGTCACCCCGCAATAAGGCTAGCTGCACCCTAAAACAAGCCTTACTGTAAACACCTATTATTCAACCACCCAAATGGGATGAATCCTTTGAGATCATGTGTGATGGAAGTGTCCGTGATAATATGAATTTAAATGTTATTCAATATGCTAGTCGTGTTTTTAACAAGGATCAAAATAATTATGCCACTACTGAAAAAAAATCTTGTTATTATATTTGCATGTGATAAATTTAGACCTTACATAGTTAATGATCCGGTTCCTATTAATGAATCATTTCTTAGAGAATATCTTGCAACTGTAAATCATAATGATCCTTGGTTTTCAGATTACGCTAACTTCTTGGTATGAAAATTCTTTCCAAAACATTTTCAACTTAACCAAAGAAAGAAAATCTTTAATGATTTGAGACATTATGTTTGGGATGATCCTTATTTATATAGACATGGACATGATCAAATGATTATGAAATGTGTGCCCCATAACGAGATGGAGGCCATCCTGAAAGCTTACCACGATAGTGCTTATGGAGGGCATCACGCTGGTGAACGTATTGCTGCTAAAGTGCTCCAGTTAGGTTTCTACTGGAAAATTTTGTTTAAAGATGCACATAAATATGTTGAAAAATGTGGTCCTTGCCAACGAATGAGTAACATAGATAAGAGACAAGAAATGACTATAAATTATAATCTTATAATATAATCTTTGATGTATGGGGAATGGACTATATGGGTCCATTCCCACCATCTAACAGTTACACTTATATTCTTGTTGCTGTTGATTATGTTACCAATTTTGTTGAAGAAATACCTATAGCCTATGCTGATGGCCACTTCCATCAAGATAATAAAAGATATTGTACTTACCAAGTTTGGAGTACCTATATTTTTAGTTACTCATGTGATTTTGTGAAGGGAACCTTCAGGAAGATCCTCCATAAGTATGGGGTGATGCATCGAGTTGCTTCACCATATCATCCACAAACAAGTGGACATGTTGAGCTCTCTAACCAGGAAATAAAGACGATACTTCAGAAGATGGTGCAAAAATCAAGGAAGGACTAGGCCATGAAGTTGAATGACTCATTATGGGTATATCGCACCTCATACAAGAATCCTATATGAATGACACCATATAAAATGGTCTATGTTAAAGGGTGTCGTCTGCCATTAGAATTAGAGCAAAAAGTCCGTTGGGCTATTAAAACTTCGAATTATGATCTTAAATCAGCTGGAGAGAAACGCCTTCTTGATATCTATTCTTTAGATGAATTTAGAAGTGAAGCTTATGAAAATTCTAGAATGTTTAAAGAAAAAGTTAAGAGGTGGCATGATAGGAAATTAGAAGATAAGGAATTTAAGTCAGGGGATAAGGTGTTTATTTATAACTCTCATATTAAGATGGTTGCAAGCAAGTTGAGATCCAAATGGAAAGGACCGTACGAGGTGGATGACGCCTATCCTTTAGAGGATATGAAACTAAAAGGCCAAACGCCTTCTTCGTCATGGATTGTCAATGGGCAATGCTTGAAGCACTATCGAGCTGATGAGGTAAACACTGTGTAGATCATCTACGTGATGTCCGCAGAGGAATGCATCCAAAAAGGATATGTGGAAGAATAAGCTCTTTAGTACCTTTTTACTTGTATTTTGTACTCCAGAAATCTTTATTCCTTCTTCTATTCGTTTTTATGTTGTGTGTCCTTTTTTCTGATCGACTGGGATATTTTTGGATCCGGTACGGGCAAACCATACGGGCGTACACACCCATAATGATGGTCTTTAAAGTCTCTAGAAGATTTGCCTTTGAGAGACGCATTCTGAAGCTGATGCAAATTTGCTAGAATGAGATGAAAGTTTCTCGGCTGACGTGAAGTAGTAACTTTGAAGATCCCTGACTCATTGTTTGCAATCTATACGATGAATTACCCTTGAGGAAGTCTTTGACTTGATGAAAAGAATACCTAAATATGGTAATTTGAGAAAATAATCAACAGTCTATGTTATTTCTGCATTAGTTGGGCATCATTCCTCCTTTTATTTGTATACGATAAATAATGAAAGCGGATTAAAGTACTATAACACAAAAATGATGAACACAACAAATTTTGAATATCATTATTTGGTTTTGGCATCGGTAATCACAACACTATCTCTTCTTAATCCATATGGCTGCTAGATGGCAGCGTAGCAATAGAATCGTGAGATACGCTAGACCGTTGGTCTCTAGAACCAACGATGAGAATAAGGAATGTAGTTCTTAATATGTCGATTCCTTTAGTGGTTACCCTACAATTTGGAAAACCAACTTCAAATTATTCTAAATGCTCAAACAAAAGGAGATTTTTTTGTATTTTGATACAACTGAGTCGGCTTCTGCTGCTGGGCGAGGGGATAGCCATGGATCCACGCGTTTGGGGTGCATAATGCAGGTGTGACTTGTGATGATGGATAACTTTCACGATCCTCTCGCAGTCTCACTTCGAAGAATGGAAGAGAGTTTATTTGTTCGACAATCAGCTCGGGCTAGCATGTTTGGATCGCTCAAAGACAAAGACAAAGGCATATAAGTAATGGGGAGGATTCCCTTAGACTTTATTCATATGGTGACCAGGAGATCGTACAGTGTGTTTACAAGATGTCTTGGAGGGTTTATAATGATACCTAACGAGAGATGAAGTCAGAGCTATGAATAAGGATAATTATAAAGACTCAGGCGTCTCCGGCGTGTCCCATTTTCAGGTGAATGTTCTTCAGTACTTATAGGTGTTGATGGCAGTGGAGTCTTCCTTAGTTACGTTAGGCCTTCATCTTGTCTTGCACGTAATCTTGATATTCGATCTATCCTAGATGCAGGTCTGGTCTTCGGGATCTCTAGAGAGTCGTCTTGCAGTCCCACAGGTAAGGACGGTTGAGGTAAGGTTGATTGAGAGATTCTAGATGCAGGCATTCACGTCCTTGATTGTAGAGGTAGGCGTTGATAGGAATCGTGGGTTTAGGCCAAGCCTAAGTTCATCCATCACCGACAACGTGGAGCTCATCCCGCTGAGTCCGGTCAGTATCAGATCCGCCAAGCGGTGGAACAGTGTACTAGGAATGAAATCAACAAACATGTTGGATGTGAGAAGGTGAGCGTGAGAGGAGAGTATTGAAGAAAATGGTATTCGACGAACATAATTCGAGACATTTGACGTCAAAAAGTTTCCAACAGAATCTATTGTTTTTGCTGAAAATTGACGGGCGTGGCAACCGCGCGTTTTTATGGTCTAGTTAAGTTATTATTACTCAGTGATTGCTACTTACATTCTTTGTATCATTGTACCATAGTGGATTGCACGGTTGATTTGGTTTGTGAGTTTAATCTTGTTGTATTATTGTATTATACTCCTTCATACAATAGAATCTTGGGGGTGTAGTCTTGGAGCCTCGGTTCTCCTTGGTCTAGCTTTGTGGTTTTTGTTGGAGAATTTTGTTTTTTCTCTGTTTTTCTTATATACCTTGATCTGCTTTCTAAGGGGGCCTCACCTACTATCGGTTCGGCCATTGTGACTTTATTTATAAAGAGGGAGAAATCATGTTTCGATTTCATACAAGAGATGTTCTGTGTACAGTAGGCGTGGGCAGAAAAACCGATGACCTAAAACCGAATCCGAAAAGATTGATCATAGTCTGGGTAGCAAATTTAAAAAACCGAATTTTGTTCTTTATGTGAGAGCAACCAAACTCCAAACTCCACAATCCTACTTGGCTTACTGTATTATGATAATATAGGTTAACAATGAATAATTATATAAGTCTGTATTGATGGAACATTGGAACTTTTAGGGTACCTCTAGTTTAGCCTAGTTCAAACAAATAAACTATAGTTTTCTCAAAAAAGGTGTTTTGCCAAAACTTAGTTTTTTTGTACTAAGTAGGGTAAAGGGGTACCCACTGCCATCCTTATAAGTCTGTTACAAGAAACAACCTACATATAAGTCACAACTCTTTCTTACTCTTTTTTCTCATTTTCTCATGTCTCCCCTCCTCCCGCTACAGTTCTAGAAGCCCTCTAGTGAACGTCCGGCCCAAACCGAGGCCACTCTTGCCGGCGCTGTCGGTGAGGGATGGCTGAGGGGAGGTGCCGGTGGTAGTTTTAGGTGAAGGTGTTTCCCCTTAGTGGAGTCTTGGAGCTGGACTCTGGATCTGACCGGCAAGATTCATGGCGTTGGGTTCTTCAGCTTGCCCATGTGGCTTCTCTAGTCGGAGCACGACGACGATGGAGGACTCACGATCTCCGCAAATAAAGTCAGATGTCGTTGTGTTGTGTGGTGGTGATGCGCTTCTTGACCTCTCCTGGCCAGCTGTGGAAGCAAGGGAGAGTGGCGGGGCGGCGTAGGGTGTCGCGTTTCGTTTTTCCTGGTCGACCGCGGAGGAGAGGAGGAAGAACGTCGCTCTGCATCTTCATCAACCCGGCGACGGTTGGAGTCAAGTGTTTGGACCTGTTCCTCTGCTTCTTCTCTGTCTTGGCGTCATGGTGGTGTGAGGCGCAAGGAGCAACTTGAGGAACGAGTTCTGGGGATGGCGACGGAAGCTCAATGGCCGAGTTCATCCACAAAGGCAATGTGTGCCGACGTGATTTCTGGCCAACAGCGGCCACTCCGTGTTGTGGTGTGAGGCTGGCACCACAGCATCCTCTTCCTCCAGGCAGATAAGCCGATGCGGAGGTTCCCCGATCTCAAGGCGGCGCTCCACGACGACGACGGACCAAGTGGCGTAGTCCCCGGTGCTGCCGTCGGGGCCGTTCTTTGAGATCTCATCGTGAAGGACCTGCTTGCTTTTTCATTTTCTCTGTTAGGATCCTTCGTGTAATATTTTAGGATTGCTTTAATTCCTCTGTGTTTGTAAGGATCCTCTATGTAAATCTGCCAACCGAGTAATACAGCTTTTGGGGCTCTCGAGCTCCTTCCCCGTTGAAAAAAAATCATATAAGTCACAAGTAACCTCTACTTCTAAGCAGATCTAGCGGGTTAGGTTCAGTTTGGTGGTTCACACCTTATTCCATCTAAAATATAAACGCTACACATGTACTAGGTCGCTACGTGTTATTAGCAAGTAGAACATCTGTTATCATAATACTTAGCGGATAGCTTGCTCTAACTTTATACTTGCTAACAGGTAACCATAGAAGTTGAAAAAATTAGCACGATGGTGGCAATTAGATTTACCACAATATAATTAGCTTTACCACACTATTTGGTTGTGACAGGACCCGAATCGGAACGGGTACTTGAATTTGTCGGCTAGTAAAATTGACAAGTATAATTCAGTCTTCATTTCTGAAAAATCGAATTTAAAATAGACCAAAATACAAATATCGAATTTAGAACGCACACCTACAGTCTACAGGTCGATAGGATGGATCAAAAGAATTTCATTATCATGAGCTTCGCTAGACAGGGGACACTATGATGTACTAATACTTTTTCTTTGATCAATGGACCTGCAAAACAGTTACTACTATCAACTCTCATGTAGCGGCTAGTATTCTCATTATTTTCATCAAATCAACCTGCACAACTAACGGTGCTCCATCCGAACCCCTTCACGAAAAAACTAAGAACAAAAGAACAACATTCTCGGTGTTTCATACTATTAGATGAAGTCACTGAAGACTGAAACTATGTGCACTGAATATTCACATCCCAAGTGAACCCCCTCCGTGAGATGTTCAGACTTCAGGATCGGTCGGCAACAGACAGCAGCAAAGACGGGCGGACTGCGGGAGAGATCCTCAGCAGGCGAGGCAGCCCCTTCAGGATATACCGACCGTCTTCCCCAGCAGCCACATGACGAGCGAGAACTCGATCATGAAGAGCGCGTGCAGCCATGTCCGGTCGACGACGAAGCCGTACACCGTGATCCCCGCCCGGTTGTTCTCCAGGTACGTCACTGCAAGAAATAAGCGCCGGTCGCCATTAGCGCAACCATAGCAAGAACGCCAAGGATGAGTTCATGCATGCCGCCGTGCCAGCTTGCGCTTACCCAGTGCCTGCCTCTTCTGGAAAGACATGTTGTTGACCTGGAAGGCCACGAGCTTGGGGTCGTCGAGGGAGTCATCGCTCTTGGCGTCGTCGTCGTTGTAGCCGTCGGACTCCTCGCCGGAGGCCACCCGGTAGGCGTTGGCGGGCGCCAGGAAGCCCGTGGCGGCGGGCAGGGCGGGGTCGGGGTCCTCCAGGTCGTTGTCGAAGGCGTGGATGGTGGCGTCGGCGTGCCACGCCGCCGCCACGCTCGTGACCGCCTGCGTCTTGTGCGTGATCTTGGCGGCGCTGTGGAGGCAGACCAGCAGCCCGGCCACGAGGCTCACCGAGCAGAGCTGCATGCAGATGATCGAGACGCACGGTGTTATGAAACGGATCGAGGCTAATTTATGCAGTGATTCATGAAATCCAATGGAGAAATGAAGACAACAAATAAAGACAGCTGATATCTGCGTCTTGTTAGAAACATAGCTGTGTATCGCCTTTTGAGACAACAAAGACAGCTTGATATTTGTACCATATTAATTATGTCTTTTGTAAGTATGTGTACGCCTATCCCCATTATTAGTGGTTTCAATATCTACATCATACCCACATGTGCTAGTACCATCGGGCAGAAAAATTAGATATAGAATGCCTATGTGTCATGATTACTCGGTGCCACAACCACAGATCGAGTTTGCCAACAGAACTTTTTCTGTGCCATTGTGTCACCATGATACCATACCACAGTGCACAATCACGAAATTCTTGGTTAATTTCTAACACCACATACTAATTGTTATCCGAAGTTTATACTACCCCATATATGTAACCGTCGCCTACATTTGAATACTTGATTTGTGCGTAGAGTTCCTAAGTACTACTAGTATAAGTAATTAATCTGGAGAAGCATAGTACTCACCGCGAGCTCTCCGGCGGTGGAGAAATTGATCCGCGCATGTGGCCTGGTGGTGGCGAGCAGCGCGCAGAACTGGCTGGCGGTGACGAGGACGAGGCAGAAGATAATGAACCGTCGGTACCTGTGGCTGATGCGCCGTAGCTGGTCCCTGATCCGGCGGTGGTGCTCGAGCACGACGGCGACGTCGGCGAACCTTCCGAACTCCCGCCCAAAGCCCACCATCCTTAGCACCTGCAGGTAGCAGATGACCCGGAAGAGCACGCAGATCATGAAGAATACGGCGGTGCGGTAGACCCAGGAGGCGACGTCGAGCGCGCATGCGGCGGCGTTCCACCAGGGCGAGCGGAAGGGCGCGGCGGCCCAGTACCAGTAGACCTTGTATGCGGCGTCGGCGAGGGAGCATGGCGCGAGGAAGCACGCGAGGACGCGGAAGGAGCGGTTGAGCTGCGCGGTGTACCCGGCGCGCACCTCATCCGAGTCGTGGCGGAGGCGGTCGATGCAGAGGAGGCGGCGCAGGCCGACCCGGAGCAGCGAGGCGAGGGAGAGGTAGGCGAGCGCCGCCGCCAGGGTGAGCGAGACCTGCACCTGCCCGTCGAAGGGGCGGTCGGGCCCGGTGTCCTGGAGCGCGAGGGTGACCGCCGTGGGCGCCGCGACGGCGAGGAGGAGGAAGACCGCCCAGGACCCCGCGGAGCGCAGCCCGTCCGTGTGGTCCACGCACATCCAGCGCAGGCAGGCCCGGAAGCTGCGCAGCTCGTCCCCCGCGTGCGACGCGCTCCGCGTGTACTGCGCCGCCGGTTTTTTCCCCGGCAGCAGCGCCGCCGCCGCCGCCGCTGACGATCCGCCCGCCATGCTGGCCGGGTCGCGTCCGCGCGCGCTCTCGGATCGGGTCCGCGCGTCGTTCTCGGATGGCCTCCTTCAGTGTAGGGAGCGGGAAGACGAGGCTGGGGCCCAGTCGTAGACAGAGAGAGAAGTGCGGGAGCGGGAGTGCTTTAGCTAGTGAAGTTTGCGACTACTACTAATCTCTGGGATTTATCTCGAAGCGAGGAGATGCTTATAATACATCTCTAGATGTGTGTTCTTTAAGCTAATCACTAGATGCTGTGTACTGTGTAGTACACATATGTACTAAAAATAATAATGGTGGCGCCGATTGACAGGTTGCGTGCTGCGGCGAAGAGGCTCCACGGTCACGGGCATGACGACGATGATTGCCGCTTAGTTTACACAATCTGAAAACGGAAGGCACGTAGGTGTCGCGTAGGATTAGTTCACTCCCGTTTATCTCTGGTGAGTTGGTTGCGTCGAACCAGGTGCATGCCCACCTGCTGACAGCCACGATCCGGCTAGATTGCGGCCACAGGTGGAGCGATCCCATCTAGTATGTTTAGTGTTTAGGCATCAATCATCCAGCGGCTCACAGATACGTGGAGGTGGTGCCATTTTGCTTTGCTTCGCTGCCTGATCGACCGGCCGCTTTCAGCCCGAGTGGACGGGCAAATACGAGGTGTCCACCTTGTCCTCGAGATAGAAGAGAACAAGAGATGGAACGAGGCGGGACCGTGGCAAGATGGTGGTGGTCCGGTTCGGCAGTTGGCCCGCTGTACGGGACCTTCTATTTTTGTCAAGGCTATGGCAACACCGATGTCGATCTAGATCTCGTTTTAGGGTGTGTTTAGTTGCTCGTTTCCCCATTCTCGCATGTTCTCGCATGGGCGGAGAGAAAATAAGCGCGTTCGGTTTCGCGTGGCGGATGAAATCTTTGCATCGCAGGAGTTTTAAAGTGCAAGGGAGGATGGCGGGAGCTCGCAAAATCCGACGGGAAAAATTGGGGTTACCGCCAGCCGATTCACGGCGGCTATTTACACCGCCCGTCCGCCGGCTCTAAAATCCCCGTCTCCATTTCCCCTATTTTCGAGCCCTCCCTCCAAATTCTATTTCTCACCGACGTGTAGGTGAGCGGCACCTCCTACTCTGGTCGATCTAGCTCATCTCCGGCAAGTCTTCCTCCTCGGCTATGTCAGACATGTCGTCCTCGTAAGGCGAGAATGAGATCGTGGTAAGAAACACTTAACCTAGCACTCGCAACTTAGATCCGTTGCCATATTCTAGCTCACAGTTCTAAGCTGTGTGTTGGTGTTCTAGATCAGGACATGAGCATTTTTACAGTCATGATGTGCTGTGAGAATTGCCATGTGTTGTAGGTAGGATTATGTTATAAGTATAGTTTTTCCCGTAGAACTGAACATATTATAGCGTATCTCTGGTGCTGTAGGAGAAGGTTGCGTCCCCTGATCTGTCCGCAACCTCTTTGTTGCCTCTGCGTTACGTGTCGATGTCTGATGCGGTGGCCAAGAGGAAGTTGGCCATGTCATGGCCAACATCTTTGTCTACCTTCGTCCTGAATCGGGTTGTCCAGCTGATCGAGAAAGGGGGTTCATGTTGGGGGGGACTCCTCCCCTCCTTCATTCATGTGGTGAACCTCCACTCACATAAACATGGCCTCCACCCAAAATCCCACTCACATGTATTTAATTTCCACCAAATTAAATGCAACTCTCAATTAATAAAACTCTTTTATTTATTTTATTCAGAATTTTGTTAATTACTTTAATTAACAAACATTCACATAAAACTCCTTGCAACATTTCAATATCACATGCAGCACCACTTTCTGCAATTTCACCCGAAACAATTCCGGTTTCTATCGAAACAATTCATGTTTCTATTGAAACATTTCCTGTGCTTTGCAAACCTTTTGTCTGGAACATATGTGCTCCTAAATGGTGTCCGGCAACCCTTAAGTGTGTCACCCTATGGTTCGCGAATAATACAGACATGATTGAGACTCTTCTCAGATCAATAATCAGAAGTGGGACCTGGAGATCCATACTGACTCCTGCATATTCAACGATGACTTCTATGATCGTGAGAACCTTTAACGTCAGCAATTTAATCCCTTTGTCTCATGATATAATACATGTCCGAGATTCGATCATCGGTATCCAAATACCTAGTTTGATCTCGTTACCGACATGCACTCTTTTCTCGTTCCCGTGATATAACATTCTAGTGATCACATCACTTGCTTGCAAGCTATCTTAATGTGATATCACCAAGAGGGCCCAGAGTATATCTATCCGTCATAGGGATTGAAAAATTCCACTCTTGATCCATGTGCCTCAACATAACACCTTCATAGCACTGAACCCACCTTTATAGTCACCCTGTTATGGTGTGACGTTTGATGTTATCAAGATACTCTTCTGGTGTTAGCAATTAACATGATCTCATGGTCTAAGGACTAAGACTACTTTGTATGATGTTATAGCAATATAAACATAATGACTTGATCGTAATGCTATAATTCGGATGAATGTTCATCACATCATTTCACAAATGCTGTGACCTTGTTATTAACAACATCCAATGTCCATGATCAGGAAACCTTATCATCTTGTTAATCAACAAGCTAGTTTATAAGAGAGGCATAACTAGGAACCCTTTTTGTTTATTAAACACACATGTATTGATGTTTCCTCTCAATACAATTATAGCATGCAAAATAAACATCTATCATATACAAAGAATACATAATAACAACTTTATTATTGCCTCTCAGGGCATATTTCCTTCAGTTCAGTAGTGCGGCGATTCAGACAGGCGAATATATGCCTGATTGCAAATGATGTCTTCAAGTTCTCTGGCCAGACAGTCACTCTAAACCAGGTGTACAACCACATGAGGCACTAGAGAGTGCGTTGGGTCCGGGTGCTGAGGATCAAGAGGCTTGAGACCGTGCATTGGATTGAGGAGAGCTCTTCTCTCATCATGGACGATGATGATTACTATGTCCACATCAAGGTTCGATATATTTGAACTTGCATCAGTAGTCGTAAAGGTCACATATGAACTACACATGTCTTGAACTAACTGTGATTCTCATGTAGGCTCAGTTGCAGGACACCGAGTTGATCAACAAGCCTGTTGACAACTATGTCCAGATGAAGATCATCTACGGTCCTCGCATTCCAGTTACATCCGTCTCTGTGATCGTGATACACCGTGCTCTTACCCACCTGATGGAGCACACCGGACAGACGACCATGTATCTTGCCATGACCCTTGAGTGCAGGTTGAACTGGTTCACGACATTCCTGAACAAGCACTACCTCTGAGTAGCGGACTGAGCTGTTCGAGGAGGTGCTAGTAATGGTGTTGATGATGATGGATGTAATGTGTATTTTGAAGTGGCTAGGATGATGAACTATGGTTGCGGTGACTTCTGAACTTTGGTCTGTATATTTTGGGAGGTGGTATTCAGTTAACCCCTCCGTATGTTGTGAACTAGTGCTGCATCACGAGCAGTTGCTCGTAAACTCATGATGTAGCACACACGCAATTACTTATTATGTCGAACCTGTGTTAATACAAGCTAGTAGTTCTCTACATTGCACTTCTCTGAACTTTGTTTGCTTCCTGATGATGTTGGGTAAGCTCACCTCACTAGCCAGGAGGTAAGGATAGTAAGGACAATGCAGCTAGCAAAACAAGTATCAATTTGATGAAATCCTGAAATGCACCAAACGACTGGGGTTGGCTTCTCAACCCCTAGAGAAATGAGAATACATGGAACCAAACAAATGGCCCTTTTGACACGGGAGGTTGCATGCCAGCGCATAGCTTCCATGGAGCCATGATCTCCAGGTACGAGTAAATGCCAGAAGAAACCAAACACGCCCTTAGAGCCTCTCCACCAGGCATCTAGAAACACAACCACACTGCAAAAACCTGTCGTTTGGGGTGCGGACACGAGCGGTAAACAAAAATCAAAAAAAATCAGTGTGTGGGGGAAATTACGGTATCACACACGTTATATTTGGTGCGCCATCTCCAGCGCGTTGGAAAACTCGAGCAAACGTGTGAAGGTCCAACCGCCGGTCTGAAATCTCTATGTGCAAGACCGCTGACACCCGCTTCATTCCCCGACCTCCTCCAGTGATCCATCCACACTGAATAGCTATTGATATTTTGTCGCCATCACTCATCCAGTAGCCACCGCTGTACCAAAAATATCTCATATAAACTTCTTCCTCCAGCACGTAAAACCCTAACCCTCTCCCAAGCCTCCCTCTCTCGAGCCACCCTCAGGCGACTCCGATGGCTCTGGAAGGCCTCTTCTCCGTCCTTCCCTAAGAACCCTCTTTCCTCACCGCGTCAGCCGCCGCTGCTACCGACTCTGGCGGCGGTGGTGGAGCCCCGTCCATCAAAGATGGGGAGCAGGAGAGGGGGTTGCGACGACACTCACATGAGGGAGGTGCGGCACTGGATGTGGGCTTGGTGCGGCGCAGCCATCTTGGTCAGGGCCTAAGGGTCTCCGGCGGCCAACAAGGGGATGGAGGCGCACCGCCATACGCCGCTGAGGGTGAGCCTGTCGCCTAGCCACGATGATCTCCTATGGTTGTTGCCCTCTCCTCCTCTGTTGGTGATGCACGAAGATGACGGGCGGTGTGGGGGCCTACTCGTCTGATGCAAATAATGGCGGCGGTCCTAGGATTCCTCTCGCGCGAAGACGAGGATCTACTTGTTGCTTTCCCTCTTTGATCTGGTCGGAGTGGTGAGTTCCGGAAGGCTTCGTCGGTGAACTCCTATGGGAGAATAATGCCTGGAGATTGTCGAATTAGAGGGATTCGGTCGTATGCACCCATGTTTTACTCTTACTATTTAGGTTCAGAGGGAGCACTTCGAAGCTCTTTTGGCTATTAATATCATGAGGCATGTTCTCGTCCCATGGTGCTGAGGGAGAATGTCATGGACACAGAGATCTGAGGACTGACAAAGGTGGTTCGAGTCTGGGTGGTGATGAGGAATTGGCTTGGTGACTTGTGACTTGGAGCAATAGTTTGCAAGTGGGTGTGACTGCACATGAGAGGTTCATAGTCCTACCTTTCAGGGTGAAAACCCATGGTCTAGCCTTAATTGGTTGTGCCTAACAATGACCTTGTTGAAGGTATTGTTTTGAGAGCATGGACTTTCTTTAGGGTGAAAACCTAAGATCTATGATCAGGCGATGAAGGTGTTTGTGCACTGTTTCCTTCTTGGAGACCTCGCTTTTGGAGAAGCTAGACTTCTGGTGCTATCTTCGTGGTTATAGTATCGTCGTTTCAACGAATGGGTCACTGTAGCGGGACTTTTCTTTTTTGTAATCCTTCTTTCTTTTTTGGTTGTGTGCATCCGTATGGCCGCTAGGGCAATGCGTTGTTGCAGAGACTGGATGTACTTGATACCTTATGATATTAATATATGCTTATTTCCAAAAAAAGGAATTTACCAATTGAAAATAATGTTGGAATATTAGGCAATTTCCCCATGAGATTAATTACCGAAATCAATATTATGTAAGCACTAGCAGATCTAAACACATGCAGCCAAACAACCACATCTAATAGATCTGAAAATCTAGTAAGAACTAGTGCATACAAAGAGAAGAGTAGCACGTACAAGTTGACCTGGAAGGTCATCACCGCAATAGCACCTTGGTCATTGTTGTTGTCGCCCATGGTGCTGATGAGGTCGTTGGTTGATGAAGAAGAACACGAACGGAGGCGAGCAGTCGTGTCGAGACGCTCCCCAAAAACCTTATCGCCCGTCTCCCGGTACAGGATCTCAACGGATGAGGTTTTTGAGGCCTGCTCTCCCGGACAACAGTGCACGCAGCCGCCGAGAGGGGAAGCCTAGAGAGTAGCACAACAAGAGGAACACACAGTGAGAGAGACTGAGAAAAGAACTGGATACGTCTAGATCTATCTGTCTCTCGCTCTATAGCCTGGAAGGTGAGCCGACCGAGTCGCCACACGTTGGAAGACAAGGACACGCGTCAAACATGCACACAAATGTTGACACGTACCCAACAGCTGGTGCACCAAGCAAAAATTTAGTCTTCCGCAAAATGAGTTTCTAACTCGAACTCGATTCACGAAACGCGACGCGCGTGCGGGCGAGGCGAGGCGGGCGGCGGAGGAGGAGTGTGCGTGGACTCCTTCTCTTCTCACTCACTTAGTGAGAGTGAAACAACTCACCTTATAAGCTGATCCAACTCTCTCCCAACTAGCAATGTGGGACTAAAATTTGTCTCCCACTGAGCTCACAAGCTGCCATAGTAGATGGGCCTTGAGATTTCAGGATTTATTAGACTAGATGGACTGCCTACATGGGCCGCATCATATGGTACATTAGTTCCAATCACCAGATCTCAGAGGCACATCATATGGCACATTAGTTCCAATCATTGTTTAACATACCTGCAGTTCAGTAGAGACTGTTAAGTTAAACTTCCACCTAGACAAAGAGATACGCTTACTACAACTAAACAATGGACTATGCGTTGAATTGCCAGTCTTGCGCAGCAAGTTTCACTCAATGCCGTTACCGGTACCTGGCTGCCATAGGCTACCCCTCGGGTGGAGCTTATAAGTCATACTCCTCGACCTTTCATGAGCTTCCTAGAGACTCACCCAAATCTCATACACTGTGACCAGCAGTGTAGCTCATATAGGTTTGTTCTTTCAAGATCGCTATGTAGGACAGCGTCTTTGCTCCCAAGGAGACAGACAGAACACATTAAGATGTAATCAACCTTCTTTACAGAATACCATGAGAGAATTGCATCTGCAGCGGAGTGGGAGTATCAAAAGTTTCTCTCAACTCAGTTATTTCAGTTTGTTTTCCCAGGTCCTAATTCACGGGATCTACGATCACATAGGTTGGGTTACCCCCTTAACAACTCACGTGGGTCTCAAACCCATCTCCCTCGATGCATTTTCTATCAAATTTATTGATAGTCCTTTCGTAAAAGGATTTGTCAGATTCTTAGCCGTTTGGACATAATCTAATGCTATAACTCCGGAGTTTCTCAGCTTTCTGACAGACTTCGGTCTTCTCTTGACATGTCTTGAACTCTTCATATTGTCCTTAGAACTGTTCACTTTGACAATCACAGTTTGGTTGCCACAGTTCATAAGGATTGCCGGTATTGGTTTTTCAACCATAGGCAAATCTGTTAAGAGTTCACGAAGCCATTCTGCTTCGATAGTTGCAGTATCTAATGCTGTGAGTTCTCCTTCCATAGTTGACCTCATTAAGATGGTCTGCTTGCAAGACTTCCATGAAACAGCGCCGCCACCAAGTGTGAATATATATCCACTTGTGGCCTTTATCTCATCAGCATCTGATATCCAATTTGAATCACTATACCCTTCAAGTACTCTTGGATACCCGGTATAATGAATTCCATAGCTCACGGTTCCCTTTAGATAGCGCATTACTCTCTCAAGAGCATGCCAATGATCATCTCCCGGGTTAGCCACAAACCGGCTAAGTTTTCTCACAGCAAACGAGATATCAGGCCTCGTAGCGCAAGCTAAATACATAAGTGAGCCAATAATCTGAGAGTATCTCAATTGATCTCTAGCTGCCTTTTGATTCCTTCGAAGCAAAACACTAGGATCATAAGGTGTGGGAGAGGATTTGCAATCATCATATCCAAATCTGCTCAACACCTTCTCTACACAATGTGATTGCATAAGTGTAATCCCATTATTCTCATCTCTCAGTAGCTTGATGTTTAGGATAACATTAGCTTCTCCAAGATCCTTCATCTCAAAACATTGAGACAAGAAGGTTTTGACCTCATTAATCACTTTGAGACTTGTCCCGAGAATCAATATGTCATCAACATAGAGACATAGGACAACTCCCTCACCCCCACCATGGCGGTAGTACACACATTTGTCGGCTTCATTTACAACAAAGCCCACAGATGTCAAAGTTCTTTCAAACTTCTCATGCCATTGCTTGGGAGCTTGTTTGAGGCCATACAAAGATTTCTTCAATTTACAAACCTTTCTTTCTTGACCTTCTAGTACAAAACCATCAGGCTGTTCCATGTAAATTTCCTCATCCAACTCTCCATTTAGCAAAGCCGTCTTAACGTCCATTTGATGAACGAGAAGACCATGTGAGGCAGCCAGTGATAGTAGTACTCGAATTGTGGTCAATCTAGCCACAGGTTAGTAAGTATCAAAGAAATCTTCGCCTTCCTTTTGGGTATAGCCTTTAGCCACAAGCCAAGCTTTGTACTTTTCAATAGTACCATCAACCCTAAGCTTCCTTTTAAATACCCATTTACATCCTACAGGTTTACACCCATACGGACTTTCAGATATCTCCCACGTTCCATTAGCCAAGATGGAATCCATCTTGCTTTGAACCGCTTCCTTCTAGTAGTCTGCATTCGGAGATGAAAAAGCTTCTGAAATGGTAGTTGATACGTCCATTTTGCATCACTATTCTATGTCTTAATTCACTATTATTCATTGATATATTTCGCATTGAGAGGTGATACTTATGTTATTTCATCTATTTTTGCATGGTTGATGACTTTTGGAGCATGGACCGCTGCAGTCAGGATTCTGATGGAAAAGGTGTTGTTTGGAGGCGAAATTCGCGAAGATCAGAAAATCCGGGAACATATATGGAAAACCCTATCTTTCCAGAAGACTAAGGATGCTAGAAGATGGAGTGGAGGTGGGCCACAGGGGGGGCCACACCACCCCATGGCGCGGGCAGGCCTAGGCCACGCCTGGAGGTGGTGTGGCCACCCTGGCCCACTCTAGCCTCTCCCCTCTAGCGTATATCATCCTCCTGAAACCCTAAGACTCGAAGAGGTACCACAGAAAGATTCCGCCGGCTCCGCAGGGCGGAAAACACCGAGAGAGAAAGATCTCTCCGGCAGACAGATTTCTGCCGGAGGAATTCCTTCCCGGAGAGGGGAGATCGTCGCCATCAACACCACCATCAAGCTGGACTTCATCGGGATCATCATCGCCATCATCACCACCATCATCACCATCAGCACCCTCGTCACCATCTTCATATTGCTGTAATAATTGAGTTGAATCTTGCATAGTTCATAGGGGAAACTTTCCCGGTGTTGATTACTCTTTGTAGTTGATGCTATTGAGTGAACCATTGAATTATTGTTTATGTTCAGATTGTTATACATCATTATTACATATTTGATCATGATCCATATGATGTCTTGTGAGTAGTTCGTTTTGTTCTTGAGGACATGGGAGAAGTCTTGTTGTTAGTAGTGGAGTTGCGTTGAGAAAGATTCAATAGATTGTTATTTAAGTTGTGGTGTACTTCTTCTAGTGGTGTCATGTGAACGTCGGCTACATGACACTTCACCTATATGGGCCTAGGGGAATGCATTGTGTATTTGGATACTAATCGTAGGGGTTGCCGGAGTGACAGAAACCTGAACCCCTGTTAGGAAACCATTGCACAAGGGACGTAAGGGTCTTAGAGTTTAAAGCTGTGGTTAGGTTTCTACCTTAATTACTTTCTTGTACTTACGGATGTTTGCAAGGGGTATAATCACAAGTATGTATTAGTCTTGGATGGGGCGGTACATTAGCACAGGTTCACCCACACAACACTTAGCAAGCTAAAGAAGATTAATCGACTATATGAAGCAAAAGCACTTGACAGTCTTCCCATGTGTCCTCGAGAATGTTTGGTCATCTTAAGTAATACAACCGGCTTGTCCTTTGCTGCATAAAGGATTGGGCCACTCGCTGCATTTATTCCTACTGTCTTTTATTTACTCGTACTTTGTTTACTTGCTTTATCGAAAACCCCTAAAAATCCGTTTGCTAAGTATTTGTAGAGAATTCCTGATCCATACCACTAGCCAGCACCTTCCGCTCCTCGTTGGGTTTGACACTCTTACTTATCGAAAATACTGCGATACACCCCCTATACTTGTGGGTCATCAAGACTATTTCCTGGCGCCGTTGCCGGGGAGTGAAGCGCTATTGGAGAGTGGAACTAGTAAAGAAACTTCTACCGTGAGTATTGTTTACTTATGCTAGTTGCTTTATTTTCGTTATGGATAATTCGTTGAGTTTCTTATTTGGTAATGCTACTACCACTACTAAGGTAGTAGATAAGCCACCACCTGCTGAGAATGATGTTTTCAAAATACCTACAAGAATTATTGATCGTGTTATGGATAACTACTATGTTGGGGATGGAACTGTCCATCCCGGTGATCATTTACTCTTTATACATGAATTATGCGGGTTGTTCAAGTGTGTAGGTATTACTACAGATCAAGTTAAGAAGAAGTTATTCTCATTATCACTGAAAGGCAGAGCTGAGGAATGGTATAAGCTGCTGAAGAATGGTCAAGCTCTAGAATGGGAGGAAATAGTGCCTCTCTTTTATTCAAAGTTTTATCCTCCTAGTGAGATTCATAAAGATAGGAATCAAATATACAACTGTTGGCCTATTGATGGAGAGAGTACATCTCAAGCTTGGGGGAGATTAAAGTTACTAATACGCAAATGCCCCATTCATGAGCTCCCCAACAATATTATTATCAATAACTTTTATGCAAGGCCCCCTCTACATGACAAGGATTTATTGGATGCTTCTTGTGCTGGATCATTCACTCGTATGGAAGAAGAAGCTAAGTGGGACCTCCTAGACCGTATTCAAGACAATGCTGAAGCTTGGGAGAATGACAAAGGTACAAAGTCATGTATAAATTATGATTATGAATGCATTGAATCTTTTATGGGAACTGATGACTTTCAAAATATTAAAAATTCTTATGGTCTAGACTCTCAAGCTATTGCTTCTTATTTTAAGGCTTTTGCTTCTTATATTGAAGTGCCTAAAAATAAGTGGAATAAGTATCATGAACCTTATAAAGATGTTGTTAAGAGTGTTCCTGCAAGAAATACTGAAGTTTATACTGCTAATCATGTTTTACCTGAACCTTACATTGAGAAAATACCTTTCCCAGTCAAGGTAAAAGAACATTCTATGATAGCTAGTATGGTTAATGAAAGTATGAATGAAGTTGTTGAACCTGATAAACAAAAGGTTGATGAACCTATAATAGCAAGTGTGAAAGACTTTGTCACCAAGTATGAAGAAGAGGGACACACTATCCTTTGTAAGGATACCTCTAATATTTTTTCACATAGTAGTGTTATGAGAGCTAGTATTCCCGTGTTTTCTGATAGAATAAGTGATCATTGCTATGATGGTCCTTGTGATAGATATATTGTTAAGTTTATGAATGATACTGAAAGCTACTATGAGAGAGGGAAAAGTGTTCTTATGTATCTCAATAATATCAAGTTTCCTTGTTTTATGCTGAAAGTTTTTATGTTGCACTTCTTTTGCCTTCTTATGCAAGTTGCCTCTGGTTTCAACAACTTGTTTGTTTATAAAATCCCCTTGCATAGGAAGTGGGTTAGACTTAAATGTGTGTGTTTTTGCTTCTTAATGCTCTCTTTCACTTCAATTCATATCCCCCTATGAGAGCTTCTTCAAAATTATCATGCGCATCTTAATGGCTATAAAGAAAGAGCTTTATGGGAGACAACCCAATTTGTTTTTGCTTTTAGTTTGTTTTTGTTTCTTTGAGTCTTGGAAGTTATTACTTAGGTAATAACTGCTCCTTATCCGTTTTGTTTGGTTTTTGTGTCAAGATCAACCTCTAATGAGAGAGAAGTAAGATTTGGGGAAGTTGCTGTCCCGAAACAGATTTGTGTGCTTCACCGTAAAAATACGTGAGAGACCTCTGTCCGTCGGATTGAGCTGTAATTTTTTGTGCTTCTGCCCCAGGTTGTTATTTAACTTTCGTTAGTTTTGCAATTTTTGATTTGAGCAACAAAAGATTTTCGAAAAAATTGATCTTTACCTGCTGATCTGTTTTGACAGATTTTTCCACTCTTGCATTTGCTTCTTTATTCGATTTCCTTTTTGAATTTTTTTTGGTTTTTGGAAGGAGTTGCTACAGTAGCTTATGTTTTGATGGTTTTCAGTTGAATTTGGACTCAAAAGGTTTTATCACTTCACTCATACTAATGTTGCTAATAAGAACTGTGTGAAGTTTTGTGTGAAAGAAATTTCCAGGTAGTGGAGATGTTGGTGTAATAAGGAAGAGAAAGGTTTTATGACTCCAATAATAAGTGTATGAAGATGAATATATTGATGTTATTCAAGTGATGACTCCGGAAGAATCTACTAGATACCAAATTCAGAGACCTGCAGAGTCCGTCTTCAAGTAGGTAACAGTTCTAGTAAGAAAAGTTCCGCGAAAATACAATCCAATTATATTTTTGCAGTTTTTAGTCAATGAGGAAAGCTACGAAGCGAAAAAGGGACGGAAACGTAGCCAGGATGGCTCACACCACCCTATGGCGCGGGCCCTCCCCAGGCCGCGCCACCAGGTGGTGAGTCCACCCCGGACTCCGCCTCCGACTCGTTTTCACCCAGTACCTTCCTTTTGATATGAAACTTCGTAATATATAACCCCCCGGATCCCCCGAGGTTCGTATATTGTGTTTTCGTCGTGTTTTTGTTTCGATCTGTTTCTACCAGGACATACTATTTGAAAGTTTAGAAGCACAATGGTGTCTGCCAAGGATAAAGGGAAGGAGCCCATGGAGGAAGACCTCCAAGACCCCGGGAAGGAGAAGGAGATGAAGAGTGAAGGTGAAGAGGAGCAAAGTCAACATCCGCATACCGGCACTACCATTGCAAGCATTGGAGTGGTGGCAAACCCAGCCATTGGAGGGAAGCCTCCTCATCACCGTCCAGATCCCTGGTCACTTCCTCCATGCACCAAGAATCCTTTCCATACCCTTATCCATGAGCATCAATACCAGAATATGCCCAATGGGAAATTACCCTCCAATTGGGATTCACCTCGTTCTAGCCATGCAGGAAAACAATACTTCAAGGAGGAAGAGTGGGGAAAGAATAGCAAAAGCTGGAATTCTCAACACGAGATGATCATGAGCCGCATTGAGCAAAACTCACAGCTGATTCGTAATCTCACCATCAAGATTGAGGACTTGGGGAAACTAATCAAAGAGCTAATCGAGAGGATACAACCACCACCGAAGGAGTAATTCATCATCAGGTTTGGCATCCCCTTGGTTTATTCCAAGCTTGGGGGAGTGTTGCGGTATCATATCACTATCTTATATCTTTTTTACCCTATTAGTAGAGTCATATCATGAATAGAGGAGTTATTATGTAGTATGGTTTGCATTATGGAAGTGTCCCCTCTCTCGTTAGATATGTATCCCTTGGTGTGAGTTCCGTTATGGAATATTAATGAGAAGTTCTATCATTCACTCTTTTTCATAGCTTATATTAGTTTTCAATTTGTGGTTATATGATTGATCTTGTTTTTAGTATTGGTATCACTTTGGGATCATTGAGTTAATTTAGTTGGTTTTGGCACACCTGGCTCGGTCAGTAGCAACACCTTTTTGAGAGTTGAAAAGAAAAAGATAGAAGTACTCTAGAGAAAAAATAATTTCATCATCTTTCTTTCTTGATTTGCCCATAAGTCTAGTATTCTCTAGTTAAGATTTTTTGTGCTTCCAAGGAAGATTGCATGTTTGTCTTTATCACTTGTATGTTTGTTTTTTTCCTTCAACTCTTATACTTGCTACCTAGCCTTGCTAGCCAAAAACCTGTACTGAGAGGGTATTCTTCTCATGCATCCACCTCTTTTAAACCAAAACCTTTTCCATTTGAGTCCACCATACCTACCTAGTAGCATTATTGCTATTCCAAGTAAATTCCTGTTTTATCTACCTCCCAAATTAAACTTGTTATGTGAAAATTAGTGATTAAAGCTCTCGCGAACTTGATGGCACACTTTACTTTCTTGCATTTAATAAACTTGAACCATTGGGTACTTCTTTGTTGCGTATATGCTTGCGCTTTATGAGTTGAAGTTAGCCGAACCATGTATCATGGGGACCGCTTTCAAATCTTCATTGGTACTTGTACCTAGTTGATATCATGTTATTTTGCTTATGGATCCCGGCGGTGTGAAATAAAAGTGGAAATTGTAAGATCATTGATTTTATATGCGTGTTAGAGAAACGCCTGGGCCGCTAGCCTAAGCCATGCCTAATCATGGTGGAAACTTACAGCATAACTATAGTGAGCATTCTATGAAGCATCCTCAATAAAAACCTATGCAAATAGCAAATAAAAAGATCGCTGAGATGCTCACTGTCTGCTTGCCTTGTCATTTTGATTATGGGATAGCTCCTGTGCCATGTGCAAGGGGTACCCCGTTGGCGGTTCTCAATGATACGCATGTATTTACAATGTCAAGAGCTTGCTCGTGACTGAAGTTGAGTAGCATGAGGATCAGTACTCATAAGTAAGGGGCATGGGACTCCAATTTATAATTGTCAAGCATATCCTCTTAGTTGTGTCACTTTAACCTTAACCACCAAAAGATGCCTATGATAGGGGTAATGAGAGCTGAAAGCTAGTAAGTATCATAATTTTTGGGAGCTCTTTATGAGACTTGCAATCCCTGCTTCCCTTTGTGAAGGGCCCTTTCTTTTACGTTGTAGTTGAGTCAGTAAACCTATTCCCTTCTATCTCGCCAAGTATTTTGAGTTGATGTGTTTCATTCATTCATATGATGATTTATTCAATCATGTCTCTTATATTCCTTGTTTTGCACATTGCTCTTATCTTGATGTTTACTACTTTGAAAGCTTTCATTGAAAAACCAGCTACTTGTGAACTCCAACAAATTATCAACTATTCTTCGACCAAGAGCTAAGTTTGCCATTACCAATTATGATTCACTTTATGTATCTTTATTGTGTTTCCTTTACTCATTACAAGTTGAGTTATATAATAGTGAGTTGTCTTCTATTATGATCTATGTATTTGATGAATGTGATGCTTCTTGTCCGTATTCTTTTATCGACTCTTTACTCCATAAACCTGAGGCCATGTTTATTGAGCTCAGTTCGCTTGAGGACAAGCGAAGTCTAAGCTTGGGGGGAGTTGATACGTCCATTTTGCATCACTATTCTATGTCTTAATTCACTATTATTCATTGATATATTTCGTATTGAGAGGTGATATTTATGTTATTTCATCTATTTTTGCATGGTTGATGACTTTTGGAGCATGGACCGCTGCAGTCAGGATTCTGATGGAAAAGGTGCTGTTTGGAGGAAAAATTCGCAAAGATTAGAAAATCCAGGAAAATATACGGAAAATCCTATTTTTCCAGAAGACTAAGGATGCCAGAAGATAGAGTGGAGGTGGGCCACATGGGGCCCACACCACCCCATGGCACGGGTAGGCCTAGGCCGCGCCTGGAGGTGGTGTGGCCGCCCTGGCCCACTCTAGCCTCTCCCCTCTGGCGTATATCATCCACCCGAAACCCTAAGACTCGAAGAGGGACCATAGAAAGATTCCGCCGCCTCTGCGGGGCAGAAAACACCGAGAGAGAAAGATCTCTCCGGCAGACAGATTTCTGTCGAGGGAATTCCTTCCCGGAGAGGGGAGATCATCGCCATCAACACCACCATCAAGCTGGAATTCATCGGGATCATCATCACCATCATCACCACCATCATCACCTTCAGCACCCTCATCACCATCTCCATATTGCTGTAACAATTGAGTTGAATCTTGCATAGTTCATAGGGGAAACTTTCCAGGTGTTGATTACGATTTGTAGTTGATGCTATTGAGTGAACCATTGAATTATTGTTTATGTTCAAATTGTTATACATCATTATTCCATCTCTGATCATGATCCATATGATGTCTTGTGAGTAGTTCATTTTGTTCTTGAGGACATGGGAGAAGTCTTGTTGTTAGTAGTGGAGTTGCGTTGAGAAAGATTCAATAGATTGTTATTTAAGTTGTGGTGTACTTATTCTAGTGGTGTCATGTGAACGTCGGCTACATGACACTTCACCTATATGGGCCTAGGGGAATGCATTGTGTATTTGGATACTAATCGTAGGGGTTGCCGGAGTGACAGAAACCTGAACCCCTGTTAGGAAACCATTGCACAAGGGACGTAAGGGTCTTAGAGTTTAAAGCTGTGGTTAGGTTTCTACCTTAATTACTTTCTTGTACTTACGGATGTTTGCAAGGGGTATAATCACAAGTATGTATTAGTCTTGGATGGGGCGGTACATTAGCACAGGTTCACCCACACAACACTTAGCAAGCTAAAGAAGATTAATCGACTATATGAAGCGAAAGCACTTGACAGTCTTCCCATGTGTCCTCGAGAACGTTTGGTCATCTTAAGTAATACAACCGACTTGTCCTTTGCTGCATAAAGGATTGGGCCACTCGCTGCATTTATTCCTACTGTCTTTTCTTTACTCATACTTTGTTTACTTGCTTTATCGAAAACCCCTAAAAATCCGTTTGCTAAGTATTTGCTGAGAATTCCTGATCCATACCACTAGCCAGCACCTTTTGCTCCTCGTTGGGTTCGACACTCTTACTTATCGAAAATACTGCGATACACCCCCTATACTTGTGGGTCATCAGTAGTGGGAGTGTCATCCACTAGGTACACAATGAAATCATTACCAAAAGATCTTGCGATCCTTTGTCTCTTACTCCTTGTGGGAGCTTCATTATCATCCTCATCCGAATCTGAGCTCTCATCATCTGATTGTTCATCGGTCTCTATGGGAGTTTTAGGTTCAGAAACTATGGCCTATGCTTTGTCATGTCATGCTTGATATTGTTTTGGCTTTATGCTTAGTATTCTTTGATGTAGCATGACTTGTTATAAACAATTGAGATTGCTTAATGTGCCTTGGATGAATCATGCGTTGTTTTAGCATATTAAAGCATAGTATAGTGGTATTCTCCTTTGATGCTTTATTTGGGTTGACTTGGCACATGCTCACACCATGTTATGACTATCCCAAGTCACCATAGCCTTTATGATCCTTTAGTTTTCAACTTGTAGTATCACTTTATGCTTTGATCAATGATGTTTTGTCGCTCTGCTTGATTATGGCCATTATTGCTCTCGTAGTTTGCCGCTCCCAGTCTTTTGCTAGCCCCCACAACAAAGTATGAGTTCCACTCATGCATCCAACTCCCTAAACCAAGTTATTCCAAAGAGTCCACCATACCTACCTACTAGCTTATGCTATTCCAAGTACATTCATGCTTTTGTTTACCTTCCACTTGTTATGAGAAAACTAGTGATTAAAGCTCTCACGAACTTGATGGCACACTTTACTTTACTTGCATCTAATAAACTTGAACCATTGGGTCCTTCTTTGTTGCGTATATGCTTGCGCTTTATAAGTTGAAGTTAGCAGAACCATGTATCATGGGGAACGCTTTCAACATTGCACTTGTACTTTGTACCTTGTTGATATCATGTTCTTTTGCTTATGGATCCCGGCGGTGTGAAATAAAAGTGGAACTTGTAAGATCATGGAGTTTGTATGTGTGTTAGATAAACGCATGGGCCGCTGGTATAATCCATGCTGACATGGTGGAAACCTGCAGCGTAACCATAATGAGCTGTCTATGAAGCATTCTTCTTATAAAAAAAGAGTCCTATATTGAAAAAAAAGAGGAAAAGAGAAAAACAAAAAAAGAGGTTATGAAAAGAGGAAAGAGAGAAAAAAGCACCATATTCCCATGGTAAATAAGAAGAATGCTGAGATGCTCGTTGTCTGCTTGCCTTGTCATTTTGATATGGGGATTCTTCCGTATCATTAGGCAAGGGGTACCCCGTTGGCGGTTCTCTATGATACATATGTACTTATAATGACAAGAGCTTACTTGTGACTAAAGTTGAGTAGCATGAGGTTCGGTCTTTGTAAGTAAGGGGCATGAGATTTCGGTCTATAACTTGTCAAGCATATCCTCTTAGTTGTGTCACTTTAACCTTAATCACTTCAAGATGCTTATGATAGGGGCAATGAGAGCTGAAAGCTAATAAGTTCCATAATTTTTGGAAGCTCTTTATGAGACTTGAATCCCTACTTCCTTTTATAAAGGCCTTTCTTCCACTTATACATTGAGTCTCCACCTTCTACCTTTATGCACCTACTTTGAGAGCATAGTGGCCATTCTTAGTTCTATGTGCATTGTCCCAAGACTAGTTGATTAATGCATAACTTGATATTGCTTGTCTTAAACTATTTGTATCTAGTCACTCTTATGAACTTTGAAGGTGTCCTATGCATTTATATTTGCTACTCTATGAGGGACAAGCTGAATACTATTATGCTATGTTTTCTTTATCTGAAACAAACAAACGTCATGCAAAGCATTGTTATTCATGAATCTTTTGTTTGTGCCTTTTAATGTTGCATCATAGTTTCTTTGCTTACTGATAGGACTTTGTCTTTCATGTTATGATTGAAGTACTATGATCCCAGCTTTGAATGTTTTGCAAATACTTTGATCAAGTCTTTGATGGTGCATGTCACCTCAAAAATTATTCTTTCTTTTTATCACTTACCTACTCGAGGACGAGCAGGAGTTAAGCTTGGGGATGTTGATACATTGCAAATGTATCTATAATTTTTGATGTTCCATGCTTGGTTTTATCCACTTTCTTGTGTTTTGTCCACACTTTGGAGTACTTTTCATATGATTTCTTGGACTAACCTATTAACAAGAGCCACAGTGCCAGCTGCCTGTTTTCTGCTGTTTTTAGTTCTAGGAAAGTCAGAAAATGAATATTCTCAGAATTGGACGGGACAAAAGCCTAAGTGCCTATTTTTCTAGAAGTCATCAGATGCCAGAATACGAGACGGAGAAGGGCCGGGAGCCGGCCACACCACCTAGCCGCGCGGCCAGGCCTGGCCCGTGCCAGGGGGTGGTCTGGCCGACCCCAACACCCCCTCGGCCTCTCCTTCCGCCTATAAGTTGCCCTCGGGACGAAAACCCTAAGTACCCGATCAAAAATTCACGAAAGAGTATGTAGCCGCCGTCATCTCCATCCCTAGATTGGGAGGGATCTGAAGCTCTTCCCGGCACCCTGCCGGAGAGGGGATTTCACCCTGGAGGCCTTCTTCATAACCATGCAAGCCTCCGGTGTGATGCGTGAGTAGTTCATCCTTGGACTACGGATCCATGTAGTAGCTAGATGGGTGGTTCTCCTCCTTTGTGCTTTCATGTCTAGATCTTGTGAGCTCCGTTCATGATCAAGATCATCTATTTGTAATTCTGCATGTTGTGTTTGCGGGGATCCGATGGATATTGACATGCTATTTCAGATTGATTATTGATTCTATCATGTCTTTGTTATTTGTGATCTTGCATGCTTTCCGTTGTTAGTAGCTAGCTTGGCCAAGTAGATTCTAGCAACTCCAAGAGTTAGTATTTATGCTCAATAGTGGGTTCATGCCTCTGGTAATCTGGGGAAGTGACAGAAATCTCTAAGGTACTAGATGTGTTGTTGCTACTAGGGACAAAACAACAATCCTTTGTTCATAGAACAATCGTATTGTTTACATTACACGCAATTCGTAAAGCAATAATCTGTTGCTTGCAACTTAATACTGGAGGGGGTTCGGATGATAACCTGAAGGTGGATTATTAGTCATAGATGCAGTTGGATGGCGGTCTATGTATAATGTTGTAATGCCCAATCGAATCTCAAAGGAGTAAAGGTGATTAGTATATGCATGTATTGCTTTCTCGATGTTTGTCAATTGCCCCGCTGTAATTTGTTCACCCAGCATGTTATCTATCTTAAGGAGAGCCACCTCTAGTGAACTATGGATCTCGGTCCTTTCTTTTACATACAATCTATAAACTGTTTACTGCTTTGTGTTTACTTTCTGCAAACTATTACTTCCTTCCATTCGATACGTTTAATCCTTTGTTTTCAGCAAAACCGATGAGATTGACAACCTCATCGCAAGTTGGGGACAGAGTTCTATGGTTGTGTTGTGCAGGTCTCCACGTTGCTGCTAGCACCGGTAGTACGCCCTGCCATCATTCAGCTAGCTACACCTTTGGGATGTTTCCTTGCTCCTACTGGATTGATAACCTTGGTTTTGTACTGAGGGAAAACTTGCTGATGTGCTCACCATACCTTCCTCTTGGGGTTACCCAACGAGCTCGATATAATTTGGGCCATCAAGCATATTTTCTGGCGCCGTTGCCGGGGATTCAAGGACATCTTCACAAGGGGAGTCCCTCATAACCAATCTCTTTACTTTGTTATTTTTGTTTTGCTTAGTTTCTTTTTGCTTTGTTTGCTTGTTTCTTTATCAAAAACACAAAAAAATTAGTTTTATTAGTTTGCTTTCTTATTTGAAAACACAAAAAAATGACTACTCTTGAAAACACTAAGTTGTGTGACTTCACTAGCACCAACAACAATGATTTTATGAGCACACTTATTGCTCCACCTGTGCCTGAAGATACTTTCTTTGAGATAAAACCTGCTTTACTCAATCTTGTTATGAGAAAACAATTTTCTGGTATTGGTAATGAAGATGTTGCTGCCCATCTAAATAACTTTGTTGAACTTTGTGAGATGCAAAAGCATAGGGATGTAGATGGTGATATTATTAAGCTGAAATTGTTTCCTTTCTCTTTGAGAGGAAAAGCTAAAGAATGGTTGAATTCCTTAACTAGGAATAGTATTGATTCTTGGACTAAGTGCAAAGATGCTTTCATTTCCGAAAATACTATCCTCCTGCTAAGATTATATCTATGAGAAGTGAAATAATGAAGTTTAAACAACTTGATAATGAGCATGTTGCTCAAGCTTGGGAAAGAATGAAATCTTTGGTTAAGAATTGTCCCACTCATGGACTGACTGCTTGGATGATCATCCAAACTTTTTATGCAGGATTGAACTATTCTTCAAGGAACCTATTGGACTCTGCTACTGGAGGTACCTTTATGACCATTACTTTGGGTGCTGCAATGAAACTTCTGGACAATATGATGGTTAATTATTCTGAATGGCATACTGAGAGAGCTCCACAAGGTAGGAAGGTAAATTCTGTTGAGGAAACCTCCTCCTTGAGTGATAAGATTGATATTATTATGTCAATGCTTGTGAATGGGAAAGCCCATATTGATCCAAATAATGTTCCTTTAGCTTCTTTGGTTGCTCAAGAAGAGCAAGTTGATGTGAACTTCATAATAAATAACAATTTTGGCAATCATGCTTATAGGAATAATTTTGGTAACAACAATTATAAGCCATATCCTCCCAACAATGGTAATGCTTATGGAAATTCTTACAACAATAATAGGAGTGCTCCCTCTAAACTTGAAGTTATGCTTAAAGACTTTATTAGTAAACAAACTGCTTTCAATAAAACTATTGAGGAAAAACTCTCTAATGCTGAAAGAAATATAGCATCTTTGGCTGAAGCTCAATCTTCTTTCAATAAAATGGCTGCTAAACCTGAAACTAATGATAATCCCTTTGCAGCTACTAATGCTATACAAGTAAGAATTGATGAAAATGTTAGACTATTAGTTGAATTACATATTAAGTGGGAAAGAGAAGATGAAATTGCTAGAAACATTAGTGTTTCTACTATCACCACCACTAGTGTTTCTACTACTCTAGATGATAAGTTTGATTTTGATCTTGATGGTTGCAATATCTATGAAGTTATTAAGTTCCTACAAAAGCTTGCTAAAAGTCCTAATGCTAGTGCTATGAACATGGCCTTTACAAAACACATTACTGATGCTCTCATAAATATTAAAGAAGAAAAGATGAAACATAAAGCTTCTATTCCTATAAAACAAGAAGATGGTTGGGAACCCATCATTAATATGAAAGTGAATGACTCTGATTTAAAAGCTTTATGTGATCTTGATAGTAGTGTTTCTATTATGCCTAGAAGGATTTATGATATGCTTGATTTTCCACCACTTGAAGATTGTTATTTGAATGTCCCACTTGATGATAATGCTAAAAATAAACTCATGGGGAGTCTTAATGATGTTCTTATTATGGTTAACAATGCCTATGTCCCTGTTTATTTCTATGTTTTGGATGTTGAATGCAATGCTTCTTGTCCTATTACTTTGGGAAGACCTTTTGTTAGAACTGTTGGTGCCATTATTGACATGAAAGAAGGCACAATTAAATATCAACTCTCACTCAAGAAAGGTATAGAACACTTCCCTAAGAAGAGAGAGAATATTTCTTTTGCTCCTCCTATGAAAACAAAATTTGGTCTTAATGCTTCTTCATTTGAGAACACTTGATTCGCCTTTTTTGCTTCTTATGCCTAACTTAAAGGCGTCAAAGAAAAGTACTGATTGCGAGATAACCCAAAAGTTTTACATTACTCTTGGAAGTTATTATTTCAGTAATAACCGCTCTTTATCCTTTTTATTTGCTTTTTGTGCCAAGAGTAACCTCTAATGAGAGAGAAGTAATGACTGGGAAAGTTGCTGTCCCGAAACAGATTTCTGTGCTTCACCGTAAATATTCGTGTAAAATCTCTGAACGTCTTTTTGAGGCGTGAAATTTTGTGCATCTGCCCCAGGTTATATCTAACTTTCGTTAGTTCAACACTTTTTGATTTGAGCAACAGAAGGTCATCGAAAAAATTCGTCTTTACCTGCTGGTCTGTTTTGCCAGATTTCTGCCATTTTCTGCATTTGCTTCTTGTTGGTTCCTTTTTGAGTTCTTTTGGGGAATTGAGCTTTTTGAGGGAAGTGATACAGTAGCTAGTGTTCTAATGGAAGTTTATTTTTTGTTGGGCTGAACCTTAAGACCTATTATCTTAAGTGCACTAATGTTGCTAATAAAGATTGTGTGAAGTTTTGTATGAAGAAAAATTTCAGGTGTATGGAAGGAATGAGTAATGAGATGAAGGATGTACTAAAGCTCAAGCTTGGGGATGCCACGTGTGTCACCCCAAGAAATATCCAAGAAGTCCAAGCGTCAAAGCTTGGGGATGCCCAAGGCATCCCCTTCTTCATTGATAAAAATCCCAGGTTTCTTCCAAACGCTTTATTTTTATTGTTTCATGCACAGTTGTGTTGTTCTTGGAGCGTCTTCTTTTTCGTTTTTGTTTTTGTTTTTCGTTTGCTTAGTTTCTCCTTTAATGCTTTATTTGGGTTGACTTGGCGCATGCTCACACCATGGTAAGACTATACCAAGTCACCATAGCCTCTATGATCATTTAGTTTTCTACTTGTAATATCACTTTATGCTTTAATTAATGATGTTTTGTCGCTTTGCATGATTATGGCCATTATTGCTCTCTTAGTTGGTCGCTCCTAGTCTTTTGCCTGCCTCCATACCAAGTATGAGTTCCACTCATGCATCCAACTCCAAATAAAACCAAGTTATTCCAAAGAGTCCACCATACTTACCTATTAGCATTTGCTATTCCAAGTATATTCATGTTTTTATCTACCTTCCGAATTAAACTTGTTATGTGAAAATTAGTGATTAAAGCTCTCACGAACTTGATGGCACACTTTACTTTCTTGCACTTAATAAACTTGAACCAGTGTGTCGTATATGCTTGCGCTTTATAAGTTGAAGTTAGCAGAACCATGTATCATGGGGAACGCTTTCAATATTGCACTTGTACTTTGTACCTTGTTGATATCATGTTCTTTTGCTTATGGATCCCAGCGGTGTGAAATAAAAGTGGAACTTGTAAGATCATGGAGTTTGTATGTGTGTTAGATAAACGCTTGGCCTGCTAGCCTAAGCCATGCCTAATCATGGTGGAAACTTGCAGCATCACCATAATGAGCACTCTATGAAGCATCCTCAATAAAAACCTATGCAAATAGTAAATAAAAAGATCGCTGAGATGCTCATTGTCTGCTTGCCTTGTAATTTTGATTATGGGATAGCTCCTGTATCATGTGCAAGGGGTACCCCGTTGGCGGTTCTTTATGATACATATGTACTTACAATGACAAGAGCTTACTTGTGACTAAAGTTGAGTAGCATGAGGTTCGGTCTTCGTAAGTAAGGGGCATGATATTTCGGTTTATAACTTGTCAAGCATATCCTCTAAGGTACTAGATGTGCTATTGCTACTAGGGAGAAAACAACAATCCTTTGTTCATAGAACAATCTTATTGTTTACATTACACGCAATTCGTAAAGCAATAATCTATTGCTTGCAACTTAATACTGGAGGGGGTTCGGATGATAACCTGAAGGTGGATTATTAGTCATAGATGTAGTTGGATGGCGGTCTATGTATAATTTTGTAATGCCCAATCGAATCTCAAAGGAGTCAAGATGATTGGTATATGCATGTATTGCTTTCTCGATGTTTGTCAGTTGCCCCGCTGTAATTTGTTCACCCAGCATGTTATCTATCTTAAGGAGAGCCACCTCTAGTGAACTATGAATCCCGGTCCTTTCTTTTACATACAATCTATAAATTGTTTACTGCTTTGTGTTTACTTTCTGCAAACTATTACTTCCTTCCATTCAATACGTTTAATCCTTTGTTTTCAGCAAAACCGGTGAGATTGACAACCTCATCGCAAGTTGGGGACAGAGTTATGTGGTTGTGTTGTGCAGGTCTCCACGTTGCTGCTGGCACTGGTAGTGCGCCCTGCCATCGTTCAGCTAGCTACACCTTTGGGGTGTTTCATTGATCCTACTAGATTGATAGCTTTGGTTTCGTACTGAGGTAAAACTTGCTGCTGTGCTCATCATACCTTCCTCTTGGGGTTCCCCAATGAGCTCGGTATAATTTGGGCCATCACAAGTGTATTGGGTGTGTTGGGGACACAAGAGACTTCTTGTATCTTAATTTCAGGGTTGCTTGAGAGGGGATACCTTTGACCACTTCCTCCTTGAGTTCGATAAACCTTGGGTGATCCACTTAAGGGAAAACTTGCTGGTGTTCGACAAACCTCTGCACTTGGAGGCCCAAGAATTGTCTACAAGAATAGAAGTGCGTATACATCAACCTATTTTCTGGCGTCGTTGCCGGGGAGGTAAGGTAAAAGGTACTCACATCCTCCGGTGTGAGTGCTCGAAGTTATTTCCTTTAAATTCTACAATTTTGTCTTTTTGTTTCTTGTTTTCACTAGTTAGGCTTAATGGAAAACAACAACAAAATTAGAGAGCTTTATAGTATTTATCTTGAGTTAGGACATGAAGTGTTTGAAGAGAAAATTAAAAAACCTATGGAACTTTATTTGCATGCTAATAGCAATGTTGTTAATATGAATTCTTTGGACACCATTATTTCTAATGCTATGGAAAAGTCCAAGCTTGGGGAAGCTAGCTTTTATGAAAATGATCTTTTTAGATCCCAAGCTTTGGAAGACAGCTATTATATTGCTTATGATGATACAAAACCTGCAATATACGATGATTACAATGATGAATATCATATTTTCAGTCCACCTACTATTGAGGAGAAAATTAATTATGATTACAATATGCCTCCTATATTTGATGATTATGATGATGAGAATAATAATGATAGCTATTTTGTTGAATTTGCTCCCACTACAATTAATAAGAATGACTATGTTTATGTGGGGAGTATTAATCCTTTTATGCATGTAGCTCATGATAAGAATGTTTCTTGTGATAGTTATATTGTTAATTTATTCATGATGCTACTGAAATTTATTATGAGAAAGGGAAACATGGTTTTATGTATCTCAACAATATTAAGTTTCCCCTCTTTATGTTGAAAGTCTTGAAGTTGCACTTGTGTTGCTTTACTATGCTTGTTGCTTTGTGCTTTCATGACTTGTTTATTTACAAGATTCTTATACATAGGAATGGGTTAGACTTAAATGTGTTTTTAATTTGCTTCCTTACGCTCTCTTTTACTTCAATTCATATTTCTTATGTGAGCATCTTCTCAAACTATCATGCCTAACTTAAAGGCGTTAAAGAAAAGTACTTATTGGGAGATAATCCAAAAGTTTTAGATAAGTCTTGGAAGTTATTACCTCTGTAATAACTGCTCCTTATCCTTTTTATTTTGCTTTTTGTGCCAAGAGTAACCTCTAATGAGAGAGAAGTAATGATCGGGAAAGTTGCTGTCCCGAGACAGATTTATGTGCTTCGCCGTAAAAATTCATGTAAAATCTCTGTACGTCCTTTTGAGGCGTGAATTTTTGTGATTCTTCCCCAGGTTGTTATCTAACTTTCGTTAGTTCAACACGTTTTGATTTGAGCAATAGAAGGTCTTCGAAAAAATTAGTTTTTACCTGCTGGTCTGTTTTGACAGATTTCTGCCATTATTTGCATTTGCCTCTTAATCTCTTTCTCTTTGATCATTTGAAATTTTTAAAGGACGTGCTACAGTAGCTTTTGTTTTAATGGAAGTTTTACTTGTGTTGGAACTAAACTAAAAAGACTTATTATCTTGAGTGCACTAATGTTGCTAATAAAGATTGTGTGAAGTTTTGTATGAAGGAAAAAATTTCAGGTGTATGGAATGAGTGAGTAATGAGATAAAGAATGGACTAAAGCTCAAGCTTGGGGATGCCACGCGTGTCACCCAAAGAAATATCCAATAAGTACAAGCATCAAAGCTTGGGGATGACCAAGGCATCCCCCTCTTCATCAATAAAAAACCCAGGTTTCTTCCAAACACTTCGTTTTTATTGTTTCATGCACAGTTGTGTTGTTCTTCGAGCGTCTTCTTTTTCGTTTTCGTTCTGGTTTTTTGTTTGCTTGGTTTTCTTAGTTTTCTGAATAAATTGGTTGGACCCCCTCTTTCATGCTTTGGTTTTCAAATAGTTTGGTTTGGATTGGAAAAGAGTAGGAAAGCTCATGCTTAAGTGGTAAAAAGAGTTTGTTTTGACTGTGGCCTATGCTTTGTCATGCCATGCTTGATATTGTTTTGGATTTATGCTTAGTATTCTTTGCTGTAGCATGACATGTTATAAACAATTGAGATTGCTTAATGTGCCTTGGAAGGATTATGCGTTGTTTTAGCATATTAAAAGCATAATATTGTGGTATTCTCCTTTGATGCTTTATTTGGGTTGACTTGGCACGTGCTCACACCATGTTATGACTATCCCAAGTCACCATAGCCTTGATGATCCTTTAGTTTTCAACTTGTAATATCACTTTATGCTTTAATTAGTGATGTTTTGTCGCTCTGCATGATTATGGCCATTATTGCTCTCTTAGTTGGTCGCTCCCAGTCTTTTGCTAGCCTTTGTAACCAAGTATGAGTTCCACTCATGCATCCAACTCCTTAAACCAAGTTATTCCAAAGAGTCCACCATACCTACCTATTAGAAATTGCTATTCCAAGTATATTCATGTTTTTATCTACCTTCCAAATTAAACTTGTTATGTGAAATTTAGTGATTAAGCTCTCACGAACTTGATGGCACACTTTACTTTCTTGCACTTAATAAACTTGAACCAGTGTGTCGTATATGCTTGCGCTTTATAAGTTGAAGTTAGCAGAACCATGTATAATGGGGAACGCTTTCAACATTGCACTTGTACTTTGTACCCCGTTGATATCATGTTCTTTTGCTTATGGATCCCGGCGATGCGAAATAAAAGTGGAACTTGTAAGATCATGGAATTTGTATGTGTGTTAGAGAAACGCCTGGGCCGCTATCCTAAGCCATGCCTAATCATGGTGGAGACTTGCAGCATAACCGTAATGAGCACTCTATGAAGCATCCTCAATAAAAACCTATGAAAATAGCAAATAAAAATATTGCTGAGATGCTCATTGTCTACTTGCCTTATCATTTTGATTATGGGATAACTCATGTATCATGTGCAAGGGGTACCCCGTTGGCGGTTCTTTATGATACATATGTACTTACAATGACAAGAGCTTACTTGTGACTAAAGTTGAGTAGCATGAGGTTCGGTCTTCGTAAGTAAGGGGCATGAGATTTCGGCTTATAACTTGTCAAGCATATCCTCTTAGTTGTGTCACTTTAACCTTAATCACTTAAAGATGCTTATGATAGGGGCAATGAGAGCTGAAAGCTAACAAGTACCATAATTTTTGGAAGCTCTTTATGAAACTTGATTCTCCACTTCCTTCTATGAAGGCCTTTCTTTTACTTTTATGTTGAGTCTCCACCGTCTATCTTTATGCACCTATTGAGAGAGCATAGTGGCCATTCTTAGTTCTGTGTGCATTGTCCCAAGACTTGTTGATTGATGCATAACTTTATATTGCTTGTTCTTAAACTACTTGTATCTAGTCACTCTTATGAACTTTGAAGGTGTCCTGTGCATTTATATTTGCTACTCTGCGAGGGACAAGATGAATGTCACTATGCTATGTTTTCTTTATGTGAAACAAACAAACGTCTTGCAAAGCATTATTCTTCATGAATCTTTTGTGTGTGCCTTTACATGTTGCAACATAGTTCTTTGTCTTATTGCTAGAACTTTATCTTTCATGTTATGATTGAAGTACTATGATCCCAGCTATCCATGTTTTACAAATACTTTGATCAAGTTTATGATGGTGCATGTCACCTCAAAAATTATTCTTTCTTTTTATCACTTACCTATTCAAGAACGAGCAGGAGTTAAGTTTGGGGATGTTGATACGTTGCAAACGTATCTATAATTTTTGATGTTCCATGCTTGGTTTTATCTACTTTCTTATGTTTTGTCCACACTTTAGAGTACTTTTTATACACTTTCTTGGACTAACCTATTAACAAGATGCCACAGTGCTAGCTGCATGTTTTCTGTTGTTTTTGGTTCCAGGAAAGTCAGAAAATGAATATTCTCGGAATTGGACTGGACAAAAGTCAAAGTCGATATTTTACCGGAAGACTCACGGAGCCAGAAGACGAGACGGAGAGGGGCCACAGGACGGCCACACCATGTGGTGGCGCGGGCTAGCCCTGGCCGCGCCACCAAGTGGTGTAGGCCCCCTGGCCACCCACCGACCTTGCCTCTTCGCCTATAAGATGCCTCCCGATGCAAAAACCCTAAGGAGTCTAGCCTCTAGCCACGAAAAGTTCCGCAGCACCGCCGCCACCAAAGGGGGGGTTCAGGGGATAGAAAGTCTCTCTTCCGGCACCCTGCCGGGACGGGGAAGTGCCCCCGGAGCCATCTCCATCGATCTCCACCACCATCTCCATCACCGTTGCTGATTCCCATGATGAGGAGGGAGTAGGTCTCTTTCGAGGCTAAGGGTACTACCGGTAGCTATGTGTTCATCTCTCTCTCTATGCATGATCTTATTGAGATCATGAGCTTGTAATCTATAGATCTACCTTGCAACTCAAGTGCTTTAATAGATCTCTGCTCTCCCCATGTGTGTGAAAGTGACAACGTGCACACCATGATGACACTTAGGCTAGAGATTACAAATACTTGTTATGAGTTATATTTGGAGTTGGATGTCTCTATGAAATTGTGGTGTTTGTTTGAACCATCTAGTGCTCAAGGTGACAGTGTGAGGTTATCTAGATGTGGAAAGCAAACTTTGAGGTGTGCTGTTATAGCTACCATCGATTAGAGTGTTCAACCGGAGAGTAGTTAAGAGTAGTATCATAAAGAGAAGATATTTATATGAGAGTGTTCACTAGTGAAAGTATGATCCCTAGGCCTTGTTTCTAAGCATTGAAACTTCGTTTGCAACTAGATCTGTTATATGTTTGCTTGCTGCCATCTTTATTTCAGTTTGCCTTTAGTCTCTTCCACGCCATCAAAGTATTTTCTAGCACCATTGTCTTATATCCATACCACTTGTATTTCACTATCTCTTCGCCGAACTAGTGCACCTATACACCTGACAAGTGTATTGGGTGTGTTGGGGACACAAGAGACTTCTTGTATCTTAATTACATGGTTGCTTGAGAGGGGATACCTTTGAGCACTTCATCCCTGAGTTCGATAAACCTTAGGTGATCCACTTAAGGAAAAACTTGCTGCTGTTCTACAAACCTCTGCACTTGGAGGCCCAACAACTGTCGACAAGAATAGAAGTGCGTAGACATCACCGACCGAGTCGCCACGCGTTGGAAGACAAGGACACGGGTCAAACATGCACACGAATGTTGACACGTATCCAACAGCTGGTGCACCAAGCAAAAATTTAGTGTTCCATAAAACGAGTTTCTAACTCAAACTCGATTCACGAAACGTGACGCGCGTGCGAGCGAGGCGAGGCGGGCTGCGGAGGAGGAGGAGTGCGCGTGGACTCCTTCTCTTCTCACTCACTTAGTGGGAGTGAAACAACTCACCTTATAAGCTGGTCCAACTCTCTTCCAACTAGCAATGTGGGACTAAACTTTGTCTCTCACAGAGCTCACAAGCTGCCATAGTAGATGGACCTTGAGATTTCAGGATTTATTAGACTAGATGGGCTGCCTACATGGCCGCAGCCCACATAAATCTAACAAATAATTTCTCATTATTGAAGAATTTATGCTAATGTTCGACAAAATTTGGATTTCCTTTGAATCTAGTCGAAATTTTAAAGTAAAAACTATTGTAGTAACCAACAAATTTAATGGTAGTTTTCTTGACATTTTGCAACTATTGAGTTGTGATAAACTTGATTTTTTATTCTATCATAAAAACATAACCGCTAAAGAAAAATGAAGTCCCGACGCATGAAAAAACCTCTCCTGCTCCAACCGTTAGAGGAACTCGAGCATGCGTGAGCTCAAACGCTAAAGGGCCACAACCCTAACATACCACTGTGAGTCTGTGAATGACATAGACCTCAACTGATGGGCCAACACTAAGGGGTTGTCAGTAGTGCTCTAACTTAAACCAATATTGGTTTAAATCTCTGCTGATGAAAATTCCGGATCAAATGCTTGATTACACGCTTCTGGTTGCTTGGAGAATCTGGTATGTGAGGAACAAAATTACCCACAATAGTCCTATTCCATCTATTGAGGGGTCTAAGAGATTCTTGTGTGGCTACATAAAGACTCTTCATGACATTATGAAATATTCAACAGATATTATTATGAAGGGTAAGCAGCCTTTGGCCCTCTCTGATCGGCCGGTGAGGCCATCGCCAATTTCCAAACTCTCTACTAAACCCTAGCTAAGACCACCGGCGGGGTGGGTGAAATTGACGATCGACGGCTCGTTCCGTAAGGAGGATGACACTACTGGGACGGGTATGGTTTTACGTGATTCTGATGGTATGGTACTCTTCTCGGCATGCAGATTCATCCCCTATGCACAAGAGGCCTTTGTGGTTGAATTATATGCGTGCTCGGAAGGATTGACGTTTGCAGTTCAGCACACTGATCTCCCAATAATTGTTGATACGGATTGCACTTTGGTGGTGACGGCCATTCAGGACCCTTATAACCTTTCACCGTATCGACATGTAATCTCTGAGATTAAGGACTTAGTTATTTTTATTCGTTTATGAGTTTGTAAAGTTAGATCGAGAGCAAGTCAAGGTTAGTCATCGGCTTGCCAATTGGGCAAGGACGGAGTGGAGAACTCTTATCACGTTCGGTTCGAGACCTGGCGTCTTTCTTCAGGAGCTTGAACTGGAACGACTTGTAATCCCTAACGCTTAATAAAGATCTGGTTTTACCCAAAAAAAGTAGTACTCTAACTTCCATTGGCATGCCACTAGGATGCCCGCCGGTTGGAAGTTTTGGCGAGAAGTACGCGGCCACATATCTTGATCCTTCTACGAGGATCGTCCCTCTCACAAGATCTAGATCTCTCTCCCCTTTCGGCCTTTTCTCACACTCACTCTCTCCAAATTTTAAAATATATAACCAAAAGCCCATCGAGCTTGGCATAAACCTTCCATCAAGGCACTAAATTATCTCCTTGATGTCAGACAGCTCTCACCATTGTTGGTAACTAATACTTTTGATATGTTTGTGCAGACAGGACAAAGGTCGACTCATTTCTCGTGTTTTTATGTGCGGTAGGGATCGAAGATGGATGTATCATGGAGGAAAAGAAGACATACAATTTTGTCATGTTGCACGGGGCATGGAGTTTTGGTTCCGGGGTGCAGATGATCCCCAAACCTGCACCATTGGATCTTGTCGTGAGATAGCTGCTCTAACAAGAATTCAATGAAGTACCGCGTCAAATAATAGATGGATACGGTGTTGTTCTCTGTACGCCTGTAGATGTGGCCCAGTAAGAATTAAATGTGAAGTGGACAGGCGTTGTGCTGCATCGTTAGGTCATCTCTACAAGGCCGACCCAAACGTGTGATCGAACCGGTCCGTTTCTATCCGTTTGGGTCGGCCCGCGGTTACTTTGGGCCGCGGTCCGGTCTGTTCAGACGACCGTGTCTAGCAGCGCGATCTAAATGTCCGCTGTCCTCCGTCGGTAGATAATTTTGAGACGGCACACAATTCGGTAGAATTAACAAGAACAACATCAATGCATAGATTTTACACACAAGAGCTACAAATTAAACCTAGCGGAATACTAAATGAAACCCTAGTCGACTATCTCGCTTCCATTGTCCTCTTCGTCGCCATCTTCCGTGGCTGCACCGTCCTCCTCCGTCCCATCTTCCTTGGCCGCGTCGTTGCCGGCGTCCTCGCTGCCGCTATCGGAAATCTCGATGATTTCGACGCGGAGCGCATCTTTGATGGCGGAGGAGATGGTGCGTCCCGGAACCGCCTAGAATTGCACCCTCCCTTCGCGGTTGCGGTGGTCGGGGTGGACCTCGCGGAGGTGTTCATGGTAGATGGCAAGCGCCACCCGGTGCTCCATCTTGAATAATCTCGCCCAATAGGAGCTCGAAGCCGCGTACAGGGGCATGGCCCTCTTCCACTCCGGGAGTTCAAAGTGGTGCTCCTCGATTCGGCGCCCCAACTCGGCACCGCGCAGAACCGGCGCCACCGGGACCCCGTAGTGGCTGAGCTCGAAGCCTTCCTGGATCGTCACGCGTGGCGGAGCGAGGATGCCATGGTGGACGAACATGGACGCCTCGTAGTAGTTCAGAGTGGGTCTCGCCATGACTGCGTCGAGGAGGGAGGTCGCGATGGGAGGGGAGTGCGGCACCGCCGAGGGCTAGGGCATGTTTAAGTAGAGCACACACGGAGGTTCTCGCGCCTTGGCCCTTCAATGTCGGCGCGGGAACTCAGGCGGTGTCCCGTCAGTCACAGGCTGACGCGCCGGTCGACATTGATGGCGAAGGCTGCCGCGTTTGTGTCTGAATCGGTGACGCCGGTCAGGCTGGCCTTTGCGTATGAATCGATGTCGCGGTTGCCTCTGAATCTGCGTTGTTGTTACGTCTCTCGCTAGCGGGTGGACCACTAGCGCGCACGGGGGGGGGGGGGGGGGGGGGAGGGGGGAGGACACCCTAGTCCAGCCCGTATCCGGGCCGATCTAGTGGTCAGGCAAATTAGGTGCACGGATTGGTCGAGCCGGACGCGTTAGGACAGATGAGTCATGCCGCTGCGGCGCCGTGCACGTCGCGCGTGTCAGCGCGAACAATTTCGGACAGGCCCGGACTGGTTGGGTCGACCCGGTGAAGATGCCTTTATGGACGAGCGGAATAAGACGTTATTGGTTAGTACAGGAAATGACACTTGTGTTCCGTGCCGCATGAAATGAGGATCTAAATGATGTGAAAGTAAATTTCACTACCGCTCTCTAGGCCAGCATCGCTCTCTAGGCCAGCATCACACTAGACAGACAACTTGAACAGTATTACAGGTTGCAGGTCGATGCTTCATTTGGTCACGAAAACCAGCGACGAGAACTGCAAGCACGTTGAGCAGAGCCATGGTGTTGGTGATGGAGGCAAAGCAGATTTGCGTGCGCTTGCTACTAATAGAAGGGGCTGGCTCGCATCTGCAGGTGTGCGACTGCTCCAGGTGCAGCCCACAGTCCCGTGAAGTAAATCAGTGTATCCCTCCCTCCATTAAATTGCACTGCCTGGTCTGCAAAGAATCAAATTTCCGACCGTAAGCAAGAAGACGTGTTCGCTAAAATGCCGAGAGAGAAAGCAGGGATTGGGATCGACATCACAAAAGAGCATATTAACTTACGTTGTATAATCAGCACTTGTAGTGCTGGGATCTCCCTTGGCGATATTAGTGACCAACGTGCTAACACCAAAAAAATGACAAGGGATAAGAGGGAGTGGGGAGTTGTCCTGGGATCATGGGTTTGAAGATGACGCGGACGCCATAGATGGAGAAACCCTAGATTGTTGTCGGCTGTCTGCGCCCGGTGCTCGCTTTTTGAGTTAAATATAGTACCGGTCCTTATACTTGTCGGACTGGCTTAATTTAGTCCTTATACTTGGATTTTTCTGAATTTTACGCGTGTACTTGTTAATAGGATTTGATTTAGTCAAATTCGATGTATGCTCGTGGACTGAGATCTTGCAAGAACACCCTCACCCATCTGAGAAAATTGCAAAAAACGACCACAAATATTGCAAAATACAGGACTGGTTCGTGTACTTGTCCGAATGGCTCGATTTAGTCCTGAGACTTGTCCATTGGACTCGATTTAGCTCAAATACACGTTTGTTGTCGAATTTGAGCTGATACGGAGGACACGTAAACAGAGGTCCCATTCACATGAAACTAGCTAGCCTAAAAATTTGCGGAGACTCTACATCGCTTCTAGATATTTGCATGTACCGACTCCATCTAATCAACAAGGCAACACTACACTCTACCCTTCAATTCAAGACTGTTCTATTTAAGAGGGAGGGAAAATGAACGAGTCGATGGAGAGGGAGGCAACGATGGAGACAATCACTAGACCAGAACATGTAATTTTTTCATAGAGGGGAGATGACGTCGAAGCAACACTGGAAGCCGCGGAAATGTACGTTCTAGACGTGTGAGGGGGTACCACAAGTTTCCACGTCCGCTCTCCTGCATTGTGCGACCCGTGTCCATGTGTCGTTCACGTCAGCTCAAATTCGACGACAAACATGCTGTTTAGACTAAATCGAGTCTAATTGTCGAGTACACATATTAAATTGTGCAAATTATAAGTATCGAGACTAAATTGAGTCAAAGAGACGAGTATAGGGGACTACTATTATATCTAGCCTCAGTTGTTGTAGTTTTTTGCAATTTTCTTAGATGAGGAAGGGTATTCTCGCAAGATTCCAGTCCACATGTCATTCCTGTCATTTTAAATTCAGCAAATTCCAAGTACAAGGACTAAATCGAGCCTACCCGACAAGTATAGGAACGGTTACTGTATTTAACTCTCGCTTTTTTAAACTGAGACGCGGCGTGCAGGCGTTGGAGTGTTGGACGCGTGTAAACCGGCATCGCACCATTGGGCCTCCCGACGGTCCGTCCACGACGGTGAAGTTGGTCCAAGAACTTGCGCCTTCCGTCTGTACCGCCAAGAAATGGAACGGTAACTCGTATTAAATCAAATGTCGTGGGTCATAGCCCAGTTACACTGTCAATAATCCGCATACAAGGGCAGGTACAAGGGATAATACGTGGTTGGGCTTCCATCTGCTGTGCCCTGGTTGGTCCAATTAGCAGGAGCAACTGGAACCGGGAGCTAAATTGGATTTCCGATGTTAGACGTATTTCTTCAAGCCGCCCACAATCATCTATACCTAATAATAACGGATTGTTTCTCCCGATCCAACATTTTTCTAGACCAATTTAGCCTTCCACCAAACTCTATATTACAACCAATACCACTGTGGTCTTCAGGCCTTCCATCGTAAAAGAGTCCGTCGATCCCCGCACCAGCGTCCGGCGGGAGGCGAGGTGGACACGGACGAGGTAGGGGCACGAAAGAGCACCTGCACCCATGGCAGCGGAGCTGTGCGAGGCGACAGGGAACCTGACGGTGGTGCTGCAGGGTCGAGGACGAGGCAACATGCCTTCCCGTGAAGCCCGGGGACGGCTTGACGAAGTGGCCAGGAAAGAGCTCGAGCGACGAGGTTGCAGGGAGACGGCGAGGTCCACGGGTGGGGAGGCACACAGGGTCAAGGTCGATACGGAGGCGACTCCGGCAGCGGCAGAGCTCGGCACAGGAAGAGGGAAGCGTGGCCGGAGGTCGAGCGAGGCGGTGCAGGGCACCGACGGGACGCGCGGTGACTAGCATTGCAGGCGGAGGCGAGGGCACAGGCTTCCTGGACGTTGTTGAGGGCGGCGGAGGACGGCACGGGCGACGCACGGGGTCACCACACCGGGGAGGAGATGGTGACGGGACGTTCCTGGGCTCGAGGACAGGTACCTGCGCCATGGGAGCGGGAGAGAAGGGGAGCCGTCGGGCTTCGAGGGGACGGATGCGGAAGCGCCCTTTCTATCCGCTGCCCCGCGTCGCACACGGCGCAGCCTCTCGGCGTTCACTGGAGGCCTCCGCGTGTGGGCGAGATGGAGACTGCAGTCATGCGTCTGTTGTTTCTTCAGTGCGTACCTCTGGGTCGAGATGGCGACTGCAGTCTGCGCGTCTCTGTTTCTTCAGTGCGTCGATAGGCTTCAGAAAGAAAATCGATCATGGCTTTGTGGTGCTTGGGGTAATGCTCCTATGAGCAAGAAAAAGTTTCAGGGAAGTTGGTATAGGGTACTAAGCCGAATGATTTTGTAGATGCGGTACCAAATTGGTAGTTGATGAGTCTTTTCAGCATGTTGACCTGATGTAACATGGCAGTTTAAAACAGATTCATTGTTATTTTGGTTGGGTCGTGGGATAACCAGCCAGACAAAGTTTAATTGTTAAGGAGAAAATCGAAGCAAACGTAAAACAGAAATATGAAAGGTTGATGTTTACCACTCGGATAACCCTGAGCTCCTTGCTCCATTCTATGAGCTTGCTGGGTACATTAGGATCGTTGATGGCCTTCTCGGTCTCTTTTAGCAGCTACTCCCTCCGTTTCAAAATATAAGATGTTTTAGCTTGGTGAATAAAGTGTATCTAGATCCCTTTTAGATGTGTAGGTTCATCTAGATTTGAAGTAAATCTATACATAAAAGAGATCTAGATACACTTTATATGTCAACCTGTTGGTTCAGTCCGTAGCAATCTATATGTCCGTAGCAACCTAAACATAAAGGAAATCCGCACCAACCACCGATCATAAATATGTCAGCCTGTAGATTCAGCCCGTAGCAATCTCCCGCAAGTCCAGCATTATTACTGATAAAGTTGTCACCAAAATGAAACTGACAATGATAGATTGCATGATAAAGTGTCAATGCCGCACACAATGGTGATGCCTGATGCGTACTTTTCCAGTTCACGTGGAAATTCGAACATTTCAGGAAAACAATTCTCTGCAAACCAAACACAACATGGAGCACCATGATAAAAAAGTTGCTAACATGGGATTGTACCGCCCGATAATGTCTTGTTCTATTCATGTGGAAATTCAACTGCATAAGGAAAAACAAATCTGCCTATCACACACCGTGCCAGTATTACCCATGAAGAAAGTTGCATCTCGTTTTTGTGTGGAAATTGATCCATCGGAGTCAGACACCTTCACTGTCGTTTATCGCCCTGGCGCGGAGCCTAGCCGAGACGACGGTGACGCAGAGGGACAGGAGCATGCCGATGAGGAGGAAGACGACGGCGATGATGACCCTTTTGTAGTAGCTGAGGAGATCCTGCTCCACTTGCTGCAGGTTCCCCCACTGGCCCGCGCGGATTAATCGCATCACGTCGTTGGTCGCTCCGAACCCGGCCCCGACGCCGCTTGCCAGCACGACGCTGGTCACCTGCACGTCAGTACGTGGCATGATGAGCTTAACCGAACCAAGAGCAGGATTGTGCATGCGAATGGGGCCATGGGGGGTAGCATAGCAAGACTGCAAGAGCAGCAACTTATTACTATGTCGGCGTGCATGCTGATGTCGAGGATCATGGCGCTGGGTGTCGTCTTCTTGCTCTTGCAGAGTAGGTACATGGCGATGGGTATCTGCAGCAGGTTCCCGGCCGTCCCCACGATAGCCGACGCCACCACGTACCTGCAGTGTTGCCATTGCCATGCACGCGTTCCGTCTCAGATCCTGTAACACACATAGACATAGGATTTATACTATCGGGTTGGGAGATCGAGTACGTACGTGTGGCTCTGGAGCTTGAAGGCGCCGAGGTTGTCGCTCTCGCTGTAGTCGATGTTATACTCGTAAATCAGGTGGTTGTCCAGGATGAAGCGCACGGACATGAGCAAGAGGACCATCATGAGCATGCGCGCGAGGAGGCCGGAGGATATCCACACCGCCCGCCGTGACACATCCATCTCGATCGATCCTAATTTGCTCGCGATCGATCGATGTAATAGCTCTTATATATCCTAGCTCTCACCCTAAATCGCCCACCCGCGGAGTATATGGTATTTGTAATTTCTATTTTGGTTCATAACCTAGCCGGCCGGCCTTGCATTGGGAAGACGCGGGACAGAGACAGCCGCCGCCGGGGAGTGGCTTGATGCTTGTATTCACTCTACCTCGGGCATGCCAGATGTCTATCCGCGCCATTTTGTCGTGGAAACGTCCGTCTAGGCACGAACGCGGGAGGGCCAGCGCCGGTTGGTTTGGAAACATTTCAACAGCCACTGAAAACATTATGTCTTGGGAGGTTGACTGAAACCTAAGTACCCATCCTAATTGCCTGCGGAATGTTGTTGAAATCTTCAAGTATTATTTGAATTTGCTTGAATTCATGTGTCACTGAAATGTTTTGATAAAAAAATAAATCATTTTGGCACTTATTACTAGAATGAAATAACTGAAATTATGAGTTTATGACATCACTCATGAATTCTCATTGAAAGTGAGAACCAGCTGGTGCGGACACGGCAAGGTGCATGGTAGTAGCTCCCAAAGAAAGGAACGTGTGTGTTGCTAGGAAGCTTACGGTGTGCGCGACGGCGGCAAAATGTCCACTGATGACCGAACGATTAATTACTCAGTTAATTTAAGGATTACTGTTGGTTCTGTCTTCTTGTCTCGGCGCTGTGTGTCCGGGTGGAGTGATATGCAAGTTGTAGCTAATTACATACTGGGATAAATACAGGAAGGAGGAGTTAAATGTGCAGTTCTGTCCCAAACTCCGAATGGCATCGGTCAAATGGTAAGCGAATGATTGACGAGAACACATGCAAAGCTGGAGACATCAGAAAATACAACAAAAGAAAGCGCCGATGGAGCATCGAGTAGAATTGTCGCCCCCTTATTAAAGGTGTACTACACAACAATCTTGTTGCTAGATGTCAAGCACTAACACAACTTTAGGATTGACCAAAGTTATAAAAATTAACAACGTCTATAATTTTTTCATTATATATACGATATGGTTTTATATTGGATTTGTTGCTATTAGAGTTGTGTTTGAGTTGAATTAGGACTCTAGCCTAAGTCGGTTTAGCCGGCTCCTCTTCTCTCCTATATAATCTTTGTACTATTGTTCAAATCAATACAAGTTATTATTATCCCAAAATATCAGTTGCTATGGCTATGTAGAAATGATAAAGTGTTCGATGGAAAATTATCTTTTCTCTTGCAGGTTATCTACCGGTGTACAAGTACACTCCGTATATGGTCTTCCCTGCATCGTGCGGAGTTTCACGACTTTTTCTCGAAGGCGTGTACGCGACTGGAAGATACTGCGAGGAACTTAATTTCCCCGTCATGGATGGTAGCATAATTTGTGGATTGACCCTCCATCATCCTAAGCGTTTTCACACTTTCTCATGATGATATGTAATTAGTTTGCTTTCTTTTTTGTTTCTTGATTTTGGACATGGATCGGCTGTGTGCATCCTATTTATGCAGAGGCCGTGTGTAAGGCTTAAAACTCTTTAAGTAATAAAGTCATCATTATCGAAAAAATAAATTGGATTTGATGTTGTAGATATTGACATGTTCTTCTAAAATCTGGTTATAAACTTAGAAAAAATCTTGAGCTTCCATTATTTTGAATACATGGAATATACGACTATTTAATTAGTAACGGGTTTGGGCGCAACTCATCCAAGTGAGAGCTCCGTAGAAATAACATGCTCAAGCGTGAGGTTGCTCGGCATTGTGCCTCCTCACATAAAAACTAGGGTGTCGAGTGAGATCTCACCTAGATCCCACCTCTAGTTCATACAAAATTCAAAATGGACTAGAAGTGGGATCTAGGTTGGATCCTACTTGACACCTTATATAAAACTTTCTCCTAAAGATATTTTCTCTCGATATCCAATGGGAGAGAGATCCCCCTCGAACAAGATTTAGGCCTCACACGAGTGTGGGCTCTTTCCTCAAATTACATATGAGATGCAATTATCATAGGGTGCCTTATGCAGTTTTTTTTAATCTTGCAAAGATGACCTCCACCAACCTTGAGATTATTATGGACAAGGCTAAGCTTTGGTCCAGCGCCTATTCTTCTTGAGATTATTATGGACGAGGCTAGGCTTTGATCCACCGAGGGTGCCAATCACTTGAGTTTTGTAATGGTGGGAGAGTAATCCCTTCAGATGCCTTGTTTTTATTTCCTTGTCATGACTCTTATTTAATGGATAGAGGCAAATATTTTGCCTCCCTTTCAAAAAAAAAATGTTACACATCTTCAAGCAATTATTTTGTGTGAAACAGTTTTGTTGCACACATATTTTGAGATGAGCATTCCCAATAAAGATACCTTTTCAATCCAGTTTTGAAGCTCTTTTAATTTCAAGGGCAATGAGGAAGGATTCTCCCCAAGTCTTGTCATTTGTGTACACCAATTCCTGACTGAACGTCAATGCTCCAGCTTGGTAGTTCCACTCCTTTCTAGTTTCCTCTTGTAGTTATGCACACACCACAATTCCCATTAGATGCAGAATCAAGGAAAGATACTCCCATCGAATGGGAATGGGAATGGGAATTCCTTAAGTACGTTAAAATAGCAAATCCCCTATATTTTTTGACAATAAAAGGAGAAGCTACAATTTGCCCCGCGCGCCGATACAAGGGTACTCCATCCGTCCCACGTCTGCGAATCTAGACAAATCTACCACATCTTTTTTTTGGGACAGAGGGAGTACTAGAACTTGCATCATTCTGATCTGGACTCCGAGGTTAGGGACCATCAAATTGACGGTCGTTTATGGCCTTGGATCGGAGCCTGGCCGAGACGGCGGTGGCGCAGATGGAGAGGAGCATGCCGACGAGGAGGAAGATGAGGGCGACGATTGCCCTGTCATAGTAGTCCTCGAGAATCTTCTTCACCGGCGGGTCTTCCCACTTGATGCCGCGAACGTACCGCAAGACGTCGTTGGTGGCGCCGAACCCGGCGCTGACGCCGCTGGTTAGCACGAGGCTGACTACCTGCACCAGTCGCGCAGATTGAAATTTACATCATCATACATACGCACATCTTATCTGATCCAGCCTAGCTGATGTCCTACTACGTACCATGTCTGCGCCCATGCTGATGTCGAGGATCATGGGGCTGGTGGTCATCCTCTTGCTCTTACACGTGAGGTAGACGGCGACGGGTATCTGCAGCACGCTGCCCGCGACCCCCAGCATTCCCGACGCCACGACGTACGGGTAGGTCTGGAGCTTGTAGAAGTCGTTGTCGGTGAGCACGGCGTCGGTGTGGTTGGCCAGGAGGAAGCGCACGGACATGAGCAGGACGGCGATCATGAGCAGACGCGCCAGGAGCCCGGCCGCCACCCACGCCGTCCACCGTGACACGGCCATCTTGATTGCTCCGACCGAACCAAGAAACGATCTCGCCTCGAACTACAAAAACCACGCACGCCGTGGCGGTGTATTTGTAGCGAGCTTGAGCTTGAGCCCTTTGGGAAGACGCGTAGGGATGTACCTGTTGCCGTTGGGGCCTGGCTTTGGCTTTGGCAAGCTGCACTGCACATCCGTTCCATTTGTCACCAGAAGGTCCGCCTACGTAGACATGCGCAGGAAAGGTCACGGTCGGCCGGCCGGACGCATGCGCGCGGGCGAAACTACGGCGGCGATGCGGCGCGGGCACGGTCTGGCGCTAGATCCCAAGAAAGGCACGGGTACTTGCTATTGCTAAGGAAGCTTACGAATGCGACGACGGCATATGACTGAACGATCAATTCTTATTTACTAGTGTATGTAGTTTTCTGAGGTTTAGTCCTGGTCCTTTCTGCGCGTCTCGGTCCTGTCGAGTGAGCTGAAGAAGAAGAAAGCGAAGAACAAGAAAGATTAGCTGAGTACAGCTCATCGGTGCGATAATAGAGTCGTTTAAAATAAGATTCACTTCATTTTTCATAAGAAACCACATTCTAAGCTGATCCTTGTTTGCAATTTTTACGAGAGAAAAATAAAAAATCTAGATGTGGAAAAATCATGGTAGGCGAGAGAAAATAAAAAATCTAGATGTGGAAAAATCATGGTAGGCGAGAGAAAATAAAAAATCTAGATGTGGAAAAATCGTGGTCGGCAGGATTCGAACCTGCGCGGGCAAAGCCCACATGATTTCTAGTCATGCCCGATAACCACTCCGGCACGACCACTTTGATGTATACTAAGTTTAGCATTATTTATTTATAACTGAACTAATTCAGTTGCCGAATCAGAGCTGATGATTTGTCTCATCATTTGGTATTACTTTGGTCGTCCATTTTGTAGCAACGTGTATAATAACAAGTGAGGACGACGGAGCCAACAGCATATGGACAAAGGAAAGAAAGATGAAGATGCATCGGCGAAGGGAGCGAAGCAAGGACCAAGACGACCGGCGGACTGTTAGAAATATAAGTCTTCTTGTGGTGTAGTGCATCTTGTTTCTACATACACATTTGGTTTTGCAATAACGAGCTGTGTGGGCATTGGCAAATAGTCTTCTATTCTTTACTATTAAAAGGGAGTTGGTGACCGTAGGTCGTCCTCAAACATCAAACATTGGATGTATCTAGACCGTCTGATATTTATTAGACGGACGATGATCACGAGTTCGAGTGTTCGCTCTAAAATTACCCACTGATGCCACCGCTGAAATACCGCTTCCAACGAACGATCCGAGTAACACACGGTGAAATCCCTCGCCCGCTCTCATTCTCCCCTGAATCTCATCTCCTCCCATGGGACTGCTCTCCACCCTAGCAAACTGCCGCCGGCTGGCCGCTCCTTCGTTACCGACTCCTCACCTTTGGCTGACGCATCTTTCCCCCACCACACCTACCCTTCGGCGTCTCCATCGTGTCTATCGCCTGACCTCCACCATCCTCGAAGCCACTTGAATCACGGCGGGGCCACTGGCCCCTACTGGACCTCCCAGGGTTGAGGTGTCGTCGCCGCCTGCAGGACCTCCTCGCCATGTCCAGATTCGTCCTGATGAAATCCCCTCCGAGCGTCCGTCTCACCCGACTAGGGGGCGCCTCCCTACACCAACACCTCCGTCCTAGATCTTGGTAAAGATTGATGATTTTTGTAGTGTATACTAGCGCAAGCTGATTGATGCATGTAACACTGTGGCCGGCTACTCCACCGTGTGCTGCAGTCTATGGATGTCTGAGGCTGCAGGCTCCCATCCCATGGACTGAAACTTGCTGGTAGTCAATGGTTCAACATCTATTGTGTTATCAGCTAGCAGTTAGGGATGCTAAGAAAATGACTATGTCTAGAGGGATGTATACGTTGTCGTCTTCCTGTGTCAGCAAGGCTCTTATTCGTATCTTGACTGACAACAGTATGGTCACTAAGGCTAGGCTAGCCAATTGTTTCTAAGTTTACTTACACTTGTTGCTTTTCTAAGACCAGTCTCTTTTTTTGCCTCTTCTCAGCTTATCTCTCTTTATTTTTCCCTTTCCAGTTCATTGCAGTCAAAGGTAAGTAAGATTTTATCTGATGCATCTCTAATGAAAATTAGTAGCAATCTTAGTCTGTTAAAAATTTACACACATCTCAACTTTCGGTATATTCTGCAACTAAAATTTATTTCACGGCACGCGTTCTCGTGGCATCGAAATACGTTCTGTGAAATTTTTTGCCATCACATCGGTGAAGTTTCTTTAATAGATACCCAACCTTAATCATTTAGATTGCTTTGCAGCCGAGACTTCTATTTTCAAGAAACTTAAGCGATAAGAAACTCTTCATACTTCAGTTTTATTTCCGCAAAATTAAATATATATAATCTGGAAACCTTCGAGCCCTTAAAAGGATAGTTCGTTAGTGTATTTGTCATCAAGCACAGTTGTATATAGTTTCCATATCAAAAATATTGATCCATACATATAGATTTATTTGACACAATCCAAAATGGGTATTGTCAGTGAACTATTTAATATGTGCACACACCAATTTGGGCATTCTTCTTATTCACAGATTGATAATCTAGATATCCACCATAAGAGTTAAATATATTAATTCATGCATCTTTCTTATTCACAATTTTTGCATGTTCAGAGAGGAAGCAACAGTTGTTGCTGACACTACCACGGCTCCGGCGGAGCTTTGTTGCAGACAGTAGCTGTTCACAGAGACATAGGAGAGCAGCAGGATAGTGTGTGAACTGAATTATGCATGGATTCATAGTCAACGATGTGCACGTCTTCGTGCTCGTCGTGTACGATGTCTTATGCAATCTCAAGCAGGTACTTCACACTAACTCGTTAATAAATATTCTACAGTGTGTTTTCATCATCATTGCAAGACTTCCATGCTTTATTTTTAACCCATGGAACTATTTTGATTGCAAGCAGGTAGTGGGTAAACAATTATTTCTTGCTCCTTTTTTGTAGTATAAATATAGGAAATTGTTTCCACTTTTCACCCCATATCTCACTTGCCAAGTCTATTAAATGGGAGTGATCGTAGGTCGTCATCAAACACTTTGACATCAAACATTGGAAGCATCCAGGCCATCCATTCTACATCCGATGGTATGGTAGTTCGTAGCTTAGCTAATTACGGTGCTCAGCTAAGTGGAAATTACCAGTCTAGAAGAAAAAAGGAAGCCAATACGGCGCCGACCCAGCATCCCCGACCTCCTCCCATGAAACCCTACAAAGTCCCAGCCGCTGTCGTCCCTCCCTTCTCCCTCACCTGCCCCGCCCCACCCCAGCCACCACTAGAAGCATGAGCCCCATCAAGAAGGATGCCCCATCAGCGGAGCACCTCGAGCATGTCGTGATCTGAGATCACCGCCACTGACCTTTCCCAATCCGCCAAGGAGGATTTACCGTAGCTGGACCGACGCAAGTTATCTTAAGAGCGAAGGTATTCCCTCCTAGCAGGCACATCCCTCTCCTACTACCACTTCCCATCCTAATCACCAGAAACCTCGGCGGCCGCGTAAGACATTGCGACGCCGATGACCATAGGCACGTCAGCGTGGGACGACAAATGCTAAACAATGTCCTCAGGTTCATGTCCTGGCTGCTCCTAAAGCGGGGGCTCGTGCGCGGGCATGTCTGCTCAGATCATAGAGCGGCGATCCATCCAGACAATGTGATTGGTTTTTTTGGGGTTAACACCTAACATTCTCTAAGATATTGTTGGTTGTGTGGTAATTAATCCATCCGTGTATGTTTCCGTTGATCTTTCCATTGTTTTCTATGGACAATCAAATCCAATTCTTTTTTGGCCGGCTCGTCTGTTAGTACATGGGGATTTAGCCGCATATGATGTTATACAAATCCGATCCATCCCCATGGATATATTCTATCCTTTATTTTATAGTATTAAATTTTGGTTGACCCCATATCACTTGGTTTTTCCTCCCTTTTTAGGGGATGTTGATCAGTAGATCAAGCATATCATCTAATGTTGTTGAGTGCCAATGTAAATGTTAGTGCTAGAGACTGATTGCAAAGAGAATATACCTAGATTTATATTTAGAATAATAAATGATTTAATGTGGAGATAGTCTATATATCTGTACGCATTATATTTGCTGGATTTTAAAGTCTTGTCATATTTAGTGTTTATTTTAGCTAAGGTTTTATAATTTTCTGGAAAATTGCACATTCAGAAAAGATAACCCTGGGAGCAATATCTACTGTAGAGGGTACCACTTGATATTAACCAAGTACACTATAAGTGTATATGTATGAGTTATTAGCCCCAATTGTCACATGCTTAATTTCATGTGAGACATCAGTGTGTTCTTTGCTAGATTGAACTACCAAAATGTTGAGTTGTCAAAACTATTATGTTTGCACTTGCATACATGGCAAGCCACAAACTTCTTTTCTCACTACAATTGGTTTCTCGAAGACTACTATGTTTGTAACCTTTTTTTAATTATTTCGAAGTCTTAAGGCAAGGACGGTGATAGTCAAACAAGCTAAATATGATGATCTCAAGAGCACGTAGAAGGCTCACAAGGGTGAAGAAGAGGGAGGTCTGATCAGGCCCTCTTTCAAGGTCATCATCAAGTTCCTATCGTCATGCAGAAGTACAATTAGTTCTAAACTACATGTTCCGTTGTTGAACACTAATGAGGAGAGGATGGTGCGGAAAATACCCATTGTTGCCGCTCTCTAGGCCTACCTAGAGCACAACCATTCTCCAATCCGCTCCTTTTATGTTTCATGTTCAGTTTCATTGGTATTTGTATATATCAGTTCTTGAAAATTTATAACTGAGCTCACTTAGGCTGCAGATTAAATGCTCAATGATAGATTACATGCATGGGAAGGTCAAACTCACAAGAATTTCACTGTCAGACTTATCTAATATTTACTTTTTTGAATTTGGCTCTTGTCTTATGTATCGTTATAGCTATATGCTTCAGTTCTGTTATTGAACAAACACCATTCGGACATGATGGTCCCATTTGCTATTTGATACTAAACTTTTTACATGTAGATAGACGAAGTCCACAAATGAGATACTAACTCCCGATCTCTGTGATTCTCAGTGTTTTGATGGGTAGTAAAACATTTTATCTTACAACTATTTTACTATATTCAAGTTAAATAGTTTTCCAAAAAAATGAAATAATTGTGAAATAATCTTGACATCTATAAATTTGGGTTACGAATAAAATCTTTTGTTCCTGAGATTCTAAACTATGGTTGTGATCGTGGGGCAATGGTCCAAACAATGTAGAGAAGAAAGAGCCTACTTCGGGAGGAACAAATAAAGGACACTTCACGTTGCAAATATATATTCCGCGGTTTAGAAATAAGTGATTCGCATTTGTCTAGATTTGCATGTATCTATACACTAAAATATGTTTAGATACATATAAATCTAAATAAATGTAAGTCACTTATTTTCGGATGGAAGAAGATAAGCTATTGTTTTATTTATTTTAGGGTGCATTACGTGTACGCATTCTCACATATTTATGTAAGAATTTTTAAAAAAACGTAGCAAAGCACGGACACTCAACTAGTACTATTAAAAGACTTATTATGGTCTTGATGGTAGGTCGTCCGGAAACGACTATTTTATCCCTGTAGTTAGAGATAATTATCCACCGCTGCCACCCGTAAGTTCTTACCGTTTGGTTTTTTTCTTCTTCTTCGCAATCGAAATCCACCAGCCTCGCTGCCACTAGCCTTCTTCACCATGTGCGCCCACTGCTCCTCCTCGCACCCACCACTTCTACCGGGTCTTCACTGCCTCGAGCTCAGAGACGTCGGTCCAATTCCGCCTCACTCTACAGCACTGGTAGTAGCCAGGCCGAGGGTCGCCGGTCCAATTCCGCCTCACTCTACAACACTGGTAGCAGTCGGACCGAGGGCCACGACCACGGGTCCTAGGACCGAAGGTCGCGTAGGTCTGCTAGTTCTGGAGAGGAACGAGATGCTGAGAACCGCTGGTGTGTAGAGCTCATCTCGCACTTAAAGTGACCGAGGGGAGTCATGCGAGATCGATCCCCTTTACCCGTCTCCACGGTCCACGTCTCCACGATCCCTTCTTTCTATCGATTTCCAACCCCAATTACCTCTACAGTTGGCACCTCCATCCTCCAATCTCTCACCTTTCTTAGCCCACTTGATATTTGCTCCCTTCCTAGCTGAATTTTTTGCTTTGCAGCGGAGGTCGCACCCCCTGCCGGCGAGCTTGCCATCGCTAGAACATGTACCGCGTGGAGGCCGTACCTTATTCCCAGTGATCCCACCTTCACCTTAACCGCGTGGAGGACGCACGCCCGCACCGCCTGTCGGGCGAGCTCGTGGTCAACCGAACCACATGGATGCTCACCACTGGCCGGCAGGCTCTCCGTATAACTGTACCATGACATGGCCAGCGCAACCCTGAGCCGTTTAAATCAACAAGTAGCAGCCCATACGGCTCTGTCCTTCCTCTGATTTGTGTATAGCAATCCTGCTGGTTTTCTTCCCGGCTGCTCACCATGTACACCATGTCTAATCCTTACTTGAACTTGAATACTGAATAAACTGGTATAATATGTGATCACCTTACACATCCAATAGCTAATTGGTATTGTTGTGTATGGGAAAATATGTTCATCTTTTTTGGTCATCTGGTAAATTGGATGTGGTTAGGAGTTGGAGAGGGAGTAACAGAAGCTGTCCCTGCTGGCTTCGAGTTGTACATGCGACTCCAAGATGAGTCAAGAACTTGAAGCAGCGTCAGCTACAGAGATATGATCTTTGGATTATTAGTCCTTTCTAGATTTTACCTAGACCATTGTTCTAGATATTGATCTTCAAACCAATTCTCTGATGACACAAGCAGCGAAATCAGTTCTTCCAAAAGTTCCTTCAATCAGCCGACGCCCTTGTTTTACTGAAATTAAGATAATCATAAGCAGATTTATTATAAATTGATAATGCTAGCAGATAAATTTACGCATGCATGGATCTGGTTCTATGATGTTCCCTCTTATGTTCTGCTATGATTATATTAAATTTGGGGTTTATTTATTAAACTGGGCTGCTATGTTTCAGGTTCTGAAATCATAGTGTTCTCATTTGGCGTACACCAACATTTAAGAAAAAGAGTGAATGCCGCGAACTGTGTAACCTGCAGCATTTATAGAAGCGTGATATAATTTCACAGATCATGAAAGCTAATAGGTTTCAGGCATAGTTTAAAAAACCGGACCGGTGATCGAACCAGTAAGGCTATCGGTTCAAGTTTTTACTGGTCGGACCAGTGGTTCATTCGGTTCGATGGCGACAAAAAAAACGTTCTTTTTAATTAAAATTTAAGCAAAAATCAGAATAAAATAACAATAAAATATATATTAAGCATATATTTCAATATGTAATCACAAAACATGGTGTGTTCAAGTGGTATTGGGCCTTATGTGGTGCTATTTCTATTTAGGATAAGGTATTGAGTTCAATTTCTCTTGCAACTTCTTCATTTTTTTTTGGTTTTTTGCTATTTGGACCGGTGCCTTTTAAAAAACCAGTGAGGTTATCGGTTCAGGTTTTTTTCGGTTAAACCACCGAACCGGTCTGGTTTTTAAAACTATGGTTTCAGGTACACATATATTTTTTTCCATGTTTGTGTAGATGGTGGTTACTCTATATTTTTGCAATAGTAAATTTTGTATAAGTTTGCATAATTTGGGCCAAACAATTTGGCAGTTCAGTCGACTATCCAAGAAATTTAGAATTTTTTGTCAACCAATTCATTATTTCTTTCGAGTTTGTTTTGAACCACGCGGAAATCAATTCTTACGGTATATAGAATATTAAACTAAAATGGTCTGATCCCTCATCAACAAAAAAAAAACCGCTCTTCCGCAGCAACGTATGGGCATTGTGCTAGTACTATCTTAAACTGCTAGAAAGACTTATATTATAGAAAGAGGTAGTATCTAGTAGAATGGAAAACCAATGCAGCATCGAACAGGATGACACACCGTAAATAATTTGGCAACAGGAAAGGAATCTCACGGGGATGGGTTACCAGAAATTACTGGTCAAAATACCGGATGGGGTTCTCAAACTAATTTGGTTTCGAAACCGTCATCTAAAATACAGTTTTGGAAGAAGGGAGAATCAAAGTTCGAGACATGCCGACTCACGACCGTGACCAAATCCATTTGGTTTGGAATTTTTGCACGTCGAACTGTTTAGCGAACAGGAATGAGAATTCCGGTTATCCTCCACTAACTGTAGCACACCGCTCGATAACCAATTTAAAAGATCCTCCATTGCAATCTCTGCATGCAATTGAAAATAGCTGACACATTTTTTTCTATATTCTCTGCATGTAATTCAAAATAGCTGACACATGCTTTTCTATATTTATTCAGAGCAATTTAGAACAGACAAGAGCATCAATCGAATATCTCTATGAATTACAAGCCTGACTATACAAGCCTGACTATACAGAGAGAATTATACTTGCAGCAAGGCCACGACAAGAAAGCAAATGGACTCAACTGGAGAGACAAACATCAATCGTATTTCCTGAATGCCACGTGCCTGCACCACAACGGTGATTGCAATGTGCGGCGATTGCAATGTGCCGATTGCAATATGACAGTGCCCAACAGAGAGGACCTCCAGCGATGGGGGCTGGTTAAGTTGTATTCCGGCAGCGACGGACTGGTTAAGCTATCACGGCGAGGGCGCCGCCCAGGCAGACGATGTGGGTAGAGGGCGTCATCATGGAATGCGACGCATATGGTGTCAACAAGGTTCTGTGCGAGGACATCGTAGAAGGTCACGATAGGTCGATCGCGAGCATTGATGGCGATATTGATGTTGATATTGAGGCCGATCTCTGAGATTTCCCTTTTTTTTACATGAGATTTCCCTTTTTTGAAAGCAGCGAAGTGCGGAGAATTGTATTTTGCTATGCGGGGATAATAGTCCAAGATTTGTGTGATCATCAATTCTCTTATTTATTTCCTGAGATGTCGTGGTCAGTTTCTTTATCGATGTCGTGTTAGTTTTTTCTGTAAGCAGTCCGGGGATAAGTAGTCCGTCTGGTGATGTATAAATTGCTAAATGCACACGGTATCTGATTAGTGAGCCTTTGTGTGTGGTTTTAGTCCGTTTGTGTACAGTTGGCGGGGTGCCTGTAGAAAAATTTATGTTTGCCCTTTTATAGGTATAGTAGTAGAGATAAAGATGAACATCTTTCATACGTGCCCTTGTTGGGCCTGGCCTCCTGCCAGGCAGCCCAAGACCCTCGGTAACCGGAACAATTTACCCATTTTTCATTAAAAAAAATTTACCCATTCTTGCTCGCCCATCGAGGCCCGGCGGCAGCAAGGAAGTTCGCCCTTCGCCGTCTCCCGCGGCGTGGCGGCGTCGCCCCCACCACTCACCCGCTTCGCTCGTCCCGCACCCCCGCACCATGTGCCATTCGTGTGGTGATGGCCTAACTTGGCCCGGGAGGAGAGGAACCAAGGGAGCAACCGCCGCCGCTGCCCTACCAGCACCTCGCCATCCCCATTGTGGCCGGGTATGCTTCTACAGTTCTACTTCTCTGAAGCTCGAATTAGATTCAGAGTCGAGCCTCCTCCGGGTCGGGGAGGTAAATGCGATGTGGGGTTCATGATTATCATGCGTGGGAGTGACGATTAGTACTTGCGGCAGAAACCACAAGTACATATTTGCTCTTTGTCGATCTCTTATCCAAGAAATCACTTGAGACGGTCTAATTCTAGTATGCTACTCCAGTTGAACGCTAGGAGAGGGCGTATGCCACGGTTGAATCCAAGTCCAGCAATTACTGTTCTATGCCAATAGTTAAAAGCATACTACAACTAGCTTTTTAGGGAAATTTATTGTCTTCATATATTCCTTGTACTTTTCTATCGCGAGTTTATGGCGCACCGATTGACCTATCACACTTTCCGGATTGCCGTAATTTGTCCTCATGGATGTTCGGCATCAGAACTCCTCTTTTCTTTGAACTGAAACAAGAGCTACTCTGTCTCTGTGCATACAAAAGCTAGGCTCCATTGAAATCCTGAGGCTCCTTTCTTTCAATAGGTTTCAAGGCGTGAAATTTGAATGGCAACAATGTATTGGTATCATGGTATGCATGCATTTTTCATAGCCAGATGCATGATTTTCACATACGTACTGCATCATTAAAGTACAGCCTCGTAGTATGTTAGGCATACGCTTTTGTCAAAACGAATATTATATATGATAAGCCCAATTGGTGCATTTACACAACTAGACCTTTATCAGACCCAGTCTTCAGAACGTCACCCCTTGAGAAAACAGAAAAAACTAATGCTCCAATAGATAATAAAGTATTACAAGATACTCAACTGTAACAAGTTTCTCCTATTGATTCATTGAATGAAAAAAGAATACAAATTAATACACAAAGAAGAGGAGATATTATTTTCCTGTTCCAGTTACCAATTCCAAATGAACTGCTATTGTAATTAGGAACCTTGTTTCATAGTATGAATGCAGAAGGTTTCTAGCACACAACAATGTTTAGTAATTAAGAGATATCCCTTTCCTGCTTCAGATATCAATCCCAAACAAACTATTATAACTGTAAATTGTTTCTTCTCCTCAAAATGCACTTTTATAACACTTCGATTGGAGAAATTTACTAAATGGTGCCACAAAATTATCAGGAACTTCTCAACAAATTTTTAAAAACCTTAAAGATCCATTGATGTTCTGGATTTTGAAAAGTAAGTACAATTACAGGGTTTAGTGTTGTTGCTGCAGTCCGCAATTTCTTAAAAAACAAGCTATTGATTAGCGAGTCGTAGATGATAGATTAGTTTGACTTCTGTTTTCAGAAAAATTCAAAATTAGTTTGCTGTTACATGGATTTATGAGGCTTATATTTCAAGGCATCAATCGCCCTTTTCTTTTTGAACCTTGAACAATAGGGAAGGCCCCTACTGTTTTAATATATTAAATGTTGCCCTTTTTGTTGAGTCTAGTTGTTCCCCAAAACCAAACAGTGGTACTACCAGCAAGGAAATTCAATCCGTTTTGGCCTTAAAAAATTGGGTGAGAACAACAGGGTGACCTCAGTTCACTTACTTTTCTTGTATATTAGCTTCAGATCTGTAGGTTGCAAGTGGAAATATGTCGGCCGTGCCGAACAAATGTTCCTGTATTTTATAAGCCCAATATATTGTCAAACAACATTGCACACGTATTACTAGTCTAGTTGTCAAAGTAGGCTATGGTTGAAATCTTAATGACAGCAATATATAGTTTTGTTAAGGCCCCAAAGAGGAAGTCCTCAATTTTTCTGTTGCAATTATGCCAAAGAACACTTCTTCTTTGTCTGCAATCGCTGATCCTTATCATTTGAGACTAGCAGGCCCATTGATAGGGAATATGAGTTTATGTGTATATGGGCCAAATGGTTTGTGTAGGAGTAGTCAAAACTGCTGCGGCATACATCGTCGTGATCACAGAATCTTGGCTGATGGAGTCAAAATTGGAAAATTCAGTCCCAGTATAATGCTTATGCATGGGGGCAAATTGAATAGGGTTCATACCCGTATACTGTCTGCACAAATAATTCGGTTGCAGTTGTAGTTTCAAGGAGGGCTTCATACTATAGCCCATATAAAACTTGCCCATGTACTATAGCCATTTTGATTAGATACTTCAGACCAAAATAAGAACAATAACTGATGATTTCCCAAACTTCCGTCCAACTGTAGCCCTCTAGAGTAGTTGACATCTGAAAATCACATAATTGGACTCGCTACCTGGCGTAGTGGTTCTTACAACTTATAACAAACTGGTTTTTCTTGCATGTTGTCCACACACTGGACTCCAGATTCTGACATCATTGCTTGCTTATCTGTGGAGTATCTAGATCACCTCAACCATAAGATGATTGCAGTTCAGATTTTGACATATGAACATCACATTACCAACTACTCCTATCTTTATAGACAATAGCAGTCATGTGATAAATCCGCTGAGCATCTCAGCTTTGCTCTAAGGACCTAATTACAATATACGTTATTGCTTTAGTAAAAAAATGTCTATTTTTGATGCCACACTTATCATTTTTTAAGGAGAGATAACTTTGTACGCAATTTTTTGACAAAGCATGTTTTTCTATTAGTTATTCATTCCAGAATTATTGATCAAATTAATTAGAATACTGTACCAGTTTAATAAATTGTTTGACCTTCAATCATGCCTTTTTCTTCAAAGGAAAAAAATGGTTATTTTCTTAGGAAAATAAAAAGGTGTTCTAGTTTCCTAATGTTATTGGAGAAATGCAAATGTAATAATAACACATAATGCTCTTTTATAGGTGCTCCTGTGATAAACACATCTTGTTGAATGTTGACACCTACACCTTTTGGTAAAAATTGGAACTTTTTTAAGTCAAAGTGATAGTTTTCTTGGACGTCGGTTGTAATATAAATCTTTGTTAACATTCCCCAAAGCTGGATGTTTTTGGATGCCTGTTGAAACTTTGGAATCTCATTTTTCGATGTTCCTAATTTTCATGTTTGCTTGAAAGTTACTAATTTGACTATTAAGTTGTGAGTCTGAAGGTTTTCAAATCTTGGTTAACAGTTTTTTTATCTGAATATTTTGATTCTATTTGAAAAAATGGAATAAATCATGTAGAAGAGTCCCATGATAGTGAGTTTCACAACTCTCATGTAATCGTGAATTAGCTTCATCCATAGTAATAGCCCCTATATTGGCGGGTTTACATTCCCCGAGGCCTTTATTATCGAAAGGTCATATGTGTAAATTCCATTTGTATGCTCACCAAGCCTGCCAATATATTATGATCATGGAAAATAGTTCCACCTTTTAAATAGGTTACACGCTTTGCCTAGCATTATAAAATATATGTTGAATGTAATAGCATATAATATTGTTGATGGGACAACCATCACATAGTAATACAAACCTATCCTTTGGGTTCCTTAAAACTATTTGTTTGGTCAAACCTGATGATTACCTGATCATTGCTATATATACGTTACTTGCTATCTGCTTTCTCTTGGCCTCATCACTCCAAGACCTTTCCCCTTTTTTGATATGGAGCTTGAGCTTAGTCTAGGAGATTCTCTAACTCCAGTAAAGCACACCATAACGCTTGCACCACCACCTACACGCCATGATCTTGCGCTCGGACTTGGAGTAACGCCTACTGAAGTATCTGAAAAAGGTAGCCAGAGGACAAGCCCACGAGGAGAATATAGCGTGGTGCTAGAAGATGACGAAGGATGCCCTCAGGTTGAGCTGCCTGCAGATGGCAGCCTCAGCTGCCCGATGAACCTAGTCTCCGCACAAACAAGTAAGTTCAAGAGAATTCTCCAGACTATGTATGCTGTTGGTTTGATTTGTTCCGTGTAGGTCCATAGGTGATTAAGTGCTTTTAAAGTTTATAAGGCTGGCATGTAAATTCTTTGTATGGTGATGGGTCCTTTCCTGTACAGGGAGTGTGAATTCAGAGGTGTGCAGACAAGGATTTGATGTGAACGCTGTTCCGGTGGACGATGGAGCGTCGATAGTGAGGTCTTTATCGCCATCATCCATGCAGCTGGTCGAGGTTCCTTGGCTACATGCAGTTGAGCAAGAAGCTTCAGAGGATGAGGAGAATGGAGGTGGCAGGGTGAGGAAGAAGCTGAGGCTGTCCAAGGAACAGTCTGCTTTTCTAGAGGATAGCTTCAAAGAGCACAGCACCCTAACCCTGGTATGCGTCCTATTTTGTTCTGCCTAGCTTGCTATAATTATCCATATCAGTCAAACTGAACTTGCGTGCCCTATCTTCAATAACTAATTCAGTAAATGATAGGTATGGATCCTTTGTCTTCTTCCTGACTTTCTCTTAAGAGTATATAACTCAATTATTTCATGTAATTGCTTGATGTATATCGATGGTTTTCCAGAAACGACATATAGTTGGCACTTGGATTATTATCAATATACTGTAGTATGGCTCTTGACGAGCACTTTGTTATATATGTGTACGAAATAGTCTCCCAAGTTTTTTTTGATGAAAATAAAATAAAAGGATGAAATGTTTCAGTTCGAAATACCAGGTCTTAGGAATCCATGTCAATGGTTATCATGTGAGAGATCGCCGCGTGTTTAATTTCGTACTGCTGATGGGACACATGAATTGTTTGGGGTTTCTGGTGTGTACGACATACGTACACTGAATAAGAAAGTTTACAAATAATTTTATTAGCAAATGAAACAGTACGTGTTGAATTTGAATCAACTCATTTATTTATTTATTTATCTTCTTTCTGCATACATACAGGAACAAAAGAGCAATATAGCCAGCCGGCTCTGCCTTCGACCACGCCAGGTTGAGGTCTGGTTCCAAAACAGAAGAGCTAGGTAGCCGAACATACCATCATTCTCACTCTCTGTGAACAATTTCTTCCATCAGACCCAGTTTAACATCATAATATCACAGGACGAAGCTGAAGCAAACCGAGATGGACTGCGAGTACCTAAAGCGTTCCTGCCAGACGCTGACTGTGGAGAACCGGAGGCTCCGAAGGGAGGTTGCAGAGCTGCGCACTTTCCGCCCCACATACCCTCTCTACAGCCATCACCTGTATGCTGGGGTCAGGCCGTGCCCGTCATGTGATAATAAGGCTCCTACGACCTACAGCAATCCTCTCCTTGTCACTACCACTGCCGCCGTGTCATCTCCGGGACAGGGTGCGTCGCCGCCATCGGCCTTGTTCTCCAGCAGGCCTCACTTTGGCCCCTTCACCACCGCCAGCCACCCGGTACTCCGCCGCCAGCCATCAGCGACGTCGTGATGTCGTGGCTAGGTTGCGCTTGTGCATGTTGGCGTGTAAGTTCTGTAAATAGTTTGCCGTGCTCATGGTCAATGACGATGTACATAGAAAGAAAAGAACCGTACTCGCTAGCTAGCTACTAGTTTGTGTTCATGCCAACAAATTGCATGTGGTGTCGTGATCTTGCATGCCAGCGACCCGATGTTAATTTGTGTTAAACCTAGCTTGTAGTTGTAGTAGGTGTGGAAATATTTGAGGTTGCGTGCTTGGCTGACTTTGGAGAGTTTAGCTATTTGTACAACACAGTTGTAATTTATAGGATGTTGTGATATGTGTTGTGTTGTCATCCTGGCATGGCAAGCGTCACCTTTCCATTTGTGTACCAGTGGCAGTGTGTGGAATATACTAGCTTTTGGTGAAACATGTTGTGACTGTCAAAGGAAAAGAAAATCGTTGATGCCGACCCCGGCCCGGCCGGCCAGTGCAAATTACAATGATTGAGGCCGTAATCACTGTCAGTACGTGTACGAGAAACAATGGAACTTCTCCCTCCGTGGTAGCGTGAGCGCCACCGAAATAAGCGAGGCAGTTGGAGTGTGGAGACTGGACAGCATGCACGTGTCTTTGGAAGGTCGTCATTTGCAATATTGTGGAACACTGATTGTTCTTCTTGGATTCATTCACCTAGAATAGAATGTCAAACTGTTATGTGAAATTGTTTTTTTCTACTACAATACATATATATGATAAAAGGACTATTGTTTTCATAAAAAATACTAGTAGCCACGCGGCAATCTTTCGACTTGCAACGCTAGATTAGCCACCACTAAACACACAACAACCACAACGTACGCAAACTGACCTTGCCCAAACCGAACATCAAAGCCACGTCTCGACTAACGCCCGTCGCTTCCGCTTTCGAAGGACAGCATCTTCATCCAAACTCTTTTCGTCGACGTCTCCGCCCTTGATTGCCTTAAAGAGTCGGCGACCGAGTGGCTAGCCTCCTTGGTCGGTAGAGGCGCCTCTTGGAGTTCTGAGACATTCCATCAGCGGCTAGAGACTTCACCCGAATATCAAAACTTGTAAAGTTTCACGATTACGTACGTCGAGACAAGGCAAGAGACACGGGAAGTTGACAATGCCGGGTCGGGCACATACATACACGTGTTGATGTCGACGACCACGACACTAGAGTATCATATATTCGCGGTCGGAGGCTTGATTGGGCGACCCCACGTAGACGACGACGGCGACACGTGTGTGCGCTCGCCGTCGCAAACGAAACGATCCATGCATCCATCATCCTTTGATCGACGACGACACGCGAGCCCAGCGAAGGAACGGTTCAAAGTAACGCGCCAGCTAAACGATATTAGGTAAACTGATTGTTGATTATATATTGGGTACGACACGACACGATCGATCCAGATCTTCGCTAGCTATGACATGCATGCTTTAATGCTTATCAGCTTATCCACTGGTGTTATCAATCATATTTTCAGGTGTCAGGAATGATTAGCTGGCTCGTAGGGAGCTCTCGTTCTCTCGAGGGGGAGAAGAGCAACACGGCAACGATCATGTCTTTTCGTTCCTAGTTCCTGCATGTCTAGCTAATACTAGTCCATAGTCCATGAGTGCACGATCACCTACACGTACACCTGCGCGATAACCGTCGTCAGCACGCACAGCACATCAATCTTTGCATTGTCAGGCATGCACGGATATGCCAAGCTGACAACAAGCAACGGTACAACCAGATAGAACTAGCTAGCCAGTAGTCAGCTGATTGCATGCCTAACATGGCCATCTCCACCGGCCGCGAGATTTAAACGGGCTGAGGCCGTTCGTTCTGGTCTGACCGAACATGACAGTCGAAACGCCGGCCCAGCGGCATGGCCTAAAACGGACCGACTCGTTTTCGGATCGATCTAGTCCGGACTCAAATTTGGGCTTGGAACACGTCCAGCCGGACGCCGCGGATCGCGCGAGCCTTCCGGCGTCCGTCCTGGGCCTATATAGCAGTGACTCCTACCCCGTTGGCTCTCTGTCTTGGCCATCGATGGCGTAGTGCACCGATAAGAATGCTAGTCGCTTGAGTCCCGCGACATCATCAATGCCACCACCTTTGCCGAAATTGATTGCCAGGGTTTCTTAAGAAGGGGTCGTGGGCGTCTATCTTATCCCACCACCTGCTCCATTGCCACTACGAGGCAAGCGTGCTCCCCACAAAGCCATAGCCATGCCATCCTGGTTGAACAAGATGACGAAGAACGACCACAAGGCCGGCCTGTTCTTAGGTCGTCGTCGCTCGCCGGTGCCGTCTCCGTGCCCACTTCACGCGCCACTCCGCTCGCCAGTCCAACCTCCTCCACGCGCACACGGGCCGCCTCCACCTCCGCCCGCAATCACAACGCCTCCTTCATCTCCGCGCAAGCGCCGGTCATCGTCACCGCCTGGACACGCTCCACCGCAGCTCCGACTCCACAGCAACATAGCGGGCACAAAGAACGCATCGGACACGCTGGACAAACCGACCACCGAAGCCCCGGCCGCGACCCAAGCTTAGCTCGACGCATCATCGTCACCAAACTACACATCAGCGCCCTTGAGGAGCCGTCTCAGCATCCACACGGCGGCTCAGCCGCCATCCTCTAGTCACCAAACTTTAGTCGACTCCAAAACGATGCTCCCAAGGAGGAGAAAGACGTGTAGCGCCTTCATCGCCTGACCACAAGGGTCTGAGGTTTCCCTACGGAAGACCACGGAACGAGGGGAGGAGCCCTCAGCGACGCTTCCAAGAAAATTTGTTGCACCCACAGGTGTCGCCGCCGCCGGTTCCGACCAAGGCCAGAACAAGGATTTCTCCTTGGAAATCTCGACCACCTCCAATCCGAGAGGGTCGACTGCGAGCTGCCACCAAACTTCGATTGCCGCCCGATGGAAGACCCATCGGTAGCCACATCAACTGAGAACACGCCACCTCCTCTCCTCGTTGCTGCTACCAGGCCATGGAGGGTTCGACAGCACAACCTCCCGGCCACCACCAGCCTTCCTCCCGATGTCCTACAGGAGCTCGACACCAGACCATGAGCACCGCCCTTGCCGACGTGCCGTAGACAAAGGGCCCACCCAGCCCAGTCAGGGCCAGATCGGGCCCTCACAATCCTCACCTTCGCCGCTCTGCCGCGCGCCACCGCGCCGCCACCTGACCGGAGACGTCGCCCCGGCCCTCTCCTCCTCGCGCCTCCGCAGCAGATCCCCCTCCCCCCCAAACGGCCTTTGGCAGGGGGGGCGCCCGCCGCCACCGCGTCGACGGCCAGCGGCGGGGTAGCGAGGGAGACTCGGGGGGGGGGGGGGGGGGGGGGGGGGGGGGGGCCAGCGACGCGGGATCGTATCGAGCAGTTTTTTTACGTGACCGCATTTCTTATCCGGTGGCTAAACCAAACGGATAAAATACACACATTTGGTTTCCGATGGGCCAACCCCGCTGGAGGGCTTACCAGCTTGACAAACATAATACTTTTGTCCAAAAAAATAGGATGCCGCTAAGCTCATTCTTAATGATCACAGACCTATATGTGAAAATAATACCGTCACTGGGTGTGCTCCAACCCATCGATAGATCACTTTGCAAAAAAAATCTCTTTGAGAATGTATAAAAAAAGAATGATCTGTCAATTGACCTTATTGGCACATCTCGCTAAGCTCAGGCTGCATCAGTGCTTTCGCTCCTTAATTTGCGTGATCGCGTGAGGGTGGCTGCGCGAGCGTTATCGCCCTGGACTCATCTCTAACCTCTTGTGTTACAACTGGGCCAACCGTACGGCACGGCCCAGATAGGAACTGGAGAAGCGCAGGCCGCCTTCCAGCTGGATACGGGAGGTGCTATTGAGCACCGCTGCGTTCCCTATCCGGGACGCCGTCTGAAGCTTTTAATTCATGGGCCAGACCCACTTATTCCGGTTGCAAGTCTGCATCTGTTTCACAAGTACAGTTTATATGGCCAGGATTTCTTCCTTTTTTTTCGAAAATATTTTTTCACTCCTTCCTTGTGCACGCACACGCGATATGTTTCTTTAAAGTTTGCTCAGATTTTAAAAAAGCGTTCAGATATGAAAAAATAAAACCGTTCAGATTCGGGAAAAAATGTCTGAATTTGAAAAATTATTCAAATTTGAAATCGTTCAAATTTAGAACATGTTCAAATTAAAAATTATTCAAAACTAAAATTGTTTACATTCTAAAAAATTCAAATTCAAAAATGTTCAAATATTAAACTCTTCAAAATTAGAAATTGTTTATATAAAAAAATCAAATAAAAATGTTCAAAATTTTGAATAGTTATTAAAAACGAAAAGGGAAATAAAAAAAACAGAAATGAAAATTAAAAAAGGAAAAGGAAAGAAAAAAGAACAAATCAGAAAAACTGATTAAACAGAAACGGAAGGTTCCGCAATGTTCCCGCTTTGGCCACATCACCGTCACCAATCACAACGATATCCCGGATGGAAGCCTAGTGCATGAGTTGTCCCGCCCCCGTCGGAGAAGAAAAACCCGCTTCATACCAAAAAAAAAACGGATCGAGGCATTCCTGTGTTGTATGCTCGTGGCCGACCTCCGTCCGACCCGATCTGAAAGATTACTATGTATAAAAGTGGAAGTGTGGAAATATAAAAGTGTCCTCTAGATATTGCAGTTGCAGAGTTTGAACATAGTATGTATGTAGCACAAATTATATTATACTATAGCTTAAGTCTGAGGAAAAACAAGTTATCTGAGGCCATCTACCCGTGTGCGTATCCGGTAGTCTGATTTTTACTCTGAGTCATCTCAACCGTGCAGTTTTGGGTGTTGACCGGAGTCTTACGAGCTGGTCTCTCCCGTTCACGTCCCCACCCCAACCCCATCTCGATCACGTTCCCCTCCACCCGAGTTCCCGCCCATCCTAGCCCCCCTCCGTCTCACCCGAGCAACATGCATCGTCCCCTCCGCTCCCAAGCTCTCCCTCTCACCTCTGCTCCCTCCGCCCCTCCACTCACAAGGCCACCGCCTCCCGTCCAGCTCCCGCATCCAGCGTCAGCCGCCTCTGATTTCCCGCCTCGAACCTATCTAGTACTGATTCAACATCGCTCCCGACCTCGCGCACCCGTCTACCGCCACGCTTTGCCGATGGTAAGGAAGATAAGAAGGAGGCGAGCGCGTTGGACTATGGGGGTGAGAGAGAGGGGCGGCGCGGATAGAGACGCTTCTATGTGGGACTACACGAAGATATCACACCATCCTCACCGCTTTAACTGAAAAAATAAGGAACGAATGGCGGAAAAAAAGGAATTGAAAAGGAGAAGGCCCCGCCGCTCCTGAGCTCTCCCTCTCACTTTCGCTCCCTTCGCCCCTCCACTCACGAGGCCACCGCCTCCCGTCCAGCTCTCGCATCCAGTGTCGGCCGCCTCTGCTTTCCCGCCTCAAACCTACCCAGTACCGATTCAACATCTCCCCTGACCTCCCGCACCCGTCCGCTTTCACTCTTTTCCGGTGGTGAGGAAGATAAGGAGAAGGTGAAAGCGTGGAACGGTGCGGCTGAGAGAGAAGGGCGACACGGGTAGAGATTCTCTTATGTGGCACTACATGAAGATGTCGCATCATCCTTACCACTTTGACTGAAAAATCAGGAAGAGATGGTGAAAAAAAGGAATTGAAATGAGAAGGTTCGCGAGGCATGCGATGACGCGGCGCAGAGAGATTGGCCAGAACCCGGAATCTACAGTAACCAAGAATCGTTGAACGGAAAGCATGAAGCGCTAACAGGACGAGAAATGGTCGCGCCTTGTGAAAAATGTCATGTTTCATGTCACTTCAACAATTAACATATATGTATTTCTCAAACAAAGCAGAATAAGCTAATGTTGGCCCCTCTTAGACTCTATAACTGATTTTCTTTTGAATATAGCAGCATATTTCGAGATTACATGAGATGCTTGTGTAAATTGATAGAGTTAACAAAAATTCAGTGCCCTTGACTTGGAGCATGCTCTATGATTGATGAACAAGCAGGTTCCATCAACTAAGTGGGTCCAAAAAAATGTCATAATTTTTATTTTTCATTTTGATGTACATAAATTATCAAACTTGATTATATATTAGATGTTGCTTTTATGTAAAGATTCGTGGCAGTTTCTAGCCATACTTTTTCTTTTAAATTTTATTGAACCAGTGAATAATTTGCAGTATATCAAGTATAACTCCCGCATAGAATTAGTATATATGTAATATGTTTGTCTATATTGACTAAACTAATCATTTAATAATCTAGCCACTTATAAGTATTGAATATAAAGTTGTGCCTTCCTTTGGAGATCTGCAATCCAAATAGTTGCAAGCGTGGATTTTGAGGCAGTCGAACAAGGTTACCGTGTGATCTTCATAAGTTAGCTTGTTTTAACATTATTAGTTTTGTTACCTTGATCATGTAACATGTCACTTTCTTACGGTACTAAACTTGGTCTATTGCTCGATCTGTTTTTGTTTGAAATTGCTCGATGTACCTTTTTGTTTACTTGAAGAAACACTGTTATCCTATGTTTCGTATAAGCTTCGATATGAAATAAAGGGTCAGTTTCTTGTGTCTAACGTCAGATCTTTCAGTTTCAGACATGTCTAACACGTAAATGACACATCTGTCTACCAGCACATGCTCATATATTTCATTTATGGTAACACAAACAAAAAAATATGTTACCAGCTGTGAGTACAACACACAACACACCTATCACACTCTGCTAAATAGACCGTAGACGGCGCGGCGAAGCGTGCATATCCATCTAGTAACAAACAATGTTGAATGGTTCCAAATCGTAGCATATTACCAAAACAAGGGACAATGGATGAAACCAACGATACAATACATATAGGTCAACATGATGGTTGACAGGGTGTAGTACAAGTGTCCCTTGCTAGATGATACAAACTTGGGATAGTGATTACGTCAATGGGCAACATGGACGGCAACTCGTGTGTGCATATTATGTTGTTAGCTAAGCTGGCTTGATATGTTGGCTAATAAGATAATTGGTTGACATTCTCGTTTTTTATGCGTCTGATGTTGATTATGCTAATTGGACATTTTGATGTTTAAGGACTACTATAAGTGGCTATTTTTTCTATATTATATTAATATATTTATTTAGGCGTATTTTACATGTTTATATGTGCGACAACAACAAAATCTAAGTGGCAGTGGCAATGACACGAGCATTCAGCTAGTACGCATAATGATGTTTCATCAGTATTGTATGCTTATTAATTGGTTTATATCCACTACACTTTATGAGAGAATAGACAAGTGAACCCATAAAACTTCGGTCCACCTTTTATTATAAGAAACAACTTCCATTTACTTTCATTGCTTTTATATTTGTTACACCAATTAAATCTTAAAATACAAAAACATTTTACTGTTAGCAAACACAAACAAAAAGTTTAAAAGACCTTTACGTTATTATCTTTACTTTTATTTATTTATTATAATTTATTTTAGTTTTACTAATACGAAAACTTGTCTTTGACAACCACACAGTGGAGTTGGGAACACAAGGCAAATGTTTTGTTTTGTAGGTTGCCTGGAGAAGAATATAGGAGAAGTCTCTAAGTCAATTCCCCGAGAGTTCAATATAAACCCTCGAGTCATCCTTGTGCAGAAAATACACTTGCTCCAACACTGTGTACTTGGAGTCCCAACGAGTTGGTACATACGGATTTGTTGCCATCAAGAACATTTCCTGGCGTCATTGTTGGGGAGTTGCGAGATACTAATTCACATTAGTATCTTCACCAAGTTTGGGAGCACAAGACAATTCCCACAACAACTGCTAGAACTTTTTCTGGCACCATGCATCTTCATCAACTTGTGCACACACCTAAGCTTGGGAGGTTGCACAATTGTGAGCTTTTATTTTCTTTTAGATTTACAAAACACTTTGTTTATCTTATTTTTTGTATTTTATTTTTTGTTCACTTTTAATTTTTTTACCTTTCTGTTATACACAAAAATCCATAAAAAATTAGTGTAACTTTACTTATCTTGTGTAGCATCCCATCTGTATAACATATGTAATGCTACATGGTCTAGTAATATAATTGCTATTTCCTATATATAATTGTTGCATCATAATTATATCATGCTCATGTCATCATGCCACCTTGCATTTGAGCATCATATTAAAAACCCTTTTCTTTTTGCATTGTATTATTAATAATTTGCTTCTTGATATATTGTATTTGTTTCTTGATTATTGTTACATGCCCAAATGGAATTGAGGGCATCTCTCTTTAATCATCCCACCTACTAACTTGTCCATATCAACTTCCATGTGATCATCCTCATTCTACCATATACATGTATGTGGGCATATTAATTTGTTTATTTTATTTAATTCTAGCCCACATATATAGTTGTATGGATCCTACTATTCGCATACACATGGTCATTTGGTTTGATCCAACCAAATTCAAAATGCCATGTGAGCTTGGCCTTTCTCAAACCCTTGTTTATTGCAATTATTTTATTTGGCCACCTCTTTTAGCTCACATACATGTGACATAGTTTGTTTTCACAAAATATGCGCACATGCATGGGACATGCAATAACAAGGTCCATCTCTAGTACATGCAATATAAACTCTATTCCATGCTCACATGAAATGATATCATCTATGTGCTTTTGTTCTTGTTTTAAAATTCCATGTGAGTTTGTCTCTACTTGTTTTGTGTTTAAATCCTTCTCTCTAACCACCAAAACCTTACTTATGCATGTGTGTGTAACACATACACCGGCACACATCTAATCCTACTTCTAAGCTCCATGCATGTGCATGTGTTAATACACATACACACACTTTCTATTCATGCCTAAACCGTGGTATACATGTGGTTATATACACACACTCTCTAGATATTTATATATGGTGTGTACCCATGCATGCATGCATGCAAGTGTATGTGTCGTGCATATATGCAATTCATGTGATGCCAAGCTACACCTTCACCGAACCTCCCTCTTGTTATGCTTGGGCATGTGACCACTTCCCTCCTAACCTCTCCCTTTTTCTTGCTTTGGAAGTATAAGACCACCACGACCTGCCCCTCTCCCGGGTCCCTCTCCCCTCCTCTCTTCAGCTTCAAAACAAAGGAAAGAGGAAGAGAAACCCCACACACCGATGCCCCTTCCTTTCTTGTGCAAAGCCACCACCCCCATGTGCTTCTCCCTCGGTCCCTCTCATCCACCCACCACACCAAGGCCCTAGCCAGATCAAGATCCCCTTCTGTGATCCTCTTCATCTCCACCCGCAGCTCCACCGGCCGCCGACCAGAGCCGCCCCGCCGTCCCGTGCACCTTTTCCGCGTCTGCTGCCACCGTGTCCGGTACGTGACCAAGACGCCGGGGGTTTCTCTTCTTCGTCTTGTACACGGCGGCGAGCCGGAGAGCCCCTGCATCCGCTCCATCGCACACAAGGGAAGGAGCCAGCAGTGGCAGGCCAAGCCGCGTTCACATCGACGTTCTCCATCCTCTCGTCGCCGATGTCCTCAGCCACGGCAGTCACCGCATTCGGTTCCTCCCCGGTGAGCCCCTTGACACCCGGGACACGCCCCTCCTCCGCTCTGGCTTGCGATGCGACCACCGGCACCGCGCGCAGCCGCCGCTCGTAGGCGGCACCCACCGCGCGCGCAATCAACAGCAGCAAAGAACCCTAGCGCGCCCCGCTGTTTTTTCGCTTTTTCCGCTCGTTGTGATCCGCCTCCGTGCGAGCTGGCCAAACGAAAGTTGTAGCCCTTCGTCGTAGCTACATTTTCGTTTTTACGGCTTTGCCAAATTCTCGCTAGATCGCTCGCCATCGTCCTTGTAAGATTGGTCGCAACTAGCCAGTTTTTCGAAAACGTTTTCAGTTCGTCAGGCCCCGGAAAACACCTCCGCGGACCTCTGATCTTCCGCCAATTCCGGCGTATCCAGCCCTCGTCTGGCGATGCCGTAAACACGGAAGTTGTAGATCTTGTCCTCCTCTACGTTTTTCATTTTTGCCACATCTAAAAATTCCTAGCAAATCGATCGGGATCTTCGTCCGAAAACGCTCCCAGCTTGCAATCTCGCGGCTCCATTTTTCAGTTCCGTCAGACAAAGTCTCCAGGGTTTTTGCAGAAGACCCCCAGAAGATCCTGTCCATCACGGATAGACCCCCCCACGCCCTGGATCGCCCACGTGTCAGCTGCCCGCTGGCCACGCGCGCGCTGTGGCCCCGCCGCCCGGAGGCCCACCTGTCATCCACTGCGGCTGGGTGTACTCGCGGTGCAAAAAGTCCGGTCCAGTCCCCGCCGGGTCGGCTATTGCTGAGTCAGCATCGGTCTCACCCGTCAGCGTCTCAGGGTAGATTCTCCTGAGTACAAAAAGTATCCATGAGCCTTTTTCTAAATTAAACTAATTCCAGAAAAATATAAATATGTTTAATATCCAGAAATTAATAACTATTAATTGGTAATTCCAAATATTACAAATAATATATGTTTTGGAATTAGAAAAATGTGAGGAATTCAAATATGCCATTCAAAATATTATTTGAGCACTTTAAATTTTCGAGATGTTTAAAATTACAATAAAATGCCCTTCTCTTAATAAATTAATAACTTTAATTCTACAACTCCAAATTCGACAAATAATATGTCTAAATCGATCAGCGCGACGAGCCCGTTCTAACTATGCATTCCATGTTCTGAATTGAAGCATGCATCATGTCATTATTAAAAATCAGAACTGTTTATGGCAATAAAACTGGACCACATAAATAATAAAATGTTTCATTCTTGTACCCCACACCTCACCATGCCATGCTACATTAATGCCATGTAAATTATGCATAATTCATCATGGCATGCTTGTTTGCTTGTCGCATCTTAATTCATATGCTTGTGCACTTTATTTATGTTGGCCCTTGTTTGTTTGGTTCTTCTGCGAATAGACGCCCAACAGGAGAATTATCAGGAATCATAGGAGTTCTACCCAGATCCATCTCTCGCTTCAACTGAGCTACCAGGCAAGCACTACCACATGCTTGCATACATATAGTATCTATTGCCTCTATCTTATTCTTGCATCATTGAATCGCGATTGCATTAAATTGAATCCCAAGTACTGCATAGCCTTTACTTTTAAACCCCACCGAAGCTTGTTCCTCCATCCCATGAGCCATTACTACAGGAGTTGTTTGAGCCATGCGAGTCGTAGAAAAGCATGTGTAGGGTATGTGAGTGTCTGATGGATCACGAGGTACCTAAACAACTTAACCTGAGTAGTAATGGGATAACTAATGAAAGAGGCACCGGTGAGCAATATCTGCTATTTGGTTTTTTATGCTCACTTGTGTCCCGTAGGACCCCGAGTACTTGATTCCTGTTCCTTGACTATTCGCACTATCCACATCCGGGAGGCCTTATGGACCCCCTGAGCCAGAGCTTGATTCATTTCTATTTCTTGGGGCCACAAAGTAGTTTGGGGCTTTGTTACTATCTTGTACTTATGCCATGTTTTACTGTTTTATTTAAGATTGTGCGTGGAGCACCTGTACTGTTTTGGATGCGGAGTGTTTTCGCGGTATCGACAAGCCCAATCACACTTTCGGGTTCCCAGTCGTTTACAGCCATTGGCGCAAACCTTGAGTCCGTCTCGGAGTCAGCTAGCTTCGTTGCGGGTAGCTTAATGGGGTGGCCCCCTGAAATATTTCTGAATCCTGTGATCGCTTTGTCGTGAATGCCTCGTTGGGTTTTGAGTTGGTTTTTCCGAGGTTGATCGAGTGTGTGTTGCTATTTGTGCACCCCTGCAGGGTAAATCTTTATGAAAGCCGTGTCCGCGGTTATGGACGACTTGGAGCATAGTTTCTCGATCATAGACAAGTAAAACTAAAGTACCGCTTTTAATTTGACTAATTACCTGACTAGTAAATAGTGCAATACTCATGGAATGGTTAATAAACTGCCAACAGATGGGGTTGTTCGTCCGCCTTCTCGTTGGTAAGCGAGAGGGAGGATGGATCTGTTAATTATACTGTTATAACTGTTGTTCCTAACTAACGGACATCTGTCTATCATTGGTTGGGAGGATGGTTAGCGAGTATCTCCAGGCTTGTGAGTTATTATCTTTTGCTGCAATTGCATCACCCCAGGTATATGTCCCCTTTAGAGGCATAAAGACTTGCTGAGTACCCCTAGGGTCTCACACGATAAATTGTTTGATTCAGATGAACATGTGTACTCTCAAGATGGATACTGGGTGGAGGAGACGGATGATGTTGGCAACAATCACTCGGTGTAGAGATTCCGGGAATGGGGATCCGTGAGATCTGTGGGCAGGATGTGTTTATTTATGTGGCATCTTATGCCAATTTGCTTCTTATCCGTACTCGGATCTTGTTTTCCGCTTCCGCCTGATACTCTGATGTTTGATGCATGAGGAGCTATCCTAAACTATTATCTCTATCTAGGATATTTGGATCCTTCCATATGGCGTTGCAATATTTCTATTTCTTTTAGATGGAATGTCTCTGTGATCAGTTGTATGGTGGCTTGCATACATACTCACTTGTGTATGTAGTTGATCCCTTCGCCTGCCGATTACGCCGCTCGTTCTTGTCCCGATGTTCTGAAAGTGGTTAGGACGGCCGAAAGGTCTACCTGTGAGTGGCCCCTGGGCCCCACCGTACTATCTTAACCACTCTCGCTCATCCAGGCATGCAACTAAGAGCGTAATTCACCGAGGTAGTTACAATTGGTATCAGAGCTATTCCTCCCTTCAGGGTCTCAGCCAAATGGTTGTTGTCAGTCTAGCAAATATTTTTAGTAGCTATGTATACTAGGGAAAAACAAAACGTGAGAGTAGGACTGCTTCCATTTTTTCTTCTTACCCACCCACCCACCCTTTTCTGGTAAGGAAGTGTAACGTTTTCAATCCTCTTCTAAAATTCAAACTAGGATTCACGTGTTCTGGGTTCCGTAGTACCATAGGTTGTGTGTGTGTGTGAATTAATTGTCTATCTGTTGCATCCAAATGTTATCACTATCTGCCTTTTGGTTATCAACTGTTGGTACATTCCATACCTACAGGCCTTTGCAAACCGACGAGATCTATCTGATTCGTTCTATACCGGTGCGATCTGTCTTACTCTTTGTTATCCGAGGTTATCTTGTTTGGGGTGTTCGTTTCCGTAGTTACTAATCTTTAGGTTCATCTTAAGAAGAAGGTGTTGGGATATGTGTTTACTTATTCATGTGCGGAGTAATGATTTGAGTGCGGGATGGAGTCGCGACCATACCACTACTTTGATCATTCGCTCTTGTATATTGAATTGGTAGAGTTACTAATCTTGATTCGTTAAGTGGTTTTGCGCATATAGTGGTATTTTAATGCCGAAATTTGCGGATTTTTTTTCTTTGTTAGCTTGTGTACCACACGCCTTGTTCAGTCGTGTGCGATATGCTTAATATCTTCTAGGTGCTTTGAACTTTGTTGATATTTTAATATCATCTTAGTGAATTGTATCCTTTAATCTTGGTTAATTCCATTTTGGTACTATTTTGGATTATTATTATTCTCCATTGTAGTACTGACTTGTGTTTTATATCAATCACAGGATGGCACCACCACGCCGTTCCGAGGAGGACATACCACCTGAACTGGGGGCTGCTTTGGCAAGTATTGCTAATGCCTTGGGAACAATGCAGCAGAACCAGCAGCGATTTGAAGAAAGTGTCACGAGGAATGAGTTTTTTCCGCTACCTCCACCTCCCAAGTGAGGAGACATCAAGAGTTTTCTAAAGTTCAACCCACGCCAATTTGAGGTGTCTGATCAGCCACTTGATGCTGATGATTGGCTGCGTGAAGTGTCAAGGTTGCTGATGACTGTGGATGTTCCTGAGCAAGAATGGGTAAAATGTGCCACGCACCTTCTGAAGGGAGATGCAGCTCTGTGGTGGGAAAATTACCTGAAGGCAGACCACTCTGGTTTTCAGCCTACTTGGGAGCAATTCACTGCGGCTTTCAAAGAGCAATATCTGTCAGAAATTGTCATGGAAAGGATGAAGGAAGTGTTTCTCAACCTCAAGCAGGGCAATGACAATGTCAATACCTATATCAGAAACTTCATGAACCTTTCTCGGTATGGTGGCGATGAGATCTCGGATGACAAGAAGAAGCAAAAGAGGTCCAGACAAGGACTCAATGCATCCATCAAATATGCTATCACCCATGCAAGGCCGGGGTCTTTTCTGGAACTCCAACATACAGCTCTACAGGAAGAAGCAAGTAGGCAAGTGTTTGAGGAGTCAAAGAAACACAGCCGCGATGCAGCAAGCTCTTCAGCTATGACAGCTCCTTCTAAGCGCCACGTGTGGGTTCCTAACACTCCACCGTCGCTACCGGCTCCACCAAGACCGTCTAGCTATGCGGCAAGGCCACCAAACTCCTTCACCGTGGCTCCTAGGGGTTACAACCATTACTATCCTGGAGCGCCTGGCGGAGTCCCTGGCTACGCTGCTCCACGTCCACCTGGTGCTTGCTACACTTGTGGAAACACTGGGCATCAGCACTGGAATTATCCAATGAACAACAAAGCTCTTCCACCACCACCTCCAAGACCTGCGGCAAGTTCTTCTATGGTTCGTGCACCTCCACCTCGGGCTCTCAACATCAACACCAAGCCCGGGTCTACGGTTGCTCGTGCCAACTTTTCAACGTCGCTCAAGCTGAGCATGCATCTGGAGTTGCGATGGGTATGCTTCCTGTTAACTCAGTTCTTGCACGAGTTTTGTTTGATTCTGGTGCATCGCATTCTTTTGTCTCTACAAGTTTTGCTGATGAGAATGGGTTATCTATGGATCCTCTCCCTAAGCGGTTAATGGTCCTTTCTCCTGGAGCAACAATGGCATCTTCTAAAATCAGCCATGGCAATCAAATTGAGATTGGTGGCTCTTCGTTTCCGGCTTCCTTAATTATTCTGGGCAATTCTGACATTGATGTTATCTTGGGTATGGATTGGTTAACAGCAAATGCAGCTGTGATTGATTGTGCTGAACGTTCGGTTTCTCTGAAAATTCCTGAAGGCCATATAGTCTATTCTCCAAGTCTGACTCCTGCAATTCAGCTTTTCTCTTTGGTGGCTCTGAATGATGATGCTATGGAAGCTATTCAAAGTGTTCCGGTGGTCTGTGAGTTCCCAGATGTCTTTCCTGAAGAGTTGCCAGGTATGCCTCCGGATCGTGAGGTTGAGTTTGTGATTGAACTTGAACCTGGTATCGCTCCTATCTCCAAGCGGCCTTATAAAATGGGTCCTGCTGAGTTGGCTGAACTCAAACGTCAGCTTGATGAACAAGAGAAGTTGGGTTTCATTCAGCACAGCCGAACCATCTTTGTGAAGAAGCGAGACAAGACTGATAGACTTTGTGTTGACTATCGGGCTCTCAATGCTAAAACCATCAAAAATAAATATCCCCTTCCGCGGATTAATGATATCTTCGATCAGCTAGCTAGAGCTGTGGTATTCTCTAAGCTGGATTTGAGAAGTGGATATCATCAAATCAAGATTCGCAAGGAAGATGTTCCCAAAACAACTTTCACCACCCGCTATGGCCTGTATGTGTACACGGTCATGTCCTTCGGTCTCACTAATGCACCTGCCACCTTCTCGAGGCTTATGAACTCGGTTTTCATGGAGTATCTTGATAAGTTCGTTGTGGTCTATCTGGATGACATTCTAGTCTATTCTAAGTCAAAGGAAGAACATGAAGAACACCTTCGGTGTGTCCTAAACAAGCTTCGTGAGAACCGCCTGTATGCAAAGTTCTCCAAGTGTGAGTTCTGGCTACCTCAAGTCACCTATCTTGGTCACGTCATCTCTGCCAAGGGCATTGCCCTCAACCCAGAAACTATTAAGACAATTGTTGACTGGCTTCCACCCAAAAATGTCAAAGAAGTCCGGAGTTTTCTTGGTTTGGCCAGTTACTGACGTCGCGTTGTTCAGAACTTCTCGAAGATTGCGAAGCCTCTTACCGATCTCCTCAAGAAAGGCAAGAAATACCTTTAGACTCCTTCATGTCAAGCAAGCTTTGAAACACTCAAAGAGAAGCTCACTTCCACACCAGTCGTGGTTCCTCTAGATACATCAAAGCCTTTCCAGATTTTCTGTGATGCTTCATTGCAAGGATTGGGTGCGGTCCTTATGCAAGAAAAGCAAGTTGTTGCTTATGCCTCTCGACAGTTGAAGAGGCATGAGATCAACTATCCTACACATGACCTCGAACTCGCAGCAGTTGTCTTTGCTTTGAAAGTATGGAGGCATTACTTGCTTGGCAACCGTTGTGAGATCTTTTTTGATCACAAGAGTCTGAAGTATATCTTCACACAGCCTGATCTCAACCTTCGTCAGAGGAGGTGGATTGAAACAATCAATGATTTCGAGTTGACCATCAAATACACTCCGGGAAAAGCCAATGTCATGGCCGACGCTCTCAGCCGAAAAGCTTATGTTAACAATCTCATGGTGGAAGAACAACAGCCTCTCTTGTGCGAGGAATTCCGCAAGCTCAACCTTGAAATTGTGGATCAAGGGTATCTTCTGAACCTTCTGGCAACACCTCTCTTGGAAGAAAAAGTTCGTTCCATTCAACTTGGTGATCCTTACACTAAAAAGATCATCTCCAACATTCAGCTTCCGAAGTATGAGTCTTTCCACGTCGACGACCAAGGCACTCTTTTCTTTGAACATCGGATGTTTGTTCCGAACTACCCGGGTTTAAGAGAGCAAGTTCTCAAGGAGGCGCATGATTCTGTTCTTTCTATCCAGCCTGGCAGCACTAAGATGTACATGGACTTAAAAACACAATATTGGTGGCCTGGTTTGAAACGATATTGTGCCAAGTACGTCTCGAAGTGTGATGTCTGTCGCAGAGTTAAAGCTGTCCATCAGAAACCTTCCGGTCTTCTACAGCCATTGAAGCCTCCGGAATGGAAATGGGAGAAAGTAGAGATGGACTTCATCACTGGTTTTCCAAGGTCACGCAAGGGCAACAATGCAATCTTTGTTGTCATTGACAGGCTTTCCAAAGTAGCTCACTTCTTTCTAGTCAAGGAAACAATTTCTGCAATTCAGTTGGCTGAGCTCTATATCAACAGAATTGTTTCTCTGTATGGAGTTCCTCTTGAGATCAGTTCAGACCGTGGAAGCATCTTCACTTCCAAGTTCTGGGGAAGTTTCCAAAATGCTTTGGGAACAAAATTGAACTTCAGCACAGCTTACCACCGTCAGTCGCAAGGACAAGTTGAAAGGATCAATCAGATTCTGGAAGATATGCTCCGTGCTTGCGTTATCTCTTTCGGCATGAAGTGGGAAGAATGCCTTCCTTATGCTGAATTCTCTTACAACAATAGCTTCCATAAAAGTCTAAAGATGGCACCATTTGAGGTTCTCTATGGTCGCAAATGCAGAACTCCGATTGGTTGGTCGGGCGCAGGAGAAAGAACATTGTTTGGCCCCGACATTGTAACTCAAGCGGAGGAGAAGGTTCACATCATTCTTGAAAACCTGAAGATTGCTCAAAGTCGCCAGAAGAGCAATTATGACAGAAAGCACACGGACTTGGAGTATGTTCCTAGTGATCTCGTTTACCTTCGTGTCACTCCCATGAGAGGCACGCACCGCTTTGGTATCAAAGGAAAGCTGACTCCTAGATACATTGGTCCTTTCAAAGTTCGTGGAAGAAGAGGGGAAGTCGCTTATGCTCTTGAGCTCCCTAAAAAACTCAAGGTCCACGATGTCTTTCATATCTCTCAACTCAAGAAGTGCTTCAAGGATCCCGGCAGGACCGTGGACCATGAACTCATCAATCTCCAAGAAGATCTGTCTTATCAAGAACACCCCACAAAAATCCTTGAAGAAGCAGATAGAAGGACTCGCAACAAGTCCATCAAGTTCTGCAAGGTGCAGTGGTCGCACCATTCCGTTGATGAAGCCACTTGGGAACGAGAGGATGAGCTCCGTGCCAAGTATCCTACCCTCTTCGTGTCTTCTTCTTCTTCTTCCTAGAATCTCGGGGCGAGATTCCTGTCTAGTGGGGGAGAGTTGTAGCATCCCATCTGTATAACATATGTAATGCTACATGGTCTAGTAATATAATTGCTACTTCCTATATATAATTGTTGCATCATAATTATATCATGCTCATGTCATCATGCCACCTTGCATTTGAGCATCATATTAAAAACCCTTTTCTTTTGGTTCTTCTCCTCATATTGCATTGTATTATTAATAATTTGCTTCTTGATATATTGTATTTGTTTCTTGATTATTGTTACATGCCCAAATGGAGTTGAGGGCATCTCTCTTTAATCATCCCACCTACTAACTTGTCCATATCAACTTCCATGTGATCATCCTCATTCTACCATATACATGTATGTGGGCATATTAATTTGTTTATTTTATTTAATTCTAGCCCACATATATAGTTGTATGGATCCTACTATTCGCATACACATGGTCATTTGGTTTGATCCAACCAAATTCAAAATGCCATGTGAGCTTGGCCTTTCTCAAACCCTTGTTTATTGCAATTATTTTATTTGGCCACCTCTTTTAGCTCACATACATGTGACATAGTTTGTTTTCACAAAATATGCGCACATGCATGGGACATGCAATAACAAGGTCCATCTCTAGTACATGCAATATAAACTCTATTCCATGCTCACATGAAATGATATCATCTATGTGCTTTTGTTCTTGTTTTAAAATTCCATGTGAGTTTGTTTTGTGTTTAAATCCTTCTCTCTAACCACCAAAACCTTACTTTTGCATGTGTGTGTAACACATACACCGGCACACATCTAATCCTACTTCTAAGCTCCATGCATGTGCATGTGTTAATACACATACACACACTTTCTATTCCTGCCTAAACCGTGGTATACATGTGGTTATATACACACACTCTCTAGATATTTATATATCGTGTGTACCCATGCATGCATGCATGCAAGTGTATGTGTAGTGCATATATGCAATTCATGTGATGCCAAGCTACACCTTCACCGAACCTCCCTCTTGTTTTGCTTGGGCATGTGACCACTTCCCTCCTAACCTCTCCCTTTTTGTTGCTTTGGAAGTATAAGACCACCACGACCTGCCCCTCTCCCGGGTCCCTCTCCCCTCCTCTCTTCAGCTTCAAAACAAAGGAAAGAGGAAGAGAAACCCCACACACCGATGCCCCTTCCTTTCTGTGCAAAGCCACCACCCCCATGTGCTTCTCCCTCGTTCCCTCTCATCCACCCATGACACCAAGGCCCCAGCCAGATCAAGATCCCCTTCCGTGATCCTCTTCATCTCCACGCGCAGCTCCACCGGCCGCCGACCAGAGCCGCCCCGCTGTCCCGTGCACCTTTTCCGCGTCTGCTGCCATCGTGTCCGGTACGTGACCAAGACGCCGGGGGTTTCTCTTCTTCGTCTTGTACACGGCGGCGAGCCGGAAAGCCCCTGCACCCGCTCCATCGCACGCAAGGGCAGGAGCCAGCAGTGGTAGGCCGAGCCGCGTTCACGTCGACGTTCTCCATCGTCTCGTCGCCGACATCCTCAGCCACGGCAGTCACCGCCTTCGGTTCCTCCCCGGTGAGCCCCTTGACACACGGGACACGCCCCTCCTCCGTTCTGGCTTGCGATGCGACCGCCGGCACCATGTGCAGCTGCCGCTCGCAGGCGGCACCCACCGCGAGCGCAATCAACAGCAGCAAAGAACCCTAGCGTGCCCCGCAGTTTTTTTGCTTTTTCTGCTCGCTGTGATCCGCCTCCGTGCGAGCTGGCCAAACGAAAGTTGTAGCCCTTTGTCGTAGCTACGTTTTTCGTTTTTACGGCTTTGCCAAATTCTCGCTAGATCGCTCGCCATCGTCCTCGTAAGATTGGCCGCGGCTAGCCAGTTTTTCGAAAACGTTTTCAGTTCGTCAGGCCCCGGAAAACACCTCCGCGGACCTCTAATCTTCCACCGATTCCGGCGTATCCAGCCCTCGTCTGGCGATGCCGTAAACAAGAAAGTTGTAGATCTTGTCCTCCTCTACGTTTTTCGTTTTTGCCGCATCTAAAAATTCCCAGCAGATCGATCGGGATCTTCATCCGAAAATGCTCCCAGCTAGCAATCTCGCGGCTCCATTTTTCAGTTCCGTCAGACAAAGTCTCCGGGGTTTTTGCAGAAGACCCCCGGAAGATCCTGTCCATCACGGACAGACCCCCCGGAGCCCTGGATCGCCCACGTGTCAGCTGCCCGCTGGCCACGCGCGCGCTGTGGCCCCGCCGCCCGGAGGCCCACCTGTCATCCACTACGGCTCGGTGTACTCGCGGTGCAAAAAGTCCGGTCCAGTCCCCGCCGGATCGGCTATTGCTGAGTCAGCATCGGTCCCACCCGTCAGCGTCTCAGGGTAGATTCTCCTGAGTACACAAAGTATCCATGAGCCTTTTCTCAAATAAAACTAATTCCAGAAAAATATAAATATGTTTAATATCCATAAATTAATAACTATTAATTGGCAATTCCAAATATTACAAATAATATATGTTTTGGAATCAGAAAAATGTGAGGAATTCAAATATGCCATTAAAAATAGTATTTGAGCACTTTAAATTTTCGAGAGGTTTAAAATTACAATAAAATGCCCTTCTCTTAATAAATTAATAACTTTAATTCTACAACTCCAAATTCGACAAATAATATGTCTAAATCGATCAGCGCGACGAGCCCATTCTAACTATGCATTACATATTCTGAATTGAGGCATGCATCATGTCATTATTAAAAATCAGAACTGTTTATCGCAATAAAACTGGACCACATAAATAATAAAATGTTTCATTCTTGTACCCCACACCTCACCATGCCATGCTACATTAATGCCATGTAAATTGTGCATCATTCATTATGGCATGCTTGTTTGCTTGTCGCATCTTAATTCATATGCTTGTGCACTTTATTTATGTTGGCCCTTGTTTGTTTGGTTCTTCTTTGAATAGACGCCTAGCAGGAGAATTATCAGGAATTACAGGAGTTCTACCTAGATCCATCTGTCGCTTTAACTAAACTACCAGGCAAGCACTACCACATGCTTGCATACATATAGTACCTATTGCCTCTATCTTATTCTTGCATCATTGAGTCGCGATTGCATTAAATTGAATCTCAAGTACTGCATAGCCTTTACTTTTAAACCCCACCGAAGCTTGTTCCTCCATCCCATGAGCCATTACTACAGGAGTTGTTTGAGCCATGCGAGTTGTAGAAAAGCATGTGTAGGGTATGTGAGTGTCTGATGGATCACGAGGTACCTAAACAACTTAACCTGAGTAGTAATGGGATAACTAATGAAAGAGGCACCGGTGAGCAATATCTGCTATTTGGATTTTCATGCTCACTTGTGTCCCGTAGGACCCCGAGTACTTGATTCCTGTTCCTTGACTATTCGCACTATCCACATCCGGGAGGCCTTATGGACCCCCTGAGCCAGAGCTTGATTCATTTCTATTTCTTGGGGCCACAAAGTAGTTTGGGGCTTTGTTACTATCTTGTACTTATGCCATGTTTTACTGTTTTATTTAAGATTGTGCGTGGAGCACCTGTACTGTTTTGGATGCGGAGTGTTTTCGCGGTATCGACAAGCCTAGTCACCGTTTCGGGTTCCCAGTCGTTTACAGCCACTGGCGCAAACCTTGAGTCCGTCTCGGAGTCAGCTAGCTTCATTGCGGGTAGCTTAATGGGGTGGCCCCCTGAAATATTTCTGAATCCTGTGATCGCTTTGTCGTGAATGCCTCGTTGGGTTTTAAGTTGGTTTTTCCGAGGTTGATCGAGTGTGTGTTGCTATTTGTGCACCCCTGCAGGGTAAATCTTTATGAAAGCCGTCTTCGCGGTTATGGACGACTTGGAGCACAGTTTCTCGATCATAGACAAGTAAAACTAAAGTACCGCTTTTAATTTGACTAATTACCTGACTAGTAAATAGTGCAATAATCATGGAATGGTTAATAAAACTGCCAACGGATGGGGTTGTTCGACCGCCTTCTCGTTGGTAAGCGAGAGGGAGGATGGATCTGTTAATTATACTGTTATAACTGTTGTTCCTAACTAACGGACATCCATCTATCATTGGTTGGGCGGATGGTTAGCGAGTATCTCCAGGCTTGTCAGTTATTATATTTTGCTGCAATTGCGTCACCCTAGGTATATGTCCCCTTTAGAGGCATAAAGACTTGCTGAGTACCCCTAGGGTCTCACACGAGAAATTGTTTGATTCAGATGAATAGGTGTACTCTTAAGATGGATACTGGGTGGAGGAGACGGATGATGTTGGCAACGATCACTCCGTGTAGAGATTCCGGGAACGGGGATTCGTGAGATCTGTGGACGGGATGTGTTTATTTATGTGGTATCTTATGCCAATTTGCTTCTTATCCGTACTCGGATCTTGTTTTCCGCTTCCACCTGATACTCTGATGTTTGATGCATGAGGAGCTATCCTCAACTATTATCTGTATATAGGATATTTGGATCTTGTCGTATGGCGTTGCAATATTTCTATTTCTTTTAGATGGAATGGCTCTGTGAACAGTTGTATGGTGGCTTGCATACATACTCACTTGTGTATGTAGTTGATCCCTTCGCCTGCCGATTACGCCGCTCGTTCTTGTCCCGATGTTTTGAAAGTGGTTAGGACGGCCAAAAGGTCTACCTGTGAGTGGCCCCTGGGCCCCACTGTACTATCTTAACCACTCTCGCTCATCCAGGCATGCAACTAAGAGCGTAATTCACCGAGGTAGTTAGATCTTGCAAACATTGGAGAAAGAACTACTAAGCTATGTGACTACACCAACACTCCTAATGATCAATTTATTATTTGGCCCATCACAACTTCTGAAATTAAAGCTGATAGTTTTGAAGTTAGTTATGTACTACTTAATATTATTGCTAAAGCACAATTTGGGGGAACTCCTTGTGAAGATGCATCTATGTATTTACATGAATTTTGTGAAATTTGTGACATGCAAAAATTTAAGAATGTGTAAGATAACAATGTGAAACTTAAACTATTTGAATTCTTACTTAGAGGCAAAGCTAAAAATGGCTATTATCATTACTAGTTGGTAGCATGAACTCTTGGGATAATCTTAAAGAATCTTCCATAAAAAATATTATACTCCTATTAAAATCTTGCAAAATGGAAATAGCATGCTATCCTTTAAACAATGATAATGAACATGTGGCTTTAGCTTGGGAAAGTTTTAGAATCAAGCTTAGAACTTGTCCATCACGTGGAGTAAATGAATGGACTGTTTTACACTCTTTCTATAATGGTTTAAACTATATGTCTAAAAGTATGTTAGGTTTTGCTACAAGGGGTGCATTCATGAGTAAAATTGTTCCTGAAGCTAAGTCTATCTTTGAAAACATATTACGAAATCATAGCCAATGGCACACTGAAAGAGCACCTAATCCATCTTCTTGGAAAGTCAACTCTATTGAGGAGGTAGATTTCTTAGTTGCTAAAGTTGATACTATATTTTCTTACATATCTAAACAAAGTATTTATAATGTTCCTTTACAAGATCTTATTGAAAACAATGTTGAAAATGTAGATATCAACTACATAATAAACTTTGGTAATAATGGACATGGGAACAACTACAATAATTCTTATGGTAAGCCACCTTATGTTCCTAATAAACATACTAGTAGCAATAATGTTTCCAATGATTTAGAAAATACTATTAGATCTTCCATATCAACATCAAAGGAGCTAAACAAAGAATTTATAATGATGCTTTAGATGATAAAGTAGATCATTTAATTAATGAAGTCATATATTGTAACATACCAAAAAAATTAAAATTTTGGAATGTTGATTTTGAATTGCATGTTTGAATATTTGAATGCCCCCCAAAAAAATCACTTTTATCAAAAGAACGTAAACCATATTTTGCTACTATTTTCAAATTTTCCCTATAGTGCTTGTTAGCCAAAGGGCATTTCTGTTATCTTCTTTTAGTCAAAATCAAGTTCTTTCAAGTTTTTGTGATTTTAAAAAAGAATTTGAATTACTCTATATGGAGTTATAAAACTAGAATTATAAAGGATTGTAAAACAGAAAAAGAAATAAAAAAGGGGAAGCCACCCAATTGGGCTAGCCCATAGCCTACGCACCCTAACTATCGCGCAACCCACCTACGCGAGTGGTGCGCAACAACCCACTTTAGCCCACCTAGCTACTCCTCGGACCCGCTTCCCCTTCTCTCGCTGTCGCTTGGGCCCGCAATGCTCTCCCGACCCCACCCGTCAGATCCCTCACCCTCCTCCAACCATTGCTAGCCCCACGATACTGACCTTGATGTCCCTCTCACCCACTTGCCCTACCTCCCTGTTCGCCTCGTGCCTCGCCCGTTCTCCTCCCATAAAGCCCATGTCGCCCTCACTCTTTCCCTTGCCCTCTCCTTCTCCTGCTGCCGCTAGGCTACATAGTTTTCGCATCGAAGCTCCACCGGTCGGCCACCCGTGACATTCTAGGAAGAGACAATCGTTGCCTTTGCAACCCGCGTCCTCCCCTCATCATCCCGGACCTCGTCATCACCTCCACCACCGCCAGGACCATCGTAGCCCCTGCCTTGACCACATTTGAGCGAAGCGTCGCCTCCTCCTCCTCTATCTCTGGTGACTCAGTCGAGGTGAGCCTCTGTAGCACCCCAATTGTCTAACAATTGTAATGCTACTTGGTCTAGTAATATAATGGCTACTTCCTATATATAATTGTTGCATCATAATTACATCATGCTCATGTCATCATGCCACCTTGCATTTGAGCATCATATAAAACCCTTTTTCGTTGGTTCTTCTCTCATATGCATTATTAAATGTATTTGCCTCTTGATATTGTATTTGGTTATTGATATATTGTTTAAATGCCCAAGTGGAGTTGGGGGCATATCTTTTATTCAACTCCATCACCTTTCTTTTCACCACCTTATAATTCCACCATTTCATTTACCATGGGCTTTTATTTTCTTTTGGTATTTAATCTAGCTCATGGGAGATAGGATGGATCCAATTCTAATTTCTTTTGCTTGGCCTTTATTTCCACTTCTTGGGAATGCATAAGAATAATGCCATATTATTATTATTGTTTTCACAAAATAAAACATGGCATTTAATATTTTGCATGGGCCATGCAACTATCACCACCATGTGTTTCTCTTTGGTTATTATTTGATTTTCAAGTGGATCATTTTTCTTGAGCTCTCTTTTCCTCTAAACCCTCTCCACCTTGATCTTGTATCTTGTCCATGTGCATCACTCCTTCTTCCTCTTTTTCTCTCACAAGTGTATGCACCTATTTTTGAACATATAAGATTATTCCCTTCACCACCTTTTCTCCCACCCCTACCTCCATGTCATAGCCACACTTGATGAAGCTTGATTCAATCATGCAAAATCCTACACCATGTCCTCCTCCCCCTCTCTCCTCTCTCCTCTCTCCAACTCCACCATGTCACCTTGCCATCCCCATGTTCAAGCTTATATGGTTTAACCTAAAACCCTAACCCATGATCTCCATGCCCTAGCCACTCTCTCTCCCTGGTCCCACACCTCAGCTAACCACCTACCCCAACCCTAAAAAAACCCTAACCCGAGACCACCCTAGCTAACCCGAGCCTCCCAACCCCTCTCTCTTTCTCTCTCACAGCCAGGCATGCCCCACCCGAACCTGCCCCGCCGTGCCTCCTCCTGGCCCACCTGCCATGCCTCTGCTCTGCCCAACTCGAGCCCCAGCTCGAGCATGTGTGAGGAGAAGGAGGAAAGCGGCCGAAGCCACTTTATCCCTACCCCGTGCCCACATGCTACCTCGCCCTCTCCCTCGCTTTGTACCTTTCCCCATGCCTCCGTTATCTCGCCAGATCCACCCCAGGCCCCTACCTCTCCCCTCCTTCCTCTCCACCGACGCCGTCTACCTCTCACCGGTCCTCGTCAGTACCGCCGCCTACTCCTCGTTCATGCCGGCGTGCGCGACGTGGAAGTGGTCGAGGAGATCGAGGAGCCTCTCCTGCTTCACCCTGGACGCGCCAGCGAGGAGAAAAGGTCCCACGTCCACCGCAGTACCACGTCGTCGCCGAAACCCTAATCGCGCCGGCCGCCAGCCTCGTCGTTGCCCTGCTGCGCCCTAAGCCGATCCGCCGTCGTCAGCCACCCCGCGGTAAGCCCCTCTCCCGCCTAGACATCCTCCGCCTCGCCGTAAACCCTCGGCCTCGCCGGGCGTTTCACCGAACGCCCTCGGCGCGCCGTCGGTCGCTGTTGTCTGCACGCCCCCGCGCCGCGCAGAGCCTCATCTGGCCATCTAGCCCTCACCTGACATCAAACCCAAGCTACCGCAGTGGCTACCGCCCCCCAGCGCACGCCCAGATCCCCGGTTCGATCCCCCGCTCCTCACCGCCACTACCGCGCGCGGATCTGGTCGCCAGACCGAGAGGAAGATCCACAGTGCGCCTTCCCTTTTGCACTTACCCCCTGCTCCTTTTAACGCTCAACCCGCGGTCCAGCCGACCCCACCTGCCAGCCGCTGTACACTTTTTGCAAAAACACACCCGTAGTTTCGTAGCCCTAACCCGCAGTCCGGTACGCCCCCCACCTGTCAGCCCCCGCGTGCACGGCCACTGTCACGTGGGCCTCGAGCCGCTGGCCCACCTGTCAACCGCAGCGGCTAGGTAGCGCCGTGGTGAGAAAAGCCGCGGCTGTGCAACGTTGACCACTGGGCCCAGTTTGCGCCGGCCCCATCCGTCAATGGCTTGGGCTGGAATACTCTGGGTGTAAAAAGTCCTAGCCATTTCTGTTCAAATAAAAATGTTTTCAGTAATTGTTCAAACTCAAATTCAAATCAGATTTTACATAATTTTCAAATTATAAATCCAAACAATACATATAATATATGTTTTTGAATCAGAAAAATGTGAGGAATTCAAATATGCCATTCAAAATAATGTTTGAACACTTTAAATTTTCGAGATGATTAAAATTACAATAAAATGCCCTTTTCCTTAATAAATTAATAACTTAATTTCTATAACTCCAAATTTGTCAAATAATATATCTAAATCGATCAGCGTGACGAGCCCGTTCTACCTATGCAGTCCTTGTTCTAAATTGAAGCATGCATCATGTCATTACTTAAAATCTGAACTGTTATGGCAATAAAACTTGGCTAAATAAATAATAAAATGCTTTATTCTTGTACCCCACACCTCACCATGCCATGCTACTTTAATGCCATGTAAATTGTGCATCATTCATCATGGCATGCTTGTTTGCTTGTCGCATTTTATTTCCTATGCTTTTGCACTTTATTTATGTTGGCCCTTGTTTGTTTGGTTCTTCTTCCAATAGACGCCCAGCAGGAGAATTACCAGGAATCCCAGGAGTACTACCCAGATCCATCTCTCGCTTCAACCCAGGAAAGCACTACCACATGCTTGCATACATATAGTACCTATTGCCTCTATCTTATTCTTGCATCATTGAGTCGCGTTGCATTAAATTGAATCCCAAGTACTGCATAGCCTTTACTTTTAAACCCCACCAAAGCTTGTTCCTCCATCCCATGAGCCATTACTACAGGAGTTGTTTGAGCCATGCGAGTCGTAGAAAAGCATGTGTAGGGTATGTGAGTGTCTGATGAATAACGAGGTACCTAAACAACTTAACCTAAGTAGTAATGGAATAACTAATGAAAGAGGCACCGGTGAGCAATATCTGCTATTTGGTTTTTCATGCTCACTTGTGTCCCGTAGGACCCCGAGTACTTGATTCCTGTTCCTTGACTATTCGCACTATCCACATCCGGGAGGCCTTATGGACCCCCCTGAGCCAGAGCTTGATTCATTCTTATTTCTTGGGGCCAAAAGTAGTTTGGGGCTTTATTACTATCATGTACGTATGCCATGTTACTGTTTTATTTAAGATTGTGCGAGGAGCACCTGTACTGTTTAAGAGTTGCGGAGTGTTTTCACGGTATCGACAAGCCCAGTCACATTTTCGGGTTCCCAGTCGTTTACAGCCATTGGCGCAAACCTTGGGTCCGTCTCGGAGTCGGCCAACTTCGTTGCGGGTAGCTTAATGGGGTGGCCCCTGAAATATTTCTGAATCCTGTGATTGCTTTGTCGTGAATGCCTCGTTGGGTTTTGATTTGGTTTTTCCGAGGTTGATCGAGTGTGTGTTGCTATTCGTGCACCCCTGCAGGGTAAATCTTTCTGAAAGCCGTGTCCGCGGTTATGGACGACTTGGAGCATAGTTTCTCGATCATAGACAAGTATAACTAAAGTACCGCTTTTATTTTGACTAAGTACTTGACTAGTAAATAGTGCAACACTCATGGAATGGTTAATAAAACTGCCAACGGATGATGGGGGTTGTTCGTCCGCTTCCTCGTTGGTAAGCGAGGAGGAGGATGGATCTGTTAATTATACTGTTATAACTGTTGTTCTTAATTCACGGACATCCGTCTATCATTGGTTAGGCGGATGGTTAGCAAGTATCTATAGAATTGTTAGATATTCTCTTTTGCTGCAATTGCGTCACCCCAGGTTGTGTCCCCTTTAGTGGCATAAAGACTTGCCGAGTACCCCTAGGGTCTCACACGATAAATTGTTTGATTCAGATGAACAGTTGTATTCGCAAGAAGGATACTGGGTGGAGGAGACAGATGACGTTGGCAACGATCACTCGGTGTAGAGATTCCGGGAACGGGGATCCGTGAGATCTGTGGGCAGGATGTGTTTATTTATGTGTCATCTTATGCCGATTTGCTTCTTATCCGTACTCGGATCTTGTTTTCCGCTTCCGCCTGATACTCTTATGTTGGTTGTATGAGGAGCTATCCTAAATTATTATCTCTATCTAGGATATTTGAATCTTGCCGTGTGGTGTTGCAATATTTCTATTTCCTTTAGATGGAATGGCTCTGAGGACTGTTGTATGTGGCTTGCATACATACTCATTTGTGTATGTAGTTGATCCCTTCGCCTGCCGATTACGCCGCTCGTTCTTGTCCCGATGATCTGAAAGTGGTTAGGACGGCCGAAAGGTCTACTGTGAGTGGCCCTGGGACCCACCGTACTATTTTAATCACTTTCGTTCATCCAGGCATGCAACTAAGAGCGTAATTCACCGAGGTAGTTACAATTGGTATCAGAGCTATCCCGCCCTTCAGGGTCTCAGCCAAAATGGTCGTTGTCAGTCTAGCAAATATTTTTGGTAGATATGTATACTAGGGAAAAACAAAACGTGAGAGTAGGAATGCTTCCATTTTTTTCTTACCCACCCGCCCACCATTTTCTGGTAAGGAAGTGTAACGTTTTCAATCCTCTTCTAAAATTCAAACTAGGATTCACGTGTTCTGGGTTCCGTAGTACCATAGGTTGTGTGTGTGTGTGTGAATTCCTTGTCTATCTGTTGCATCCAAATGTTATCACTATCTGCCTTTTGGTTATCAACTGTTGGTACATTCCATACCGACAGGCCTTTGTAAACCGACGCGATCTATTCTGATTCGTTGTATACCGATGCGATCTATCTTACTCTTTGTTATCCAACGTTATCTTGTTGGGGTGTTCTTTTTCGTAGTTACCAATCTTTAGGTTCATCTTAAGAAGAAGGTGTTGGGATATGTGTTTTACTGATTCATGTGCGGAGTAATGATTTGAGTGCGGGATGGAGTCGCGACCATACCACTACTTTTATCATTGCTCTTGTATATTGAACTAGTAGAGTTACTAATCTTGATTCGTTAAGTGGTTTTGCGCATATAGTGGTATTTTAATGCCGAAATTTGCGGAAAAAAATTCTTTGTAGTTTGTGTACCACACTCCTTGTTTAGTCGTGTGCGTTATGCTTAACATCTTCTAGTTGCCTTGAACCTTGTTGATATTTTAATATCATCTCAGTGAATTGCATCCTGTAATCTTGGTTAATTCCATTTTGGTACTATTTTGGATTATTATCATTCTCCATTATAGTACTGACTTGTGTTTTATATCAATCACAGGATAGCACCACCACGCCGTTCTGAGGAGGACATACCACCTGAACTTGGGGCTGCTTTGGAAAGTATTGCAAATGCTTTGGGCACTATGCAGCAGAACCAGCAACGCTTCGAGGAAAGCGTGAGGAGGAATGAGTTTGTTCCGCTACCTCCACCTCCCAAGCGAGGAGACATCAAGAGTTTTCTCAAGTTCAACCCACGCCAATTTGAGGTGTCTGATCAGCCACTTGATGTGGATGATTGGCTTCGTGAAGTGTCAAGGTTGCTGATGACTGCGGATGTTCCCGAGCAAGAATGGGTCAAATGTGCCACTCACCTTCTGAAGGGAGATGCAGCTCTCTGGTGGGAAAATTACCTCAAGGCAGATCTCTCTGGTTTTCAGCCTACTTGGGAGCAATTCACTGCTGCTTTCAAAGAGCAATATCTGTCAGAAATTGTCATGGAAAGGATGAAGGAAGTGTTTCTCAACATCAAGCAGGGCACTGACAATGTCAACACCTACATCAAAAACTTCATGAATCTTTCTCGGTATGCTAGCGATGAGATCTCTGATGACAAGAAGAAGCAAAAGAGGTTTAGGCAAGGCCTCAATGCTTCCATCAAATATGTAATCACTCCTGCAAGGCCGGCGTCTTTTCTGGAACTCCAACACACAGCTCTGTAGGAAGAAGCAAGTAAGCAAGTGTTTGAGGAGTCAAAGAAACACATCCGTGATGCAGCAAGCTCTTCAGCTATGACAGCTCCTTCTAAGCGTTGTGTCTGGGTTCCTAACACCCCATCGTCGCTCCCTGCTCCACCAAGACCGTCAAGCTATGCAGCAAGGCCACCAAACTCTTTCACTGCGGCTCCCAGGGGCTACAACCACAACTACCCTGGAGCGCCTGGTGGAGTCCCTGGCTACGTTGCTCCCCGTCCACCTGGTGCTTGCTATACTTGTGGAAACACTGGGCATCAGCACTGGAATTGTCCAATGAACAACAAAGCTCTTCCACCACCACCTCCAAGACCTGCAGCAAGTGCTCCTATGATTCATGCACCTCCACCTCGGGCTCTCAACATCAACACTAAGCCTGGGTCTACGGTTGCTCGTGCCAACTGTGTCAACGTCGTTAAAGTTGAGCATGCATCTGGAGTTGTGATGGGTATGCTTCCTGTTAACTCAGTTTCTGCACGAGTGTTGTTTAATTCTGGCGCATCGCATTCTTTTGTCTCTACGAGTTTTGCTGATAGGAATGGGTTATCTATGGATCCTCTCCCCAAGCGTTTAATGGTCCTTTCTCCTGGAGCAACAATGGCATCTTCTAAAATCAGCCATAACAATCAAATTGAGATTGGTGGTTCTTCGTTTCCGGCTTCCTTAATTATTCTGGGCAATTCTTATATTGATGTTATCTTGGGCATGGATTGGTTAACAGCAAATGCAGCTGTGATTGATTGTGCTGAACGTTCGGTTTCTCTAAAAATTCCTTAAGGTCATATAGTCTATTCTCCAAGTCTGACTCCTGCAATTCAGCTTTACTCTTTAGCGGCTCTGAATGATGATGCTATGGAAGGTATTCAGAGTGTTCCGGTCGTCTGTGAGTTTCTAGATGTCTTTCCTGAAGAGTTGCCGGGGATGCCTCCTGATCGTGAGGTCGAGTTTGTCATTGAACTTGAACCTGGTACCGCTCCTATCTCCAAGCGGCCTTATAAAATGGGTCCTGCTGAGTTGGCTGAACTCAAACGCCAGCTGGATGAACAAGAGAAGTTGGGTTTCATTCAGCACAGTACTTCTTCTTGGGGTAGTCCAACCATCTTTGTGAAGAAGCGAGACAAGACTGATAGACTTTGTGTTTACTATCGGGCACTCAATGCTAAAACCATCAAGAAGAAATATCCCCTTCCGCGGATTAATGATCTCTTCGATCAGTTAGCTGGAGCTGTGGTATTCTCTAAACTTGATTTGAGAAGTGGCTATCATCAAATCAAGATCCACAAGGAAGATGTTCCTAAAACAGCTTTCACCACCCGTTATGGCCTGTATGAGTACACGGTCATGTCTTTCGGTCTCACCAATGCACCTGCCACCTTCTCAAGGCTTATGAACTCGGTTTTCATGGAGTATCTTGATAAGTTCGTTGTGGTCTATCTGGATGACATTCTAGTCTATTCTAAGTCAAAAGAAGAACATGAAGAACACCTTCGGTGTGTCCTAAACAAGCTTCGTGAGAACCGCCTGTATGCAAAGTTCTCCAAGTGTGAATTCTGGCTGCCTCAAGTCACCTGCCTTGGTCATGTCATTTCTGCCAAGGGCATTTCCGTCAACCCAGAAACTATTAAGACAATTATGGACTGGCTTCCACCCATAAATGTCAAAGAAGTCCGGAGTTTCCTTGGTTTCGCTAGTTACTACCGTTGCTTCGTTCAGAACTTCTCGAAGATTGCGAAGCCTCTTACCGATCTCCTCAAGAAAGGCAAGAAATACCTTTAGACTCCTTCATGTCAAGCAAGCTTTGAAACACTCAAAGAGAAGCTCACTTCCACACCAGTCGTGGTTCCTCTAGATACATCAAAGCCTTTCCAGATTTTCTGTGATGCTTCATTGCAAGGATTGGGTGCGGTCCTTATGCAAGAAAAGCAAGTTGTTGCTTATGCCTCTCGACAGTTGAAGAGGCATGAGATCAACTATCCTACACATGACCTCGAACTCGCAGCAGTTGTCTTTGCTTTGAAAGTATGGAGGCATTACTTGCTTGGCAACCGTTGTGAGATCTTTTTTGATCACAAGAGTCTGAAGTATATCTTCACACAGCCTGATCTCAACCTTCGTCAGAGGAGGTGGATTGAAACAATCAATGATTTCGAGTTGACCATCAAATACACTTCGGGAAAAGCCAATGTCATGGCCGACGCTCTCAGCCGAAAAGCTTATGTTAACAATCTCATGGTGGAAGAACAACAGCCTCTCTTGTGCGAGGAATTCCGCAAGCTCAACCTTGAAATTGTGGATCAAGGGTATCTTCTGAACCTTCTGGCAACACCTCTCTTGGAAGAAAAAGTTCGTTCCATTCAACTTGGTGATCCTTACACTAAAAAGATCATCTCCAACATTCAGCTTCCGAAGTATGAGTCTTTCCACGTCGACGACCAAGGCACTCTTTTCTTTGAACATCGGATGTTTGTTCCGAACTACCCGGGTTTAAGAGAGCAAGTTCTCAAGGAGGCGCATGATTCTGTTCTTTCTATCCAGCCTGGCAGCACTAAGATGTACATGGACTTAAAAACACAATATTGGTGGCCTGGTTTGAAACGATATTGTGCCAAGTACGTCTCGGAGTGTGATGTCTGTCGCAGAGTTAAAGCTGTCCATCAGAAACCTTCCGGTCTTCTACAGCCATTGAAGCCTCCGGAATGGAAATGGGAGAAAGTAGAGATGGACTTCATCACTGGTTTTCCAAGGTCACGGAAGGGCAACAATGCAATCTTTGTTGTCATTGACAGGCTTTCCAAAGTAGCTCACTTCTTTCTAGTCAAGGAAACAATTTCTGCAATTTAGTTGGCTGAGCTCTATATCAACAGAATTGTTTCTCTGTATGGAGTTCCTCTTGAGATCAGTTCAGACCGTGGAAGCATCTTCACTTCCAAGTTCTGGGGAAGTTTCCAAAATGCTTTGGGAACAAAATTGAACTTCAGCACAGCTTACCACCCTCAGTCGCAAGGACAAGTTGAAAGGATCAATCAGATTCTGGAAGATATGCTCCGTGCTTGCGTTATCTCTTTCGGCATGAAGTGGGAAGAATGTCTTCCTTATGCTGAATTCTCTTACAACAATAGCTTCTAGAAAAGTCTAAAGATGGCACCATTTGAGGTTCTCTATGGTTGCAAATGCAGAACTCCGATTGGTTGGTCGGGCGCAGGTGAAAGAATATTGTTTGGCCCCGACATTGTAACTCAAGCGGAGGAGAAAGTTCACATCATTCTTGAAAACCTGAAGATTGCTCAAAGTCGCCAGAAGAGCAATTATGACAGAAAGCACACGGACATGGAGTATGTCCCAGGTGATCTCGTTTACCTTCGTGTCACTCCCATGAGAGGCACGCACCATTTTGGTATCAAAGGAAAGCTGGCTCCTAGATACATCGGTCCTTTCAAAATTCGTGGAAGAAGAGGAGAAGTTGCTTATGCTCTTGAGCTCCCTGAACAACTCAAAGTCCATGATGTTTTCCACATCTCTCAACTCAAGAAGTGCTTCAAGGATCCCGGCAGGACCGTGGACCATGAACTCATCAATCTCCAAGAAGATCTGTCTTATCAAGAACACCCCATAAAAATTCTTGAAGTTGCAGAAAGAAGGACTCGCAACAAGTCCATTAAGTTCTGCAAGGTGTAGTGGTCGCACCATTCCGTTGATGAAGCCACTTGGGAACATGAAGATGAGCTCCGTGCCAGGTATCCTACCCTCTTTGAGTCTTCTTCTTCTTCCTAGAATCTCGGGGCGAGATTCATGTTTAGTAGGGGAGAATTGTAGCACCCCAATTGTCTAACAATTCTAATGCTACTTGGTCTAGTAATATAATGGCTACTTCCTATATATAATTGTTGCATCATAATTATATCATGCCCATGTCATCATGCCACCTTGCATTTGAGCATCATATAAAACCCTTTTTCGTTGGTTCTTCTCTCATATGCATTATTAATTGTATTTGCCTCTTGATATTGTATTTGGTTATTGATATATTGTTTAAATGCCCAAGTGGAGTTGGGGGCATATCTTTTATTCAACTCTATCACCTTTCTTTTCACCACCTTATAATTCCACCATTTCATTTACCATGGGCTTTTATTTTCTTTTGGTATTTAATCTAGCTCATGGGAGATAGGATGGGTCCAATTCTAATTTCTTTTGCTTGGCCTTTATTTCCACTTCTTGGGAATGCATAAGAATAATGCCATATTATTATTATTGTTTTCACAAAATAAAACATGGCGTTTAATATTTTGCATGGGCCATGCAACTATCACCACCATGTGTTTCTCTTTGGTTATTATTTGATTTTCAAGTGGATCATTTTTCTTGAGCTCTCTTTTCCTCTAAACCCTCTCCACCTTGATCTTGTATCTTGTCCATGTGCATCACTCCTTCTTCCTCTTTTTCTCTCACAAGTGCATGCACCTATTTTTGAACATATAAGATTATTCCCTTCACCACCTTTTCTCCCACCCCTACCTCCATGTCATAGCCACACTTGATGAAGCTTGATTCAATCATGCAAAATCCTACACCATGTCCTCCTCCCCCTCTCTCCTCTCTCCTCTCTCCAACTCCACCATGTCACCTTGCCATCCCCATGTTCAAGCTTATATGGTTTAACCTAAAACCCTAACCCATGATCTCCATGCCCTAGCCACTCTCTCTCCCTGGTCCCACACCTCAGCTAACCACCTACCCCAACCCTAAAAAAACCATAACCCGAGACCACCCTAGCTAACCCGAGCCTCCCAACCCCTCTCTCTTTCTCTCTCACAGCCAGGCATGCCCCACCCGAACCTGCCCTGCCGTGCCTCCTCCTGGCCCACCTGCCATGCCTCTGCTCTGCCCAACTCGAGCCCCAGCTCGAGCATGTGCGAGGAGAAGGAGGAAAGCGGCCGAAGCCACTTTATCCCTACCCCGTGCCCACACGCTACCTCGCCCTCTCCCTCGCTTTGTACCTTTCCCCATGCCTCCTCTATCTCGCCAGATCCACCCCAGGCCCCTGCCTCTCCCCTCCTTCCTCTCCACCGACGCCGTCTACCTCTCGCCGGTCCCCGTCAGTACCGCCGCCTACTCCTCGTTCCTGCCGGCGTGCGCGACGTGGAAGTGGTCGAGGAGATCGAGGAGCCTCTCCTGCTTCACCCTGGACGCGCCAGCGAGGAGAAAAGGTCCCACGTCCACCGCAGTACCGCGTCGTCGCCGAAACCCGAATCGCGCCGGCCGCCAGCCTCGTCGTTGCCCTACTGCGCCCTAAGCCGATCCGCCGCCGTCAGCCACCCCGCAGTAAGCCCCTCTCCCGCCTAGACATCCTCCGCCTCGCCGTAAACCCTCGGCCTCGCCGGGCGTTTCACCGAACGCCCTCGGCGCGCCCTCGGCCCTTGTTTGTTTGGTTCTTCTTCCAATAGACGCCCAGCAGGAGAATTACCAGGAATCCTAGGAGTACTACCCAGATCCATCTCTCGCTTCAACTGAGCTACCAGGCAAGCACTACCACATGCTTGTATACATATAGTACCTATTGCCTCTATCTTATTCTTGCATCATTGAGTCGCGTTGCATTAAATTGAATCCCAAGTACTGCATAGCCTTTACTTTTAAACCCCACCAAAGCTTGTTCCTCCATCCCATGAGCCATTACTACAGGAGTTGTTTGAGCCATGCGAGTCGTAGAAAAGCATGTGTAGGGTATGTGAGTGTCTGATGAATAACGAGGTACCTAAACAACTTAACCTAAGTAGTAATGGGATAACTAATGAAAGAGGCACCGGTGAGCAATATCTGCTATTTGGTTTTTCATGCTCACCTGTGTCCCGTAGGACCCCGAGTACTTGATTCCTGTTCCTTGACTATTCGCACTATCCACATCCGCGAGGCCTTATGGACCCCCCTGAGCCAGAGCTTGATTCATTCTTATTTCTTGGGGCCACAAGTAGTTTGGGGCTTTATTACTATCATGTACTTATGCCATGTTACTGTTTTATTTAAGATTGTGCGAGGAGCACCTGTACTGTTTAAGAATTGCGGAGTGTTTTCGCGGTATCGACATGCCCAGTCACATTTTCGGGTTCCCAGTCGTTTACAGCTATTGGCGCAAACCTTGGGTCCGTCTCGGAGTCGGCCAACTTCGTTGCGGGTAGCTTAATGGGGTGGCCCCCTGAAATATTTCTGAATCCTGTGATTGCTTTTTCGTGAATGCCTCGTTGGGTTTTGACTTGGTTTTTCCGAGGTTGATCGAGTGTGTGTTGCTATTCGTGCACCCCTGCAGGGTAAATCTTTCTGAAAGCCGTGTCCGCGGTTATGGACGACTTGGAGCATAGTTTCTCGATCATAGACAAGTATAACTAAAGTACCGCTTTTAATTTGACTAAGTACTTGACTAGTAAATAGTGCAACACTCATGGAATGGTTAATAAAACTGCCAACGGATGATGGGGGTTGTTCGTCCGCTTCCTCGTTGGTAAGCGAGGAGGAGGATGGATCTGTTAATTATACTGTTATAACTATTGTTCTTAATTCACGGACATCCGTCTATCATTGGTTAGGCGGATGGTTAGCGAGTATCTATAGAATTGTTAGATATTCTCTTTTTCTATAATTGCGTCACCCCAGGTTGTGTCCCTTTAGTGGCATAAAGACTTGCCGAGTACCCCTAGGGTCTCACACGATAAATTGTTTGATTCAGATGAACAGTTGTATTCGCAAGAAGGATACTGGGTGGAGGAGACAGATGACGTTGGCAACGATCACTCGGTGTAGAGATTCCGGGAACGGGGATCCGTGAGATCTGTGGGCAGGATGTGTTTATTTATGTGTCATCTTATGCCGATTTGCTTCTTATCCGTACTCGGATCTTGTTTTCCGCTTCCGCCTGATTCTTTGATGTTGGTTGTATGAGGAGCTATCCTAAATTATTATCTCTATCTAGGATATTTGAATCTTGCCGTATGGCGTTGCAATATTTCTATTTCTTTTAGATGGAATGGCTCTGAGGACTGTTGTATGTGGCTTGCATACATACTCATTTGTGTATGTAGTTGATCCCTTCGCCTGCCGATTACGCCGCTCGTTCTTGTCCCGATGATCTGAAAGTGGTTAGGATGGCCGAAAGGTCTACCGTGAGTGGCCCTGGGCCCCACCGTACTATTTTAACCACTTTCGTTCATCCAGGCATGCAACTAAGAGCGTAATTCACCGAGGTAGTTATAGCCTCTACCTTCAATCCCCATCCGTATGATCGCATGTGGACGACAATGATTAGATCGAGATGAGCCCAGGATTGATCCCATTCCGGAGCCACACCCGGAGTCGAGCTAGGAGCCTATTGATTACTGCAAGTGCACAGATCATTTGTAGCTAGTTTCAAAATAAAGATATCGATTCCACAGGGAGCAGGATTCTGAAGTCTAATAACTCTTTGAACTAAATACTAAAATAGTAATGCTAAATAATGTTGTAAGTAACAAGATAAAATGTGAGTTTTGTGTAAAAGATATTTTTGGGTTTTCAAATAAGAGAACAATAAGTAAACTAAAGATGAGTAAACAAGAGCATGCAAGTATGATTATGAAAATCTGCAAGATGATGGAAAGAGTTCTCAGGGAGTAGTGGATCCACCGCTAGTAACTAGAAAGAGTGATCAAAATTATTATAATGAATAAGACCATTTATGATATGTGTGGGAGGAGCTCCATATATGGACGAATATCCAGCAACCTATGCACACATCATCCTCATAACCACAACAGACAACAATTGACATCAATCGAATTACTGCACTATTAAGGGACTTTACCCCGTAGGATGTATCCGATGGTATGTCCAATGTTCCGTGAGTTCTCCTCGGTTCCCAAGTTGATATGTAAGGAATGACAACAACTTTATAGTCACCGTAAGTGTTATCATCCCTCCGTCGACCAACAAGTAGTTTCCTCCATCTAGTCCCAGTGAGGCAAATATTGAGTGGCGCGCTTCACCCAACATCAAGATGAAGGAAATCTAACACAGACACATAATGAAGAATATCACATAATAATCTTTATCTCAATTCAATCTCATACTAGGGTTTCTCCATCTCCACAAGGACAAAGGAAGCTACTCACACATGAAGGCAATCAACATCATGGATAGAATATGGATGAAGTATGATGATACAATTGAAGACAATTGCAAATCCAAGATTCAGTCTAGAATTATGACAAGTAACCAAAGGGGATCGGTGATGGAGACGTTGTTGATGAATATGACAATGTAGATCGATGTGGAGGCCTTCAAGATCCTAGTACCTTCTCCTCTTGTGTGATGGTGATGGTGTAGATCCGATTGGAGGCGGCTATGGTGGTGGCACGACAGCAGGGCTCCGCCGTGGTGGAGGATATGGCTTGGTGGCTCTCTCTTGGGTCCTCCCTCCTTTATATAGGCCTTGGGGATGCCCTAGGGTTCCTCCCAAATACCGCCATATGACTTTGGGAAGGTTCTAGGGTGAAATCCCGTCATTTGCGACCTTTTTCGCAACTATACGGGCGCAACTATACGGCCGGAAAAAGGCTTCCGGTCGTATAGTTGCTCGTCAAACCTTCGGTATGCCGCAGTGTTTTGGCCGCCATTTGTTCATACGAACTCCGTTTTGGGTGTTCTTGGGATCGTTGAATTCGTCTCATCGAGGGATACAACCCCATTGTCTTGGATATTTATTTTGAGAAGTTGGAAAAATTCACTTTTCCAGCCTCTCAAATGGCTAAGTCTGGTGCCTGGAGCTCCTCCATATTATGCTCTCTTTGTTCCTCTTGCCTTTGTTTTATCCATAATCAACAGCAACATCTACACACTTGTCATAGACAAGGAAAGTGATAAAATTCCACCTAAACTACTAAATTTGCAAAGCTCATATGAAAGTAAATGAGAACTAGAAGTCATGCATATACAACATAGCTATAGCTAGAAGAAACATGATATGAGAGATAAATGGCACATTTTATATGGCTAAAAGAGGTGGTATTTCACATCCATCAACTTCCCCAAGCTAGACCTTGCTAGTCCTCGAGCAGGAAGGGTCAATAATAAATTAATGGTTGTGAAATAGCTTATCATTGGAAATCAATGCCTTGCATCCTTATTTCTTCTACAAGCTTGAAGAGAACATGTGTTCATACAAGGCAACACAATCTCAGTTATAAAGACCACTAAAGATTCATCAAAACTTATATGCTCCATGTCAACAATGAATCTACTTGCAGACAAACTTGTGATCCTCTTATTGCACCTTTTGTATAACTTTTCATATCATTATTTTTTATGAGGCAAAACTTAGTCACAAATAGATGTTAAGAATAAATAGGAATCGATTCTACCCAATCATGTAATCTATTTAAGGCTCTGAAGTGCAAACATCGGTTATTGAGCTTTCAGAAAGTTTATCTCTTAGTAACAAGATTTATGCCAAAAGGAAATGCGAGAACATGTCAAAAGAAGCATAGCATTAGAGTGTCTCATTAGGTCATCCACATCAATGAATCATGGATATCAAACACTCATATTCTATTCTTTGTCTTTCTAAAACTTCAGTTCATCAGTAATGAGATCATGCCAAAACTTAGTGTTTTTGGTCAGATTGTGCGGGCTAAGAATGGATACTCATGACCATTACCAAGGTTTACCTTTTCGGTATAATGATTTCTCATAACGGTCAGAGGAGTATTCCCTCTTTTTCTTTGAACGCAGGCCCATGAGAATAACAGTGCATACCCAAAATAGCATTTCTGCTACATATGTTGGGCAACTCATAGACAAACACCAAGAATTTCCTCTTTTTGGACTGTTCAAAGGCCATCGGACTTGTTAGCATCCCATGTTGTGCGATGATACATTGCAAATGTATCTATAATTTTTGATGTTACATGCTTGGTTTTATCTACTTTCTTATGTTTTATCCACACTTTGAAGTACTTTTCATATGATTTCTTGGTAAACCTATTAACAAGAGCCACAGTGCCACTTGCTTGTTTTCTGCTGTTTTTGGTTCCAAGAAAGTCAGAAAATCAATATTCTCGGAATTGGATGGGACAAAAGCGAAAGTTCCTATTTTACCGAAAGACTCACAGAGCCCGAAGTAGAGACGGAGGAGGGCCAGGGCCTGGCCACACCATATGGTGGCGCGGGCTAGCCCAGGCCACGCCACCAGGTGGTGTGGGCCCCCTAGCACTCCACTGACCTTGCCTCTTCGCCTATAAGAAGCCTCCCGATGCATAAACCCTAGATAGTCAATCAGAAATCCACGAAAAGTTTCGCAGCGCCGCCGCCACCGAAGGGGAGATTCTGGGGACAGAAAGTCTCTATTCCGGCACCCTGCCGGGACGGGGAAGTGCCCCCGGAGCCATCTCCATCGATCTCCACCACCATATCCATCTCCATTGCTGATTCCCTTGATGAGGAGGGAGTAGTTCTCTCTCGAGGCTAAGGGTTCTACCAGTAGCTATGTGTTCATCTCTCTCTCTCTATGCATGATCTTATCGATATCGTGAGCTTGTAATCTATAGATCTACCTTGCTACTCAAGTGCTTTAATAGATCTCTACTCTCCTCATGTGTGTGAAAGTGACAGCGTGCACACCATGGTGGCACTTAGGCTAGAGATTACAAATACTTGTTATGAGTTATATTCGGAGTTGGATGTCTTTATGAAATTGTGGTGTTTGTTGGACTCATCTAGTGCTCAAGGTGACGGTGTGGGGTTTTCTAGATGGGAAAGGCTTACTTTGAGGAGTGTTGTTATAGCCCTACCATAGATTAGAGTGTCCAACCGGAGAGTAGTTAAGAGTAGTATCATAAAGAGAAGATATTTATATGAGAGTGTTCACTAGTGAAAGTATGATCCCTAGGCTTTGTTTCTTAGCATTGAAACACCGTTTGCAACTAGACAGTTACATGTTTGCTTGCTTCCATCTTTATTTCAGTTTGCCTTTAGCCTCTTCCACGCCATCAAGTTATTTTCTATCACCGTTACCGCTTATAATTATCTACACCACTTGTATTTCACTATCTCTTCGCCGAACTAGTGCACCTATACACCTGACAAGTGTATTGGGTGTGTTGGGGACACAAGAGACTTCTTGTATCTTGATTGCAGGGTTGCTTGAGAGGGAATACCTTTGACCACTTCCTCCCTGAGTTCAATAAACCTTGGGTGATCCACTTAAGGGAAAACTTGCTGCTGTTCTACAAACCTCTGCACTTGGAGGCCCAACACCTGTCTACAAGAATAGAAGTGCGTAGACATCAAGCTATTTTCTGGCGCCGTTGCCGGGGAGGTAAGATAAAAGGTATTCACACCGGAGGATTAAAGAAGAAGAAACTCCCACGGCAAACGCCTATTTTCTGGCGCCGTTGCCGGGGAGGTAAGGTAAAAGGTATTCACACCGGAGGATTAAATAAGAAGAACCTCCCATGGCAAACGCCTATTTTCTGGCACCGTTGCCGGGGAGGTAAGGTAAAAGGTATTCACATCCTCCGGTGTGAGTGCTTGAAGTTATTTCCTTTAGATTCTGCAATTTTGTCTTTTTGTTTCTTGTTTTCACTAGTTAGGCTTAATGGAAAACAACAACAAAATTAGAGAGCTTTATAGTATTTATCTTGAGTTAGGACATGAAGTGTTTGAAGAGAAAATTAAAAAACCTATGGAACTTTATTTGCATGCTAATAGCAATGTTGTTAGTATGAATTCTTTGGACACCATTATTGCTAATGCTATGGAAAATTCTAAGCTTGGGGAAGCTAGTTTTTATGAAAATGATCTTTTTAGTTCCCCAGCTTTGGAAGATAGCTATTCTATTGCTTATGATGATACAAAACCTCCAATATATGATGATTGCAATGATGATTATGATATTTTCAGTCCACCTACTATTGAGGAGGAAATTAATTATGACTACAATATGCCTCCTATATTTGATGATTATGGTGATGAGAATAATAATGATAGCTATTTTGTTGAATTTTCTCCCACTAAAATTAATAAGATTGACTATGCTTATGTGGAGAGTAATAATTATTATATGCATGTGGCTCATGATAAGAATGTTTTATGTGATAGTTATATTGTTAATTTTATTCATGATGCTACTGAAAGTTATTATGAGAGAGGGAAACATGGTCTTATATATCTCAATAATATTAAGTTTCCCCTCTTTATGTTGAAAGTCTTGAAGTTGCACTTGTTTTGCTTTACTATGCTTGTTGCTTTGTGCTTTCATGACTTGTTTATTTACAAGATTCCTATGCATATGAAGTGGGTTAGACTTAAATGTGTTTTGAATTTTTTTCTTGATGCTCTCTTTTACTTCAATTCATATTTCTTATGTGAGCATCCTCTCAAACTATCATGCCTAACTTATTGGGAGATAATCCAAAAGTTTTAGATGAGTCTTGGAAGTTATTACTTCTGTAATAACCGCTCCTTATCCTTTTTATTTGCTTTTTGTGCCAAGAGTAACCTCTAATGAGAGAGAAGTAATGATTGGGAAAGTTGTTGTCCCGAAACAGATTTCTGTGCTTCACTGTAAAAATTCATGTAAAATCTCTGTACGTCCTTTTGGAGCGTGAATTTTTGTGATTCTGCCCCAGGTTGTTATCTAACTTTTGTTAGTTCAACACTTTTTGATTTGAGCAACAGAAGGTCTTCGAAAAAATTCGTTTTTACCTGCTCATCTGTTTTGACAGATTTCTGCCATTATTTACATTTGCTTCTTGTTGGTTCCTTTTTGAGTTCTTTTGGGGAATTGAGATTTTTGAGGGAAGTGCTACAGTAGCTAGTGTTTTAATGAAAGTTTTATTGGTGTTAGAACTGAACCTAAAGGCTTATTATCTTGAGTGCACTAATGTTGCTAATAAAGATTGTGTGAAGATTTGTATGAAGGAAAAATTTCAGGTGTATGGAAGGAACGAGTAATGAGATGAAGGATGGACTAAAGCTCAAGCTTGGGGATGCCATGCGTGTCACCCCAATAAATATCCAAGAAGTAAAAGCGTCAAAGCTTGGGGATGCCCAAGGCATCCCCCTCTTCATCAATAAAAATCTCAGGTTTCTTCCAAACGCTTTATTTTTATTGTTTCATGCATAGTTGTGTTGTTCTTGGACTGTCTTCGTTTTTTGTTTTTCGTTTTTGTTTGCTTGGTTTGCTTAGTTTTCTGAATAAATTGGTTGAACCCCCTCTTTGATGCATTGGTTTTCAAATAGTTTGGTTTGGATTGGAAAAGAGTAGGAAAGCTCATGCTTAAGTGGTAAAAGGAGTTTGTTTTTGACTGTGGCCTATGCTTTGTCATGCCATGCTTGATATTGTTTTGGCTTTATGCTTAGTGATATTTGATGTAGCATGACATTATATAAACAATTGAGATTGCTTAATGTGCCTTTGAAGAATCATGTGTTGTTTTAGCATAATAAAGCATAGTATTGTAGTATTCTCCTTTGATGCTTTATTTGGGTTGACTTGGCACATGCTCACACCATGTTATGACTATACAAAGTCACCATAGCCTTGATGATCCTTTAGTTTTAAACTTGTAGTATCACTTTATGCTTTGATCAATGATGTTTTGTCGCTCTGCATGATTATGGCCATTATTGCTCTCTTAGTTTGTCGCTCCCAGTCTTTTGCTAGCCTCCACAACCAAGTATGAGTTCTACTCATGCATCCAACTCCTTAAACCAAGTTATTCCAAAGAGTCCACCATACCTACCTACTAGTATATGTTTTCCAAGTATATTCATGTTTTTGTTTACCGTCCAAATTAAACTTGTTATGAGAAAACTAGTGATTAAAGCTCTCACGAACTTGATGGCACACTTTAGTTTTCTTGCCCTTAATAAACTTGAACCATTGTATCGTCTATGTTGTATATGCTTGCACTTATTTGTTGGGGATTAGCAGAACCATGCTGTCATGGGGAACGCTTTCAACATTGCACTGGTACTTTGTACCTAGTTGATATCATGCTCTTTTGTCTATGGATGTCGTCGGTGTGAAATGAAAGGGGAGCTTGTAAGTCCATGGAGTTATGTATATGTGTTAGAGAAATGTCTGGGCCGCTCGTCTAATCCATGCTGACATGGTGGAAACCTGCAGCGTAACCATAATGAGTTGTCTATGAAGCATTCTTCTTATAAAAAAAGAGTCCTATATTGAGAAAAAAGAGAAAACGAAAAAAAAGATATTATGAAAAGAGGAGAGAGAGAAAAAAGCACCATATTCCCATGGTAAATAAGAAGATTGCTGAGATGCTCATTGTCTGCTTGCCTTATCATTTTGATATGGGGATTCTTCCGTATCATCTGGCAAGATGTACCCCGTTGGCGGTTCTCTATGATACACATATACTTACAATGACAAGAACTTACCGGTGACTAAACTTGAGTAGCATGAGGAGCGGCCCTCGTATACAAGGGACATGAGATTTCTAACTTATACTTCGTCAAGCATGTACATCATAGTTTGTTCACTTTAACCTTAATCACTTCAAGATGCTTATGATAGGGGCAATGAGAGCTGAAAGCTATAAGTACCATAATTTTTGGAAGCTCTTTATGAAACTTGAATCTCTGCTTCCTTCTATGAAGGCATTTCTTCCACCATTATAGTGAGTCTCCACCTTCTACCTTTATGCACCTACTTTGAGGGCATAGTGGCCATTCTTAGTTCTATGTGCATTGTCCCAAGACTTGTTGATTGATGCATAACCTTGATATTGCTTGTTCTGAACTATTTGTATCTAGTCACTCTTATGAACTTTGAAGGTGTCCTATGCATTTATATTTGCTACTCTATGAGGGACAAGCTGAATGCCACTATGCTATGTTTTCTTTATGTGAAACAAACAAACGTCTTGCAAAGCATTGTTATTCATGAATCTTTTGTTTGTGCCTTTTCATGTTGCAACATAGTTGCTATGTCTTATTGCTAGAACTTTATCCTTCATGCTATGTTGAAGTACTTTGATCCCAGCTTTCAATGCTTTACAAATACTTTGATCAAGTTTATGATGGTGCATGTCACCTCAAAAATTATTCTTTCTTTTTATCACTTACCTACTCGAGGACGAGCAGGAGTTAAGCTTGGGGATGTTGATATATTACAAATGTATCTATAATTTTTGATGTTCCATGCTTGGTTTTATCTACTTTCTTATGTTTTGTCCACACTTTGGAGTACTTTTCATATGATTTCTTGGAAAACCTATTAACAAGAGCCACAGTGCTAGTTGCCTGTTTTCTGCTGTTTTTGGTTCCAAGAAAGTTAGAAAATCAATATTCTCGGAATTGGACGGGACAAAAGCCAAAGTTCCTATTTTACCGGAAGACTCACGGAGCCCGAAGCAGAGACGGAGGACGGCCAGGGCCTGGCCACACCATATGGTGGCGCGGGCTAGCCCTGGCCGCGCCACCAGGTGGTGTGGGACCCCTGGCACTCCACCGACCTTGCCTCTTCGCCTATAAGAAGCCTCCCGATGCATAAACCCTAGATAGTCAATTAGAAATCCACGAAAAGTTCCGCAGCGCCATCGCCACCGAAGGGGAGATTCGGGGGACAGAAAGTCTCTGTTCCGGCACCCTGCCGGGACGGGGAAGTGCCCCATGAGCCATCTCCATTGATCTCCACCACCATCTCCATCTCCATTGCTGATTCCCATGATGAGGAGGGAGTAGTTATCTCTCGTGGCTAAGGGTTCTACCGGTAGCTATATGTTCATCTCTCTCTCTCTATGCATGATCTTATCGAGATCATGAGCTTGTAATCTATAGATCTACCTTGCTACTCAAGTGCTTTAATAGATCTCTTCTCTCCTCATGTGTGTGAAAGTGACAGCGTGCACACATGGTGGCACTTAGGCTAGAGATTACAAATACTTGTTATGAGTTATATTTGGAGTTGGATGTCTTTATGAAAATGTGGTGTTTGTTGGACTCATCTAGTGCTCAAGGTGACAGTGTGGGGTTTTCTAGATGGGAAAGGCTTACTTTGAGGAGTGCTATTATAGCCCTACCATCGATTAGAGTGTCCAACCGGAGAGTAGTTAAGAGTAGTATCATAAAGATAAGATATTTATATGAGAGTGTTCACTAGTGAAAGTATGATCCCTAGGCCTTGTTTCTTAGCATTGAAACACCGTTTGCAACTAGATCGGTTACATGTTTGCTTGCTTCCATCTTTATTTCAGTTTGCCTTTAGTCTCTTCCACGCCATCAAGTATTTTCTCTCACCGTTACCGCTTATAATTATCTACACCACTTGTATTTCACTATCTCTTCGCCGAACTAGTGCACCTATACACCTGACAAGTGTATTTGGTGTGTTGGGGACACAAGAGACTTCTTGTATCTTGATTGGAGGGTTGCTTGAGAGGGAATACCTTTGACCACTTCCTCCCTGAGTTCGATAAACCTTGGGTGATCCACTTAAGGGAAAACTTGTTGCTGTTCTACAAACCTCTGCACTTGGAGGCCCAACAACTGTCTACAATAATAGAAGTGCGTAGACATCATGCGACAGTGGTGCAGACACGCATAAATCAATACCATACTTTAATCAACAGGTCAAGATTTGGCATGCATATCAATTACCGCTAAATATTAGTTTATTCAAACAAATCCTTTCAAAGAGTAGTATCAAGTCGATCATCACATCTATGGTGTTGAGTATCTTTAAGGCTAAAATCTTAAGACAATTAAACAACACCTTATTTAGCACAAAACTCAAAACTTCTAAATATTATTTCCAATTGACAACTCCTTCCATAAGTAAACTATCAAGTCTATTATTTTGACATTATGGGGTCGAGCATAACCTATTCATTTAAGACAAGGTTATTTAGTTACAACCAACAAATTTCAAAAGATCTTGATCAACTATTCATTCTTTCCAAGTGTAGATATTGTGGCAATGTTTTCTAGAGGATCACAAATATAGTGTCACAAGCTTGATAAACAATTTGGAAAGATGCATACAAGCTCTCAGTCAACTCCTATGGTGCCTATCATGAGCAAGTGTATCCCCATATGAATACAGAACTAGACTCACTTAAACGAGCATTCAAACACAGCGGGATACATGATTGCATTAAACCTTCATCGAATACGAACATTGCACACGACTCTACACATGCAGAAGTAACCTCCTCAAGCTTAGAACTTTGCAAGAACCAAACTTGAGTATATCACCAAAAGAAAAGAGAAAATACAGTTTCCAAAAGAGAGTGTGATAAGTGGTTTCCTTCCCAAACTTTACCGTTGATGTACAAGTAACCTCTCTTTTGATGGACAAAGAACCTTTGCTTCAACATGTATTTCTTGATATGGGCCGATGTCCCTTCCTTGAGAACCTGCTTAAAAACTAAAAGAAAACGAAATATTTTTGTGTTTCTGAAGACAAGGGTTTAGCTCACAAGTGATAAAAATACAAGTCTCACTGAGTCGGTTCATCAACCTAAGCACCACGCTTAAGTCAACAAACTAGTTCTAGAAGATGCCTCTCCTAGATTGTGATGAGGTGCAAGTGAAACAGGATACGAGACATGAGTGTGTCTATGCGCTTATTAAAAGAGGTTTGAGTTGGAAGGTTTTACCAGACACTGATTGTCGAAGCGTTGAATTGAAGCAACCAAGTGGCTCATGTGAGTGTTTGCATGGTCGGCACTACCGTACACATCGTCACACAAGGTTGAAGTCCCTATGAAAATAACACACAAAATAAAATGCATCAGTTTGGTATATGAACATAGTTCGTTTACCCCACCGATAAAAGGAAAGTAAAAAGAAAACATGAACTTCTATAGAGAATTGCAGTCTAGGAGGTTTCTGAGGTAGAAATGTATTGCTTACATATGCTCGGCTTCTCTAGATCATGGGAGAAGCTCCCAGGTGGTGTTTCGAGGTTTTTAGAAGAAGAAAGAATAAAATTTTGAGTAATGGTTACCTTCCAGTTGGCGTTTGAGGGGTTTTTCCAACTATACAGGCGCAACTATACGGCCAGACCAAAAAGGTCCCACCGTATAGTTGGTCGTTAAACTTACTGTATCTTGGAAAAGAATTTCGACAAAGGCATCGATATCTATATGGCCAGAATTTTTATTCCTGTCGTATAGTTGGTCGTTAAACCTTCTGCATACTTTAGAAGAAATTTACAAAGGCATCGATATCTATACGGCTGGAACTATATGGCCGGAATTTTTGTTCCCGTCGTATAGTTGGTCGTTAAACTCTCAGTACATATGAAAGAAAAATTGTCGATGGCAAAGATATCTATACGACCGAAACTATACGGCCAAAAATTTTATTCCTGCCATAAGTTGGTCATTAAACTAAACTCTCTGTATGCATCAAAAAGTTCTGTTTCTTAGAAAATTATTTATTTTACTGTAACTTAGCGAAACACCATGTTTTCACAGTAAAATAACAACTTTAATTTTCGACCAACAACAACATGTATAAAATGGGATTTAAGTACAACCGAGTTATGCAACACATAGTAACAATAAATTCTACCTTTTGAAAACTATAATAAGATAACTCTAATAGAAAATCATGCAAAGAATAAAAATGCCAATGCAACATGAATGTATCAAGACTCAAGACACAAAACTAAGAAAGACACCTAATGACTTCCGGGTTGCCTCCCGGAAGCGCTTTCTTATAACCAAGTAGCCAGGATTTTCTCCAATATGATTTTTCAATAGATAGGAGCCAGAGAATTATTTATTCTTACCTCCAAAAGAGGTTTGGAGCACTTACTATTATAGTCTGGTCGAAGTCTCACCCGCTTGTGGTGCATCGAAGTCTTGTAGATAAATGTGTTATTGCTCACAAATGATGATTGATGCGCCATGTGTGGTTACCATACCTCCCTAGATAGCTTCAACAAAAGGATTAGATATTTACATGTAAAGTCAAACATTTTACCTTTGATAGCATCATCGGGATACACTTCATAGTACTCTTCTTGGGCTACACTATCACAAGGAAACACTTCATAATACTCATCTTTAGCACTAGGGAAAAATTTAAAAGTGTCTCTATTCTCTAGTTCATCACCATTGCTAACAAGTTCCTCAGTTCTAGAGTTATCAATCCAATCACAAAAAGAAGCATCATCAACAAATGTTTCATCAAAGATGTGCTCTCCCAAAACCTGCTCATTAATACTACAAGGGTTTATCTCTAGTTCATCATTATTAGTGTTCTCCAAATGAGTATCTAGGCATAAAGCCTCCGCAGATAAATTATCTTCAGTTTCAACACAATAAGAATCATTACTAGAGACTGAGGCATCATAAACAAACTTATTATTAGTAGAATGATGTTTGTCTTCAACCTCACCTTTTTGGTGTTCCTCCTTGTTATCCATTGGTTCCTGCAAAATGTTAGTTTCGGGACTATTGTTTTACATAGCTCCTTACTCTTTATTACAAGTGCATTCCCACTAAAATGTTCTTGACAATAATTGACAATATAATCCATAATATTTTTATACCTTGCTAAATCCTCATTATCGCTACTTTTCATAATAATACCAATTTTCCTAAGCAGCTCATGAGACCCTTCATAAACTATGTATTCCAAGAGTTTTACATTATTACCGTTTATGTGAGTATTGGTTGATAAAAATTCTTTAAAGAGAGGAATGCATTCATAATCATAAAGCTTGTTAGGCTTACCATTATATTGCCTCATCCCTTCGAATAAATTTAACAAATTACCAGAACAGTAATCCACCTGCTCCCACATGTCCAGTAGTTGCATATCCTCAAGGATTAACATTTCTTCTTCATGTTCATCCTCTTCTTGGGAAGTAACTTCGTCCTTCTCCAATGAGGTTTCCTGCAAATAAGTAACTTTGTGCGCTACGGGTTTTCTCTATGCATTACTCCTCATAATAAGTGTATTCTCACTAAAACATTCATTAGAATACCAAGAAATATTCTGCAGGATTTTATAAGCTGTTTTTATGAGAACACTATCTTCACTATTAATACGTGATATGACATGTATTATCAACTCATGGTCTCCTTCAAAGATAATATATTCTAATGCTTCACTAGTAACGTCACCATTATTATAAGACACTGAAGATTGATTAAAGGTATCAGAGCATTGAAAATGAAAGTAGTGCCCAAGTTTCATACATTGAGGACCTATTATTGGATCGTCTATTGTATCCAAAGAAATTAAATTTTTAGCGTATTCCACTATTTGGGAATACATTTCTCTTACCGTCATATTGCTCACTAGTTTGTCGAAATACTCATCCTCCTCTTCCAATGAGGATTCATGTCCCATGTTAATAGCATCATAATATTCATAGAAAGATTCATCTTTTAGTACCTCACCAAAGTCCCCAAAATCACTGTCTAGGCATGAATCCTCCTCATAACAATCATCATAAGTTTGGGACTTATAGAAATCATTACTAGGTAATGAGATATCGTTTGCACGCAAAATTTTTGTGTGTGGAAAGTTATTTTCAGATGTAGGATATTCAAGTGGTTGATCAAGTTGCTCCTCTTCATTCTTACTAAGATAATTTGTGAGTAGCTCAGCGATAGTCTTACCTTCGGGCTTACCTTCCACTAGTTGAGAGGGTGCAACATCAAGTGCCACCTCTTTATTAACAACATGTTCCAGTGGTTTAGGTGGAGGCTCTTTGAGTGGAGTTCCCTCCACATTATCTTTTGGAGGACCCTGCAAAAGATTAGATTCTACCATGGCAGCTTTCCACTCAACAATAAATTCATTATCATGGAAGTTATCTTGGCAATAGCAGAATATAGGGCGAACTTCTATATAGATCATATCAAGTGGTTTAGTTTCTACCTGTATATCTCTTAAACGAAATAACAACTCTTTGCAACTAGTAAAAATCACAAATTGTAATGTGTCCTCCCCAGCAAGGCATTTAAACTCATCTATATTATAGTTTGCTAGTTCGATATCAAAATAATTATACTTACATTGGTAATTTAGATGATCTGGAGATCCACAATATGATAATGAGGTGATCAGGAGATCCACAATAATCACAACATAATTGATAAGAGAAACATAGTGTGGATGAATACTTGTCCACCCAAGTCAACCATTCTTTTAATATGCCTTGCCTCTTATGAATATCTCCCAAAGTCTTTCCATTTGACTCCTCCATTATAGAAGGTAGTTATCTCGGAAGACATGATTAGTAACAAATATTTTTATGGGTTTTTGGTTTGTAAACAAAAGCAAAAAAAATACAAATGCAGCAAACAAAGAAAGGTTAAAACAAAATCTAGCAAAACTAAAATAAATAAACAAAAGCTAAAAGATCTACAACGCTTAGCTCCACGACAACGGCACCAGAAAATAGCTTGATGACTGCAAGTGCACAGATCGTTTGTAGCTAGTTTCGAAATAAATATATCGATCCCACAGGGAGCAGGAGTCTGAAGTCTAATAACTCTTTGAACTAAATACTAAAATAGTAATGCTAAATAATGTTCTAAGTAACAAGATAAAATGCGAGTTTTGTGTAAAAGATATTTTTGGGTTTTAAAATAAGAGAACAATAAGTAAACTAAAGGTGTAAGTAAACAAGAGCATGCAAGTATGATTACAAGAGTCTACAAGATGATGGAAAAAGTTCTCAGGGCGTAGTGGATCCCCACCACTAGTAACTAGAAAGAGTGATCAAAATTATTATAATCAATAAGACCATTTATGATATGTGTGGGAGGAGATTCATATATGGACGAATAGCCAGCAAGCGCTGCACACATCATCCTCATAACCACAGCAGACAACAATCGACATCAATCGAATTACTGCACTACTAAGGGACTTTACCCCGTAGGATGTATCCCATGGCATGGACAATGTTCCGTGAGTTCTCCTTGGTTCCCAAGTTGATACGTAAGGAATGATAACAACTTTATAGTCACCCTAAGTGCTATCATCCCTCCATCTACCAACAAGTAGTTCCCTCCATCTAGTCCTCAGTGAGGCAAATATTAAGTGGTGCACTTTGATGTCTACGCACTTCTATTCTTGTAGACAGTTGTTGGGCCTCCAAGTGTAGAGGTTTGTAGAACAGCAACAAGTTTTCCCTTAAGTGGATCACCCAAGGTTTATCGAACTCGGGGAGGAAGTGGTCAAAGGTATCCCCTCTCAAGCAACCCTGCAATCAAGATACAAGAAGTCTCTTGTGTCCCCAACACACCCAATACACTTGTCAGGTGTATAGGTGCACTAGTTCGGCGAAGAGATAGTGAAATACAAGTGGTATGGATATAAAACAATGGTGCTAGAAAATAACTTGATGGCGTGGAAAAGACTAAAGGCAAACTGAAATAAAGATGGAAGCAAGCAACCATGTAACAGATCTAGTAGCAAACGGTGTTTCAGTGCTAAGAAACAAGGCCTAGGGATCATACTTTCACTAGTGAACACTCTCATATAAATATATTATCTTCATGATACTACTCTTAAATACTCTCTGGTTGGACACTCTAATCAACGGTAGGGCTATAATAGCACTCCTCAAAGTAAGCCTTTCCCATCTACAAAACCCCACACTGTCACCTTGAGTACTAGATGAGTCCAACAAACACCACAATTTCATAGGAACATCCAACTCCAAATATAACTCATAACAAGTATTTGTAATCTCTAGCCTAAGTGCCACCATGGTGAGCACGCTGTCACTTTCACACACATGGGGAGAGCAGAGATCTAATAAAGCACTTGAGTAGCAAGGTAGATCTAATTGATTACAAAGCTCATGACCACAACAAGATCATGCATAGATAGAGAGATGAACACATAGCTACCGGTAGAACCCTTAGCCTCGAGAGAGAACTACTCACTCCTCATCATGGGAATCAGCAACGGTGATGGAGATGGTGGTGGAGATCGATGGAGATGGCTCTGGGGGCACTTCCCCGTCTCGGTAGGGTGCCGGAACAGAGACTTTCTGTCCCCCGAATCTCCCCTTTGGTGGCGGCGGTGCTACGAAACTTTTCGTGGATTTCTGATTGACGACTTAGGATTTTGGTATCGGGAGGCTCTTATAGGCGAGAGGGGAGACCGAGGGGGTGCCAGGGGCCACCACACCATGCCCTGGCGCGGCCTGGGGTGACCCGTGCCTGGGGGGTGTGGCCAGGCCCTGGCCCTCCTCCGTCTCGTATTCTGGCTCCGTGAGTCTTCCAATAAAATAGGAACTTTGACTTTTGTCCCGTCCAATTCCGAGAATATTCATTTTCTGACTTTCCTGGAACCAAAAACAGCAGAAAACAGGCAACTGGCACTGTGGCGTCTTGTTAATAGGTTAGTCGAAGAAATCATATGAAAAGTACTCCAAAGTTGGAACAAAACACAAGAAAGTAGATAAAACCAAGCATGGAACATCAAAAATTATAGATACATTTGCAATGTATCAACATCCCCAAGCTTAACTCATGCTCGTCCTGGAGTAGGTAAGTGATAAAAAGAAAGAATAATTTTTGAGGTGACATGCACCATCAAAGACTTGATCAAAGTATTTGCAAAACATTCAAAGCTGGGATCATAGTACTTCAATCATAACATGAAAGACAAAGTTCTAGCAATAGGCAAAGAAACTATGATGCAACATGAAAAGGCACAAACAAAAGATTCATGAATAACAATGCTTTGCAAGACGTTTGTTTGTTTCACATAAAGAAAACATAGCATAATAGTATTCAGCTTGTCCCTCAATAGAGTAGCAAATATAAATGCATAGGACACCTTCAAAGTTCATAAGAGTGACTAGATACAATAGTTTAATCAATCAACTAGTCTTGGGACAATGCACATAGAACTAAGAATGGCCACTATGCTCTCAAAGTAGGTGCATAAAGATAGAAGGTGGAGACTCAATATAATGGTGGAAGAAAAGGCTTTGTAAAAGGAAGTAGGGATTCAAGTCTCATAAAGAGCTTCCAAAAATTATGGTACTTATAGATTTCAGCTCTCATTGCCCCTATCATAAGCATCTTGAAGTGATTAAGGTTAAAGTGAAAAAACTATGGCGTATATGCTTGCCGAAGTATAAGTCAGAAATCTCATGTCCCTTGTATACGAGGGCCGCTCCTCATGCTACTCAAGTTTAGTCACCGGTAAGTTCTTGTCATTGTAAGTATATGTGTATCATAGATAACCGCCAACGGGGTACCCCTTGCCCGATGATACGGAAGAATCCCCATATCAAAATGACAAGGCAAGCAAACAACGAGCATCTCATCATTCTTCTTATTTACCATGAAAATATGGTGCTTTTTTCTCTCTTTCCTCTTTTCATAGTATCTCTTTTTTCTTTTTTTTCTCAATATAGGACTCTTTTTTTATAAGAAGAATGCTTCATAGACAGCTCATTATGGTTACACTGCAGGTTTCCACCATGTCAGCATGGATTAGACCAGCGGCCCAGGCGTTTCTCTAACACATATACATAACTCCATGGACTTACAAGCTCCCCTTTCATTTCACACTGACGACATCCATATACAAAAGAGCATGATATCAACTAGGTACAAGTACCAAGTGCAATGTTGAAAGCGTTCCCCATGAAAGCATGGTTCTGCTAATTCTCGACAAATAAGTGCAAGCATATACAACATAGAAGACACAATGGTTCAAGTTTATTAAGGGCAAGTAAAGTAAAGTGTGCCATCAAGTTCGTGAGAGCTTTAATCACTAGTTTTCTCATAACAAGTGGAAGGTAAACAAAAGCATGAATGTACTTGGAATAGCATAAGCTAGTAGGTAGGTATGGTGGACTCGTTGGAATAACTTGGTTTAGGGAGTTAGATGCATGAGTGGAACTCATACTTTGTTGTGGAGGCTAGCAAAAGACTGGGAGCGACAAACTAAGAGAGCAATAATGGCCATAATCATGCAAAGCGACAAAACATCATTGATCAAAGCATAAAGTGATACTACAAGTTGAAAACTAAAGGATCATAAAGGCTATGGTGACTTTGGATAATCATAACATGGTGTGAGCATGCGCCAAGTCAACCTAAATAAAGCATCAAAGGAGAATACCACTATACTATGCTTTAATATGCTAAAACAATGCATGATTCATCCAAGGCACATTAAGCAATCTCAATTGTTTATAACAAGTCATGATACAGCAAAGAATACTAAGCATAAAGACAAAACAATATCGAGCATGCCATGACAAAGCATAGGCCACAGTCAAAAACAAGCTCACTTTACCACTTAAGCATGAACTTTTCCTACTCTTTTCCAATCCAAACCAAACTATTCGAAAACCAATGTATGAAAGAGGGGGTCCAACCAATTTATTCAGAAAACTAAGGAAACCAAGCAAACTAAAAACCAAAACGAAAACGAAAAAGAAGACGCTCAAGAAAAACACAACTGTGCATGAAACAATAAAAATGAAGCGTTTGGAAGAAACCTGGAATTTTATTGATGAAGAAGGGGATACCTTGGGCATCCCCAAGCTTTGACACTTGTACTTCTTGGATATTTCTTGGGGTGACACGCGTGGCATCCCCGAGCTTGAGCTTTAGTCCATCCTTCATCTCATTACTCATTCCTTCCATACACCTGATATTTTTCCTTCGTACAAAACTTCACACAATCTTTATTAGCAACATTAGTGCACTTAAGATAAACAAGTCTTAAGGTTCACTTCCCTCAAAAATCTCAATTCTCCAAAAGAACTCAAAAAGGAACCCACAAGAAGCAAATGCAGAAAATGGCAGAAATCTATCAAAACAGACCAGCAGGTAAAGACGATTTTTTTCGAAGACCTTCTGTTGCTCAAATCAAAAAATGTTGAACTAACTAAAGTTAGATAACAACCTGAGCAGAAGCACAACAAATTACAGCTCAATCCGACATACAGAGCTCTCTCACAAATTTTTATGGTGAAGCACAGAAATCTGTTTTGGGACAGCAACTTTCCCAACCATTACTTCTCTTTCATTAGAGGTTACTCTTGGCAGAAAAAGCAAATAAAAAGGATAAGGAGCGGTTATTACAGAGGTAATAACTTCCAAGACTCATCTGAAACTTTTGGGTTATCTCCCAATAAGTACTTTTCTTTAACGCCTTTAAGTTAGGCATAATAGTTTGAGAAGATGCTCACATAAGAAATATGAATTGAAGTAAAAGAGAGCATCAAGAAGCAAATTCAAAACACATTTAACTCTAACCCACTTCCTATGCTTAGGAATCTTGTAAAGAAACAAGTCATGAAAGCACAAAGCAACAAGCATAGGAAAGCAAAACAAGTGCAACTTCAAAATTTTCAGATAAAGAGGGAAAACTTAATATTGTTGAGACACATAAAACCATGTTTCCCTCTCTCATAATAACTTTCAGTAGCATCATGAATAAAATTAACAATATAACTATCACTTCAAACATTCTTATCATGAGCCAAGTGCACAAAAGAATTAATACCATCCACATAAACATAGTCATTCTTATTAATTGTAGTGGGAGCAAATTCAACAAAATAGCTATCATTATTATTCTCATCACCATAATCATCAAATATAGGAGGCATATTGTAGTCATAATTAATTTTCTCCTCAATAGTAGGTGGACTGAAAATATCATACTCATCATTGTAATCATCATATATTAGAGGCATAGTATCATCAAAGTAACTTTTCTCCTCCATGCTTGGGGGACTAAAAATATCATGATCATCAAAACCAGCTTCCCCAAGCTTAGACTTTTCCATAGCATTAGCAATAATGGTGTCCAAAGAATTCATACTAACACCATTACTATTAGCATGCAAATAAAGTTCCATAGGTTTTTTAATTTTCTCTTCAAACACTTCATGTCCTAACTCAAGATAAATACTATAAAGCGCTCTAATTTTGTTGTTGTTTTCCATTAAGTCTAACTAGTGAAAACAAGAAACAAAAAGACAAAATTGCAGTATCTAAAGGAAATAACTTCGAGCACTCACACCGAAGGATGTGAGTACCTTTTACCTTACCTCCCCGGCAATGGCGCCAGAAAATAGGCGTTTGCCGTGGGAGGTTCTTCTTCTTTAATCCTCCGGTGTGAATACCTTTTACCTTTCCTCCCCGGCAACGGCGCCAGAAAATAGATTGATGTCTACGCACTTATATTCTTGTAGACAGTTGTTGGGCCTCCAAGTGCAGAGGTTTGTAGAATAGCAGCAAGTTTTCCCTTAAGTGGATCACCCAAGGTTTATTGAACTCAGGGAGGAAGTGGTCAAAGGTATCCCCTCGCAAGCAACCCTGCAATCAAGATACAAGATGTCTCTTGTGTCCCCAACACACCTAATACACTTGTCAGGTGTATAGGTGCACTAGTTCGGTGAAGAGATAGTGAAATACAAGTGGTATGGATATAAAACAATGGTGCTAGAAAATAACTTGATGGCGTGGAAAAGACTAAAGGCAAACTGAAATAAAGATGGAAGCAAGCAACCATGTAACATATCTAGTAGCAAACGGTGTTTCAGTGCTAAGAAACAAGGCCTAGGGATCATACTTTTACTACTGAACACTCTCATATAAATATATTATCTTCATGATACTACTCTTAACTACTCTCCGGTTGGACACTCTAATAAACGGTAGGGCTATAACAACACTCCTCAAAGTAAGCCTTTCCCATCTAGAAAACCCCACACTGTCACATTGAGTACTAGATGAGTCCAACAAACACCACAATTTCATAGAAACATCCAACTCCAAATATAACTCATAACATGTATTTGTAATCTCTAGCCTAAGTGCCACCATGGTGAGCACGCTGTCATTTTCACACACATGGGGAGAGCAGAGATCTAATAAAGCACTTCAGTAGCAAGGTAGATCTAATTGATTACAAAGCTCATGACCACAACAAGACCATGCATAGATAGAGAGATGAACACATAGCTACCGGTAGAACCCTTAGCCTCTAGGGAGAACTACTCCCTCCTCATCATGGGAATCAACAACGGTGATGGAGATGGTGGTGGAGATCGATGGAGATGGCTCCGGGGGCACTTCCCCGTCTCAGCAGGGTGCCGGAACAGATACTTTCTGTCCCCTGAATCTCCCCTTCGGTGGCGGCAGCGCTATGGAACTTTTCATGGATTTCTGATCGACGACTTAGGGTTTTGGTATCGGGAGGCTCTTATAGGCGAGAGGGGAGACCGAGGGGGTGCCAGGGGCCACCACACCATGCCCTGGCGCGGCCTGGGGTGACCCGTGCCTGGGGGGTGTGGCCAGGCCTTGGCCCTCCTCCGTCTCCTATTCTGGCTCCGTGAGTCTGCCGGTAAAATAGGAACTTTGGCTTTTGTCCCGTCCAATTCCGAGAATATTCATTTTCTGACTTTCCTGGAACCAAAAACAGCAGAAAACAGGCAACTGGCACTGTGGCGTCTTGTTAATAGGTTAGTCAAAGAAATCATATGAAAAGTACTCCAAAGTAGGAACAAAACACAAGAAAGTAGATAAAACAAGCATGGAACATCAAAAATTATAGATACATTTGCAATGTATCACGCTTCACCCAACATCAAGATGAAGGAAATCTAACACAGACACATAATGAACAATATCACCTAATAATAGTTATCTCAATTCAATCTCATACTAGGGTTTCTCCATCTCCCCAAGAACAAAGAAAACTACTCACACATGAAGGCAATCAACATCATGGATAGAATATGGATGAAGTATGATGATACAATTGAAGACAAGTGCAAATCCAAGATTCAATCTAGAATTACAACAAGTAACCAAAGGGGGTCGGTGATGGAGATGTTGTTGGTGAAGATGATGATGTAGATCGATGTGGAGGCCTTCAAGATCCTAGTCCCTTATCCTCTTGTGTGATGGTGATGGTGTAGATCCGATTGGAGGCGGTTATGGCGGTGGCATGGCAGTAGGGCTCCGCCGTGGTGGAGGATATGGCTTGGTGGCTCTCTCTTGGGTCCTCCCTCCTTTATATAGGCCTTAGGGGTGCTCTAGGGTTCCCTCAATACCGTCATATGACTTTGGAAAGGTTCTGGGGCTCTCTGGGGAGAAATCCCCTCGTTTGCAACCTTTTTTGCAACTATACGGGCGCAACTATACGGTCGGAAAAAGACTTTCGGTCGTATAGTTACTCGTCAAACCTTCGGTATGCCGTAGTGTTTTGGCTGCCATTTCTTCATACGAACTCCGTTTGGGTATTCTTGGGCTCGTTGAGTTCGTCTCGTCGAGGGCTACAACCCCATTGTCTTAGATATTTATTTTGAGAAGTTGGAAAACATTAAATTTTTCAACCTTTCAAATGGCTAAGTCTGGTCTCTACAGCTCCTCCATACTATGCTATCTTTGTTCCTCTTGCCTTTGTTTTATCCATAATCATCATCAACACCTACACACATGTCATAGACAAGGAAAGTGATAAAATTCCACCTAAACTACTAAATGTGCAAAGCTCATATGAAAGTAAATGAGAACTAGAAGTCATGCATATAAGGCATAGCTATAGCTAGAAGAAACATGATATGAGAGATAACTAGCACATTTTATATGGCTAAAAGAGGTGGTATTTCATAGTCATCACCTATTCAATCAGACCCATCCAAGTTATGTAGAAACGATGGCCCTTATCTATCCACTTAGAGAAGGGGTACCATCTAATAGGAGAGTGCCACGTGTCCTGCTATTTAAAATACACTCTCCCGCTCACAGAAATAAATGGCATTTTTTCAAAAAAAAAGCCCCTACGACTTAGAAGTCTCATAAGTTTTTATCTATAAGCCCAAATAATGCAAATAATATATCCATGGAATCCTTCTGAGAAGTAGAATGTTCTCCCATTTTTAATTTTAAAATTTAAATAATTTAAATTGAATAATATTACAAAATTTTCATTAGGGCATCTGGCATAACTTTAATTCTAAAAATGGTTTTAAAGTGTTTCTTTTTGCTAAATGCTTATATTTTAGTCCCCTATCCACTAGGATCAGAGGATAAAAGGTAAAATTATGTCTAAAATATATTTGTTTAAATATGAAATTAAACCCTTTTAATAACTATTTTGAACATAACTTAAGTAATAAAAATGATTTCTAAATATTTTTTTTTGCATCATGCATATTTTAACTTTTATAAACCTTAGACATGATTTTCAAATACACATCAATTGTTTTGTATGAAGATCATGCATATATTACTTGTGCATGATTTATGTTGTGTGAATGGTTGTTCATTGGAATTCTTTGTCTTATAGATCGTGAGGTGTGCAAGCCATGTGATTGTAAGAAGTGATTAAACTGTAGGGGTTTGCACATGAAAGCAACAAATTTTTCCCTACGCCCAGAACCCCAGTTACCAAGACCTATCTATTAGTAATGCAGTAATGGGAGGGGATTTTCGCAAACTTATCCTTGAAGCTTTTCGCAAACTTACCCTTGAAGACCAAAAGGTGTTGTCAACGCTCGGGAGAGTGTGGTTGAGGTAGATGAGCTAAAGCCGACCTCAAGGTTGTGTTGAAGTCCCGGTAGCTCCTGTGGATCCAACGACTCCTAGTGCCCCAAGTGTTGCACCTCGCAGGGAGTTATACACGTCTGGTGCCTGATGATGACTCCCGCTCCTCCGATCCAGTAGCAGTTGCGGAAGTAGAGCTCCTGAATCTGAATCCTGCAGCGCGATGGTGCTCCGCGGTGAAGAAGACTCCTGCTCGTGCGATCCGAACTTGGGACCACGGTGACGGGAGAGAGAGAGAATCAACTAGAGATCTCCCCAAAATAGAGGGAACCTTTTATTGATTATTGTTTATTTGTTTTGCCAAAATACCTCTCTTTATATAGGGGACCCCCCATAGCTAAGTAGCTTAGCCATGTGGGACTAAACAAGGGAGAGGGGACTTGGCCACCGCCGGCCAGGGCCCGAGTGGGCCCCATGCTACCTTGGCCCAGTCGACCACCCCTCATCCTTCCTCCCTTCGGTCTTTCCCTCATGGGCCCTTTTCCCTCCGGATTTGGCCCAATTAGGTATTTGACCCTTTTTAATTACTTTTTTATTGAATAAATATAAATGAACGATTAAATCAATATTCAATATTCACTTACATATTATTCAATCCCCGTTGATGTGGAACTCATTCCCTCTCATTCCGGACATCCTCTAGACTTACCGAAACCATTCCGGTTTTCTCTCTTCTCTTTTCTTCAGTGATTCTGCCGATCCTAAAATACTCTATGAGCATCATCAAGCCCTTAAGTGTGATACCCCACGGTTCGGGAACTCTCCAGACATGGTCGGGACTTTCCCGCACCAATGATCAACAGAGGGACCTGGATGGCCATGTGACCTCTGTGCATTCCACGAAATCTTTCATCATTTGAACCATGAAGTCATGTCATATTGCTTTTGTCTCTTGATACTTGTATTGTCCAAGATCTGATCAATGACATCACCATGTCGTGTTCAATCTAGTTACCAACAAGTGCTACTTGACTCGTTCTGACAAGTGATATCCTTGTGATCAAATCAGACGTTGCGCAGCTATTGGATATAACTTCTCTGAGTGGGCCCTCGAGTATCTTTTGCATCACGCGGATGGACAAATCCAGCTCTTGATGCATATTGCCTCAATTGTTCATCTGAATACCTGAACACACCTTTATGGTCACCAAGTCACCAGATGATGTTTGATGCTATCAAAGTACCCTTGGGTAACAATGATTGATATGGCCTCACGGTCTAAGAAATAGGACACTAGGTCTATTCTAATCATAGTAACTTGAACTTTGTGACATGATTGAGTCACAATGCTTAGGTTGGGTATAGCTCATCATCTCATTCTCGCAGTGAGGTGACTCCATTGTCAACTAGCATAAATGCCACATGATCAGGAAACTGTGATCATCTATTGACCAATGAACCAGTGGCTAGAGCTTCACCGGGAACTCCTGGTTGTTTATGTATCACACATGTATTGATGTTTCCTTTCAATACAGTTATAGCATGATATAAAACTTAATCATAAACTTTATGAAATACGATAATAATCCATATTACTATTTGTCTCTAGGGCATATTTCCAACATAAACATCAACCATAAATAAGGCAAGTTGATCTTTACCCTTGACCAGGCTATGCTTACTATATGAGCATAGAAATAATTCTATTTGTATGATGTTACACTATGAAACCAGGATAGGATAGCCATATGGATATTCAACTTGTTTGCTATGTGACCAATGTTTGTGCTGGAAATGTTTGGCAATGCCAACTTAGAAATGTGGATTGAAAACCTAGGATTAGACTTTGACTTAGTGGGACAGTGAGATTGGATTGACATAGTGAGTGACTAGATTTGGAAGAATGTAGGAGGAGACTTTCTAGGGTTATGTGGCACGTAATATCGTGGAGTCTGACTTATTGACGTGTTGAGCCTGAGTGAGTGGATTGTGTGCCATGGTAAGGGCGCGGAGCCTTACAAATGTAGGATGCTTGAGTCTATTGGATTTTCACCAGCAATATGTGGATATTGGAATCTCGTAGCTGGAATTCTCAATTTGATGATGATCAAATAATTTTGGAATGTCCAAGATTATTAAGAGGACCTGAATTTGAGTGGGAGCTAAGTGAAATACCTGGATCTCATATATGGATGCCATATTTGAGTGGGAGTGTGACATCATTCTGAAATATATGGATGACATATATGAATGATGTGATTTGTATTAATAACATTTTAGTTAGTAAATATGGATGAAGTTGAACAAGTTATTAAACAATGAGATGTATTAAGATAGATTAGTAAGTTTAATAAACATCATTGTCGAATGCTTCTAGGACTTGATTCTAAAAATGTTCAGAATATAATAGACAAGATTCTGAAGTAATTCAGAATGGAACAAGGTAAGAAATAAGTTCTTACTTGTATGAAGCATTGAGTTAGTCTCAGTATTACAACTATGGTTAAAAGAAAATAAAGAGATGTGTTGCCACTCATATGCCTCAGTCATAGGTTCTTCCATACAACCATAGTGTATACTCAACGTAATGTGACCCAAGGTTCTGGTTGGGAGAACAATCTCTTAACTGTAAGAACATGTCTTAAGGTGATTCCTGAGTTAATAACTAAACTAGAATTAAGTTTGTCCTTGAATGGCAAGAAGAGAAGTTAGGCACATAGATGCATTTTTATGCACTAGGACCTACATAGATATAGAAGTATAGTTTTTGGATAAAGAAGTTCAACTTCTGCTAAGTGTGTTTCAAAGTTTACATGACAACAATGAAAGTTAAATTGATTGATCGATCGTCATTATAAACACTAGAAACAAAGTTTCATTTTATCGTCAAACGAATACTTCAACCCATTATGAGATAATGGTGTAAATGTCAAAATTAGGAATACATTAACGATTTGTAAAAGACATAATGATCTGGTAAAACAGAACATGGACAAGAAGTTTTCCATGAGCATGCATGATTAATAAACACATGGTTTATGATTAGTAAAATGCGAGCTAGATTATTTGTACTCTAGTGCAAGTGGGAGACTGAAGGAGATATGCCCTAGAGGTAAATAATAAATGGATTTTATTATCATATCTCAATTAGTTCGAAATAATTTCGTATTGTGCTATAATTGTATCAAGTGGAAACATTGATACAGGTGTGGTATGAAACAAACCAAGTCCCCATAGTAGCCTCTATTCATACTAGTTCGTTGGCCAGCCGATGATCAAGGTTTCCTGATCATGGATCTTTTATGCTAGTTGACAAGGAGGTCATATCATGTGTGAATGATGTGATGGAAATTACCCAAAGATTATGACACGATCAAGTCACAAAGTTCATTGTTACAATAGTTAGAAACGTAGTATCCTTCTTCTTAGACCATGATATCATATTAATCACTGTCTCCTGAGCCTGCCTTGACTGCATCAAATGTCACTCGGTGAAATGGTGATTATAAAGTTGTACGTTAGGTATTCTAGAGGAACAGTTGATGACCTATGTATCAAGACCGGGATTTGTTCACCTAGGTGATGGGTAAGATAGATAAGGCCGACTTGGTGAGATTACATACATAATGTTGCAACATGTGACTAGGTCACGGGGATGTAATATCACGGAAACAAGTAAAACAAAACTTGTCGGTAACGATATTGAACAAGTATGTGATACCAATGACCGGATCTCGGACAAGTCATATTGAAGAAACAAAGGGAATTGGACTCGACGTTTTATGGTTCAAATGACAGTGTCATCGTGGAATGCACAGGGGTCATTACGGGCATCCCGGTCCCTCTATTGATCATTGAAGAGATCAGTTCTATGCCATTCCTGAGCCGTGTGGAAATACACTTAAGGGTACGATGAACTAGAGATCATCTGTAAGTTGGAAACATAGTAGAGAAAGAGAAACCTAGAATCATTTCAAAGAGAGATCCAAAGTTGTTCTGAGAAAGGAAGAAAGGAAAATACCAGAAGGTGTTTTGGATAAATGGAAATTTAATATATGCATTTATATTATATGGTAATTTTAAATTAATATATACTAAATAAATATATGATTTGAAATTTATAGGGCAACTTTCTCATTAGGCCAAAACCCCGAAGGGAATTGGCCCAGGGGAAAGTCACCTAGAAAAGACAGCAAAAACATCAACCAGAAAAGCAGCTGGGCTATCCACAGCCCACGTAGGCGGGCGACGGGAACTAGGTACCGCACAGAGGCATCAGGCTCTGCTGGCTGCAAGTGCACAAGCGATGTGGGCCGCAGTTGGGTGTGTCGGCCCACCCGGGCTGGAGACACTGCCTCACCTCGCCGCTGGGCCACAAGCGTTGGCAGGCCACGGGCGCGTAGGCCCGGCCCACCCAGACCTTAATCCCCGATGATCGACAAAGGGCTGGCAGGCTGCGCAAGCGTCAGCCCACCCTGGCGCTAGCCACCTCGTGAGCTGCGCCACGTGGTCGCAACCGGCCCACCCAGCCAGGGCAGCAGGCCATCCCTGCTGTAAGCAGCTGCAACTGCTAGGCCGAGCCGTGGGTGGCCCACCCGGGTTCACCTGCTGGCCCAACCGGCTATACCCCTTTTTTCCTTTATTTCCTTGACCTTTATTAGTCCCACATGGGGCACCTAATGGAGAGGGCACGCCCTCTTCCGCCTATATAAATGGGTATCCATGGGTGGGATTAAACACATAATTTGAGATGTTCTCTAAGACATTTTCCTTAGAGAATTCCTCCCTCTCTCTCTCTCTAGTTGTCTCCATGTGTTGGCACGGTCCCAGGAAAGGACTATATGCGCAAGAGAGGTCGCACATGTAGCACGTCGTTGCGCTGCAGGTATTCCAAGACAGAGATCTACTTCCGCACTCTCACCAGGGATCAAGGGAGTCGGAGGTCATCATCATACACCGTATGTGTACGAAACCTCTAGGGTGCCTCCAAAGAGTGGCATCTTGAATGTCGTGAGCCGGAGTGCTGCACGATGAAGATGGAGCAAGGGGTGACCTGCGAGGAGCTTCGCGACCTTGAGGTCGACTACGAGCATGACTACACCAACCATGTTCCCCTCAGAACATTAACCACTTTTGGACTACAAGGGTATGTATCCGAAACCTCGGTCGTTACTACATTACTTCTAGATAGATCTTGGGCAGTTAGGGCATTCCAACATAGGATTTTTTTGTTTTCTGTTGTGGAAAGCCTTCACCAGATTGCTTGCCATCATCATGCCATCAACGCCTCATTCCATTCTGGAACTCTCATGCAGAGGGTTATGTTTTCAATAAAACAAGAGTAAGTACCCAAGACTTGAAAACTGCATAAGCCTTTCATGGAAACATTTGTTACTTGTATATCAATATATACCTTCTCCATTGACAATGATCCCAGCTTTGGGCTCGACCTTGGTAGCCCTTAGCTTTGCTATGAACTCATGAAAGGTATATGATATCCCCTTGATGATGTAGTCTTTGGCGATGTCTTTGTAGCTGGGAGGAAGCGTACACAATACCCCAACTTTCGCAAAGTCATTGGCCAACCATCCATCCATAGCATACACAAGGCATTCATGGATATACCATGGTATCTAGGTGGATTTCACGGTTGGAGTTTCCTTCCATTTTGGCGGAAGTAAACTCGTCCATGTACTCATATTGCATGCGCCTGATCTATTCTGGGAACATGCTCTTCAATCCATCGAGCATATCAAATGCGTTAATTTGATGGAAGTGCATCCTCAAGCCAGATTACATGGCATGAATAACGGTGCACTTGGCGGTCATGAAGGTGTCACGACAGGGACAAAGAGTCACATCTTCTCCACCGTCGGAGTCATTGGGGAAATCTTCCAGGGGTTAATGAAGGACATAGAGGAGATGGTTTTCTATGAGGATCTTCCTGAGGAGTTGGTACCAGTCGATGAAATTTGACCCATCTAGCTTAAGTTTCTCCCAGTTCATAAATGGACCAAAACTGTCCTGAACTATGGGAATGGCCATAATCTACAAGACATTTAGCAAAAGGACTTAGACTAAGTTCATAATACGAGTTCGAATGTGTAATCACATTAACAAATGATCTCCCACTTAAAATATCATCCCTAAGATAGTTTAGTGATTACACGGTCCCTTTACACCACATCATCCCTGATTGTCACAGCCTTTGATGCGGTTGCCAGGGTGGACTATATCCATCGATCATATCATCCATGTGACTCGTGCTTGATCTTTCGATCTACTATGTTCCGAGGCAAAGTCTATACATGCTAGGCTCGCCAACCTAACCATAGTGAATTCAAAGTGCATATATGGCTTGCACCCACCGTATGTGAACAAAACGATGTCTAGCACCCAATCATCACAGCATGCTTCATAACTGCGAACTTTGTTGGTGGTAAACACTAATGGGAGAACACTACATTGGTATTAATTTAGGGATCATCTTACTTTAATCCTACCATCGTGTATCTAATACTATCAAACAAACAAGATGCACACAAAGATTAAACATCACATGTAATCTATATGTGATATGGCATGGTTGTCTTCGCGCTCCTTGATCTCCATTATGGGCTTCAACATGTTCTCCATCAGGACACCAGTTTGACGCCAAGTTCATGACGCCACCAATCATGTCGTTCATCATCGCGATGACTACTACTATATAACGTAGTAATAGGAAATTAAACTACCTTACCTTATTCATGACTATAACCATATCACATCACAAGCCTCCCTGCAACATAAAGTTAGACGCCTCTACTTTATATATTGTAGTTTTTACGTGGTTGTGGCTTTCGTAATAGAATCGTTTCTACCTATGAACTTCCAACCACAACATGGATCCAATAGTTGTCTATACTACGCCCCTTTCGGGTCCCTCCATTAGATACTATATCAACTACTATGAGAGAGACATACACCCGCTAGCCACTTATACGGTACAAGCCATATGTCGAGCGTAGAACCAGTCTTGCGTAAGGTCGGTCCGGGCCGCTTCATCTCATAGTGCTGCGATATAAACAAATACACATAACATGGTAGTAGCAACTAAAGGATTAGTGCCCACATTCAACATGTGGCTATCTGTACTAGCATACTACGTATACATCGGCTCTGATACCACTGAAGGGGTTCCACGGCAGAAAACAAAAAATTTACTACGCGGGAACACACCTAGCCAGGTTCTATCTAGGAAGTAATACAGTAACAGAGGAAGACATAAGTTGTAACACCCTCCAATCGGCCCTATGCAAGTTTTAGCCTTTTCCGCCAAATCCGCATAGAAACGATTCAAGGACGCCCACCAGGCACTTTCGTGCGAGTGGAAAATGAAGTAATAACATTACACAACAGTCCTCGATGGGACCCACAGAACAGATATATATACAACAGCGACTCCGTGAGTAAATAATACAGATATAATATACAAAGATCCAAATCACCTCGAAACGATAGAGCGTCCGACTACGGACAAGATGCAAATGGGGCTAAGAGCCCTGAAGAATAACCAATGGCGTCCATAACACTGCCTAGGCCAAGCCGGAAGGGTAACCCTGCTAACGATGTCGATCTCAAACCTGCTAAAACAAAAGGTGTGTCTTCAAAGGGCAAAGGGAAAAAAGAGGAGCGTCAGTACTAAGGCCAGTACACGGCGAGGCTAGAATTCAGTGGCTCTCGCCTACATAGGTATGGGTAGGCTGAAGCGGCAGCGCATCATGCACTAAACAACCTATAGAGACTCAATACATCTATCGGCTATTAGAGAGGGGTAAGAAAGAACTACCTGGATCCAACCTGATAGTATCACCAAACATACCCATCCTGGTATTCCCCCTCGAGACCAAACGAGGAAGTCAAACCAAGGAACTCACACAGTTGGCAGTTTTATTCATTCCATTATAGTTGAAGCACTTACTAGTCAGATATATATAGCATGAGTCATCCTGATAGCATAATTAGTGGGCAGTTTTAATCACCATTCCGTTGTAGTTGGAACATTTAATAGTCAGATATAATTGTCCTGAGGAATCCCAAAACCCAGCAATTGTTGGAACTTTTTTCACATTCCATTGGAGTTGCAATACTTACTAGGCAGGTACAGCATGTCACAAAACAACCCTAGATCCACCAGTTGTTGGCACTTTTATTATCCATTCCGTGATAGTTGAATCTGATTACTAGTCATATATTAAGTCAAGTTTATAGCACTACTTTAGTTATGCTTGTCTATGATCGAGATATTGTGCTCCAAGTCGTCCATAACCGCGGACACGGCTTTTAGAAAGATTTACCCTGCAGGGGTGCACAAATAGCAACACACACACGATCAACCTCGGAAAAACCAACTGAAAACCCAACGAGGCTTTCACGACAAAGCAATCACAGGATTCATAAAATATTTCAGTGGGCCACCCCACTAAGCTACCCGCAACGAAGTTGGCCGGCTCCGAGACGGACCCAGGATTTGTGTCAATGGCTGTAAACGACTGGGAACCTGAAAGTGTGACTGGGCTTGTCGATACCGCGAAAACATTCCACGTTCCAAAACAGTACAGGTGCTCCACGCACAATCATAAATAAAGCAGTAAAACATGGCATAAGTACAGGATAGTAATAAAGCCCCAAACTACTTTGTGGCCCCAAGAAATAAGAAATGAATCAAGCTCTGGCTAAGGGGGATTCATAGACTCTCCCGGATGTGGATAGTGCGAATAGTCAAGGAACATGTATCAAGTACTCAGGGCCTACGGGACACAAGTGGACAGGAAAAACCAAATAGCATATATTGTCCACCGGTGCCTCTTTCATTAGTTATCCCAGCAATTTAATAGTTGTATTTCAAGTCGTGATCATCTCCACCATAAACATCTGCCATCATTCCAATAACTGTGGTACTTGACAACACGAGATTGCACCTTAGTAAGCAACTACGACTCGCAAGGCTAGCTGTCTACCAAACACAGGTAATAGGAGGTGTCCAAGGCAATATAGAGGCTGCACGGGATATAACTGGTGTACGGAAACTAAAGCATCGCGACACGGATAGCAATAGATCGACAGGAGGAAATAAAGACTATAAATGCAAAATAGGTAGAAGGGGGAGAGATGCTCGCCCGGGAAACACTGCCGAAGGATCACTTCCGGAGAACTTGTCGATACTCGCATCAACTCATCGGCCTAATCCGCGAAGAAGCAAACACTAGAAGAAACACCTGATGCAATATTTAATACTACGACAAAAGATCCGGCATGCTTATGATATGATGCATGGCATGGCACAGATGCGGTGCAATTAGGCAATATTAAGCGGAACCGGGGTCCCGATAATTAATTACATGGTTCAAGTTATTTAGAACCCCCGCAATTTAAATGTTGGATTAACAAGGCGAAACAGGGCATCGCTTCGCTACACAAATTTAAATGGAGTCCGGAATAAGACAAAGATATCCCGCATATGGCCTCCATATTTAATTATAAGGTGAATCGACATAATGCCCCCAAACCCAAAGAATATGAATGAGAGCATGAACAATTTACTATGCAACAAATTATAATGTCATATTATAAAGAAAATAGGGGTCTCGGATAAAGGGTCACACATTGGAGGTTCGGCTCCGGGGTCTCGGGGTTCGACGGGGATCGGTCTTCGCCTCCGGGATCGGGGTCTTCTAGGTACGAGGCCTTCGCGTGTCAACACATGTCGTTCTTGTCCATTGGATGGCGAACTTGAATAGACAACATCGGGTTCTAGGTAGCACACACAACATCTCTTCACGGTCATTGTCTTATCATCACCATAACAACATGGCCTTCGGGCGGCACACACCTCTTCACATCATCTATAGCACACTGCCACATACCATCGCCGTATCACATTGTTGCAGGGCTAGCACACACGCAGGACACAAGGGTGCTTGTCAAAAAACAGAGGACATACGCACGGACATGCTCGCGTATAGGCAAGCTTGGTGACGCAGAGGGAGCTTGGGCCCGGGCGGACGGAGCGGAGGCCGGCGAAGGGGGGCGCGGAGCTTGGTAGGCAGGGAAGGAGCGGTTCTGTGGTAGGGAGGCAGAGGCCGGAGGTCATGGAGGAGGGAGCCCACAGCGAGGGGAAGCGGCCGGCGACGCTGGCGGCCCACCGGAGGAGAGGTCGGGCCCTGCGGGGCGTCGAGCTCGAGCGGCGGGCGGACTGGAGGCGGGGGACGGCGAGGAGATGCCCGGGGCGGGGAACGGCGCCACGGACGGCCCGAGACGAGCGGTGGCGGGGGTCCCTTCTGGGCAGGGAAGGCGGGGACGGAGGCGACTGGGTCGCGGGAGAGGAGGAAGCCGGTGTGGGGCTCCCGACGACGGAGGGGTACGGGATCGATGAGGGCCTCGCCGGCCAGGGTGGCGCAGCCCCGGGGTGGAGGTAACGATGGCGGCGGACGGGTCGCAGAGGGGTCGGTGGCAGACACCTTGCGAGGGGATCACGCGGCGGCGACCGGGCCGTGGAAGGCCGGAGAAAGGAGGCGTCGGGGGCCTGTGAGCGGCAGAGGAGCACAAGGTGAGGGCGGCCTGAAGAGAGGAAGGCGGCCGGCGAGCGGGCGACGTGGCAGTTGCCGGAGGGGACGGCGACGCGAGGGAGCAGGTCGGGGAAGCCCGGCCTCGATCGATGGGAGGAGGTGGGCGCAGGGAGGAAGGAGATAGGAGCGGGAGCCGGTGGGGAGGACAAGGGGTAGGTGGGAAGGTGGGCGTCGGGGACCGCGTCGGTGGGCCAGGGGCGGGGCCAGGCGAGCAGGTGGCGGTCGACAGGTGGGCGGGGTGGAGCGGGAGTGGCTGCATGCGGGAGTTGGTTGGCGAGGGGAGAAGCGCCCAGGTGGGGCTGGCGACCAGGTGGGTGGGGTTGCGGGTCGGCTGCATGCGGTGGGAACGAGCGGGAAAGGAGAAAAAAAACGGGTAGCGCGCGCGGGATTGGTTCGGTCGCCTCGGGTTGGATGGCAGGAGGCCAGGTGGAGTTGGGAGACGTGCAAGTGGGCAGGAGAGAGCTGGGGAGTGGGGCCAGCGGGGCGAGGTGGCGCGCTGTGATTGGGCAGGGTGAGGTGGAGGGGTGGAGGACGTGGCTGGCGGCGGGGTTGGTGGTGCATGCGGTGTGGGGAGTTGGTGAGTGTGTTGTGTGCGTGTGTGGGTTAGGGTAGGATAGGGTTGGGTTAGGCAGGTTTGGGTAATTTTGGGGGTGGCCGGCTGGGTCGGTTCGGCCCGGTTCGGCTGCCCCCTAAAAATAATATAAATATTTTATTATTTAAAACGGGGCTTTTGGAATCCGATTGTAGGCGAAACAAAATATTCCGGAGATCCGGGTTTTAATTTGAAATACAGACGGGGCGTTTAGAAAACAAAACCTGGTTTTTTAAATAGTTTTTAAACAAACCATGCAAGATGATGACGATGCTCAAATGCAATGTGGCATGATGACATGAGCATGCGGCATGATGATGCAATGCACAAAAACACATCGATTTTCTAGTAGTGGTTTTAGCGGGATGTCACATCAGTAACATACCTTTGTACACTGTAAGAGTATAACGCTCATGCAAGAACATGGATGATGTAGTCGTACCCGCCCGACCTCAAGGTCATGAAGCTCTTCACAAGTCATCCCTTGTCTAGGTCCTCGTATGAAGGTCCAATGCCACTAACGATAGCACCCCCGAGGTATTCGCACACGTATGATGCAAGATGACGACTCCCGGTCTCTGATCACTAGCAACATTGCGGAAGTAGATCTCCTAGCTGGAATCACTGCAGCACAACGGCGTGCCACAATGATGTTGTCCTTGCGCGTACAGTCCTTTCAGGGATCGTGCCACCACAAAGGCAACGAGAGAGAGAGAGAGAGAACAGTTTCTTCTCTAAGGAAATTTTCTTAGAGAATTGTTGGTGTGAACCGGTATATTTATTCCTATCCATGGGCACCCCTTTATATAGGTGGAGGGAGTGTATCTTTTCCAAAGGCTCTCTCATGTGGGACTAAACAAATGCAAAGCAAAAGGAGAGGGGAGGCAACCGGCTAGGCCAGCTAGTGGCCAAGTGGGCCACCCCATGGTGCCCAACAGCCAGCGGCGGCAACAGCCCCGACCGGGTGGGCCAGCTCGCGCCTGGGGGCCCCCAGCAGCGAGGCGGTCGGGAGACGCGGCCGAGTGGGCCCTTGGCGCGTCCCACCATGCACGCCTGCCCACGCCTGGGTGGGCCGACTGGCCGAGGCCCGTGTGCGGTGGCTACTTGGTTGCCGCCCGTGTGGCGCTTAGCGCTTGCCCGCCCAATGCCAATATGGGCTGCCTAGCCCACACTTTGTGCGATTTGAGCTGCCTTCAGGTGGCTTCCTCCTGGGCCATTTTCCTCCGGTGTTTTTTCCCTATTGAGGATGTTTCCCTTTAAATATTTATTTAATATATATTAATTCATAATTAACATATAATAAATGCATATTATAAATTGCTATTTATTTGAGACACTCTTTGGTCTTTTTCCTTTCTTTTTCCTCTGAACAACTTCATATTCTTTTCAGAATGATTCTGGTTTCTCTCTCTTATATAATTCATCTTATAGAACGATCTCCAGGCGTCGTAATGCCCTTAAGTGTGTTACCTTATGCTTCGGTAATGACACAGACATGATCGAGACGATCTCCGATCAATAATCAATACCGGGACCAGGATGCCCATAATGATCCCATGCATTCCATGAAACACCTCCGTGTCGAACCATAAACTTTGTTTCCAATTTCCTTGTTACTTCGATACTTGACTTATCCGAGATCTAAACATTAGTATCATGATACCTTGTTCAATCTCGTTTTCAGCAAGTACTGTTTTACTCATTCACGTGAAATTCCACCCTCCTAACCTAGTCATACAATGCACAGCTTAATGGATGTAATTCACCAAGTGGGCCTAGTGTATCTTACCGTCACATAGGAGAACAAATTCTAATCTTAATACATAGGACTAAACATGCCCCTTTGGAATACCTAACATACATATTTATAATCACCCAGTTACGATCATGACGGTTGATGCAGTCAAAGCAAGCTCGGGTGATAGTGATTAATATGATCTCATGGTCTAAGGATTAGGACACTTTGTTTCTGGCAATAGCAACTCTGAACTATGTGACATGATCGTGTTGCAACAACCATAGGTGGGTAATATCCATCACACCATCTTTAGATGATATGACTTCATTGCCAGTTGGCATAAATGCACCATGATCACGACACCTTGATCATTAGCTGCCCAATGAACTAGTTGAATAGAGGCTATTAGGGACCTTTGGTTTGTTTATATACCACATATGTATCAATGTTTCCTCTTGATATAGTTATAGCATGATATAAAACTATTATGAACTACAGAGATATGATAATAAACCCCTTTATTATTTGTCTCTAGGGCATATCTCCTTCAGTGACCACCACCATCACCATGTCGACCATCTTGACGTTAGGGACGGTTGACATCATCATTGTGATTGTGCCCGACATCGCGTCGATCACCATCATAGCCTTCACGACCATCATATTGATCATGACGGTCACCGCGGTAGTCACGGTCGTCCTGGCGCCCATCACCAGGATAACGCGATCACGATCATCCTAACGCTCATCACATGGTAGCCATGGTCCTCCTAGCGACCACGGAAGTCCTGGCGTCTGCGATCTTCCTGGCAGCCACGATCCTGGTTGTGCGGGTCCCAGGATCACCGTGGCGAGCGATGTTTGCCGAAGAGGTAAACCCTCTGGTATCCTCCCGATTATTCTATTGGAGATCATAGGCAAAGAGTTGACTGAATAAATTTGAGATTGTTGTACCGGGATTTACATTAACATCAACAACATGTATGTTGTAGGTGTGGCCAAGGCCATGCAGGATGTATCTGACGAATTCATCATCGTCAAGGGGATTTCTAGTGGCAGCAATATTCGACACTGGAGCCTTCATCTTAGTGAAGTACCTTGTCGATGAGAGGTCATTTTTCTTCATGTGGTTGAGGGTCGACCGCAAGTGTCGAGTCCTTGACTGAGACTGAGAGAAGATCATGGCGATGATGTTGGCCCAGACTTCAACAAATGTCTCAAGCCCAATGACATGGGCAAGAACATTAGGACGGCGAATTCAACAGAAAACGTAGTAATTGCTGGTCCCGTGCGAGCTAGGCGGTGTAGGCAGGATTCTCCATGGTCATTTTATTTTTGACATTGTTGGCGTCCTCGACCTCTAGAGTGTCAGGCGGTGCAGCTTCTGATCCCTCCACCAGAGAGAGGACATGGGCACCACGCAGCGCAGGGACTACAAGCGCCTTCCAAACAAGGAAGTTGTCACGCGTCAGTAGCTTTGTGGGAGGAGCTCGCAGGGCCGCAATCAAGATCGTCATCGCAGAGGAGGAGCCATGGCATGGGAGGGGAGTTTTTGGCTTTGGTTTTTAAGGTTTCCGTGTTGTAGATGGTTCCGGCGGCCAAGTCATGGAAGAGGGAGTTCTGGTACCATATTAGTGTGGAAGGGAACGATGCGCTCTTCCTGAGCTGGGTTGCATGTTTATATTGGCTAGGAATAGCCCCTGGTGTACCGTATAGAGAGAGGTGTGTATAGGATCAATGTACTACACTGTATCATATACATACTAATATTACATGGTCTAACAAGATGGTCCACGTAGACAGCCACGAAGGGCATGGCAACATTCTAGAGGGATGAAGAAGAGAAGCAGTGGAGGTGGGGTCCAAACATCAGGATTTTGACGTTTTCTCTCTATCTATTTATTTTGTCTCAAATTGGTACTGTTTTGGAATATTTTGAGGGTAGAAATTCAACTTTGCAAATACTGGAAAAATTCATGGGCCTTTCTAATGTTATATAGAAGCTTCCCGTATTTTTAGTTTGAATTATTGACATCTTTTGAGTACATTTAGAAATAGAGAGACAAAATGGCATTTGAGGGTTTTCTCTTTATTTTAATCTATTTTTTCTCAAGTTCAAAAAACTAATGCATGCAATGATCATGATCAACTAAACTATTCCTATTTTATAAACTTTGTATGTTTCATTGTTGTTATCTTCTCATCATTTTGTACTTGCACAAATCTGGATGATTAGATCTAGTGATACTTATCATCGTTTACTCCCTCTATTTCATAATATAAGATGTTTTAGCTTTGTGAAGATAGTGTATCTAGACGTCTTTTAGTGTGTAGGTTCAGAGAGGTTCACTCCGAACCTAGACACTAAAATAGATACATTACCTTCACAAAGCTAAAACATCTTATATTTTGAAACAGAGTGAGTACTTAGAACCAGTTATTTCTCACCTACCTAATTTTGGTAGTGAACCGGTAAGGCCCCAAGGTCTAGGAGAGTGGCGATCAAAATAAAATATATCTAGGTCTCCATCATCCTTTACCGGCGATGCCACCGGTCCGCTCCGCCCCTGGTGTCCCTTAGGGCCTTGGAGGTGCGGCGAACCACCGCTCCACGCCATTAGGAGAGTTTCCGTTCTTTGTTTAGGTTTTCTTTTCAGTGTATTCTTCGAAATGGTGAGGAGGCAGCGACATCTGGAAGTTAGAATAACGTCCTCTGTGCCCCGTCTTTCTTTCGGTGGTGCGCCTAGTACTATCGGAGGGCGCGTGAGTTGTGTGTGCGACGGATCTCCTAGGATCCTGTCAGTTTTCGTTGGTGTGGTTCCAGGTTTAGTTCTTCCAATCTACAGGTCTCATTATTGCGATGGTTGTTGCTTTGATATGCTGGTTCTTTGAAATCTTAGCACGATGTCTGTCTACTCTAATAGCTCTATCACGACAAGTTTTGTCTGGCTCCGGTGATAGAGGAGGGTGCGCCTTTAGCTCACGCCACTGCCTGTAGTCATGTCTAGATGGTCCAAAACCTGTATATAATTTTTATTAGTTTTTGGGCTTGATGGTTATTAATGGATTGGAGGACCTTTTCGCAAAAAGAGCTATTTCTCACCTATCTGAGATACCGAGAAATAGCAAAACCGTTATTAGTTTCGTTATAATTTTTGACATGTCCGTACATTTCATTATTATTAATTTAATACGTATATTACGTTTTTGTTGCTAGTACTCAGAACTATTCTCGTAGAACTTTTTTTAGATGACTCTCTTAGAACTTTGACACGCGGTTATTCGATAAATTACAAATAAGACTCGATCGGCAAGGCCGATTGGGAACACCGAAGACTATGATTTTGCATGGAACGGCGCCCTCACTCTCCTTATGTAACGTCACAGGCCATACTGTCCTACACGCATGCCAACAATAGGACAAGGCAGGAGCACAAGTAAATCGACGAGTCTGTGGGCAGTTAAAACGGGACGGGAGCCTCCTTTGGCGCGAAAAAAGGAAGCTCCCACCCTTCCCCACCATTCATCTCTTTCCCGGAACAAAACACCGCTGTTCTTCCGGCGTTCTTGATCCACCGACGATCGGCCCTTCTCCGGTGGGAATTTTTGGGGAGGTAATGTTAATGATACACTGATGCCGGGTTGTGTTTTTACATCTTTGATCCAAATTTTCTTTGGGGATTGGAGGATCCAGCAAGATCCGTTGGCTCATTGCCAGATTCTCCAAAATTTTAATTAGTTCTGGACCAGAGATAATCTGTACCCACCTCAATTTTCCTCCTTGAGAGAATGTGTTGATCGATCCTATGCTGCTGGTGTTGGTAATGAAAATCCAGGTCATGATCTGCTGACCGCCCCCAAATCAACTCCGCGTGCGTGCGCCATCCAGTCCGGCGAGAACAATGTCTTGCTGCGGCAGCGCCGAGGAGGACACCTACGGCCCGCCGGCGAACCAAGCCACTCCGCCCCCCAACGTCAACAATCCCGGTATCCTCCTCGCCGCATTTCTCCTTTCAGTTCTCCCATGCACGCAAATGTTGCCCACACCGATCGGCCATGGAGCCCGATCTTTGTTTGATGGCCGTTGTCGACGATCGCAGGCAACAGAGGCGGGCCGAGAGGGCCGGGTGCCCCGCGGACTGGAGGGCCTCCCAAGCCCGTTAACATCGACGTGCCGGCGATACCGCTGGAGGAGCTCAACAAGATGACCAACAACTTCAGCGACAAGGCTCTCATCGGAGAAGGATCCTACGGCCGCGTCTACAACGGCACCCTAAGCGACGGCCGCCCGGCCGTGATCAAGAAGCTCGACCCGAGCGCCTCGACGGAGTCTGATCCAGAGTTCTCTGCTCAGGTGCGTGGAGATCCAAGCCAAGTCTTACGTCTTCCTCCCAACCAAACTGGGACGATGAGCCACATCAGTTTATCCTGGTCCAACTTTCATTGATTTCTTCTCTTTGTGCTCTCCTCGTGATCTCATTGCCATAGCTAGCAATGGTCTCCAAGCTCAAGAACGAGTACTTCCTGGAACTCATGGGCTACTGCATGGAGGAGGGCAACCGTATGCTGGTCTACCAGTTCGCAACGATGGGTTCTTTGCATAACATCTTGCACGGTGCGTCCTCCTGTGCAATTTTTCAGTCTCTGTCAACATGAATGCTGAACTGCTGCAGAGAAGTTGTGACTGTAATAACTTACCAGATTCTTGCCGGTGTAGGCAAGAAAGGAGTGCAGGGCGCTGAACCTGGGCCAGTCCTGAACTGGCCTCAGCGGGTGAAGATAGCTTACGGAGCAGCGAGAGGGCTAGAGTACCTTCACGAGAAAGTCCAACCGTCGATTGTTCATCGAGATATCCGGTCAAGTAACGTCCTAATATTCGACGAGTTCAGCTCGAAGATTGCGGATTTCAACCTCACAAACCAGGGTACCGACACCGCTGCTCGGTTACACTCGACTCGTGTGCTAGGAACTTTCGGATACCACGCTCCAGAGTAAGATCAGATGGTTTTAACATAAGTAACAAAAAATGCAGAGTTAGTTTTGTTTTTGCGGCATTAACCTTGCTCACACTTTGCTGTTTGGAATTGGGTAATGTTCAGATATGCTATGACAGGGCAAATCAACCAAAAGAGTGATGTCTACAGCTTTGGCGTGATCCTGCTAGAGCTACTGACCGGAAGGAAACCGGTCGACCACACCATGCCCAAAGGGCAACAAAGTCTTGTTACTTGGGTATCCTAGCTACATCTCCTATCTAATTTCCTTTGGATAAACTTATGAGTTCAATTCTGTACAAACCATTTACTTGCAATATGTTCTGACATATGTATGTTTCATGATCATGTGAGACAGGCCACTCCAAGGTTGAGCGAAGATAAAGTGAAGCAATGTGTCGATCCAAAGCTCAACAGTGACTACCCTCCGAAAGCCGTTGCCAAGGTACGATACTGTAGCAAATCTGGCAAAGCAAATTTGCCGTGCAAAGTTCAACAGTGACCATGCCAAAGTTCTCGCTTCGTTTGTTTCAGCTAGCAGCAGTGGCAGCGCTCTGCGTTCAGTACGAAGCCGACTTCCGACCGAACATGACGATCGTCGTGAAGGCGATACAGCCTCTTCTCAACCAAAAACCAGCTGGGCCTGCCCCCGGCGCCGAGGCGCCCAGACCCTGATGAATCTACACCGGGCGGCAGAAAGAAGCATGAACTCGCACGGGCTCCATGTGTTCCTGATCACTGTCCATCCCAAAGGAAGGAGCCGTGCGTCCTTGATCCGATATCAGCATATCGCGCTTTCTGTAAAGCAGATTCATTCGCACGGCAGGATTTCAAGTATATAGAGTCATTTTTGCTAACCGGTGCAATGGATTAATATACGCTATCGTTTGTAATGTCCAGTGTACCTTAAGGTCCTTGATTAGCTAAGTTTAGCTGCTTTTCCTCAATAACTTGGCAGGGATGCATTGCTGTTTTCTCTTCTTAGTTTTGACTACTACTTGGGAATTCCATAGGTTAAACTGTTCACTCAGGATTCAAAACTTATTGTGGATGAAAAGAACTCCCTGTCCAGAAAATATGACAATAGCATTTTGCTAACTGGAGTGATGGATTGATGTACGTTTTTGTGTGTCCTGTGTACCTTAAGGTCCTCAACTAGGTTCCATGATCTTCCATGAAAACCTTGGGAGGAAGGATTGTGCTAGTTCTTGTTTGATACCTGTGACGGATGAGAACTTTGCGGGTTGAGAGTTCAGACATCCGTACATGCATGTTCAGCCTCTCAAAACATTTGCTGTGAAGCCCCTGTGCTTCTCCCCCGTTGGTTATCAGAACTCTGATCTCAACTCAGAAAGTTGTAATTAAAACTTGAAGCCAAGTTCAAAGAAAGGTAGAGATGAAAAGGAAGATGGAATACCACGGAAGCATCTCATCTTGTGGCACGGTCCATGCATCAATATCAATTCTCATATACCAAATTCAGTTTACAGCATATCAGTAGGCTCCCCTGCAATTTTTTATTCAGCCAATCATTGTTGTAAATACAGTTTGGGCAAAATCATGGTTAGATGAAATTCCGTCAGAACTCAGAAGTTCACAGAATTCAGACTAAAGTATCCAGTACAAATGTAATACCAAAAACTTCCCTACAAATGTAAAATATGGAAATAATATCAAAACCTTTTTATCTTTTTGAAACTTTGGCCACCATATGCTCTGACCAATGGCCCGTGCATGATTATCCAGGGAATCACGTTTTTAATGTTAGCTGAGAAGGTGCGAACGCCATATGAAGCCCTGTCACTAAATTGGGAGGCAGTAAAATCGCCTCCTCTGTCTACATCTCAACTATGAACGAACAATGCCCATTGCAGTGTGCAATGTTTTGTTCGAATAGCGTATGTATAACTGAACATCACACAGAACAAAGCAAATGCAGGTGTTGCACTCATATATGATATTGATGAAAATATAAGCTTTGCAGTAAAAAAGAAACTTGTTGGATAATGAAGGCAGAGTGGCTAACTGTATAAGTTTGGCGCATCTTAGATTATTGGGACCAACAGAGTAAAGTCTCGTTCACTGCGATAGACCGCAAATGAGTAAGCAGCATAAGTAGTTTGAATCAGATTAGAGTGTCAATGAATTCCTTTCTTTAGTCCGTGCAATGTAAGGGAACATAACAAAATTCCAATCAGAACAGTTCTAAAAAAAATAAGATACTCCTGTACAAAAAAGAACAAAGAAGAATACTGTACAAGTTCCTACCAGGTTGAAATTAGGAGAAGGCATGCGCTACAAATTAGGGAAAGGCACTCACATGTTTATAAGAACACAGCTTCGATTAAGATATCATTAAGTGTAATGAATTATCCCTCCTGCCGAAGTTGCACAAAAATATTCCTGGATCCACATACTCCTACTGATAACCCTCTTTAAGTATCTGTAGTTTCATCAAGTAACCTAATAGCTCCCTTATTTATCAAACTCTTACTCACAACTCCTCTGGAGCACAACTCACCCAGCAATTCCCGTGCCTCCTTGACCAAGCCTTCATAAGCCAAGCCTTCAATCAGTATAGTGTAAGTTGATTCGTTTGGCATGCAGCCATTCGATATCATATAAGCAAACAGATCAATAGCATTGTGTGTTTCACGCCTTTTGCAAAGCCCAAGAAGTATCGCATTGTACAGCACCGCATTGGGCCTTATGCCCATATCTTGCACTTTACAAAATGCTCTAATTGCCTCTTCAATTCTATCTTCTCGACAAAGACCAGAAGATATTGTCGAATAAGTGATTATATCCGGCTGGAGCCCTTTGGTTACCATCTCATTCAGCAGCTCTAAAGCTTCCTCTGTCTTGCCAGCTTTAGTAAGGCCATCAATGACCGTGTTGTAACTAATCAAGACAGGAGTGCACCCTTTCCCCTTGAGTTGATGAAGCAACTCAACAGCGGCGTCAACCTCCCCACCACGACATAGCGCAGTAAGAAGCGTGTTGTATGAAACGATGTCAGGGTAACAGCCCCTGGACACCATTAGTTCCACAAAAGCCATGGCTCTATCCATCTTCTTTTGCTTGCAGAATGCATGAAGTATTGGGTTGTAACTTAACGAATTAGGCGTGCACCCACACTTTGGAATTTGATCAAGAACTTCCATTGCAGGCTCAACCAAACCTCTCCGGCACAAGAAACTGATGAGCATATTGAATGTTACCACATTTGGGGGACAACCCTTCTGATTCATTTCAGCCATGAGCTTCTCAGCATCCTCCCACCGCTCTGCAATACACAAGCCCTTCAACACAATGTTGTAGCTAATGGTGTTTGGCTCGCATCCATACACCGGCAGGCTCTTCAAGAACTCAATTGCATCGTCAACTCGCCCTTCTTGACAAATGCCGTTGACAACGACGTTATAGGTGACAATGTCTGGAGCGCACCCCTTGTCGCGCATCTCGTCGAGAAGCTTCATGGCCTGCTTGTACCCGCTCCTCTTGCAAGTGGCCTCGAGCAGGATGGTGTAGGTGACCACGTCGGGCACACACCCTCGGCGTAGCATATCTTCGAGCACCGCAAGGGCGTTCGCCGTCCTGCCGCGGCCACATAGGCCGCGGATGAGAGTGTTATAGGTGTACGCGTCGGGTTCCATGGGCATGTCCGCGACGAGCCGGCGAGCGGCCTCGAGCTGCCCCGTGACACAGTACCCGGCGACCATCGCGTTGTAGGTCATGATGTCGTGCTCGCAGGCGGCCAGCACTCGCCGGGCCTCCGCGGTGCGCCCGGACGCGCATAGCTTCTTGATGAGCGCGGCGCAGGGCCCCGCGGCGGCGGCGGGTTTGAGGCCGGACATGGACTCGACTAATCGGAGGGCTTCTTCCAAATCTCCGCGCCGGACGAGGCCTCGCAGGCGGTCGTTGGAGGCGGCGGGGTGGGGAACGGCATTTGGAGCTGCTGCGACGCCGGCGTGGGGGAAATTGAGGCGTGGCTTGGGGTTGAGGGTTTTGGGGGCGGGGAGGGAAGGGTAGGGGTGGGAGGAGGCGAAGGTAGGGAGGGCGGACATGGCGGGAGGCGGCGCTGCGGCAGGCGGGGACGCGGCCATCGACGTTTGTGCAGCGGCAACGATAAGGTGACTGTGAGTGGGGCGGTGGAGGCGTGGAGAGCTCGGAGCCTCGGAGTCGAAGACTGTTTGCTCTGTGGGCCTTATTTCACAAAGCTAACTAGGCTTCAAATGTCATGCACCTTTTGTGGGCCGGGCTAAAGTAGATGTGGCAAATCTTGTCTGACGCGCAGTTAAAACCAATTGTTCCCAGGGGAAAGGTCCGAAGACCCAGCTTATATTGAGAGCTTTCCGAATTCAATTCAAAATACAGAATATATAAACTGAGACTGGCCGGGTTACAAGATAGGCAGTGAAAAGGCATAGGCAGCTCAGCCTATAGAAAATAAAAAGTGAGAACACAGTCCACACAAAGTATCTATTCAAAAGAATACAAATTAAAACTCTCCCAGAAGTAGTCGATATGAATCATAGGATGCCATCCCTATGTTCATGCTCCACTGCTCCCCAGGACCCAGTTCCTTCACTTTCCCACGGCATTTCTTCAATCACCGGAAGACGTTTAGGCAGGCCCTGTCTGTGGCTTCCACTTCAACATCAAAGACTAAGCCAATAAGCCATGTAAAGTGGTTGTAAATGATTCGTCAACACCTTATGCAAACCATGTCATTCTATGGCTCGTCTAAAAAAGAGTGCACTGCACGCCTCCCTTGATCTGATGACTACATGATCCTAAAAGAAATCCTGATCACACTCCACACATATCTACCTACCGGGCAAAGAAACAAAGTATGATCCTAATGCTCCACACCTAGAGCAAGGGTCATATCCATGCAGAGTTTCTAGCAACTAGCCCAGCAACCGTCTGGATGTGGCTCTTAAGCACATCCATACTAAGGGCCCATTCGGAATGGAGGGATACCAGAAAACATTGGAATGGCAAAGAAAGGTGATGCAAAAGATAGGATCAAAAGACCATAGGAAACGTAGGGAATTTGGTTTGGTAGTAATGTTAGAGCATGTGATGTTTCGGCTTGTGTGAGTAATTATTTATTTAGTCGCAACCAAGTTGTGCACATTTTTATTGGTATGAACGGCACATACTTTGGCTCCTACCTCATAGAGGCCCACATGATGTATTTTTTAATCTGATTCATAGCACATTGGCTCGGTCTTCCGCCAAAACATGGGTGAAAGAGCATGTGGTGCCCGTGTGTGTGGTTTTGATAATTAATGACAATTTTTATGGACTAATGTTTGCATTGAGTTACACTGTAGGGGTTATATATAGGCAATGCTTGTATACCATATGTTGTTTTTAGGGTAAAAAGAAGAAGAAAGCAAAGAAGATCACGTGATGATCATACTTGGAGATTGCTGGATCGGATGGGATTCAATCACGCGCAACCATGTTTTTTTTACCATTTGGTTTCAGAGGGAGTGAGGCAAAGCTCTGTGGTTTGTTATCATCGTGGGACATGTATTTAGTTCCATGGTGAACTCAATGTGCGGAGAATGTCATGGAAGCCAAGATCTGAGAGGACTAGTAATGGTGGTTCAACTTCTGTTGGCGATGAGGAATTGGCTTGATGATTTGTGACTTCCAGCACTAGCACAAGAAAGTGGGGGCAATAGCACAGTATAAGTTTGATGTCTAAGCTTTCAGGGTGAAAACCCAAGGTCTGACCTTAATTGGTTGTGCTTGACAAGGACCTTGTCGAAGGCATTGTTTTGAGAGCGCGGATTTTCTCCAGGGTGAATACCTATGACTTATGATTGGGTGACAACAACGCTTGTTCATTGTTTCCTTCTCTTAGAGGAGTCTCTTTTAGAGAAGTTGGATTTCTGGTGTTATCTTGGTGATGTTTGGTCTGCTGTTACAAGGAATAGATCTCTGTAGCAGGACTTTTCTTTATATTGGTAATTCTTCTGTATTTTTTGGATGTGTGCATCTGTATTTCCATTATGGAACCACATTGTTGTAGAGGCTAGGTGCAATTGGTATCTTCGTTATATTAATATATTCTCTTTTGTCAAAAAAGGAGAATATCCAATGTATGGTCATGTGAGAGTTGAGCATATGGGAAACATGTCTTGGAGAAGAAGAAATTGAGAGAGCTCTCATGTGTACCTTCAAGACATGGCCATTATGAAGATAGAAGAAATGGTTCGAGGATAATCAAGTAAAAGTGCAAGTTCAAGCTGAGCTATCCCGTAGAGATCAAATGCTTGAAGCTTGCCTTTCATATGGTGATCATGGATATGTGAAGATATGCCCAAAGAGAGTCTCTCCCATATGAGTATGGGGGAGAAATTCACAAGTATTCATCAGGCAAGTGCGAGAGAGTACAATCAAGAAAGATGTTCCATCTTGTCACGGTCAAGATCTTCAACATCAGCTCAAGTAGAATGTGCAAGGAAAAGGTATGATGTTGATAGGTTTTCCCTTTTACCATCCTCATGTTTTTATTTATGTTTTTATTTGAGATACCAGGTTATAGGATAGATATTCGTACTATCAGACGGGCTCTCGAGTGAGTAACTTGATCGTATCATTCATAGAGAGCTCAAACCTTCGCATCCTTGGCATCATCTTTCTTGGTTGTTATTTGGATATTATCCATGTGAGTTTTTATAGTTTTTGGTTATCTTTGTAACAATCTCAAGTTCATCAAAAATGGAATTTGTATGAAAAACTTCTTGCCTTTTTTATCAGAGGTTTTACCGGTTCATCGCTTTTAGAGAGGTCAAAACTTTTACCATTTGGTTTTATCCTCCATTTTTGGACAATTATGTTTCTATGCATGATATTTTAGATAATATTGTTATCTTTAAAATGAGACACAATATCATCGGATTTGGGATCTGGATGAAAAAGATCCGAGGTTTTCAGCTTTTGTCTTCTGCCTGGCCAGAGTGGTCTGGCCCTAGGTCTGGCCGGCCGGAGTGGTCCGGCCCTAGTCCAGGTTTTCCCTGTATTCAGGTTGTAGCTTGCAGATGTATGGTCGTACATTGCCCTGGAATGGTCTGACCAATCCCGGATGGTCTGGTGTTGTAGGCTCGTGTGCCTAATGGTCAGATCCGTGGGGGACTATTTAAGGGTCCTTCTTCCCTAAAGGTTCCTGATGGCTTAAAATCCTTTTGCCCCTCATTTTTACCCTTTGGATCTTGCTTCCTCCATCTCCCTCCCATTATTCTTGCATCTTCTTGAAAAAACAGAGAGAGGAGATCTAGATATATATCTCCACCAATCAATCTCTCTTCTAAGCGAGGGGAACATCTTGGGACCTAGATCTTGGATACTTTTGTGGTTTTCCACTTGTTTTTTCCTCTCTTATTTCCCTAATAGATTTTGTAGTTTTGGTGGAATTTGGGAGTGAAGGACTTGTCATTTCATTAGGGGCATCGGTTTGAGTTCTCTATGGAGAATCGGTTGGTGAAAATCAAGTGATCTTATTACTCTTGGGTTTTGGGGACTTAGACAGTTTAGTGGCCTTTGTCGTGAGTCCTTGGTGCCCCAAATTAAATTGTGGAGTTTTCCCAGGCTTGTGGACTTGGTGGTAATTCTTGGAGTGTCCCATAGTGGATCGTGTGCCTGCCTTTGTCATGCGCATACGGGAGAATAAGGCGATGCATTTGTGGTGTTCGGTGTGTGGGGTGCTTCCACGTCTTGGGGTGAGACCTTTGTGCCATTTGATGTGCATAGAGAAACCACCACTCAAGGCATCCTTCTAGAGTTTGGGAAGCATTACGTCGATGCACCTCTCCAAGACTAGCTTCCTTGGAAGCGAACTTCAGGATAAATCATCGTCTTCGCATGCCTCAGTTATTTATATACTTGAGATATTTACTTATACACATTACTTTGTGATAGCCTTCATGCTTGAACTATTTGGCTTGATATCACATAGTTTCTTTTCTTGCTTAGCATAACTTGTTGGTTGATGGCTGTGAAAATAGCCATCTTTATCCGCGTTTAAATCACATTTTTAGTCAAACAATTGACTAGGAATATCTCTAGCCTTGCTACTAATGACTAATTGTTACAAAGATGTGCAATCCTTTGTCATGAATTGTGTTGTACAGGAAATCACACTTTTAAGACGAAATTAGGAGCATTTACTGAAGATTATGATGTTGCCTACTCAGCCAAGCTAACTAGGGTAAAAAAGGAGCTCTAGAAGGTTTAATGACATGCGGTACGGGCAAGGCATGCCCCGTATGGTTCGCACGTACCATGTGGCAGCGGCTCCGTTAGGTCAAACGCAGCAATTTTCGTGAAGGCGCCTATATATTTCGAGACTACAGGCTCCGTGCAGAGAGTCATCATTCTCAGATTACATCACAACACCACCAAAGGAGATCCAGCACCATAGTTCATCCTCTCCACCCTCCATCCACTCCATAGCCATAGCTATCATCTTGTACTTGAGATCTCCTTGTGAGTTGGCAACCGTTGTAAGAATATTTGATTCAATCTAAGTATTTTGCACAAGGTTTTCGATCCTTCATCTCATGGGTTGCGGGTTGGGGTGAAACCTGAAGGGAATATGCCCGAGAGGCAATAATAAAGTTGTTATTATCTTATTCCAAGTATATGATAGATGTCTATTTTGCATGCTATAATTGTGTTAATCGGAAAAATTAATACATTTGTGTTTAATAAACAAATATAGAGTTCCTAGTTATGCCTCTCATATAAACTAGATCATTGATTAACAAGATGATCAAGGTTGATCATGTACATTGGATGTTGTTAATAATGAGGTCACAACATTGGTTGAATGATGTGATGAACATTCATCCAAAGTGTAGTAATACGATCAAAGTCATTATGTTTACATTGCTATAACATCATGCGAAGTAACCTTAATCCTTAGACTATGAGATCATGTTAATCACTAACAACAAAAGAGTAACTTGATAACATCACATGTCACACCGTAACAAGGTGACAATAAAGGTGGGTTTAGATACTCCAAAAGTGTTATGTAGAGGATCATGGATCAATAGTGGGATTTATCTATCCTGATGATGGAGAGATATACTCAGGACTCTCTCAGTGATATCACATTGACACATCTTGCAAGCAAGTGATAAGATCACAAAGAATGTTATATCACAGGAACGAGAAAAGAGTACTTGTCGGTAATGAGATCAAACTAGGTATGGGGATATTCATGATCAAACTAGGTAATGAGATCATAAGTGACCTTGTTGTCAGTTGACGTGGTAAATTCCATGATCAGGAAACCTCGATCATCAGCTACCCAACGAACTAGTCTATAGTATACTAGGGACCTGGTTTGTTTATATACCACATTTGTATTAATGTTTCCACTTAATACAATTTATAGCATGATACAAAACTATTACGAACTAATGAGATATGTCAACAAAAACATCTTTATTATTGGCCTCTAGGGCATTCTCATTCAGTCTCCCACTTGCAGTCGAGTCAATAATCTTGTTATTTCCTCACGGTGTTTAACACCTATGGCATTCCGGTGTTATCCACACGCGTTGCTCGTGGTATAGCCAATATCTAGAACTGACACTTTCAGTTCTGTGTGTATTTGCATGTTTATGCGTCACTATGCATTACTCATTCTCCAATGAGATGGCATTGTATAATTTAAGTCTTTTAGTAAGACTTCAATTCCTTAATCCAAAGTTATGTTGATACTATTGTCGTACAATAGTTTTTCATAGTATAGCTCACCTAGAACTACACCTAGTTTTGATGACAAAACTATTTTACACAAAAACCCTCTATATGCTGCTACTAGAGCAGTCATATACTCAACCATTTTTTGTAGTACCTGTCACAGTGTTACACCTTTGTAGTTATTCATCATGGAACTTACTTTCATTTCACTGTGCCACCTTATTTCTTAATATATAACCTAATTGAGATAAATTCATTTGTTTTATGTGACAAAAACTTGCATCAATGTAACACATTACATTGAACTATTTTGTTACTTCGGCATACATTGCATATTCTTGGTTCTTCCAAAGTACACAAGAATATCATCACTATTGTCCAATGATCATATCATGAATCATTCTGGTGTATGCTCCTAACACTTAGAGCATAGGAATCATCTAGATATGTGCATATCATGGCATTCATGATTTAACCAAATCATTCACAAGGTTTCACTTATCAATTGTCATTAAAATTGATCTGGATACCATGTGGAAAGAACTTTTCTTGTCTAATATTGACTTAGAAAACTCACACAGCTCCCACTCAAATATGCCATCGTATTGAACTAATTCAATATTTCATATATGTACTTCAGCATAACCATATTAGCATTTCAATCTATCTGTATAGACTTTGATGTCTAATATTCTGGTTTTTCCTAAGTCTTTCATCAAAATCCAAATTTAATGAAATTCTTAATTGCATAAAATTAAAGATACATCATTCCAACATAATGTCTTTCACATAAAGCATTGGAAATATGTCTTAATGATCCCCCTTAGTTTCTTGTAAACACAAGCATCTTCATCATTCTTATGAACTTAAAGTCTTTAAAGTTTCATCATGGTTAAGATTCCAACTCCACTATGCTTATTTTAACTATTGAAACTTGCATATATTTTAGCATCCTTCGAATTAACAAAACCATTTGGAATGTGTCATGTACACATCCTAGGTAACCATTATTTTTATAAGAATGTTGTCTTGTTTATTCAATTACCATATCTCAGTATGTAGTGGTTTCTACAAATCCGTACAGACTAAATGTCATTGTGGAAGATCCAATCTTGTCACAATTAACTTTTGAACTTTGTCATAAACTATTTTCTGACAAGTCAAACATTTCACAGATGCAATTATCTTGTGTATGTTTGTTTATAGATCCATTTGTGCTTTGAAAAGCTCCACGCCTTCCTGAGGTTCTACCAAGTTCATAACTTGATTTTCGTATATGGATACTGATACGTCGTAAACGTATCTATAATTTTTGATGTGCCATGCTTGTTTAGTATCTACTTTCTTATGTTTAGTCCACACTCTGAGATAATTTAATGCATTTTCTAGGACTAACCTATTAACAAGATGCCACGGTGCCAGTTGCTTGTTTTCTTCTGTTTTTTGTTCCAGAAAATCCAGAAAATGAATATTCTCGGAATTGGACGGGACAAAAGCCAAGGTCGGTATTTTACCAGAAGACTCATGGAGCCAGAAGACGAGACGGAGAGGGGCCAGGGTCTGGCCACACCATGTGGTGGCGCGAGTCCCCTTAGGAGCGCCACCAGGTGGTGAGGGCCCCTGGTCCACCCTCTGACATCGCCCTTTCGCCTATAATAAGCCTCCGATGCAGAAAAACTAAAGAATCCAGCCTCCAGCCACAAAAAGTTCCGCAGCGCCGCCGCCTGATACGTTCATACCGTATCTATAATTTTTGATGGTTTTATGCTAATAATATGCTTTTGATACTCCTTTTTATATAAACATATGATTTATTTGGACTAACCTACTAATAGTTGCAAAAGTGCACAATGTTCTTGTTTTACACTTTAATGTGTAGGAATTACCAAGAATACAAATGAAAACCTTGTTGGAGTCAAATTGGGATTTTCTAAAAATCCGTCTCGGAACTCTTTTTGAAGATGGTCACGTTTCGGATCAAAGACAGCGTCAAACGGAAAACTCTTCAACAACCAAGTTGTTGGAAATTGCGGGACAAACGTTCTGGACATAAGATTTAGCTGATTCCGAGTCCGTATGGGCCCGATAGTCCTGATTTACTACAGCCCAAGATGGGGTGACAGGAATCCGAGAAGCTATATAAAGGGAGGAAACCTAATTCGTGGGAGACACCTCCACCCACGAATTTGCAGCCACCAAAGCCACGTTTTTTCCTCCCCCATGGATCCCATCTCCATGGGGAAGGGATCCCAAGAAGCCATGAAGGAAGGGTGTTAAGGGGCAGTGCTCCCTTGTGATACCGGCGGCGGGGAAGGAGTCCTCCACGCTGCCGTCGGCGGCGCCGCCGCCGCCTCTTCACCATCTTCACCACCATCTCCATCGATCTCCACCGCCATCTCCATCACCGTTACTGACTCCCATGATGAGGAGGGAGTAGTTCTCTCTCGAGGCTAAGGGTTCTACCGGTAGCTATGTGTTCATCTCTCTCTCTATGCATGATCATATTGTGATCATGAGCTTTGTAATCAAGTAGATATACTTTGCTACTCAAGTGCTTTAATAGATCTCTGCTCTCCCCATGTGTGTGAAAGTGACAGCATGCACACCATGGTGGCACTTAGGCTAGAGATTACAAATACTTGTTATGAGTTATATTTGGAGTTGGATGTTTCTATGAAATTGTGGTGTTTGTTGGAACCATCTAGAGCTCAAGGTGACAATGTGGGGTTATCTAGATGGGAAAGCGAACTTTGAGGAGTGATGTTATAGCCCTACCATGGATTAGAGTGTCCAACCGGAGAGTAGTTTAGAGTAGTATCATAAAGAGAAGATATTTATATAAGAGTATTCACTAGTGAAAGTATGATTCCTAGGCCTTGTTTCTAAGAATTGAAACACCGTTTTCAACTAGATCTATTACATATTTGCTTGTTGCCATCTTTATTTCACTTTGCCTTTAGTCTCTTCCACGCCATCAAACTATTTTCTGGCACCGTTATCTTATATCCATACCACGTGTATTTTACTATCTCTTCCACGAACTAGTGCACCTATACACCTGACAAGTGTATTGGGTGTGTTGGGGACACAAGAGACTTCTTGTATCTTGATTGCAGGGTTGCTTGAGAGGGTATACCTTTGACTACTTCCTCCCTGAGTTCGATAAACCTTGGGTGATCCACTTAAGGGAAACTTGGTGTTGTTCTACAAACCTCTGCACTTGGAGGCTCAACAACTGTCTACAAGAATAGAAGTTCGTAGACATCAAGCTATTTTCTAGCGCCGTTGCCGGGGAGGTAAGGTAAAAGGTACTCACATCCTCCGGTGTGAGTGCTCGAAGATATTTCTTTTAGATTCTGCAATTATATCTTTTTGTTTCTTGTTTTTATTTTCACTAGTTAGACTTAATGGAAAACAACAACAAAATTAGAGAGCTTTATAGTATTTATCTTGAGTTAGGACATGAAGTGTTTGAAGAGAAAATTAAAAAAACTATGGAAATTTATTTGCATGCTAATAGCAATGTTATTAGTATGAATTCTTTGAACACCATTATTGCTAATTCTATGGAAAATTCTAAGCTTGGGGAAGTTGGTTTTGATGAGCATGATATTTTTAGTCCCCCAAGCACGGAGGAGAAAATTTATTTTGATGATACTATACCTCCGATATATGATGATTACAATGATGAGTATGATATTTTTAGTCCACCTACTATTGAGAAGAAAATTAATTATCATTACAATATGCCTCCTATATTTGATGATTATGGTGATGAAAATAATAATGATAGCTATTTTGTTGAATTTGCTCTCACTATCATTAATAAGAATGACTATTCTTATAGAGAGAGTAATAATTGTTTTATGCATGTGGCTCATGATAAGAACATTTAATTTTATTCATGATGCTACTAAAAGTTATTATGAGAGAGGGAAACATGGTTTTATGTATCTCAACAATATTAGGTTTCCCCTCTTTATGTTGAAAGTCTTGAAGTTGCACTTGTTTTACTTTACTATGCTTGTTGCTTTGTGCTTTCATGACTTGTTTATTTACAAGATTCCTATGCATAGGAAGTGGGTTAGACTTAAATGTGCTTTGAATTTGCTTCTTGATGCTCTCTTTTACTTCAATTCATATTTCTTATGTGAGCATCTTCTCAAACTATCATGCCTAACTTAAAGGCGTTAAAGAAAAGTACTTATTGGGAGATAACACAAAAGTTTTAGATGAGTATTGGAAGTTATTACCTCTGTAATAACCGCTCCTTATCCTTTTTATTTTCTTTTTGTGCCAAGAGTAACCTCTAATGAGAGAGAAGTAATGCTTGGGAAAGTTGTTGTGTCGAAACAGATTTTTGTGCTTCACTGTAAAAATTTGTGTAAACTCTAGGTACGTTGTTTTTAGGTGTGAATTTTTGTGCTTCTTACCCAGGTTGTTATATAACTTTTCTTAGTTCAATACTTTTCGATTTGAGCAACAGAAGGTCTTCGAAAAAATTGGTTTTTACCTGCTGGTCTGTTTTGACAGATTTCTGCCATTATTTGCATTTGCTTCTTGTTGATTCTTTTTTTGAGTTCTTTTTGGGAATTGAGCTTTTTGAGGGAATTTCTGCAGTAGCTTGTGTTTTTGATGAAAGTTTTTCTGTTTTAAAACTAAACCCCAAAGGTTTATTATCTTGAATGCACTAATGTTGCTAATAAAGATTGTGTGAAGTTTTGTATGAAGGAAACATTTCAGGTGTATGGAGAGAATGATGTAATGAGATGAATGGACAAAAGCTCAAGCTTGGGGATGCCACCCCGTGTCACCCCAAGAAATATTCAAGAGGTATAAGCATCAAAGCTTGGGGATGCCCAAGACATCCCCTTCTTCATCAATAAAAATCTCAGGTTTCTTCCAAACACTTCATTTTTATTGTTTCATGCATAATTGTGTTGTTCTTAGAGCATCTTCATTTTCGTTCTTAGTTTTCATTTGCTTAGTTTGCTTGAATAAATTGGTTGGACCCCCTCTTTCATACATTAGTTTTCAAATAAGTTGGTTTGGATTGGAAACGAGTAGGAAAAGTTCGTGCTTAAGTGGTAAAAAGGAGCTTGTTTTTGACTGTGGCCTATGCTTTGTCATGTCATGCTTGATATTGTTTTGGCTTTATGCTTAGTGATTTTTGTTGTAGCATGACATGTTATAAACAATTGAGATTGCTTAATGTGCCTTTGAAGAATCATGCGTTGTTTTAGTTGGTCGCTCCCAGTCTTTTGCTAGCCTCCATACCAAGTATGAGTTCCACCCATGCATCCAACTCCAAATAAAACCAAGTTATTCCAAATAGTCCACCATACCTACCTATTAGCATTTGCTATTCCAAGTATATTCATGTTTTTACTACCTTCCGAATTAAACTTGTTATGTGAAAATTAGTGATTAAAGCTCTCACGAACTTGATGGCACACTTTACTTTTCTTGCCCCTAATAAACTTGAACCATTGTGTCGTCTATGTTGTATATGCTTGCACTTATATGTTGGGGATTAGCAGAACCATGTTGTCATGGGGAACGCTTTCAACATTGCACGTGTACATTGTACCTAGTTGATATCATGCTCTTTTGTCTATGGATGTCGTCGGTGTGAAATGAAAGGGGAGCTTGTAAGTCCATGGAGTTATGTATGTGTGTTAAAGAAACGCCTGGGCCGCCGGTCTAATCCATGCATAATCATGGTGGAAACTTGTAGCGTAACCATAATGAGAAATCTATGAAGCATTCTTCTTATAAAAAAAGAGATGGAGATTGAGAAAAAGAAAAAAAAGAAAAAAAGAGATATGAGAAAAGAGGAAAGAGAGAAAAAAGCACCATTTTCCCATGGTAAATAAGAAGATTGTGGAGATACTCGTTGTCTACTTGCCTTGTCATTTTGATATGGGGATTCTTCCGTATCATCAGGCAAGGGGTACCCCGTTGGCGATTCTCTATGATACACATGTACTTACTATGACAAGAACTTACCGGTAACTAAACTTGAGTAGCATGAGGAGCGGCCCTCGTATTCAAGGGATATGAGATTTCCAACTTATACTTTGTCAAGCATATACTCCATAGTTTGTTCACTTTAACCTTAATCACTTCAAGATGCTTATGATAGGGGCAATGAGAGCTGAAAGCTAATAAGTACCATAATTTTTGGAAGCTCTTTATGAGACTTGAATCCCTACTTCCCTCTATGAAGGCCTTTCTTTTACTTTTATGTTGAGTCTTCATCTTCTATCTTTATGCACCTATTGAGAGAGCATAATGGTCATTCTTAGTTTAATGTGCATTGTACCAAAACTTGTTGATTGATTCATAACTTTGATATTGCTTGTTCTTAAACCAGTTGTATCTAGTCACCCTTATAAACTTTGAAGGTGTCATATGCATTTATGTTTTGCTACACTATGAGGGACAAGCTGAATACCATTTGCATTATGATTTCTATATGTGAAACAAACAAACGTCTTGCAAAGCATTGTTATTCATGAATCTTTTGTTTATACCTTTTCATGCTACAACATAGTTGTTATGTCTTATTGTTAGAACTTTATCTTTCAAGTTCATGTTTAGAGTACCTTGATCTCAGCTATCAATGCTTTTACAATAATGATGATCAAGATTATGTTGACTGTGTGTCACCTCAAAAATTATATTGTTTTTATCGTTTACCTACTCGAGGAAGAGCGGGAACTAAGCTTGGGGATGTTGATACGTCCATAACGTATCTATAAATTTTGATGGTTTTATGCTAATAATATGCTTTTGATACTCTTTTTTATATAACATTTATGATTTATTTGTACTAACCTACTAATAGTTGTAAAAGTGCACAATGTTCTTGTTTTACACTTTAATGTGTAGGAATTACCAACAATACAAGTGGAAACCTTGTTGGAGTCAAATTGGGATTTTCCAGAAATCTGTCTCAGAACTCATTTTTAAGATGGTCACGTTTCGGATCAAAGAAAGCGTCAAACGGAAAAATCTTTAACTAGAAAATTGTTGGAAATTTTGCGATAAACGTTCTGGACATAAAATTTAACTGATTCCGAGTCCGGATGGGCCCGATAGTCCCGATTTACTACAGCCCAAGATGGGGTGACAGGAATCCGAGAAGCTATATAAAGGGAGGAAACCTAATTCGTGGGAGACACCTCCACCCACGAATTTGCAGCCGCCAAAGCCACGTTTTTTCCTCCCCCATGGATCCCATCTCCATGGGTAAGGGCTCCCAAGAAGCCATGAAGGAAGGGTGCTAAGGGGCAGTGCTCCCTTGTGATACCGGCGGCGGGGAAGGAGTCCTCCACGCTGCCGTCGGCGGCGCCGCCGCTGCCTCTTCACCATCTTCACCACCATCTCCATTGATCTCCACCGCCATCTCCATCGCTGTTACTGACTCTCATGATGAGGAGGAGTAGTTCTCTCTCGAGGCTAAGGGTTCTACCGGTAGCTATGTGTTCATCTCTCTCTCTATGCATGATCATATTGTGATCATGAGTTTTGTAATCAAGTAGATCTACTTTGCTACTCAAGTGCTTTAATAGATCTCTGCTCTCCCCATGTGTGTGAAAGTGACAGCATGCACTGTTGGAGATATGCCCAAGAGGCAATAATAAAAGTGGTTATTAATATATCTTTGTGTTTATGATGAATGTTTACATCCCATGCTATAATTGTATTATTAGGAAACACTAATACATGTGTGTTTTGTAAACATGTGAGAGTCCCTAGTAAGCCTCTTGTTGAACTAGCTTGTTGATTGATTGATGATCATGGTTTCCTGATCATGGACATAAGGATGTGATTAATAACAAGGTTATATCATTAGGAGAATGATGTGATGGACACACACCCATAGTAAGCGTAGCATAAGATCAAGTCATTAAGTTCGTATTGCTGTAAGCTTTCAAATACATAGTAACCTAATCCTTCGACCATGAGGTTATGTTAATCACCATCACCGGATGGATACTTTGATGACATTAAACGCCGCTTCGTAACTGGGTGGTTATAAAGGTGTCATTGGGTATTCTGAAAGTATGTGTTGAAGCGCATGAACCAAGATTGGGATTTGTCCATCCATATGACGGATAGATATGCTCTGGGCCCTCTCGGTGGAATGTCATCTAGTTAGCTTGCAAGCATGTGACTGGGTCACAAGGGATGACATATCACGGAACGAGTAAAGAGTACTTATCGGTAACGAGGTAGAACTAGGTATGGAGATGCCGACGATCAAACCTCGGATAAGTATAATATCGCGAGACAAAGGGAATTAGTTTCGTATGTAAATGGTTCAATCGATCACGAAGTCATCGTTGAGTATGTGGGAGCCATTATGGATCTCCAGGTCCCGCTGATGGTTATTGATAGGAGATGTGTCTCTGTCATGTCTACATATTCACGAGCCGTAGGGTGACACACTTAAGGTTCAAAGTTGTTTTAAGTAGATATGGAATGTGCGTTGGAGACCGAATGTTGTTCGGAGTCTCGGAATGGATTCGGGACATCAAGAGGAGATCCGGAATTGTCCAGAGAATAAGATTCATATATTGGGGATCATTTTCTGAGTTAGGAAATGTTCCAGAGTATTTGTATGAGGGTTCTAGAAGGTTTCGGAATGTTCCGGAAGGTTCTGGAAGGTTTCTTGGAGTTTGCTTGAAAACCAAGGAAGGGATCAAAGGAGTCCTGGTGGGTCAAGACTAGGAGTCGTGGGGGAGGAGGACTCCTCCCCCCTCCCCAATCCGCCGGCCCTAGAGGAGGGGAGTCCTACAAGGACTCCCCCTCCCCAAGGCGCCCCCCCCCTTAAATAGAAGGGCAGGGGCGCCCCCTCCAAGCCTTGCTCCACAACACCCAATCTCTGCCGCCTCTCTCCTCCTCCTTTCTTCTGCATAGGCATAGGCGAAGCCCTGCAGAATTCTCTACTCCACCACCACCACCACGCCGTCGTGCTGCTGGGATTCCGTGGAGAAGATCTACTACCTCCGCTGCTCGCTGGAACGAGGAGAGGAAGGTCTGCTTCGACTCCGCACGTGTGACCGACTGCGGAAGCGCTGCCGAAACGCGGCGCCGGAAGGATCGTCCACTTGACCGACTGCGGAAGCGCTACCGGAACGCGACGCCGGAAGGATCGTCCACACGATCTTGAGATCGGCAAGTGATCGACTACATCAACCACGAGATCTAATCTCATTAACGCTCTCGGATCTACGAGGGTTAGTTCCTATCTATCTCGTTGCTCATGTCTAAGAGATTAGATCTTGGCTTTTATCTAGATTAGATCTGGGTTTTGTTCGTTCTTGCGGTAGAATTTTTTTGTTTTCCATGCTACGAACCCATCAGTGGTATCAGAGCCGTATCTATGCGTAGATCTGTTGCACGAGTAGAACACAATGTTTTTGTGGGCGTTGATGCTTTTGTTGTCGGTGTCTTAGCGTGTACTTTGCATCTTGCGGCATGGTGGGATGAAGCGGCTCGGGCTAACATTACATGTCATCGCACATGAGACTTGCTCCATGCTTGACGTGCAACTTGCTTTGCACAAGTGGCTTTGCGGGTGTCTGTCTCTCCCACCATAGTTAAGATTCAATTTACAATGATCATCTTGACAACACTTGTATCAACGTTGTGGTTCTTGTTCGTAGGTAAGATCGGTCTTATGCGAAAGCCCCAAACCACGTAAAACTTGCAAAGAAAATTAGAGGCGTCTAACTTGTTTTTGCAGGGGTTTTGTGATGTGATATGGCCATCATGTGATTGTGATTGTATTTGATGTATGCAATGATCCTTGTTGTAATATGGCAACCGACATGAGCCTAATGGTTGTCTTTAATTTTGTTAAGACCTGCGTGTCTATTCATCTTGTAATAGCTTTATTCCAAGTAGTTGTAATAGTTGCTGGTGATGATGGACAACCATGAAGCGGCTCCACTGACCTTGACGCAATGCTGGTGATGATGGAGATCATGTTCGTGCTTTGGAGATGGAGATCAAAGGCGCAAGAAGAAAAGGCCATATCATATCACACTAATTATGAATTGCCTGTGATGTTAATCCTTTATGCATTTTGTATTGCTTAGATCGCGACGGTAGCATTATAAGATGATCCCTCTCACTAAATATCAAGTAATAAAGTGTTCACCCTTAGTTGGCACCGTTGCTAAGACTCGTCGTTTCGAAGCATCTCGTGATGATCGGATGTGATAGATTCTACGTGTGCATACAACGGGTGCAAGCCAGATTTGCACATGCGGAAACTAAGGTTATCTTGACGAGCCTAGCATGTACAGACATGGTCTCGGAACACGGAATACCGAAAGGTAGAGCATGAGTCATATAAATGATATGATGAACATGAAGATTGTTCGCCGATGAAACTACATCTTCTCTCGTGAAGATCGGACTTGGTGTAGTGGACTTGGTTCGTGTAATCACTAAGACAATGTGAGGGATGTTGTTTTGAGTGGGAGTTCACCTAGTTAGTTTAAGAATTAAATTTGAACTCAATTTGTCATAAACTTAGTCTAAACTACTTGTAAATTGTTGTAGATTATGGCGACCCCCTCCATCAATTTCAATGCGTTCCTAGAGAAAGAAAAGCTTAAGAACAATGGAAGCAATTTCACGGACTGGTTCCGTGGACTGAAGATCGTCCTCAGGGCTGGTCAGTTGACCTATGTGCTCGAAGCACCGCTAGGTGACCCACCTGCAGATAATGCCACCGATGACGAAAAGAATGTTTTCGCCACTCGGAAAAATCATTACTCCATAGTTTAGTGTGCCATCCTGTACGGTTTAGAATCGGAGCTCCAAAAGCGTTTTGAGCACCACGACCCGTTCGAGATCATTAAGGATCTCAGGCTAATTTTTGAGACTCGCGCGGCCATGGAGAGCTATGAGGCCTCCGAAAAATTCTTTAACTGTAAGATGGAAGAGGGAAGCTCCATTAGCGAGCACGTGCTCACCATGTCTGGGTACGCTAAGAAGCTCCAAGAGTTGGGAATATCGATTCCTAATGAATTGGGGATTCACCGTCTCCTTCAATCACTGCCACCAAGTTACAAGAACTTTGTGATGAACTACAACATGCACTGCATGAACAAGACGTTGCCTGAACTGTCGTCCATGCTGAAAACTGCTGAAGTGGAGATCAAGAAGGAGCACCAAGTGTTGATGGTCAATAAGACCACCAATTTCAAGAGACGGGGCAAGCCTAAGAACAAGGGCAACTTCAAGAAGGACGGCAAGAAAGCTGCTGCACCTGCTAAGAAGCCCAAGGCTGGTCCTAAGCTTGAAACTGAGTGCTTCTACTGCAAGGGTGCTGGTCATTGGAAGCGTAACTGCCCCAAGTACCTGGCGGATCTGAAGAACGGCAACATCAAGAAGAAAGGTATATTTGATATATGTGTTATAGATGTGTATCTTACTAGTAATCGTAGTAGTGCCTGGGTATTTGATACTGGTTCAGTTGCTCATATTTGTAACTCGAAACAGGAGCTGCAGAATAAACGAAGACTGGCAAGAGACGAGGTGACGATGCGCGTTGGAAATGGCTCCAAGGTTGATGTGATCGCCGTCGGCACGCTCCCTCTACATCTACCTTCGGGATTAGTTTTAAATTTAAATAATTGTTATTTGGTGCCTGCGTTAAGCATGAACATTATATCTGGATCCTGTTTATTGCGAGACGGATACTCTTTTAAGTCCGAGAATAAAGGTTGTTCGATTTATATGAGTAATATCTTTTATGGTAATGCACCTGAGATGAATGGTTTATTCTTACTGAATCTCGATAGTAGTGATACACATGTTCACAACATAGATGCTAAACAAATAAAATTGAATGATAATTCTACATACATGTGGCACTATCGTCTTGGTCACATTGGAGTGAAGCGTATGAAGAAACTCCATTCAGATGGACTTCTTGAATCACTTGAAAGGTGCGAAGCATGTCTAATGGGAAAAATGACTAAGACTCCATTCTCTGGTACAATGGAGCGAGCTACAGACTTATTGGAAATAATACATACCGATGTGTGTGGTCCAATGAGTGTAGCATCGCGTGGTGGATATCGTTATGTTCTCACTTTCACGGATGACTTAAGTAGATATGGGTATGTCTACTTTATGAAACATAAGTCCGAAACTTTCGAGAAGTTTAAGGAATTTCAAAGTGGAGTGGAAAATCATCGTAATAAGAAGATTAAATTTCTGCGCTCTGACCGCGGAGGTGAATATCTGAGTTATGAGTTTGGCATGCATTTAAAGAAATGTGGAATACTTTCACAGTTGACACCGCCGGGAACACCACAGCGTAATGGTGTGTCCGAACGTCGTAATCGAACTCTCTTAGATATGGTTCGGTCTATGATGTCTCTTACAGATTTACCGTTATCATTTTGGGGCTATGCATTAGAGACAGCCGCATTCACTTTAAATAGGGCACCATCTAAATCCGTTGAAACGACACCATACGAATTGTGGTTTGGTAAGAAACCTAAGTTGTCGTTCCTTAAAGTTTGGGTTTGCGAAGCATATGTAAAGAAGTTACAACCTGATAAGCTAGAACCCAAAGCGGAGAAATGCGTCTTCATAGGATACCCTAAAGAAACAATTGGGTATAACTTCTATCATAGATCCGAAGGCAAAGTTTTCGTTGCAAAGAATGGATCCTTTCTTGAGAAGGAGTTTCTCTCGAAGGAGGTGACTGGAAGGAAAGTAGAACTCGATGAGGTTATTGAACCTTCTCTCGGATTTGAGAGTAGCGCAGCACCGGAAGATGTTTTTGTGCCGCCTGCACCAATTGAAGAGGAAGCTAATGATAATGATCATGAAACTTCAAATGAAGTTACTACTGAACCTCGCAGGTCAACGAGGGTTCGTACCACTCCTGATTGGTATGAATCTGCCTTGAACGTCATGTTGGTGGACAACGCTGATGACCTTGCGACGTATGAAGAAGCTATGGTGAGCCCAGATTCCGACAAATGGCTAGAAGCCATGAAATCCTAAATGGGATCCATGTACGAAAACCAAGTGTGGACTTTGGTGGACTTACCGGATGGCCGTAAGGCTGTCGAGAACAAATGGATTTTCAAGAGAAAAATAGATGTTGATGGTAATGTTACCGTCTATAAAGCTCAACTTTTCGCGAAAGGGTTCCGACAAATTCAAGGAGTTGACTATGATGAGACCTTCTCACTAGTAGCGAAGCTAAAGTCTGTGAGGATTTTGTTAGAAATTGCTGCATATTTCGATTATGAGATTTGGCAGATGGATGTCAAAACGGCGTTCCTTAATGGTGACATTGAGGAAGAGTTGTATATGGTACAACCCAAGGGTTTTGTCGATCCTAAAGATGCTGACAAGGTATGCAAGCTTCAGCGCTCCATTTATGGACTGAAGCAAGCATCCCAGAGTTGGAATCAACGTTTTGATAAAGTAATCAAAAAAATTGGGTTTATACAAACTTATGGAGAAGCTTGTATTTACAAGAAAGTGAGTGGGAGCTCTGTAGCATTCCTAGTACTATATGTAGATGACATATTGTTGATTGGGAATGATATAGAACTTCTTAATAGCGTCAAAACCTATTTGAATAATAGTTTTTCAATGAAGGATCTTGGCGAAGCGGCATACATTCTAGGCATCAAGATTTATAGAGATAGATCAAGACGCCTAATAGCGCTTTCACAAAGTACATACTTGGACAAAGTTCTAAAGAAGTTTAGAATGGAAGATAGCAAGAAAGGGTTCGTGCCCATGTTGTCAGGTAAGACCTTGAGTAAGACTCAAAGTCCAGCTACGGCAGAAGATAGAGAAAGAATGAATAATATTCCCTATGCCTCAGCCATAGGTTCTATCATGTATGCTATGCTGTGTACAAGACCAGATATAGCACATGATGTTAGTTTGACTAGCAGATATCAAAGTGATCCTGGAATGGAGCACTGGACAGCGGTCAAGAATATCCTAAAGTACCTAAATAGGACTAAGGATATGGTTCTTTCTTATGGAGGTGATGAATAGCTTGTTGTAAACGGTTACACCGATGCTAGTTGGAACACCGATCCGGATGACTCGAAGTCACAGTCGGGATACGTATTTATTTTGAATGGTGTTAAAGTGAGCTGGAGGAGTGCGAAGCAAGGCGTTGTGGCGAAATCTTCAACTGAATCGAAATACATAGCTGCTTCGGAGGCTGCACAAGAAGCCGTTTGGATGAAGGAATTCATTACTGAACTTGGCGTGGTTCCCAGTGCGTTGGACCCGATGGCCATCTACTGTGACAACACAGGTGACATAGCTAATGCACAGGAGCCAAGGTCACATAGCAAGCTGAAGCACATCAAGCTACGTTTCCACGCTATTCGCGAGTATGTCCGAGATAGTGACATAAAGATTTGCAAAGTACACACTGATCTGAATGTGGCAGATCCGTTGACTAAACCTCTCCCTAGGGCAAAGCATGACCAACACCAGAACGCCATGGGTGTTAGGTATATTACCATGTAATCTAGATTATTGACTCTAGTGCAAGTGGGAGACTGTTGGAGATATGCCCAAGAGGCAATAATAAAAGTGGTTATTATTATATCTTTGTGTTTATGATGAATGTTTACATCCCATGCTATAATTGTATTATTAGGAAACACTAATACATGTGTGTTTTGTAAACATGTGAGAGTCCCTAGTAAGCCTCTTGTTGAACTAGCTTGTTGATTGGTTGATGATCATGGTTTCCTGATCATGGACATAAGGATGTGATTAATAACAAGGTTATATCATTAGGAGAACGATGTGATGGACACACACCCATAGTAAGCGTAGCATAAGATCAAGTCATTAAGTTCGTATTGCTGTAAGCTTTCAAATACATAGTAACCTAATCCTTCGACCATGAGGTTATGTTAATCACCATCACCGGATGGATACTTTGATGACATCAAACGCCGCTTCGTAACTAGGTGGTTATAAAGGTGTCATTGGGTATTCTGAAAGTATGTGTTGAAGCGCATGAACCAAGATTGGGATTTGTCCATCCATATGATGGATAGATATGCTCTGGGCCCTCTCGGTGGAATGTCATCTAGTTAGCTTGCAAGCATGTGACTGGGTCACAAGGGATGACATATCACGGAACGAGTAAAGAGTACTTATCGGTAACGAGGTAGAACTAGGTATGGAGATGCCGACGATCAAACCTCGGATAAGTATAATATCACGAGACAAAGGGAATTAGTTTCGTATGTAAATGGTTCAATCGATCACGAAGTAATCGTTGAGTATGTGGGAGCCATTATGGATCTCCAGGTCCTGCTGATGGTTATTGATAGGAGATGTGTCTCTATCATGTCTACATATTCACGAACCGTAGGGTGACACACTTAAGGTTCGAAGTTGTTTTAAGTAGATATGGAATGTGAGTTGGAGACCGAATGTTGTTCGGAGTCTCGGAATGGATCCGGGACATCACGAGGAGATCCGGAATTGTCCAGAGAATAAGATTCATATATTGGGGATCATTTTCTGAGTTAGGAAATGTTCCAGAGTATTTGTATGAGGGTTCTAGAAGGTTTCGGAATGTTCCGGAAGGTTCTGGAAGGTTTCTTGGAGTTTGCTTGAAAACCAAGGAAGGGATCAAAGGAGTCCTGGTGGGTCAAGACTAGGAGTCGTGGGGGAGGAGGACTCCTCCCCCCTCCCCAATCCGCCGGCCCTAGAGGAGGGGAGTCCTACAAGGACTCCCCCCCCCCAAGGTGCCCTCCCGCCTTAAATAGAAGGGCAGGGGCGCCCCCTCCAAGCCCTGCTCCACAACACCCAATCTCTGCCGCCTCTCTCCTCCTCCTTTCTTCTGCACAGGCATAGGCGAAGCCCTGCAGAATTCTCTACTCCACCACCACCACCACGCCGTCGTGCTGCTGGGATTCCGTGGAGAAGATCTACTACCTCCGCTGCTCGCTGGAACGAGGAGAGGAAGGTCTGCTTCGACTCCGCACGTGTGACCGACTGTGGAAGCGCTGCCGAAACGCGGCGCCGGAAGGATCGTCCACTTGACCGACTGCGGAAGCGCTGCCGGAACGCGACGTCGGAAGGATCGTCCACACGATCTTGAGATCGGCAAGTGATCGACTACATCAACCATGAGATCTAATCTCGTTAACGCTTTCGGATCTACGAGGGTTAGTTCCTATCTATCTCGTTGCTCATGTCTAATAGATTAGATCTTGGCTTTTATCTAGATTAGATCTGGGTTTTGTTCGTTCTTGCGGTAGATTTTTTTTTGTTTTCCATGCTACAAACCCATCATGCACACCATGGTGGCACTTAGGCTAGAGATTACAAATACTTGTTATGAGTTATATTTGGAGGTGGATGTTTCTATGAAATTGTGGTGTTTGTTGGAACCATCTAGAGCTCAAGGTGACAGTGTGGGGTTATCTAGATGGGGAAAGCGAACTTTGAGGAGTGCTGTTATACCCCTACCATGGATTAGAGTGTCCAACTGGAGAGTAGTTTAGAGTAGTATCATAAAGAGAAGATATTTATATGAGAGTGTTCACTAGTGAAAGTATGATCCCTAGGCCTTGTTTCTAAGCATTGAAACACCGTTTTTAACTAGATCTGTTACATGTTTGCTTGCTGCCATCTTTATTTCAGTTTGCCTTTAGTCTCTTCCACGCCATCAAAGTATTTTCTGACACCGTTGTCTTATATCCATACCACTTGTATTTTACTATCTCTTCGCCGAACTAGTGCACCTATACACCTGACAAGTGTATTGGGTGTGTTGGGGACACAATAGACTTCTTGTATCTTGATTGCAGGGTTGCTTGAGAGGGGATACCTTTGACCACTTCCTCCCTGTGTTCGATAAACCTTTGGTGATCCACTTAAGGGAAACTTGCTGATGTTCTACAAACCTCTGCACTTGGAGGCCCAACAACTGTCTACAAGAATAGAAGTGCGTAGACATCAGATACTATCACAAATTCTTATGGCCTGTATCCATTTAATGGAGTCAGGGCTCATCATCGCTTCTTTTCATATAATCGGTATATCATTGTCCAACAATGACATTTAGCCTCAAATCTTGTTATTTGATTATATTAACCGATCCATACGGTTCAATAGGAACTTAGATTTCTAGAACATACAACATTTGTAGAGACGGTAGCCATGAGCATCGTAGCAGCCTCTAGAACTCTTTCCGGTGTTGTGCTACTCTTATCATGTCACTTAGGTTCAAATAACCACATCCAAATTTCTATTGTCCTCCCACTTAACTTTTCACGAAAAGTTCCTTCTCAAGTAACTCACCATTTGCGCGATAAACACTTTTTTCTTTAGTGTTATGGTGGAGGAATTCTCAATGTTTACTTTTGGTATAACCTACAAAGACGTGCATATCTGATTTTTGTTTTTTAAACATTTTACATATGCCTTGCATACCAAAATTTAAGAAAATACAAACTGGGTTTTACCCCTTGCCATTTCAACAGATCATGATGTTGCTCTTTACAGTGTAAAAGCGGTATGTGATGGCCCACAAGTATAGGGGGTGTATCGCAGTATTTTCGATAAGTAAGAGTATTGAACCTAACGAGGAGCAAAAGGTGTTGACGAGTGGCTTGGAGCAGGAATTCTCTATAAATACTTAACAAACGGATTTTTAGGGTTTTTTGATAATGCAGGTAAATAAAATACGAGGAAATAAAAGACAATAATAATAAATGCACCAAGTGGCCCAATCCTTTCTTCAGCAAAGGACAAGCTGGTTGTATTACTTAAGATGACCAAACGTTCTCGAGGACACATGGGACTATCGTGAAGTGCTTTCGCTTTATATAGTTGATTAATGTTCTTTAGTTTGATAAGTGTTGTGTGGGTGAACCTGTACTAATGTACTGACCTTCCTAGGACTAATACATACTTGTGATTATACCCCTTGCAAGCATCCGCAAGTACAAGAAAGTAATTAAGATAGAAACCTAACCACGGCTTTAAACTCTGAGATCCTGACATCCCTTGTGCAAAGGTTTCCTAACGGGGGTTTAGGTTTCTGTCACTCCGGAAACCCCTACGATTAGTAGCCAAATACAAAATGCATTCCCATAGGCCCATTAAGGTGAAGTGTCATGTAGTCGACGTTCACATGACACCACTAGAAGAATAACACCACAACTTAAATAACAAACTATTGAATCTTTCTCAACACAATTCCACTACTAACCACATCCTCAAGAACTAAACGAACTACTCACAAGACATCATATGGATCACGATGAGAGATGAAATAATGATAAGTAACAATCTGAACATAAACGATAATTCAATGGTTCCACTAAATAGCATCAACTACAACAAGTAATCAACACCGGGAAAGTTTCCCCTAAGAACTATGCAAGATTCAACCCAATTGTTACAGCAGTATGGAGTGGTGATGATGGTGCTGGTGGAGATGATGATGATGATCATGATGAAGTCCAGCTTGATGGTGGTGTTGATGGCGACGATCTCCCCTCACCGGGAAGGAATTTCCCCAGAAGATTTCTGCCTACCGGAGAGCTCTTTCTCTCTTTGTAATTCCCCCCCCCCCCCCCGCAGAGGCGGCGGAATCTTTGTGTGGTCCCTCCCCGAGTCTTAGGGTTTCGTGGGGATAATATACGCCAAAGGGGAGAGCCAGGAGTGGGTCAGGGTGGACACATCACCTGGTGGCATGGCCAAGGGTGGCCCGCGCCAGGGGGTAGTGTGGGCCCCCTGTGGCCCAACTCCGCTCCCCCTTCTGGCATCCTTTGTCTTCTGAAAAAATAGGATTTTCCATGTATTTTCCAGGATTTTCTGATCTTCGCGAATTTTGCCTCCAAACAGCGCATTTCCCATTAGAATCCTGACTGCAGCAGTCCATCCTCCAAAAGTCATCAACCATGCAAAACAGATGAAATAACATAAGTATCATCTCTTAATATGAAATATATCAATGAATGATAGTAAATTATGATTAGAATAGTGATGCAAAATGGACGTATCAACTCCCCTCAAGCTTTGACTTCGCTTGTCCCCAAGCGAAAACTGAGCTCAATAAACATGACCTCAGGTTTATGGAGTAAGAGTCGATAAAAGAATATGAACAAGAAGCATCACATTCATTAATACACAAATCATAATAGAAGACAACTCACTATTATACAACTTAACTTGCAATAAGTAAAGGAAACACAATAAAGATACACAAGGTAAATCATAATTGGTAATGGCAAACTTTGCTCTTGGTCGAAGAATAGTTACCAATTTGCAGGAGTTCAAACATAATGGGTTTTCAATGATAGCTTTCAAAGTAATATTCACTAAGATAAGAGCAATGTGCAAAACAAGGAACATAAGAAACATGATTGAATAAATCATCATATGAATGAATGAAACACAATAACTCAAAATACTTGCTTGAGATATAAAAGAATAGGTTTAGTGACTCAACTAAAAAGTAAAAGATAAGCCCTTCGCAGGGGGAAGCAGGGATTTCAAGTTTCATAAAGAGCTTCCAAAAATTATGGTACTTATTAGTTTTCAGCTCTCATTGCCCCTATCATAGGCATCTTGAGGTGATTAAGGTTAAAGTGAACAAATATGAGGATATGCTTTACAAGTTATAAGTTGAAAATCTCATGCCCCGTGCTTACAAGTACCAGACCTCATGCTACTCAACTTTAGTCACGAGTAAGTTCTTGTCATTGTAAATACATGTGCATCATGGAGAACCGCCAATGGGGTACCCCTTTCCCGATGATACAGAAGCATTCCCATATCAAAATGACAAGGCAAGCATACAATGAGCATCTCAGCAATCTTTTTATTTGCTATTTGCATAGGTTTTTATTAATGATGCTTCACAAATTGCTCATTATGGTTATGCTGCAAGTTTCCACCATGATTAGGCATGGCTTAGGCTAGTGGCCCAGGTGTCTCTCTAACACATTTACAAAATCCATGAGCTTACAAGCTCCCCTTTTATTTCACACCACCGGGATCCATAAGCAAAAGAATCATGATATCAACTAAATAAGTGCAATCTTGAAAGCGTTCCCCATGGTAACATGGTTCTGATAACTCTCAACTTATAAAGTGCAAGCATATACGCAATATAGATGGGTAAAATGGTTCAAGTTTATTAATTGTAGGAAAGTAAAGTGTGCCATCAAGTTCATGAGAGCTTTAATCAATAATTTTCACATAACAAGTATAATTCGGAAGGTAGATAAAAACATGAATTTAATTGGAATAGCAATAGTGCTAATAGGTATGTATGGTGGACACAAATGGCATAGGTTTTGGTTTAAGGATTGGATGCATGAGAAGCATTCCCTCTCGGTACAGGTTTTAGGCTAGCAAGGCTGGGTAGCAAGCATAAGAGTTGAAGGGAAAAAAACAAACATACATGTGATAAAAACAAACATGCAATCTTCCTTGGAAGCAGAAAAGATCCTAACTATAGAATACTAAGCTTATGAGAAAATCAAGAAAGAAAGATAATGAATTATAATTTTTAAGAGTACTTTTATCTTTTCATTCAATTCTCATAATAATGTTGCTATTGACCGAGCCGGGTTTGCCAAAACCAACTAAATTTACTCAATGATCCCAAAGTGATACCAATACTAATAACAAGATAAATCATATAACAGAAATTGAAACCTAATATAAGATATGCAAAAGAGTAAATGATATAACTTCTCATTAATATTCCATAACTGCAACTCACACCAAGGGATACATAGATATCTAACGAGAGGGGGGACACTTCCATAATGCAAACCATCCTACATGATAACTTCTCTATTCATGATATGACTCTACTAAAAAGGTAAAAAGATAAAAGATAGCGATGTGATACCGCGGCACTCCCCCAAGCTTGGAACAAACCAAGAGGATTCCAAAACCTGATGATGATTACTCCTTCGGTGGTGGTGGTGTTCTCTCGTCATCGTCCGACTTCCAAGGTAAGGGCTCCCCATCAACAACACTTATGCATTTAAACCTAACCTCATACTCACAGTTTTGATTTTGCATGTCGTAGAGTTGTGCTTGTAGTTGGTTGGTTGTTCGGTGGAGTGAGAGAATTTCATCCTTAAGCTCAGCAGTCTCCTTCTGGTGCTCGGTGATGAGTTCTGAACTAATCTTATGGATGATATCCACTTCGTGTTCCGCCATCTTCTTGTACCTAAAGACTTCTTTCTCTAGTGCTTCCATCCTGTCCTCCAGACTGCCTTCAACTTTAGGGCCCTGAACCTCTTTTATCTGTACCTCCCCACCTTTGAGCAACAACTCCTTGGGATGAATCTTCAACTCACGCATGTACGGGTTGACAATGTCCGCAGAGGAATCTTCCTTGGCTGATCCAGAGGAAGACATTGTGGCTCCAAAACTGAGACTCTCCCTGTCCGAAACAGATCTAAACAAAAACATGACGAGAACACGATATACGAACCTCGGTGAATCTAGGGGATTATATATTACAAATTTTTACAACAAAAGGAAGGTACTGGGAGAAAACGGGTCGGAGACGGACTCCGGGGTGGCCACACCCTAGCTCCATTTCCATCCCTCTTTCGCTTCGTTGCTTTCCTTGTTGGATAAAAACTGCAAAAATATAAATTGACAGATTTTTCGTGGACCTTTTCTTACCAGAACTGTTACCTATTCGAAAACGGACTCTGTGGGTCTCTAAACTTGGTGTTTAATAAATTCTTCCGGAGTCACCGCTTGAATAACATCAATATCTTCATTTTCATACACATATTGCTTGAGTCATTTAACCTTTCACTATCTCATTACACCACTTTCTCCTACAACTTGGAAATTTCTTTCACACAAAACTTCACACAATTCTCATTAGCAACATTAGTGCATGCAAGGTAATAAACCTTTTAAGTTCAATTTCAACTGAAATCTATCAAAACATAAGCCACTGAAACAACTCCTTCCGAAAGTCCAAAAGGAATTCAAAAAGGAAATTGATTTAAGAAGCAAATGCAAGAGTATCAAAAATCTATCAAAACAGACCAGTGGGTAAAGATAATTTTTTTTGAAAATATTCTGTTGCTCAAATAAAAAAGTGCGAAACTAATGAAAGTTAAATAATAACCTGGGACAGAAGCACAAAAAATTACAGCTCAATCCGACGTACAGAGATTTTTCACGAATTTTTAAAGCAAAGCACAAAAATCTGTTTCGGGAGAGTAACTTTCCCACATATTACTTCTCTCTCGTTAGAGGTTGATCTTGACACAAAAACCAAACAAAAGGATAAGGAGAGGTTATTACCGCAGTAATAACTTCGAAAACTCAAATAAACAAAAACAAACTGAAAGCACAAATATATTAGGTTGTCTCCCAAAAAGCTCTTCCTTTACAGCCATTAAGATGGGCATGCTAATTTTAATGATGCTCATATAAGAGTAAGAATCGAAGTAAAAGGGAGCATCAAGAAGAAAAAATACACATGTTTAAGTCTAACCCACTTCCTATGCAAGGGAATTTTGTAAGCAAACAAATTGTTGAAATCAGGGATTACTAGCATAGGAAGGCAAAACAAGTGCAACATAAAGATTTTCAGCATAAAGCGAGGAAACTTAATATTATTGAGATGTATAAGAACACTTTTCCCTCTCTCATAATAAATTTCAGTATCATGCATAAATTTAACGGTATAACTATCACAAGAACCATTGTAGCAATGATCACTTATCCTAACAGAAAACACAGGGACACTAGTTCTTATAACACTACTTTGTGAAAAAATATTAGAAGTATCCTTACAGAGGGTAGTGTGTCCATCTTCTACATATTTAGTGACAAAGTCTTTCACATTTGCTATCATAGGTTCAACAGCTACTTGTTCATCAGGTTCATTAGCTTTATTTGTACTTTTATTAACCATACTAGCTATCATAGAATGCTCCTTTATCTTAACTAGGAAAGACATTTTCTCAATGTAAGGTTCGGGTAAAACATGAGTAGCAGTATAAACTTACGTATTTCTTGCAGGAACACAATTAACAATATCTTTAGAAGGCTCATGATACTTATTCCATTTCTTTTTAGGAATTTCAATATAAGATGAAAAAGCCTTAAAATAACTCGCAATAGCTTGAGAGTCTAGACCATAAGCATTTCTAATATTTTGAAAGTCATCAGTTCCCATAAAAGATTCAATGCATTCATAATCATAATTTATACCTGACTTTCTTCCTTTATCATTCTCCCATGCTTCAACATTGTATTGGATGCGGTCTAGAAGATCCCATTTAGCTCCTTCTTCCATGCGTGTAAATGATCTAGCAAACAAAGCATCCAATAGATCCTTATCATGAAGAGAAAGCCTTGCATAAAAGTTATTGATGATAATATTGTTGGGGAGCTCATGAATAGGACATTTGAGCATTAGTAACTTCAATCTCCCCCAAGCTTGAGTTGTACTCTCTCCATCAAGAGGCTAAAAGTTGTATATTTGATTCTGATCTTTATGAATCTCACTAGGAGGATAAAATTTTGAATAAAAGAGAGGCACTATTTCCTCCCATTCAAGAGATTGATCATTCTTCAACAGCTTATACCATTCCTCAGCTCTTCCTTTTAGTGATAATGAGAATAACTGACTTGATCTGTTGTAATACATGCACACTTGAACAACCCGCATAATTCGTGTATAAATAGCAAATGATCACCGGGATGGATAGTTCCATCTCCAAAATAGTAGTTATCCATAACATGATCAAGAATTCTTGTAGGTATCTTAAAAGTATCATTCTCAGCAAGTGGTGGTTCATCTACTACCTTAGCAGTGGTAGTAGCATTACAAAATAAGAAACTAAGTGAATTATCCATATTGAGAATAAAGTAACTAACATAAATAAACAATACTCATAGTGGAAGTTTCCTTTATCGGTTCCACTCTCCAATAGCTCTTCACTCCCCGGCAACGGCGCCAGAAAATAGTCTTGATGGCCCATAAGTATAGGGGGTGTATCGTAGTATTTTCGATAAGTAAGAGTGTCGAACCCAACGAGGAGCAGAAGGTATTGACGAGTGGCTTGGAGCAGGAATTTGATACGTCCATTTTGCATAACTATTCTATGTCTTAATTCACTATTATTCATTGATATATTTTGTATTGAGGGGTGATACTTATGTTATTTCATTTGTTTTTGCATGGTTGATGACTTTTGGAGCATGGACCGCTGCAGTCAGGATTCTGATGGAAAAGGTGTTGTTTGGACGCAAAATTCGCGAAGATCAGAAAATCCGGGAAAATATACGGAAAATCCTATTTTTCCAGAAGACTAAGGATGCCAGAAGACGGAGTGGAGATGGGCCACAGGGGGCCCACACCACCCCCTGGCGTGGGCAGCCCTAGGCGTGTGGCTAGCTTGGCCTACTCCAGCCTCTCCCTCTGGCGTATATCATCCTCCTGAAACCCTAAGACTCGAGGAGCGACCACAGAAAGATTCCGCCGCCTCTGCGGGGCAGAAAGCATCGAGAGAGAAAGATCTCTCTAGCAGACAGAATTCTGCCAGGGGAATTCCTTCCCGGAGAGGGGAGATCGTTGCCATCAACATCACCATCAAGCTGAACTTCATCGGGATCATCATCATCATCACCACCATCATCACCCTCATCACCATCTCCATATTGCTGTCACAATTGTGTTGAATCTTGCATAGTTCATAGGGGAAACTTTCCCGGTGTTGATTACTCTTTGTAGTTGATGCTATTGAGTGAACCATTGAATTATTTTTTATGTTCAGATTGTTATACATCATTATTCCATCTCTGATCATGATCCATATGATGTCTTGTGAGTAGTTCGTTTTGTTCTTAAGGACATGGGAGAAGTCTTGTTGTTAGTAGTGGAGTTATGTTGAGAAAGATCCAATAGATTGTTATTTAAGTTGTGTGTACTTCTTCTAGTGGTGTCATGTGAACGTCGACTACATGACACTTCACCTATATGGGCCTAGGGGAATGCATTGTGTATTTGGCTACTAATCGTAGGGGTTACCGGAGTGACAGAAACCTGAACCCCCGTTAGGAAACCATTGCACAAGGGACGTAAGGGTCTTAGAGTTTAAAGCTGTGGTTAGGTTTCTACCTTAATTACTTTCTTGTACTTACGGATGTTTTCAAGGGGTATAATCACAAGTATGTATTATTCTTGGATGGGGCGGTACATTAGCACAGGTTCATCCACACAACACTTAGCAAGCTAGAGAAGATTAATCAACTATATGAAGCGAAAGCACTTGACAGTCTTCCCATGTGTCCTCAAGAACGTTTGGTCATCTTAAGTAATACAACCGGCTTGTCCTTTGCTGCATAAAGGATTGGGCCACTTGCTGCATTTATTCCTACTGTCTTTTATTTACTCGTACTTTGTTTACTTGCTTTATTGAAAACCCCTAAAAATCCATTTGCTAAGTATTTGCAGAGAATTCCTGATCCATACCACTAGCCAGCACCTTCTGCTCCTCGTTGGGTTCGACACTCTTACTTATCGAAAATACTACGATACACCCCCTATACTTGTGGGTCATCAAGACTATTTTCTGGCGCCGTTGCTGGGGAGTGAAGCGCTATTGGAAAGTGGAACTGGTAAAGGAAACTTCTACTGTGAGTATTGTTTACTTCTGCTAGTTGCTTTATTTTCGTTATGGATAATTCGCTGAGTTTCTTATTTGGTAATGCTACTAACACTGCTAAGGTAGTAGATAAGCCACCACCTACTGAGAATGATGTTTTCAAAATACCTACAAGAATTATTGATCGTGTTATGGATAACTACTATGTTGGGGATGGAACTATCCATCCCGGTGATCATTTGCTCTTTATACATGAATTATGCGGGTTGTTCAAGTGTGCAGGTATTACTACAGATCAAGTTAAGAAGAAGTTATTCTCATTATCACTAAAAGGAAGAGTTGAGGAATGGTATAAGCTGCTGAAGAATGGTCAATCTCTAGAATGGGAGGAAATAGTGCCTCTCTTCTATTCAAAGTTTTATCCTCCTAGTGAGATTCATAAAGATCGGCATCAAATATAGAACTTTTGGCCTCTTGATGGAGAGAGTACAGCTCAAGCTTGGGGGAGATTGAAGTTACTAATGCTCAGATGTCCCATTCATGAGCTCCCCAACAATATTATTATCAACAACTTTTATGTAAGGCTCCCTCTACATGATAAGGATTTATTGGATGCTTCTTGTGCTGGATCATTCACTCGCATGGAAGAAGAAGCTAAATGGGATCTTCTGGACCGTATTCAAGATAATGCTGAAGCTTGGGAGAATGACAAAGGTAGAAAGTCAGGTATAAATTATGATTATGAATGCATTGAATCTTTTATGGGAACCGATGACTTTCAAAATATTAAAAATGCTTATGGTCTAGATTCTCAAGCTATTGCTTCTTATTTTAAGGCTTTTGCTTCTTACATTGAAGTGCCTAAAAAGAAGTGGAATAAGTATCATGAACCTTATAAAGATATTGCTAAGAGTGTTCCTGCAAGAAATACTGAAGTTTATACTTCTAATCATGTTTTACCTAAACCTTATATTGAGAAAATGCCTTTTCCAGTTAAGGTAAAGGAACATTCTATGATAGCTAGTATGGTTAATGAAAGTACAAATAAAGCTGTTGAACCTGATAAACAAATGGTTGATGAACTATAATAGCAAGTGTGAAAGACTTTGTCACTAAGTATGAAAAAGAGGGACACACTATCGTTTGTAAGGGTACCTCTAATATGGTTTCGCAAAGTAGTGTTATGAGAGCTAATATTCCTGTGTTTTCTGTTAGAATAAGTGATCATTGCTATGATGGTCCTTGTGATAGCTATATTGTTAAATTTATGCATGATACTGAAAGTTAATATGAGAGGGAAAAGTGTTCTTATGTATCTCAATAATATCAAGTTTCCTCGTTTTATGCTGAATTTTTTTATGTTGCACATCTTTTGCCCTCTTATGCAAGTTGCCTCTGGTTTCAACAACTTGTTTGTTTACAAAATTCCCTTGCATAGGAAGTGGGTTAGACTTAAATGTGTGTGTTTTTTGCTTCTTAATGCTCTCTTTCACTTCAATTCATATCCCTATGAGAGCTTCTTCAAATTATCATGCCCATCTTAATGGCTATAAAGAAAGAGCTTTTTGGGAGACAACCCAATTTGTTTTTGCTTTTAGTTTGTTTTCCTTCTTTGAGTCTTGGAAGTTATTACTTCAGGTAATAACCGCTCCTTATCCGTTTTGTTTGGTTTTTGTGTCAAGATCAACCTCTAATGAGAGAGAAGTAAGATTTGGGGAAGTTGCTCTCTAGAAACAGATTTTTGTGCTTCACCGTAAAAATTCATGAGAGATCTCTGTATGTTGGATTGAACTGTAATTTCTTGTGCTTCTGCCCCAGGTTGTTATTTAACTTTTGTTAGTTTTGCACTTTTTGATTTGAGCAACATAAGATTTTCGAAAAAAATGATCTTTACCTGCTGGTCTGTTTTGACAGATTTAGCCACTCTTGCATTTGCTTCTTTATTCGATTTTCTTTTTGAATTCTTTTGGGTTTTCGGAAGGAGTTGCTACAGTAGCTTATGTTTTGATGGTTTTAAGTTGAAGTTGAACTCAAAAGGTTTTATCACTTCACTTATACTAATGTTGCTAATGAGAACTGTGTGAAGTTTTATGTGAAAGAAATTTCTAGGAAGTGGAGATAATGATGTAATAAGGGAGAGAAGGGTTTTATGACTCAAGAAATAAGTGTACGAATATGAAAATACGGATGTTATTCAAGTGGTGACTCCGGAAGAATCTACTAGGACCAAATTCGGAGACCTGCAGAGTCTTTTTTCAAATAGGTAATAGTTCTGGTAAGAAAAGTTCCGCGAAAATACAATCCAACTATATTTTTGTAGTTTTCAGTCAATAAGGAAAGCTATGAAGTGAAAGAGAGACGGAATCGGAGCTAGGGTGGCCCACACCACCCTATGGCGCGGGCCCACCCCTGGCCGCGCCACCAAGTGGTGAGTCCACCCCGGACTCCGCCTCCGACTCGTTTTCTCCCAGTACCTTCCTTTTGTTATGAAACTTCGTAATATATAACCCCCCGGATCCCCCGAGGTTTGTATATCGTGTTATCGTCGTGTTTTTGTTTCGATCTGTTTCTGCCAGGACATACTCTTTGAAAGCTTAGAAGCACCATGGTGTCCGCCAAGGATAAAGGGAAGGAGCCTATGGAGGAGGATTCTCAAGACCCCAAGCAGGGGCTAGTACCTTTAGTCTCTTGCCCCACATCAACGGAAGCTCTACGAGTCACTAATGAGTTCTGCGATAAGTACCGAGACTTGAGAAGGAAGGTGGACCTGCTTCAATGGGAGAATAATAGGCTTCGCAAGATGCTGGAAGATTTCCTCACGTCAACGAAAAAATATTACCACCACCAAAGGAGTAATTCGTCATCAGGTTTGGCATCCCCTTGGTTTGTTCCAAGCTTGGGGGAGTGCCGCGGTATCACATCACTATCTTCTATCTTTTTACCTTTTTAGTAGAGTCATATCATGAATAGAGGAGTTAGTATGTAGTATGGTTTGCATTATGGAAGTGTCCCCTCTCTCGTTAGATATGTATCCCTTGGTGTGAGTTGCCGCTATGGAATATTAATGAGAAGTTCTATCATTCACTCTTTTTGCATAGCTTATATTAGTTTTCAATTCGTGGTTGTATGATTGATCTTGTTGTTAGTATTGGTATCACTTTGGGATCATCGAGTTAATTTAGTTGGTTTTGGCAAACCTGGCTCGGTCAGTAGCACACTATTTTTGAGAGTTGAAAGAAAAGATAGAAGTACTCTAGAGAAAAATAATTTCATCATCTTTCTTTCTTGATTTTCTCATAAGTCTAGTATTCTCTAGTTAAGATCTTTTGTGCTTCCAAGGAAGATTGCATGTTTGTCTTTATCACTTGTATGTTTGGTTGTTTCCTTCAACTCTTATACTTGCTACCCAGCCTTGCTAGCCAAAAAACCTGTACTGAGAGGGAATTCTTCTCGTGCATCCACTCCTTTAAACCAAAACCTTTGCCATTTGTGCCACCATACCTACCTAGTAGCATTATTGCTATTCCAAGTAAATTCTTGTTTTGTCTACCTCCCAAATTAAACTTGTTATGTGAAAATTAGTGATTAAAGCTCTCACGAACTTGATGGCACACTTTACTTCCTTGCACTTAATAAACTTGAACCATTGTGCTCACCTATGTTGTGTATATGCTTGCGCTTTGTAAGTTGTGGATTAGCAGAACCATGCTGTCATCGGGAACGCTTTCAACATTGCACTAGTACTTTGTACCTAGTTGATATCATGTTCTTTTGTCTATGGATGTCGTCGGTGTGAAATGAAAGGGGAGCTTGTAAGTCCATGGAGTTATGCATGTGTGTTAGAGAAACGCCTGGGCCGCTGGTCTAATCCATGCTGACATGGTGGAAACCTGCAGCGTAACCATAACAAGTATCTATGAAGCATTCTTCTTATAAAAAAAGAGAGATAGATATTGAGAAAAATAGAAAATAAAAAAAGAGATATTATGAAAAGAGGAAAGAGAGAAAAAAGCACCATATTCCTATGGTAAATAAGAAGATTGCTGAGATACTTGTTGTCTTCTTGCCTTGTCATTTTGATATGGGGATTCTTTCGTATCATCGGGCAAGGGGTACCCCGTTGGCGGTTCTCTATGATACACATATGCTTACGATGACAAGAACTTACCGGTGACTAAACTTGAGTAGCATGAGGAGAGGCCCTCATATTCAAGGGACATGAGATTCTCAACTTACAACTTGTCAATGCATATCCTCATATTTGATCACTTTAACCTTAATCACCTAAAGATGCCTATGATAGGGGCAATGAGAGCTGAAAGCTAGTAAGTATCATAATTTTTGGGAGCTCTTTATGAGACTTGCAATCCCTGCTTCCCTCTTTGAAGGGCCTTTCTTTTACTTTGTAGTTGAGTCAGTAAACCTACTCCCTTCTACCTCAGCAAGTATTTTGAGTTGATGTGTTTCATTCATTCATATGATGATTTATGCAATCATGTCTTATGTTACTTGTTTTGCACATTGCTCTTATCTTGATGTTTACTACTTTCAAAGCTTTCATTGAAAAACCAGCTATTTGTGAACTCCAGCAAATTATCAACTATTCTTCGACCAAGAGCTAAGTTTGCCATTACCAATTATGATTTACTTTATGTATCTTTATTGTGTTTCCTTTACCTATTGCAAGTTGAGTTATATAATAGTGAGTTGTCTTCTATTATGATCTATGCTTTTGATGAATGTGATGCTTCTTGTCCGTATTCTTTTATCGACTCTTCACTCCATAAACCCGAGGCCATGTTTATTGAGCTCAGTTTCCCTTGAGGACAAGCGAATCTAAGCTTGGGGGGAGTTGATACGTCCATTTTGCATCACTATTCAATTTCTTAATTCACTATTATTCATTGATATATTTCGTATTGAGGGGTGATACTTATGTTATTTCATCTGTTTTTGCATGGTTGATGACTTTTGGAGCATGGACCGCTACAGTCAGGATTCTGATGGAAAAGGTGCTGTTTGGAGGCAAAATTCACGAAGATCAGAAAATCCAGGAAAATATACGGAAAATCCTATTTTTCCAGAAGACTAAGGATGCCAGAAGACGGAGTGGAGATGGGCCACAGGGGCCCACACCACCCCCTGGCGCGGGCAGCCCTAGGCCGCGCCAGGAGGTGGTGTGGCCACCCTGGCCCACTCCAGCCTCTCTCCTCTGGCGTATATCATCCTCCCGAAACCCTAAGACTCGAGGAGCGACCACAGAAAGATTCCGCCGCCTCTACGGGGCGGAAAACACCGAGAGAGAAAGATCTCTCCGGCAGACAGAATTCTGCCGGGGGAATTCCTTCCCGGAGAGGGGAGATCGTCGCCATTAACATCACCATCAAGATGGACTTCATCGGGATCATCATCATCATCATCACCACCATCATCACCATCAGCACCCTCATCACCATCTCCATATTGATGTAACAATTGTGTTGAATCTTGCATAGTTCATAGGGGAAACTTTCCTGGTGTTGATTACTCTTTGTAGTTGATGCTATTGAGTGAACCATTGAATTATTGTTTATGTTCAGATTGTTATACATCATTATTCCATCTCTGATCATGATCCATATGATTTCTTGTGAGTAGTTCGTTTTGTTCTTGAGGACATGGGAGAAGTCTAGTTGTTAGTAGTGGAGTTATGTTGAGAAAGATTCAATAGATTGTTATTTAAGTTATGGTGTACTTCTTCTAGTGGTGTCATGTGAGCGTCGACTACATGACACTTCACCTATATGGGCCTAAGGGAATGCATTGTGTATTTGGCTACTAATCGTAGGGGTTGCCGGAGTGAGAGAAACCTGAACCCCCGTTAGGAAACCATTGCACAAGGGACGTAAGGGTCTTAGAGTTTAAAGATGTGGTTAGGTTTCTACCTTAATTACTTTCTTGTACTTACGGATGTTTGCAAGGGGTATAATCACAAGTATGTATTAGTCTTGGATGGGGTGGTACATTAGCACAGGTTCACCCACACAACACTTAGCAAGCTAGAGAAGATTAATCAACTATATGAAGCGAAAGCACTTGACAGTCTTCCCATGTGTCCTCGAGAACATTTGGTCATCTTAAGTAATACAACCAGCTTGTCCTTTGCTGCATAAAAGATTGGGCCACTTGCTGCATTTATTCCTACTGTCTTTTATTTACCCGTACTTTGTTTACTTGCTTTATCGAAAACCCCTAAAAATCCATTTGCTAAGTATTTGCAGAGAATTCCTGATCCATACCACTAGCCAGCACCTTCTGCTCCTCTTTGGGTTCGACACTCTTACTTATCGAAAATACTGCGATACACCCCCTATACTTGTGGGTCATCAGAATTCTCTGTAAATACTTAACAAACGGATTTTAGGGGTTTTTGATAATGCAGGTAAATAAAATACGAGGAAATAAAAGACAATAATAATAAATGCAGCAAGTGGCCCAATCCTTTCTTCAGCAAAGGACAAGCCGGTTGTATTAGTTAAGATGACCAAACGTTCTAGAGGACACATGGGAATATCGTCAAGTGCTTTCCCTTCATATAGTTGATTAATCTTCTTTAGTTTGATAAGTGTTGTGTGGGTGAACATGTGCTAATGTACCGACCTTCCTAGGACTAATACATACTTGTGATTATACCCCTTGCAAATATCCACAAGTACAAGAAAGTAATTAAGATAGAAACCTAACCACAACTTTAAACTCTCAGATCCTGACATCCCTTGTGCAAAGGTTTCCTAATGGGGTTCAGGTTTCTGTCACTCCGGCAACCCCTACGATTAGTAGCCAAATACACAATGCATTCCCATAGGCCCATAAAGGTGAAGTTTCATGTAGTCGACATTCACATGACACCACTAGAAGAATACCACCACAACTTAAATAACAAACTATTGAATCTTTCTCAACACAATTCCACTACTAACAACATGACTTCTCCCATTTCCTCAAGAACTAAACGAACTACTCATAAGACATCATATTGATCAAGATCAGAGATGAAATAATGACAAGTAACAATCTTAACATAAACGATAATTCAATGGTTCTACTCAATAGCATCAACTACAACAAGTAATCAACACCGGGAAAGTTTCCCCTAAGAACTATGCAAGATTCAACCCAATTGTTACAATGGTATGGAGTGGTGATGATGGTGCTGGTGGAGATGATGATGGTGATGATGATCCCGATGAAGTCCAGCTTGATGGTGGTGTTGATGGCGACGATCTCCCCTCTCCAAGAAGGAATTTCCCCGGCAGATTTCTGCCTGCCGGAGAGCTCTTTCTCTCTCTGCAGTTTTCCGCCCCGCAGAGGCGACATAATCTTTCTATGGTCCCTCCCCGAGTATTAGGGTTTCGTGGGGATAATATACGCCAAAGGGGAGAGCTAGGAGTGGGCCAGGGTGGCCATACCACTTGGTGGCGCGGCCAAGGGTGGCCCGCGCTAGGGGTGGTGTGGGCCCCCTGTGGCCCAACTCCGCTCTCTCTTCTGGCATCCTTCGTCTTCTGGAAAAATAGGATTTTCCATGTATTTTTCGAGATTTTCGGATCTTCGCGAATTTTGCCTCCAAACAGCGCCTTTTCCATTAGAAGCCTGACTGCAACGGTCCATCCTCTAAAAGTCATCAACCATGCAAAAACAGATGAAATAACATAAGCATCATATCTTAATATGAAATATATCAACGAATGGCAGTAAATTATGATATAGAATAGTGATGCAAAATGTACGTATCAGTATGTCAATATAGCATAATCTTTTGAATCATACTGGCAGCTTATATTTGATCTCACCAAGTCAAACTAGGTTTGATCATATTCTCAAAACATTCCATACTCATATGGTGTTTTGAGAAACTCAAGTTTATGAAACAATTTCTCAACTTTAAGTTGTTTGCTAAACTTGTAACTCAAATATCTTATTTTATGATCCAATCATAAACTCTTAATTTTCTTGTTACGATGGTTTCTTTATTTGCAACGACTTTATCAAAGTATCTAGAAACTCGAACGTGCCATAACTCTTATGGTGTTGTTTCCGCGAATCTGGATGATTTCTTCTTCACACTAAAACCTTTGAACATGTTTCAAATGTCTTATACTTTTACTCATTAAACAGATATACTCATATATATATATTCAAGTCCTTGTTGGAAGTATATGAAGCACACACGATTTTACATAATGGACCTCATACATCAATGTGTATTATTTCCACTAAGTTACCCGTCCATTCAACTTTGGTCCATGCATAGATTTTTAGTTATCTATAGGAAAGTCTTACAAACGTCAATTCGTTCGAAAACAAACTGACTCCAAAATTCCATCAAGATGGAGTTTCTTCATGTCTTTCTTTCCTATATAACTTAAATAGTGGTGTCATATTTAATCATTTCATCTTGCGACGCTTTTATAATTTAGTTTTATGAACATTGTTTCACCAACAAGATTTATAATGGTTCATCCATCATCTATGGAATACAATAATTATTTGAACAATAGATTGTTCTCACAATACTGGAACCATATAATAATTATCAGAATGAAACTTGGTGGCTTGGTCCTTGATGTAGATGACAAACATAGTAACACTTTATTTGTTTATCGATGAACATCGTTACCGTATTCTTTTGCTAGTTATTCGGACCATCGTATTTCTTATATTGAGTAGTTTTGTATGATACTTCATACGAACCAAATAGCATCAAATGCCAAAGAATTACATTGGTTTAACAAGCAAAGAATATATGTGTTCATAACATGTATATATTGTATACACCTAAGCTGGACAATCCAGTCCTTTAACTTCTGCCAATTATATCTATGGGTTCTATTTCAAAAATTTCCTCTCTATCAGAAGAATCAACAAACATCAAGAGTGGCACCAATCACATGGTACTTGGTTCAAGTGTGTTAGTCAAACACTAATACCCTTAAACTCACACTTTGAAGTGGATCACAATCATCACATGATTCGTGCTCTTATGGATTCATTCATTAGTGTTATTTTAGTATAGTAAACATTTTACTATACTTCTTGTTCATCCTATCATGACCGTTTTTGATGGGTTCGTAGCATGGAAAACAAAAAAATTCTACCGCAAGAACGAACAAAACCCAGATCTAATCTAGATAAAAGCCAAGATCTAATATATTAGACATGTGCAACGAGATAGATTTGTACTAACCCTTGTAGATCAGAAAACATTATGAGATTGGATCGTGGTTGATGTAGTCGATCACTTGCCGATCTCAAGATCGAGTGGACGATCCTTCCGGCTCCGCGTTCCGGCAGCACTTCCGCAGTCGGTCACACGCGCGGAGTCGAAGCAGACCTTCCTCTCCCCGTTCCAGCGAGCAGCGGAGGTAGTAGATCTTCTCCACGGAATCCCAGCAGCACGACGGCGTGGTGGTGGTGGTGGAGTAGATAATTCTGCAGGGCTTCGCCTAAGCCTGAGCAGAAGAAAGGAGGAGGAGAGAGGCGGCTAGGGTTTGGAGTAGTGGAGGGGAGCAAGGGGGTGGCGCCTCCACCCCTCTATTTAAAGGAGGGAGGCGCCATGGGAGGGGGAGTCCTAGTAGGACTCCCCTCCCTTCCTTGGCCGGCGGATTGGGAGGGGGGAAGGAGTCCTCCTCCCCCACTACTCCTTGTCTTGCCCCACAAGGATTCCTTGATCCTTTCTTGGTTTTCAAGCAAACTCCAAGAAATCTTCCAGAACCTCCCAGAACATTCCGAAACCTTCTAGAATCCCCATACAAGTACTCCGGAACATTTCCTAACTTAGAAAATGATCCCCAATATATGAATCTTATTCTCCGGACAATTCCGGATCTCCTCGTGATGTCCCGGATCCAATCCGAGACTCCAAACAACATTCGGTCTCCAACGCACATTCCATATCTACTTAAAACAACTTCGAACCTTAAGTGTGTCACCCTACGGTTCGTGAATATGTAGACATGATGGAGACACCTCTCCGATCAATAACCATCAGCGGGATCTGGAGATCCATAACGGCTCCCACATACTCAACGATGACTTTGTGATCGATAGAACCATTAACATACGAAACCAATTCCCTTTGTCACACGATACTCTACTTATCCGAGGTTTGATCGTCGGTATCTCCATACCTAGTTCCACCTTGTTACTGATAAGTACTCTTTACTCATTCCATGTTATGTCATCCCTTGTGACCCAGTCACATGCTTGCAAGCTAATTAGATGACATTCCACCGAGAGGGCCCAGAGCATATCTATCCGTCATATGGATGGACAAATCCCAATCTTGGTCCATGCGCTTCAACACATACTTTCAGAATACCCAATGACACCTTTATGACCACCCAGTTACGAAGTGGTGTTTGATGTCATCAAAGTACCCATCCGGTGATGGTGATTAACATAACCTCATGGTCGAAGGATTAGGTTACTATGTATTTTAAAGCTTATAGCAAACGAACTTAATGACTTGATCTTATGCTATGCTTACTACGGGTGTGTGTCCATCACATCATTCTCCTAATGATATGATCTTGTTTATTAACGACATCCAATGTCCATGATCAGGAAACCATGATCATCCATTAATCAACAAGCTAGTTTAACAAGAGGCTTACTAGGGACTCTTTTATGTTTACAAAACACACAAGTATTAATGTTTCCGGTTAATACAATTATAGCATGGGATGTAAACATTTATCATAAACATAAAGATATAATAATAACCACTTTATTATTGCCTCTTGGGCATATCTCCAACAGTCTCCCACTTGCACTAGAGTCAATAATCTAGTTAAAAACTTGTGCATTCAACACCTATGGCTTTCTGGTGTTGTATAGACACTATTGCTAGTGGTAAACATAATCTTCGGATCTGACACTTCCAGGTCCGTGTGTATTTGCATGTCCTTGCGTCTCTACGCATTACTCATTCTCCAATGAGATGGCATTGTATAAATTTGGTCCTTTGGTGAGACCTTTAGTTCCTTGGGATTAAATCATGTTGATACAATTGTCATACAATGTATCTTCATAGTATTATCCCGCTATGAACCACACCTAGTTTGATAACAAACTACTTAACACAAATGCCCTCCTTTGCTGCTACTATAGCAGTTATATACTTAGCCTTTTGTTGTAGTATCCGTCACAATATCTCAACTTTGGAACTCATCCAAATCCATCATGGAACATCCTTTCCATTATATTGTGCCACCCATAGTCTAAATTGAGATAAACTTTATTTGTGACAAAACTAGTATCAATGTAACAATTCACAATGAACTATTTGTCACCACTATATAAATAATATATTCTTAGTTCTTCCAAAGATCATAGGAATATCCCTACTATTGTCCAATGATCATCTTATGAGTCATTCTGGTATATGCTCATAACATTTAGAGCATAGGACATATCTGGATGTGTACATCTCAAATAATGATTGATCAAAATATTCTTGTGATTTCACCAAGTGTCAAAACACTTGAATCTCGTGTCAACACACTTGAATCTTAATTCAGTCCTTTCCGTGCGTCAAGAACCTTTCTTGTTGTTTCCATATTGAACTCATTCAACATCTTATCTATGTACATTTGGCAAAACCATATTAGCGCCTCAATCTATTCATATAGACATTGATGCCTAATTCTTGGGTTATGCCTAAGTCTTTCATCGAAATGAAATTCTTAACCTGTGTCAATAAAAGATACATCATTTCTAATCAACAATACGTCTTTCACATAATGTATTAGAAATATGTCTTAGCGCTCCCACTTAATTTCTTGCAAAATGCAAACATCTTCATCGTCTCTGATGAAATTAAACCTTTTAACGGTTTCATCACGGTGAAGATTCCAACTCCGCGATGCTCACTTCAACCATTGAAGTTTTGCATACTCTTTTAGCATCCTTTGAATTAATAAAACCCTTTGGACCGTGTCATGTACACGTCCTAGGTAACCATTCTATTAGAAGAACTTGTTTTGTTTGTTCAACTACCATATACCAAAATATATGTAGTGGTTGCTATATTAATCCGTCCAGACTAAATATCGCTATGAAAGATCAAATCTTATCATAGTCAATTCCTTGAACATTGTCGTAAACTCTTTCCGACATGTCGACTATTTCATAGATTTGAAACATCCATGTCTATTTCTTTATAGATCCAAACACGACCGATAGGCTTCACGCCTTTTCAGAGGGTCTTCTAAGTTCAGAAACTTGATTTCTCGTGTATGGATACTATCACGGATTCCATGACTTCTAATCATTTTATGGAGTCAGGGCCCATCATCGCTTCTTTGCATGTAGTCGGTTCATCATTGTCAAACAACAATGATTTAACTCTCAAATCTTGGCATTTGATTACTTACCCGACCTACTTGGTTCAATAGGAACTTAGATCTCCGTGACCACAACCTTTGAGGCACGTGAGCCATGAGCATTGTTGCTGCCTCCGGGACACTTACCGACGCTGCGCAACTCAGCACATATTAGCCAAGGTTCAACAACCTTGTCAAAGTTCTATTGTCCTCCCACTTAACTTTTCACCAAAAATTCCTTCTCAAGAAACTCGACATTCTAAGCGAAAAAACACTTTTGTCTTCGGTGTTATGGAGGAATACCCAATGGTTATTCGAAATAACCTACAAAGACGTGCTTATCCGACTTTGGTTGTAAACATTTTACTTATGCCTAGCATACCAAAAATTTAAGAAAAGACAATTCGGGTTTTATCCCAAACCATAACTCATATGGTGTCATTTCAACGGATCACGATGGAGCTCTTTTTAGTGTAAAAGCGGTAGTCACTAAAGCTTTAATCTTTAAAATATAATGGCAGTTTTATAAATGACACCTTTGATCTTACCATGTAAAACAAGGTTTCATTACATATCTCGAACACTCCATACTCCTATGGTGTTTTGGGAAATGCAAATCCATGGAACGATTCCTCAAATCTTAGGTGTTTTGCTAAACTTGTAACTCAAACATCTTTCTTTATGATCCAATCATAAACTCTTTTATTTTCTTGTAACAATGATTTTCCACTTCATCTTGAAAGTTTTTGAACATTTTCAAATGTTTCATACTTCTTCCTTATTGAGTAAGTATATACATATACTCACTCAAATCTTCGGAGAAAGCATATGAAGTTGAAATCCATCGCCCACGACTACACATAATGGACTATATACATCAATATGTACAAATTCCAATCAGTTAGTCGTCCATTCCTCTTTTGGCCTACGAACGGAGTTTTAATTATCTCTAGGAAAGTATCACAAGCGTCATTTGATCAAAATCAAAGACTCCAAAAATCCATCAACATGGAGTTTCTTCATGTATCCCTTTCAATATAATTTAAACGGCGATGTTACTTCGCAAGTGATCTTTTAATCATTTGTCTTGCGACATTTTAGCATTAGTTTTATGGTCGTTATTTCTCCTACCAAACTTTTTTATTATCCATCTATTATGGAATACGATAATTATTTGAACAACCTTTTGTCGTCATAATACCTGATCAAAATAACAATTATTGAAACAAATCTTGAAGGCAAGCTTAGATGTTAACGAGCAACACAACAACCCTTTGTTTGTTTTCGATGAACATCATCACATTTTCTCTTGCTAGTTACTTAGGCCATTGCAGTTCATGAATTGTGTTGTCCTGTATGGAACTTCATACCAACCAATTCAGTATCCAATACCGAAGAACCACATTGTTTAACAAGCAAGGAATACAACCATAACATGTATATATTCTATATGCCTAAGTTGGACATCTCCAACCTTTTATTTTCTGCGAAATATTTTATAGATTCTCTTTCAGCAATTCCTTTTCTTTTAAAAGAATCTATCAACATCAACAGTGGTGTCATCAACATGACACATGGTACAAAGCGTATATAGTCAACTACTAATACCTTTGGACTTGCACTTTGAGGTGGATCACCATCATCAAATGTTTGGTGTTCTTTCAAAATCCATTCATTAGTAATCTTTTAGTGTAGTAAACATTTTACTTACATCTTCTATTCATCCTTATCATGACAACTTTCATGATCAAGCTGCTATAGCTTATAAAGGTGAATTGCGAGTATAATGTTTCTTTTTCAAAACCTTTTGGAGGATTAGGACGACTAGCGTCTCCAACCTTCACAAATTCTCATCAAATATGAGGACGTATACTCTATCATGTTGTAACCAACACATTGTTTTAGATATCGCAATACCTTTCACATATGATGGTTTCTGAAACATTGCTTTCAGCTCTTAGATAAACTTGATATTAAAAACAATCTTTTGAGTATCAAGAATCATGGAGGCAAACATGATACATTAGATACTAACACTGGAACTGTTACTCTTGATTTAATACTGTTTATTAAACTTCACAGAGTAAACGGAGTTTGCTGAAAGTTTGCAATAGGACTTATAAATTTTAAATTGACATTCAAAACAATACGATACCAGTTCGTAAAGTAAATATCCAGAATTTCTATAGTTCCACTATCTCAACTATAACTAAGTGTAAGGTGGTGAACGAATGCCAATGACTACAACAAACTATGCAAATTCACTTTGATTGTGTTTATGATAAATTGAGTTCGACTAATCCAAATTACAAATGAACTCCTACTCAAAACAACATCCCTCGAGTTGTTTTAGTGATTACACGAACCAAATCCACTACACCAAGTCTGATCGTCACGTGAGATGATGTAGCTTTAAAGGCGAACAATCAACATGTTCACCATATCATCCATATGACTCATGCTTTACCTTTCGGTATTCCGTGTTCCGAGACCATGTATGTACATGCTAGGCTCGTCAAGGTTAACCTTAGTTTCCGCATGTACAAATCTGGCTTGCACCCGTTGTATGCACACGTAGAGTCTATCACACCCGATCATCACGAGATGCTTCGAAACGACGAGTCTTAGCAACGGTGCCAACTAAGGACGAACACTTTATTACTTGATATTTAGTGAGAGGGATCATCTTATAATGCTATCGTCACGATCTAAGCAATACAAGATGCATAAAGGATTAACATCACAGGCAATTCATAATTAGTGTGATATGATATGGCCCTTTCTTCTTGTGCCTTTGATCTCCATCTCCAAAGTACGGACATGATCTCCATCATCACCAGCATGGCGTCAAGGTCAGTGGCGCCGCTTCATGGTTGTCCATCATCACTAGCAACTATTACAACTACTTGGGACAAAGCTATTACAAGATGAATAGACACGCATGTCTTAACAGAATTGAAGACAGCCATTAGGCTCCTGCCGGTTGCCATATTACAACAAGGATCATTGCATACATCAAATAATCACAATCACATGATGGCCATATCACATCACAAAACCCCTGCAAAAACAAGTTAGACGCCTCTAATTTTCTTTGCATGTTTTACGTGGCTTGAGGCTTTCGAATAAGAACGGATCTTACCTACGAAACTGAACCACAACATTGATACAAGTGCTATCAAGTTGCAAAGTGTAAATTGGATCTATACTATGGTGAGAGAGACAGACACCCGCAAAGCCACTTGTGCAAAGAAAGTTACAGGTCAAGCGTGGAGCAAGTCTCATGTGCGATGACATGTAAGGTTAGCCCGAGCCGCTTCATCCCACCATACCGCAAGATGCAAAGTACACAAAGCAAAAGACTGCATGAGCACCAACGCCCACAAAACCATTGTGTTCTACTCGTGCAACAGATCTACGCATAGATACGGCTCTGATACCACTTATGGGTTCGTAGCATGGAAAACAAAAAATTTCTACCGCAAGAACGAACAAAACCCAGATCTAATCTAGATAAAAGCCAAGACCTAATCTATTAGACATGTGCAACGAGATAGATCTGTACTAACCCTTGTAGATCAGAAAGCGTTACGAGATTGGATCTCGTGGTTGATGTAGTCGATCACTTGCCAATCTCAAGATCGAGTGGACGATCCTTCCGGCGCCGCGTTCCGGCAGCGCTTCCGCAGTCGGTCACACGTGCGGAGTCGAAGCAGACCTTCCTCTCCCCGTTCCAGCGAGCAGCGGAGGTAGTAGATCTTCTCCACGGAATCCCAGCAGCACGACGGCGTGGTGGTGGTGGTGGAGTAGAGAATTCTGCAGGGCTTCGCCTAAGCCTGAGTAGAAGAAAGGAGGAGGAGAGAGGCGGCTAGGGTTTGGAGTAGTGGAGGGGAGCAAGGGGGTGGCGCCTCCACCCCTCTATTTAAAGGAGGGAGGCGCCATGGGAGGGGGAGTCCTAGTAGGACTCTCCTCCCTTCCTTGGCCGGCGGATTGGGAGGGGGGAAGGAGTCCTCCTCCCCCACTACTCCTTGTCTTGCCCCACAAGGATTCCTTGATCCTTTCTTGGTTTTCAAGCAAACTCCAAGAAATCTTCCAGAACCTCCCGGAACATTCCGAAACCTTCTAGAATCCCCATACAAATACTCCGGAACATTTCCTAACTTAGAAAATGATCCCCAATATATGAATCTTATTCTCCGGACAATTCCGGATCTCCTCGTGATGTCTCGGATCCAATCCGAGACTCCGAACAACATTCGGTCTCCAACGCACATTCCATATCTACTTAAAACAACTTCGAACCTTAAGTGTGTCACCGTACGGTTCGTGAATATGCAGACATGATGGAGACACCTCTCCGATCAATAACCATCAGCGGGATCTGGAGATCCATAACGGCTCCCACATACTCAACGATGACTTTGTGATCGATAGAACCATTAACATACGAAACCAATTCCCTTTGTCACGCGATACTCTACTTATCCGAGGTTTGATCGTCGGTATCTCCATACCTAGTTCCACCTCGTTACTGATAAGTACTCTTTACTCGTTCCATGTTATGTCATCCCTTGTGACCCAGTCACATGCTTGCAAGCTAATTAGATGACATTCCATCGAGAGGGCCCAGAGCATATCTATCCGTCATATGGATGGACAAATCCCAATCTTGGTCCATGCACTTCAACACATACTTTCAGAATACCCAATGACACCTTTATGACCACCCAGTTACGAAGCGGTGTTTGATGTCATCAAAGTACCCATCCGGTGATGGTGATTAACATAACCTCATGGTCGAAGGATTAGGTTACTATGTATTTTAAAGCTTATAGCAAACGAACTTAATGACTTGATCTTATGCTATGCTTACTACGGGTGTGTGTCCATCACATCATTCTCCTAATGATACGATCTTGTTTATTAACGACATCCAATGTCCATGATCAGGAAACCATGATCATCCATTAATCAACAAGCTAGTTTAACAAGAGGCTTACTAGGGACTCTTTTATGTTTACAAAACACACAAGTATTAATGTTTCCGGTTAATACAATTATAGCATGGGATGTAAACATTTATCATAAACATAAAGATATAATAATAACCACTTTATTATTGCCTCTTGGGCATATCTCCAACAGTTTTCACGAATGAACTATATAGTTCATCAAGACGAACGTTTGTATAACTTTAGTTCCCAAGCTACTGGGTGATGGGTACTCCTAGCATCACCATCATTCTAAAATACTCATCCAATATGAGAACCTGTTTTCAACTATATTATACTTTATCATGTTGCAATCAAATAGTGTTTCAGATATTAGAATATCTATTGACGGATAATAGATACTGTTGACACAAGATGATTTCTAAAACAAATCTTCCAGCTCCTAGATAATCTTGATACGAGAAACTTTCTTTCTAATATCAAGTATCATAGAGACAAGCATGATAATTTAGACACTAACTTCAGAATCAATTACTCTAGGATTAATTAACTTATTAAACCTTATGGAGTAAGTGAGGTTTACTTGAAAGTTTGCTTTAGGACCTTTTATCCTTAATTTGACACTCAAACAATCCGGTAGTAGTTTGTAAAGTAAGTATCTAGAATACTATAGTACTATTATATCAATTACAACCAAGGTAGTCTATAACGGATGCCAACTAAAATAACTATGCAAATTCACTTAGATTGTTTAGTTCATAATATGAGTTCAATACTATAACTCCCACTCAAAGGAACATCCCCCAATGTTCGTTCAGTGATTACACGATCCCTTTACACCGTATCATCTCCGATCATCATGGCCTTTGATACAGCTACCAGGGTAGATATCAACATATCGATGACATCTCCATGTGACTCATGCTTATCCTTTCGGTTATATGTGTTCCGAGGCCATGTATGTACATGCTAGGCTCGGCAACTTTAACCACAGTGCATTGCAATTCATACATGGCTTACGCCCACCGTATGGAAACATAGAGATGTCTAGCACCCGATCATCACGGCATGCTTCATAACTGCGAACTTTCTTGGTGGTGTACACTTGTGGGAGAACAATAATATTGGAATTATATTGAGGGATCATCTTATAATTATACCATCATAGTCTAATACTAGCATAATAAGATGCACAAACAATGAACATCAAATGTAAATCATTTATGCGATATGTTATGGCCGTTGCGCCTTGATCTCCATTGAGTGCGTCGGCATTGCACTAGGTTAATGGTGCCTCCATGCCGTTGGTAGTACATTTCAAACTACTTATCTTGACCATACATATCACAAGCCCCCTGCAAAATAAAGTTAGACACCTCTACTTTATCTTTGCATGTTTTACATGGTTGTTAGATCTTTCACAAGAGAACCATTTCTACCTACAAACTTCCAACCATAACATGGACTGACTAGTTACTTCTTTAAGTTCCTTCCCATGGCCGTCCTATGTAAATGTCAAATCAACTAATGTTGGAGAGACAGACACCCGTTGGCCACTTATATGGTACAAGCCATATGTTAGTCGTGGAACCAGTCTCGCGTAAGGTTATGCGTAAGGTCGGTCTGAGTCACTTCATTCGACATTGTCGCGATATGAACAAGTGCACATGGGACGGTAGAAACTAGAGAATATATGATCACACAATCAATGTGTGTTCTACTCATACCAACCATCTATGCATAGATAGGCTCTGATACCACTAAAGGGTTTCCGCGGCAGAAAACATATTTTTCCTATGGTGCAAACACACCTAGACAATATCTATCCATGCAGATATACAATAATGAGAGGGCATTCGGTGTTCATACCTTTGAATACCGAAAGTGATTAATGTTCCAAGGGGAACATGGATGATGTAGTCGTACTCGTAGCCGACCTCAAGGTCGCGATGCTCCTCGCAAGTCACCCCTTGCTCCTTGTACGATGTAGCCAACCTCATGGTTGTGTCGACATCCAAGCTTCAAGCAAAAGAACCACAAGTGGCAGTGCCTCGTGGCCTTACACACATATGGTGTAGAGACATCTCCCGGGCTCTAGTCTAGCAAATCAGCGGAAGAAGATTGATCTAAACCAATTCCAGTAGCACGACAGCGTGCGTATGGTGGAGAAACCCCTATCGACGTATGGAATTACAACCTTGGGAACCACACATAAGGGAGAGGGAGTGAGAGAGAGAGGGAAAGGCAAAGGCAAAGTCCAATTGATGGGATGGATTTAGGGAGAGGGGTGCCCCTCTTTATATATGTGGAAGGGAGGTAATCCCTCCCTCAAAGTCCTAGGGTGGGACTAATCAAGGGGGGAAGAGGGACGAGGCGGCAACCAGCCCCCAACATGGGCCCCATGTGGTGGGATCCCACTTAGTGGCCGGCAGCCTCCCAAGGCCTTCCCTAGGGTGGCGGCCCCCTCTTGGGCATCCTCTAGTGTGGCCCAATTAGGTGGACTGGCGCCAAAATCCATTTTTTAATATTTAATTCATTTAATTAATATTAAATACATATTATTTAATATCTATCACTCTGAAACACCTTTTAGACCCCTCCAATCATCATCAGATATTCCTGAAACACTTTCAGTATCTCCCCGGAACAATTCTGGAGTTCTCTCACTTTTTCTTCTATGATCTCGGTTCAATCCCTAAGCATCTCTACCCTTAAGTGTGACACCCTACGACTCGGGAATACATAGATATCATCGACACACTTTCCGATCAATGACCAATAGCGGTATATGGAAACACATAATGCCCCCATGCATTCCACAATTAACTTGATCGCTTGAACCTTGAACGTCGAGTCTCATTCCCTTTTATCTATGATACCTAGTTTGTCCAAGATCTGATCTTCGGTTTCAGCATACCTAGTTCGATCTTGTTACCAACAAACACATTTACTCGTTCCCGTGATATTACATCCCCGTTACCTAGTCACATGTTTGCTAACTTATAGATGTAATCTCACCCAGTGGGCATAGGGTATCTATCTTTCAGTCGAATGGGAAAATCCCAGTCTTGATACATAGGCCTCAAAAGTTCCTCTGGAATACCTGACACACACCTTTATGGTCACCTAGTTATCGACACGACGGTTGATGTGATCAAAGTAGCCTTGGGAGACAATGATTAATATGATCTCACGGTCGAAGGACTGAATCACTATGCTTTGCTAGATATCGCAATGTTGAACTTTGTGACTGGATCACATAGCAATACTAGGGTTGGGTGTTGTCCATCACTTCATAAGTGACCTTGTTGTCAGTTGACGTGGTAAAGTTCATGACTAGGAAACCTCGATCATCAGCTACCCAACGAACTAGTATAGAGGTTACTAGGGACCTGGTTTGTTTAAATACCACACTTGGACTGAATCACTAGCAAGTCTACCCCAACAAGAAGTACCCATGGATGAAGAAGGAGAAGATGAAGAAGTAGAACAAGAAGGCCCTAGACAATAGCAGCAACCACCAAACTACTACTACTACACCTATGAAGATATCTACTCGCTCGAAGGAAGCATTCAGACCATGAGCAACCTATCCATCAACCTTCGAGACGCTACCGCAAACCTCTCAACCCAGTTCACCAATTGGAGGAGCCAATGGAACTTGGGAAATTATCCACCACCATCACAATGAGCAAAAAAGGGCTTGCAAAAGCCTAAGCTTGGGGATGTGTTCTCTAAGAATTTCTATTCGTGTAATAATGAGGTTGTACTCTAGCTCCATGTGAGCTTTGAAACACTCGTGTTGGGCTTGTTCCAACACTTTGCTTTTTTCTTTTGGTTTTTGTTTTCCTTTCTTTCGTTTGTTTCTTTTTTTCTTATCTTAGTATCTTTCTTGGTCGCGAGCCTTTTCTATTCTTTAATCCCCATCCTCAAAATACAAAAAGAATTTTCCCTTTTTCCTTTTTTCGTGAATGTGGATTTGCCTATTGCGTCTTTGCTTCAATATTATTATTATGATAGTGATTTGATTTGAGTTTGGAAGGAACACATCCCCATAAGGAAGAGGATTATGAAGTCACTCATGAGAGGTATGTCCTATATCTCCCACTTTAGAAGTTTGAAATGATTATCCTTGTTAGTTGATTTGTCAAGATGATATGCTAGTGGGAGTGATTCAAAATAGTTAGAGTAAAGATTTCTATTTGTATGAGTAATTAGTTGTGGAAGCTTTTTCTCTAGTTAGTTAACCAAGTCTTGCCTTCAAAATAATATTGCAAAACAAGTACAACAAGAAAAAGTCTCCAATTTTTGACTTGTATGTTGATTTATTGTCTTAAGAGTTTACCTTTGAAGATACTTAAGCCCATAGATATATTGATAGACTTAATGGAACTCTTGAAAAGAGTTGTTTGATTGAGTTTAAGTCTAGTGGTAATTGTGATTCATGCCAAAGCTAAAATATTGTGGATCAAAATGTGATATTGTTTAAAGTTCATTTATTTATTTTTGATGCACACCTTTGGATGCCAACAACTCTGCTGGCCTACGAATGATCAATGGTACAACTCCTGATTTCACCTATGAGTTGATGACATGGGTAGCACCTATTACCATAATGGATAAAAGTATTGGTACTCTTGAAGGCTGTGCAAACCGTTGCTTAAAAATATCACTCAATGATCCTTGTTGGAAGCTCCCTTTGAAAAATAAAGATTCACACAAAACAGTCTTTGGCATGGTATTGTTACTACTTTATGAATTTTCTTGAAAGACAATGAATGGAATAGTAGTGTTTGATAATCTTGATCTATTGATGTCGGTGTCAATAATAAACTTCACAGTTATGCTACTTAGGACATGATATTCATACTTAATTCAGCTATTATGAAATATCCAGTGTTCCTTGGCAAGTTGATAGTTAACTAGAGGAATTCGAATGACTGTTACACCTCTAGTTGTTTATACTTATATCAAACTCTATTTTGATTGTTTTGAGTTAACAAAGCTTGTATGGTACTCTTGGAACTTCTCTAACTTAGATGAGCCTTTCAAATCGAATAGGTGTTGGATGCATACGACTACCTACTATAAGTGAATTCATCTTATTATTATTTCAGTTTAAACGTTGAGTTCCTTATGGTTTTGTTTGTTTCTTGCTCAAGGACGATCAAGATTTGAGCTTTGGGAAAGCTAATGGCTGTGAAAATAGCCATCTTTCTCCATGTTTAAATCACATTTTTAGTCAAACAATTGACCAAGAATCTCTCTAGATAGCCTTGCTACTAATGACTATTTATTGCAAATATGTGCAATCCTTTGTCTTGAATTGTGTTATGCAGGAAATCACACTTTTAAGGAGAAATCAGGAGCATTTAGTGAAGTTTATGATATTGCCTACTCAGCCAAGCTAACTTGGTTAAAAAAGGAGCCTCTAGAAGGATTAACGACCTATAGTATGGGCAAGTCCCACCCGTATGACCCACCTGTACCATGTGGCAGCAGCTCTGTTAGGTCAAGCGCAACAACTTTCGTGAAGGTGCCTATATATTTCGATACTCTAGGTGCCGCGCAGAGAACCGCCATTCTCGTATTTCATCACAACACTACCAAAGGAGATCAACCACCATAGTTCATCCTCTCCACCCTCCATCCACTCCATAGCCATACTATCATCTTGTACTTGATACCTCCTTGCGAATTGACAACCACTGTAAGAATATTTGATTACAATCTAAGTATTTTGCACAATGTTTTCTATCCTTGATCTTATTGTTATGAGTGAGTAGTCCTCACGGGATGCAGGTTGGGTGAAACCTCGCAACAATTATGTGCATCTAATTCATGGGAGTATTGTGTGGTGATTGAATAGAGATTTGTATCTTTGTATTTTTGTCTCTTGTCTCGATCCATGGAGTTGTAGGTACCCAAAATCCCAAGGATTGGTAAAGACTTGAGGTGAGATGAGTGGTGAACGACGATTCACGCGAAACCCACTAACAGGGAGGGGAGTATGGTCTTTGTTTAAGAATCCATTTGGGAATAACATCAACATCAATTCTTAAGGCGTTGATCTGTATTTTACTTAATAATTTCTATAGCCTGGTGCTTCACGGTATAACGGTTGGATCAAAATACTATTGCTATGCATTGGCTTGCAGGGGATTTGGTATATTTTGATGTGCTACCCACAACCTTATCTTCTTAAATCATTTCACATGAATGTGCGTATTATTATCTTTATCCCATTTGATGTGTAGCTGTAGGTGAATCTTTTACCATGGCCTATTTCCATCCATTGCAACAACCAACGATTCAAAGTAAACTAGAAAGACCCGATAGATATAAGGTAAAACAAACAAACAAGTCTTGTAGATGTACCTCATTTATTTTCCATTTGAATTGTTTCCCAAGGATCGATTAAACCTATGTCTACTATGAAAAAAAGCTACTATACTGTATCCGTAAAAACGGATCGAAGATATCATTGGTGCACTTATAAGTTGTTCAACCTAGCATATTTAGGTTTTGCGCTTGATAAATTAAACTTTAGTTTAATTACACATCTATTAGAGATAAAACCGTAATAGTTTTAAATCGCATATTCACCACCCCTCTAGGAAACATCTGTGTCCTTTCAATGGGGTGTAGGTAGATGTTTTCCATTCTGTAGAATTGGTATCATGGAGGAAAATTTTCTTTGAAATATTGTAGTCGTTTCCTACGTCCTGAACGCTAGTGAGGAAAAAATCATGTGTAAATAATATTCCTTTGAAAAATCCTCCAGACGGAACGGGACCTAAAAATTTGTGCTTCAAATGAAAGTTTGCACACTACATATATATCTTTGTTCCATCCTTAACCCTAGAGTTATGCATGAAACATTATTAATACTGTGCCTCAAAAGGCCGCACTAATGGATCCTCATCATCAGTCAACACCACTCCCATGCATGGTTAAATTACTAAGCTCTACCCATTCTCTAACATCACTTGGTCTAAGGGATCCAGAAAAGGTAAGATGCAGGCCATGTACACCACACACCCTGAATACAATGTTCATTAGTTGGTCACAACAAGCATATGTAGTTATATAGTTTGTCTTACCACTCAATTAGCCCCCAAGATTTAAGATGTTTGTTAACATACCTTGAATCTTGAGTATAGCACAATGAGTATTTTCTATATTCACCAGATTTACCATTTAACCAGCTTAGCTTTAGTTAGATTTTCAGTGTCCTTAGCCCCAAGTGCAGAGCCTCCATATCTTGACTATCGTCTTGGCACTTTAAACATGTATAAATATTCACACATTGTATGTAGCTAATTTCGAAGGGGGCCTATTTAAGGGTCCTTCTTCCCTAAAGGTTTGCCCACCATCACCCTTGCCAATAGGATTTGGTTCGGCATCCTCGTCCATGTCATCCAAATCACTAGACTCCTTGTCCTCTTTCTCCCCTTTTCCTTTTTTGCAAGGTCTACTCTTCTAGCTTTTCTTGTAGCCGGACTCCGGTTTCTACTTGAGATCGTTGACAAACTTGCAATTGCGGTTAGTGTGGGTGGATTTTCCATTCGCATCTAGATAGACGTAACATGGCATATCCCAGTATTTTTCATATGACTAGGGAACACGGGGCATAGCAGACGTAGTTACCGCGCTACTGCCCACGACCATCTCCCTGGCCACGTCCATACTGTCCTCCATCACCTCTACCAATGAACATCATGGCGACCATGTTGACAACCGTTTTTTCTTCATGAGGATTTTTTCGCTTATTGTTATTGTTATTTTTGTCCTTGTTGGGAGTAGCCACTACGAGTAGGGTGTAGCGAGCATCATCGGTAGCGACTGCAAATTCTCTAGCGGCGGCGATCATTGAGTTGCGGTTAGGCTCACCCTTGTTCTTGACACGCTTCCGTATATGTCGAAGCAGTGATCCCCTTTTCGAACCGTCGATGAAGGCAACCATAGCGATTTGATTGTGTACTACCAAGCAAGAATTATTCATGTTGAGCCAATGGGATAGATAGCTCAGGGATGTTTCATCTTTTTCATGTACACACTGCTGCAAGTCACCAACTGTGCAAGTACATTTGTACATACCTCAAAGTTTTTGGTGAACGTTGCATCCATGTCCAACCAATTGCAGATGGATGTCTTCGGTAAGTAATCGGTTCATTGGCAGGCCGTTTCAGTGAGCATGAGTTGATCGCTTCATAATAGTCCTACAACTACATAGCTAGTCGGGTGGTATCATCATAGGCCTTGATAGTTTTGTCAATTCGGAGGCCCATGGGGTAATCGATTGCTCGGATAACTAGGCTGAAGCATCGCAGCCCTAGGTAAGGTTCATCCCGAGATTCCTGGATCCTATCGAGGTGATCATGTGCATCGTATGGTGTTAGTTGTTTTCCCTGCTGATTACCGCCACATGGAGAATTGCGCCGCTAGTGGTGAGACCTGCCTGGACCTCCGCCGTGATGGCTGTTTGGAGGCGAAGGTGGCGGAGGACTAGCCTTCTTGCTTTCTCTAGCCTAGGACCCTCTATTCCTATCGCGGTTGCTTGGAGGTCGCTGAGCATCTTGATGATCGTTGCTCCTTCGTCTGTCATTGGCGATGCGGCCACCGTCGTGGTGCCCCTATTGTGATCCGTTATCGCGGATGATGGTGCTGCCCTGTGAGCGTCTTGGAGGTGTCATGCTGGTGTGGTGACATGGCTTCTCCTCCTCATAATGTTGGGAGCATCGTGGGGTACCGGGGACGGGGTACGTGAATCCCTTCCGCCATGATCAGAGGAAACAAGGATTGTGTTGGTCCTATTTTGGGCGTCCCACTGTCTTTGTTCCATAGAACTTGTTCGCAATCCGACATCAAGAGGCAGGTTGTTGATTCGTCTTTGCCGGCATCCAGAAGTCATCTGAGGGGACAATCAAAATGTTGCCAGAGAAAAGGATGCACCAGATGGCAACGGTGTCGCCTATTCCCGCGAAGATATTGGTCCTTACCCGGTGTAGATCTCGAAGCTCCTCTTGCCCACGGTGGGCGCCAACTGTCATGGTATTGCTGATGAGTACGCCATGGAGGGTTCCTCGCAGAGCGTCGAGAGAGAGGTGGGGTAAGGAGGTGAGTTGGTGGGTAAGAGGTAACACAATTTACCCAGGTTCAGATCCCACGACGGTGGCGGAATCCTACTCCTGCTTCCAATCACTATAATCGAAATATGCCCGGTTACAGAGATTGTAGGGTTTGTTGTGCGAAGTTGTCTATTGCCCTAAGGGCTCCCATTAGTCCAGCTTATGAAGGCACCAGAACCTAGGGTTACAGGATAAAGTCCATACCGGATAGGTTATGGAGTCCTGCACTAACACTAACTAGTCTTCGTGTCTTATACTCCAAGGCTCCAGCTTCGTCTATGTTGGTACCGTAGCCTTCCTGTTATTCCAGCATGGGCCTCCCTTCTCAATTCCTCTAACTATGATGCTCAGCAAGCCATGGGCCATGCTACCACTGTGGGCCACCCGGGTTATCCGTAATAGAGATATGCTATTGTGATACCCATTAAGCATATCCCCAACACAGGGAGCTCTGTTTACCATGTTGGTTGTGGAGGAAACGATAGCCCCTTTAGGGGATCAATTGTGTGTTAAGTGTGATGGAATAGCCCCACATGGCTTACCGTTTGAAGGACCCGACCGTGGTGTACTACACCATCTGTCAAGGAACCAAAGAGGAAAGAGTAAATTACATTTAACACATGATAGAGTGTTTTCTAAAGGCAAGTATATTGAATGAAAAGTTTCAATACTACAAAGTGGATGCTAATGAGGTAGCACCACTACTATAGAGCGACGCTATGGACACTGGTAAAAACCCTCATCGACAGTGGAAAAATGATACATTGCCAAATAGGGGTCACTGCTATGAAGACTTATGTGGCAATAGCGCAGAAACCTGTCATCGATAAGGGGATTTTTGGCGATGGTTATCGCCATCTACCCATTTCCTTACGGAGGTTCTCATCAGTCACAGTTACTTGGATTTCACTTGTTTGCACTGAGATTTTTTCGTGTCCATATGAGAAATACATATTTCACATCACATTAAAATGCTGACAGCAGAAGCGCAAAAACTGCAGTAGATCTCATTCATAGATTACAATGTCACATAAACATCACAACTTTTGGAGAGAAACAAAATGCTCATTATGTCAATAATAAGAACATGATAACTTTTTGAGAGAGGGAAAATACTAAGGAAATTTATCACTGCCTTGGTAAAAGGGAAGAGAGAATTGACAATTTCTTCTCTCAATATTTTTCACCAATCCCCCAACACTGTTTACCCATCTCGTCTCATCTTAACTTTTTGAGAGAAGGATGTATACACGAAGGAATTTGCTATCAGCGGCACCGCCAACACTTGAGAATATAAACAAATTGAATGTTCTTAGATTACAACGGTAAGTATAAATTCTTGCATGTAAACAAACCAGATGTAGTTAGATTGAAATAATAACTTACCTACAACTTGAGGTGGCTTTGGTTGAGGAACGGGCACAGTCGACCCACATGTTGACAACAAGATATTGTTAGGTTGACTCGGTCATGAGACCAGATATCTCAACATTTCTTGCCATGGAAACCAACACCACGTTGGCCTTTTTATGTGGTGTTACCAAAATATAATCTAATATATATCATCACCATTGTGAGATTTCGGTCACACTACATAATACATTTTTATTTTAAAAGTATATTATGTTGTGCACCAAAATGTCATAATAGTGATGGGTGGATATGTATGGTGGATTTTGAATGGGGATAGCTTGATATCCTATCGACATGAAATTGAAAAATGATGTTAGTTTATCGACATTACTACAAGAACAAATTAACGCTATAAAAGTTAGTTGCATAAAAGTGTCCTCTCCTAAGCTTATTAGTTGCAGAAGTAACCCAATCTAGGAAGACGTTAGGCGCCCTATACTAGCTGAACACAAGTCCAGTTGTGCACACTGAAATAGGCTCTTGTTTATACATGAGATCTGACTTAGTCATAAGAACACTTAATCTAAACAGACACATTACAACAAAACTTAATCTAGACTCCAGTTTTCAAATCTCAACATAATTATGTAAACCACGTGAACTACTTAATCTAAACAGAATTATATAAACCACATGAACTATTTAATCTAAACAGAATTATGTAACCACATGAACTACTTAATATAAATAGAATTATGTAAACAAAAGCAGTTTTCAAATCTAAACAGAATTATATAAACCACGTGAACTACTTAATCTAAACAGAATTATATAAACCACATGAACTATTTAATCTAAACATAATTATGTAAACCACATAAACTACTTAATCTGAACAGAATTATGTAAATAGAACAACCACAATCAAAATCATAGTGCTACGTACACAACAATCAAAAATAGACAAAAATAGAAACAATACAATAGTTCATCGACTCGACGCCCGGTCACACAAAGAGTAACCATTATTATGAAAAAAACCTAGAGTAACCCTGGTTCATCGGCTCGAGGACCGGTCACAAAAAAATCTACCTTTGAGAGTTGTCGTCACCCTGGCTCCATGCGGTTCCTCATCTCTAGTGTCTCCCATGGATCGGCGTGCCATGGGACGGAAGATCCATATGCACCGGTGCCGGCCCGCCTCCTTCACATGAATGACCTGGCTAGAGAGTAAGCCGATTGTGCATGTCGATGGGGACATGCGCTCACCGCCGGCGGGATTCTTCTTCATTCGCACATCCGGGCCACCTCCCAACCCCGACACGACCAGATCTAGCCAAAGAGGAGAGGAGGACGAGGAGTGTCCGGGCCTTGACATGGCGGATCCTCTCTCTCTCGGTCGCATCGGGATAGCAGGCAAGAGACACCTATGTCAGCTCGGGCGCCGCCGCTTATAGATATGGGGAGAGTGAGTGAGAGGTAGGGTTTTCTCTGAGGGTTACACGATATTATATAGAGGGTCCATTTCACATTGGGAATGGGCCAATCTGTACAAAACGTTGTTATAGAGGAACCTTCGAAAGCTGGTTAGGAGAAATATCTGTTGGTAATATATTGCTAACGGAGGGTGAAATTTCCCCATGGCCTACAATGTGCGGCATGTGTCGGGCAGGCCTCGTCAGCCACGCGCAATTTTCATTTCTCCATGAGCCGCAACACTGCTGTTTTCGTTTTCGATGGGTGATGTCCTTAGCGTGGCTCTATACTAGTACACAGAATTTAGCTAAGCATATCAATGAGTCAGAACAAAAATCTAGTATGGGATAGGGACTGTCTAGGGTTTATCTTACCATTTGTAATTCGTGATGTGACAATTCCATCTAATGAATAAAGTACTGAGTGACATTCCTCGAAATAAAATTTAGATGCATTAGCCAACTCAATGAAAAATCCGAACCGATGCAAAGTGTTAGGCAATATATTATATTCACAACACTCCATCTTGTGTTTAGGAATTTTAGTCCTTCAAGTGAGTTTGATGTAGGTTGCATAATCTTTTTTTAATACCGCATGAGTAAGCTCTTGAATTTGAGACATCTTAGTTCTGATATTATATTAAACTGATGCAGTAGTCAACTTAACCAAAAGTTCAAACCGACGAAAATAGCCAGACAATAATTATATTCTCTACGATACGTGGATGCATACGAAGATAGAGGGATAGGTGACGATGGAGAATAGAAAAGGAAATTAGCTGACCTGCAATGTGGTTATGGAACTTATGGGGTGGCAGCTGGTGCATGTGCGAAGACAGCGGTTCCCGGTGCAAGTTGATTCCCATTGTTTTGTTTTTCACTTGAGCTGCTTCAGGACTTGCAGTAGTTCTTTAGGATTAACAGCACACAGGGATGTTCCTTAATCCTCATTCCTTTCAGCATGGGAAACTCCAACATGAGACCACGCTTCCCTTTTTTTTAAAAAAATTTACACTCAAATAACATATGATCCACATCATCATCATATCCTGAATCACTGGCTCATGGAGTATATGGCAGCTGAACACTGAAACTCGAGCACCTCCATGATTGCTCAGGATTTGTCCGCAGCAGCTGTTGCCATGCGTCACAGTATCAGTACCCGGCTCCCCGTTTCTTTCAGCTGAACTTGTTCTTTGTTCTTCGTGCGTTCAGGACTTCACGTCACCTCAGGACAGAGACAGAGAGAAAGAATCGCATCCAAGCGAGTAGCTAAGCCTGGCAGTCGCAGCCACGAGATCACGGAGATCGGATTAGGGAAATGCGAGAGTGAAGAGTTCTGTTTATTTTTCTTTCCTGCAGGAAAAGATTAACAAGGGACAGTTTGGCTGTTCTGGTCCTCATGTGCATCATCTCCTCCACCCCGGAACAAAACCCCTCGCGTCCACAATCACATGCCATTGCCGGCTTGTTTTCGCCTTAATTCGCCCCGGCCCCGGCCCCTTCCTCCTCCTCCTCTAACTCCTCATGTCCCCCATTGTTGTCTTTCTTTCACTAACCCAGTTTCACTACATGACGAGCTCCAGCTCCATTGTTACCTCGGCTCACTAGCTAACACGATGATACCTCCTCAGTAGTAGTAGTATTCTGCACCTAGTACTGCTCACTGCCAGTGTCCATGGGCAGCCTTAATAGCAAGCTAGCGCGTCATTCCCCAAGCTAGCCTGCACACGCCGTGCATTCACTCCCCTGTCCCAGCGCCTGCCCGCTGCCCCCTCCCTCCATCCCTCCTCACGCACGCATTTAGCACAGTGTGGCTGCTGCTGCTGCTGCTGCTGCTGCTGTTGTCCTCTTCCCTGCATCTGCGACAGCCGGTGCAGCTCGCTGGTTCTTGCTAGCAAGGTGGACGAAGCGGGATCGATGGTGTGGAAGAGCTGGGGATGGAGGCCGGTGCTGCTGCTGCTTCTGAGCGCCGCGCTGCTCCTCCTCCTCCTCTGCCCCTGCGCCGCCGCCGCTGCTAGCGACGTCTCGCTCACCTTGACCAGCGCCCCGCCGCGCATCTCGAGGTCGGCGTCGGCACTGTTCGCCTTCCGGGCTGTGCAGAGCAGTGGCTGGACATGCGGAGAGTGCGCCATCACCTGCAAGGTCAGTCAGTAGCTAGCTCCTGGTGCCCGCGCTCCTGCTGCTCTAGCTAGCATCATGGGCACGCGCACGCGCCTTCCCGAATTGCTCAATGGTTATGCCATGTAGGATTGCTCCTGGTATGGAAGCGCTACTCATGATTTAAAGTAGCTTTGCGCAGCTAGAGAGTGCGTCCTCTTCTAAAGAAAACCAAAAAAAAATGTGAATAAAATGGATAGATTCGAAGTACGGTGTACATTCTTCCCAAAATTGTAGCTCAAGTACTTCATAAAGTTGGCCTTGAATTGAACTGTACAAGACGAATGATTCTGTAGATGTCATTCAAAAGCATTCGTCTTCTCAAATATTCCTGTCAGTCGGAAAACTTTTATTTAGCTATGACAGAAAATACCCACCTCTCAAAAAGAATGTAAGGCTTTTTAGGGGTTTTAATTAATTGTAAGTTTTTCAGAAACAAGGAAACATTTGTAAGTTGACCCATACAAAAAAAACACTAGCATTCAAAACATCAGAAATTCACTTTCCTATAATGTACTAGTAATAACATTTCATGTGAGGCAACATGCTTGATTAGAAATCGATGGTCAAAGTAATTTTTCGCTTGTTCAAAAAAAAGTACTAATGTTTTGAAAGACTTGCATTTTCAAATTTCAACTGGAGGAGGTAGGTACCCAGCCAACTTGCTTTCACGTGACTGCGCGACACAATTCAGAACCCCAGATACCGCCAAAAGCTCGTGTGTGTACTACTATTAGCACAGGTTACACTCCTCGTCAGAGCTAAAATGACCAGTTTATATATTTGTTGCAGCTGGACGGCGGAAGCGCATCGGACTGCGGGGGAAGATCCGGGAGCGGGAACGGGAACGGCACGGAGGTGGTGAGCTACGCCGGGCTCAGGGACGGGAACCACACGTTCGCGGCGTGCGCGACCCCGGCGTCAGCAGGGACCGCCGGCCCGACCTGCGCCACCTACGCCTGGGACGTTGGTTGAGTAACGCATTAAACCCAATCCCCCAGCCGCAGAATCTCCGCTCCATGATCTGTAGTTGTCCCCAGCTAATTAATCTGATCCGTGTGTGTGTGTTGTTGCTGTGCGCAGACACTGTTCCGCCGACGGCCTCCGTGGCGGCCCAGTCGGCGTTCACCAGTGCGTCCAACGTCTCCGTGCTCGTCTCCTTCAGCGAGCCCTGCCCCGGCGCCGGCGGGTTCACCTGCAACGCCTCCTACTGCAACGTACGTCACGAACTCCGCACTTACCAGTTACCACTCTCTGCATCTGAAACGTGTATAAAAAAAAAAATCTGTGTCTGCGTTTGCGTCTGCATGCAGCTCCTGGTGTACGGGCCCGGCCGCGTGGAGCCGTCCACCCTGGAGGAGGTGGTGCCGGGGCTGCGGTACTCCGTCACGGTGACCCCGTCGCCGGAGGCGGAGTACGGGCGGTTGATCCTGGTGATGCGGCGCGGGTTCTGCACCGACGTGGCCGGCCACCACTTCCGGCGGACCTCCAACTCGAGCTTCACCCTCCGGTTCGGTACGTCGTGCTACTCCTCCGTCGGACTCCTGCCGCGCCGCTCAACACGTCGCAATGCGCTGGCCTGAACCTGAATCCGAGGCATGGTTTTATTCCAGACAGAAGGAAGGACGCGATGAAGATCAGCGCCACCATCCCGGAGAAGCTGCTGCAGATCGAGGGCGCCACCAGGGTGGTCGAGGCGACCAACGACGAAAGGGGGCTCAGGATATACCTGTCCTTCGCCGAGCCCGTCATGAACTCGTCCGCGGAGGTCCTCGCCGCCCTCAGCGCCGCCGGCGCCGCGCTCACGCCCACCAACAGGACCACACTCGGCAACCGCCGCTTCGGGTACCTCGTAAGTTTTACTTTCGCCGATCAGTTCAAAATTTAGCTGCTTATTAGTAGTAATTTGATGGACCCCACTCTGCACGTACTTACGTCTCCCCACTTGATTCGTGTGCAGGTGAGCAGGATATCAGACACCGCTGTCGTGACCGTTGGATGTGATACGAGCTCCATAATCAGCAGACAGGGGAGCCCGGTTTATTCACCTGCAGAACCCTTCACATTTCTCTACGGTATATTCTCACTTCAACTGTAGTAGCACACTTGTTCACACATGTACCTAATTTTAAATCTGGATTCTGTTACTCTCTGGCGTACTTCTTTTAATATTTTCGTCTGTTTGATGGATCACGCACCCCACATATACAGATACTCAAAGGCCCTCTGTCAAGCTCGCGACATCGACCGTGAGGACGAGCTCTCACACCATCCCGGTCTTGGTCAAGTTTGGGAAGCCCGTGTTCAACTTCAGCTCCTCGGCGCTGCAGATTTCTGGGGGCAAGCTACTGAGGCAAGAAATGCTAACAGATACTCCATTCCAATCTGAATGAATGGCTTCATCTTAGGAGGTTTACATAATAATTGCTTCACGTTGTTGTATGGTTTCGTTTTTTGCTGCTTTCAGCTTCCATGAGGCTAGCAAGAGCATATACACGGTGCAGATCCAGGCGGTCGACAAGCTGGTTTCGGTCCAGGTCACCGAGAACACGGCGCAGGACGTCGCCGGGAATCTCAACTTGGCATCGGACCGCCTCCGAGTGAGACACTGTATGCAGCACTACCAGCATTCATTCATTCCTCGATTATTGCTGGACACTGTAGTATGTACTAGTAGTACACTGTGTGAGATCCTCGTTAAGCTGACCATGATGATCTGCACATGCAGATTCTGTCCCCGCATCGTCGTCATCGATCGCGACCATCGTCACCGTGACATTCGCGGCGACCGCCGCCGTCGCCACACTCCTCACCGTCTCCACGTCGTCGCTCATCGCGTCCGGGACCATAACGAGGCCTTCCTCCTACTCGATCTCCGAACCATCACGGAACATTCTGGTAACCAGCGCTGTGACATGCCCCGGGAACTCGGTTTTCAGTACTCTCACAAAGATCAGTTCTCTCATCGATCGATGTTTTGTGTTGTTGTTTTCTTCAGAGAATGGCCTGCCACATCCAGATCTTCGCTCTGTCGAGATGGCTGTCGATAAACCTGCCGGTCGAGTACTACGAGCTGGCCAAGGGGATCGAGTGGACCATCCCCTACATTCGCCTCCCATGGGAGGGCCCCTCCGCAGACCCGTTCGTGGGGTACTCCACCATGCCTGCCATCGCCTACTCGGAGCTGGTGGACAGGATCGGTGTACAGGCTGATCCCTACAACCCTCGAGCTGGTCAGCAGCAAATTATGCCGATGCAGATACCGGCAGACGGGGCCATCCCGGTGCCGATCACGGCGTTAGATGGGAAGCCGCTGACCGCCATGGAGTACCGAGCTTTCTTTGAGGTCAGACACACACACACGAACTGGCTTCCTCCCTGTATTCGACTTTCATTACCCCTCAATGCTAAATGAGCACCGTATGTATGACTGAAATGCAGAACCAGGACATGAAGCCTGAAGCACAGATTATCATGAAGCTGCAAGATTTGGACGGGTAAAGCTCGTTGTCCATCGAGTACTACCGAAGATACTACTGACGGTATGCTACTGAAACATGGATGATGGATGCAGGTGGAAATACTTTGGAAGGAACATGTTGTGGCTGGGTGTGATTGGGGGAGGTCTCATCCTGCTGCATCTTCTCCTTCTCCTTTACTTGAGACTAAGGTTCAGAGGAGGCGCGGGAAGCTACGGAGCACTCGTCCTCCCCAGGTTCGAGATCATGCTTGCGATCCTTGCACTCCCTTGCGTATCCCAGGCGTCTGCAGCGCTCATCAGAGGTACGCCATGTCACGTAAACAAGCTCATTTTTTGACAATGGTCGACCCGATCGAGTTGCCTAACTGGTTTGCTGGGACGGTCGATCAGGTGGAACTACCGGAGGGCTCGCCGTCGGGATCGTGCTCATCGGCGTCTTGGCAGCGTTCCTGGTAGCCCTGTTCCTGTTCCTGTCGCTGGGCATCACGACGGGGAGGCTCCTCCAGTACAAGGAGGTGCACCAGGAAGGGCAGGAGCACCGGTGGTACCAGGAGATCGTCAGGCGGACGCTGGGCCCCGGCAAGCGCGGGCAGTGGACGTGGAAGGACCCCGCCCGCGCCGCGCGGCTCGTGAAGCTCGGCCCGCTGTTCGAGGACCTGCGCGGCCCGCCCAAGTACATGCTGACGCAGATCGTGGTGGGCGGCGGCAGGGGCGGCGGGAAGCGCGCGGCGGCTGACCAGCGGATCATGGCGTCGGAGGACGAGAACGAGGACGCGGAGGCGCCGCTGCTGCAGAAGGTGTTCGGCATCCTGAGGATCTACTACACGCTCATCGAGTCGGTGAAGCGGGTGGCGCTGGGCATCGTGGCGGGGGCGCACGCGTCGTCGGGGCGGTCGTCGCGGGCGCACGCCGTGGTGGTGCTGGCGCTCGCATCGTTCCAGCTCTTCTTCGTGCTGCTCAAGAAGCCCTTCATCAAGAAGCGGGTGCAGCTGGTGGAGATCGTCGCGGTGGCCAGCGAGGTGTTTGTATTCGCCGCCTGCCTCGTGCTCATCGACAGGGACAGCGGGGAGCTCGAAGAAGTCGAGGAGAGCGTCGGCGTCGGGATCGCCATGCTCGGAGTGTTCTCGCTGGCGTTCGCGGCGCTGGTGTGCAACGAGTGGAACGCGCTGTACCGGCAGGTGCAGTACCTCAGCCCGGACAGGAGCTCCTTCCTGGAGGGAGCCAAGGCGGCGGCCGTCGGGCTGCTGCTGCTGGTGCTCCCTTCGTCGGTGCTGGGCGACCGCCTGCAGAAGACGGCGGACCAGTCGACGCCGGATAGCGGCTCGGGTGGGGGCCAGGGGGTGCAGGGCGAGGTGCTGAGGATTTCGAACGAGCGGTCCTGGCTTGGGCAGCTGCGGGAGATGGCCAAGGCGAGCTTCAGCAGGGACGGGGAGGACCCGTCCACGAGCAGCGCGTACAAGGGGAAGCGGAGCCGGAGCTCATCGGTGACGTCGCAGTCTGCGGACGCCAAGGCCAAGGGGGAGTTGAGACCCAAGTCTAAGGCACTCTACAAGGATCTGGAGGCCATCTTCTCCAACAGGTAGTCAGCAACAGAGCATGCCTCGCCTCCATGGTTGGCTAGTGAGAATTAAATCAACTGGATATAAGCAAGAAGAGGGGGCTGAACAAGTGGAAACACTGCATATACTAAGCAATAGGAAGATTCTGTTTAATCTGACGCAAAATCATCAGTAGGAGCATGTTGATGTGTCGTAGCGTTATTTGTCAAGATCATAATTTCATTATACATGATAGAATGAATTATTCATATTCAGTTAGTACGAAATGCAAAAGGAATTTGGTTAGATATATCTGCTTGTATAACTTAGAGTAAAATCCATCTACGGTACTTAAACTTGACAGCGTTTTTCGATACGGTCAATGGCCATAGGAATACGCTACTTACGGTATCTATACAGGGGACACGTCCCATCGCATTCACTGTGGCGCATATAGCACGTGTATCCGCTGACGTGTAAATTTTTCTTCTCACCCCTACATTTCCCCTCCTCCACTCTGAACTCTGAACATTCCGCTCGCTAACGAACGCTAGTAGGCACCATTGTTTGTCTTTAGAAATGGTATTTCGGTATGACATAGCCATTTCTGCCAAAATGTTAAAATTCACATCAAAGTAAGATAAAACTAGAATAGTTAGGCATAAATTCATCAAACATGTTAAATCTCTTTCTTGGCACCTAGGTACTTGTAGATCCTTCACCCAAATCAGTTATGACCTTAGAGCTTCTTAGTTGTTCTGAATATTTGGATCTTTTATTAATAGCATGTTTCCTGCCTTTCTTTGCTTCTCTTCATTATTTGCTTCTTTAGCCTCTTTCTTCCTTTTCTTCTCAGCCTCCTTCTTTTCTTGAGCTAGTTCCTTCTTAGTATCTGCAAAAAAAAAATCTTGTGCCTTCTCTAGCTTTCTTATTAAGACCCTTTTCATACCTTTTCTTCTCCCTCCTCTCAGCTACCTCTTGTGCTCTAGATATAGCTAGCTCTTCCTTTCATACCTAATATCTCTCCTATTTTGACAGTTGTATTCCTCGATAGCCCTTCTAACCATGTCAACCGAGTCAAATTTGAGGCCAACATGGAATGACACTGCACTTAGATCTTCCCTTCTGAAGGTCTTCACCTTCATTTCAATATTTTCCTCATCTGAGTAAAGAGCCCAGAGATCTTCTTCAGAATCACCATCACCCTCCGCCTTCTCTTCTCCTCTCATTTGGGTCTTCTTAAACTTTTCCTCATCATCATCCACATTGTCTGCATAAAGGTCACCATCATCACTTAGATCATACTCTGAATCTTGCAAATCAAACTCTGAATCATTATCTTCAGCTGACTCTGTCTGCTCTCTACTTGCACCTTCTTCCTCTAAGTTGCAAACAATTCTTGGTTTGCTTCTTGTCCTCCTTTCTTCCTTGGGTTGCACTACGTGAAGTGCAATAGAGACATCACCTACTTGGCTTGTTGCATCATCAACATCACTAATGTGACCTGGCTTCATTGGGCTGATGATTGACATCAGCCACGAGGAACTCCACTACATCATCACAATCAGTTGCCCTAATTGACTATGATCCACATATATTCCGATGAAATGCTTGCCACATCCAACCCAGTTTGCCATTGCATTTGTGTCAATCTCATCCTCGATCTTCCTCAAACCATTCCTATCTATTGAAAGAATTGGATGTAGTAGTACGTTGTCATCCTGTCCTGCTTCTCATACCCAAGATCCTCCATAGATTTTCAAAAAACACATGTGACCAGTCATCACTGTCTAGGTGATCATACCAAACTGAACCGCCACCCACATAACTCCTTTTGTTGCCTAACCCAAGGAAATAACCTCCATGGTGGATTTGGAGTGACAAAAATCTAGTACCATGACCTGCCAGAACAAATCAATGGAAACAACCCATCAAAAATCTTCTCTTTTCTTGCCTCCTCTGACAAAAATTTCATGCCAGAGTAAACCCTCTCAAAACCCTACCACAGGCTAATGAAAACTGGCTAATTGAAACGCTACTGCATATGAATGTTTTCTAAGACTACCCGCAGTCGTCTTTGAAACCCTAACCATAAGGAAAAAACCAAGATTTCCAACTGAAATCGAGACGAAGGGTTTTTTTGCTACTTACGGTAATCAGGCAGAGGAGCCCCTTCTGGCCACTGCTACTGAGCCATCGTCGGTTTCTCAAGTCGTCGGCGAAGCGCCGCTCGACAATGTCGACAACAACAAGAAGGATGAGCATCGCCGCCTACTTCCTCTTCCTCTCTCTACGTTCTTTCTTTGTATGTGCCATCGTCGACACCCACCTCGGAATGATCAGGAGAGAAAGGACGAGTGCCTTTTACACAATTGGGATTAGGGGCTCAGACGTTATTCGATCGCTTTGTCTGAGGGGTCTTCGCAAAAACGCCAACTACCACGCTTTAACTCACCGACAGGCGGGTCCAGATCGAGCCACGTCAACGGATACATGCGCGACAGTGATTGCGATGGGACGTGTCCCTATATCGGTACCATAAGTAGCATATTCCTATGGTCAGTGACCGTATCGAAAAACACTGTCAAATTTAAGTGCTATAATAGATGGATTTTACCCTATAAATTATGAACCAAATCGGGGAATCGCACTGGGGCTGCACGCCTATACCATGGGGAACTAAAAAAATTATGATAATTTTTACCCAAGTTACAGAATGAGTATTTGAGAAATTAGAACTAAGTTTCTTCGGGCCTCTTTGGTAAAGGGATCTAAAACTGTACGACTGAACTCCAATTAATTCAACACAAATGAACTATTTCCTCCGATCCAAATTAATTGCTCAGATTTATCTAGATTCGAATATATTAACATGTTTTAGTACTAGATACATTCGAATCTGGATAAATCAAAGTCAATCAATTTGGATCAGAGGGAGTATACGGGGCAGACACAATATAGCGACTTCACCAAGCATTCTACCTAAATGAACTGCTAATGAAGCTAACAAACTGATAATTTTTACCCAAGTTACAGAATGACGTATTTGAGAAATTAGAACCAAGTTTCTTCGTGCCTATTTGGTAAAGGGATCTAAAACTGTACGACTGAACTCCAATTAATTCAACACAAATGAACTAGTATACGGGACAGACACAATGTGGCGACTTCACCAAGCAGCCTACCTGAATGAACTGCTAATGAAGCTAACAAACTAATGGCACAAAAAAAATAACCAAGTTCAGACATGCTCTTGTAATCTGAATTAACAGACACAGTGTGGCGACCCAAGTTGCCATTAGAGCTTTTCCTCATTACTCGGAAATGGTGGGGTGAGAGAGGCTCGAACTCTCGACCTCAGGATCACTCGCTGATAGCTATGAGACCTACGCGCTAGCCAACTGCGCCACCACCCCTTTTGTTGAAAAGATCAAGAGTCCCGTATACCATTCGTAATGTACGACCAACGAAATACGCAGGCCCAGTCCGGTTACCTATTTCTTGGCTGAGCACAAACCGAGGTGACAAAGTGCGGCGTATTTTTGGCGAGGAAGTTTGCTTCAGAAAGGGGGCATTCCCCCGAGAGCGGCGTTTTGGAGTATTTTTATTCCCGTTTGAACCTTTAAAAAAATAAGTTTGAAGACTTAAAAAAATATGAAAAAAATACGAGCATGTAGATCATGATATACACTAAACGCGTGCAAAAAATGGTGTGAAAATACAATGTATTTTGGGCTCAGCGAAAAAAGAGAAATTTCAGATCTGGAGTGTGTATAGTACACATTCGAAATTCATTTAATTTGTCTTTTTTGATGCGCCAAAAATATAAGAAATTTGGGATTGAAAATTTTCAGATGGGTAGTGCGAGTCCTTGACTACACGTAGGTATTTCTTTCCGATTTTTCGAAGCTTTTCGAAAAGACAAAAATCAGCGAAAATGGAGATGGACGGCCGGAATACAAAGCTAAGCCATTGCGCTTTCGGCATTCCCCTTTTTTTTCAAATGAAAGAGGGCATTGCCTAGCTAGGTGCTAGCCTTTGCATTCGTGTTTCGTTGACACCCTTGCTTGTGGGTGACGTGGTACGTAGGACTGAGTGGATAGTAGATATCAGGGGAGGGAAGAAGCCCCTCGGCAACAGAATAGTGCCATAGGACCATTTTCAGTGTTTCACCAGCCACACATCTGGTCTGGCATCTGGTCATGAAAGCACATTTGTGACTATTTGTCTGTTGTCGAGTTTGGAGCACGCTGGTAATGCAAAAAAAAAAAAAGAGAGAGAGAGGATACGAAGCCGAAACCTTCACAAACAGAAGAGCACCATGTTCCAACGAGAGCTAGCACCGCACTTCACTTGCCCGAGAGCTAGCACCGCACTTGCATGCCAAAAATAACTCACACGCATAGCCACAAATGTGATGCGTGCGCGTGCCGTCTCTGTTTGAGCCCTGCCCTGCGCGTCTCGTCGGCGAAGGCTGCACCAGCACCACCCACGTACGAATGCGCCGTAAACGGCCTCTCTGCATGTCGACGTGATCAACAGGGAAAGCGTCCAAAACCAAAGGCGGACGATAGTAGTACCTACTGGCACCCAACGTCGAGCTAGAAAGACTGGAACCGCAGGGTGAGGCCACGCAACGCCGCTAGCTAGCCATAGAGATGTGCTCCACTCCCGGAGGGAAAGGCTTTGTACGGCGGTTGAGAGCATCTCCACTCCACCCATGCTATGGAGGGTGACCACGTAAAAAACCCGCTCAGTCCACCCTAAAACTGAAAAAGCGCCGGCACGGTCCAAATAATCATTCGACGCCCTCAGAACCGAACCCAACCCCGGGGGGGGGGGGGGGGGGGGGGGGGGGTATCGGGGGATGCCGGATGAGACTGAAAAGTTGGTGGGTCAGCCCTGTCGGCGGGAGCGGGACACCAAAATTTTCCTTCCTTTTTCCCCTCCATATCTCCATTTCCTTCTCCTCACAGTCCACTCCCGCCATTTCCCCCCGCCCCTCCCCACCGGACCAGATCCAACTCACGCCGCCGCCACCATGCCATCGAAGAAGTACCAAACTCCCCGCGCCTCTAGGAAGAAGGGCAAGGCTGACAAGAAGCGGCCGGAGGGGATGTCGAACGCGGAGTGGGCTTTACATCCAGCACCGACAGGTGGAGAACGGAAGCCGCCGGCTGAGGAAGAAGAACTCAAAGCTGCGCAGAGCATCGGAGGTTCAGGCAGCAGCGGCGCAGGTAGCGGTGGCGCATAGGGTCGCGCCCATGGCGGGGATGGCGGCGCCGACTTACATCACTGTCATGCACATCCGCGAGAGCCAAAGCAGCATCTCTTCCTCGTTGCCATCCAGCGCGTCGTTGTCCGCCCAAGCGATGTTCCACGAAAGCCAGGGGAACACGACACTGCATCTCTCGCGCTTCACGGCGGGCTGCACCGACTTCGACCCGCTCGACGGTTTCAACCCCAACTCCTTCACCACGGAGTGCTCGCCAGCCCACCGTCGACATTCTTTTAACGGTGGCATGCCCCCACCGCGCGCTGGTTTCAACCAGTTCGCCGCAGGAAGTAGCAGCCAGAGCACCCCCGGCCTATTCAGCGGAATGCCGAAAGGCGACTCCATCATGGTCGACATCATCAACAGCGGCTCTGGCAATGCCTACACGCAAGAAGAAGCTAATTCCTACGCCGACGAAGATGACGAAGGCGGTGAGCGTTGGGAAGACGAGGCTTACGCCTACGCCGAGCCCAAGGAAGAGGTAGTGGAGGTGCCGGTGACCATCGCTGCCGGCTCGAAAGGGAAGAACAAGGCGGTGGTCGTGGAGAAAAAGAAGAAAGGAGGTGGTAGCCACGGACACAAGTGGAGTTCGAGGAAGGACGAGTGTTTTGCCGAAGCTTGGAAGAGGGTCAGCATCGACCCCTTCACCGACGCCAATCAAAACTCAGATTGCTATTGGAAGAGGGTGAAGACCGCGTACGATGAGCGGCGGCTCTTGGATCCCTACTTCAAGTGCTTGGTCCATGATCTCGACGACTCCGGCATGTCTCACCGTTGGACCATGATCCAACATGCTTGCAACAAGTGGCATGGCATCGTGGATGGAGGAAGTACGCCAAGCCCATGTTAGTGGCACCAACTTCGACGATCAAGTAAGCGACCAAAACAAGCCGATCGCCGTTTGAAATTGTATCCCATTGTTCCTATCATACATTGCATATGCGCGCCATGATCGCCGCCTACTGAGAGGACAATGATGACACTGAGTTCAAGTTCATCCTCGTCTCAGCACGGATCGTGGGATGCGACAAGTGGACAAAGACGCGGACCGCCATCACCAAGGACAAGCCTGCCGCCTATGACCCCGGTGTGGTGCCGTCCGCGGCCTCGAAAGGCCGCCCTGTTGGCCACAAGAAAGCCAAGGCCATGAGGGACGTGGAGCCAGCTCTACATTCATCAATTATGGCCTACATGGCCGACGTCGCCGTACACGCCGCCAAGAGGACAGAGTAGGCCACCAGGATGGAAGAGATCGCCGCAGCAAGATGGGTGTCGGTCATCGAGAGGCAAGACATCAAGCTCGGCCTCATCAAGGCCAACGTGGCAGCGAAGAAGAGGAAGGACCTGGCGATCATGATGGTCGACACGAAGGGCATGGACGACGAGGTGAAGGCGTGGTGTGTCAATCAGTGCGCCCTGATCCTTCCCGAGAGCCGGGTGACACCAACCTCCAACCAAGACACACCTCGACTCCGTCGACTGCGACCCCGATCCCGGCGGCACCAAATTAACTAATGGCATGCATAAAAAATTCGAAGTTCAGATGTGCTCTTGTAATCAGGCTGAACAGATAACTGAGGTGGCGACGCAAGTGGCCACTAGATCGTTTCCTCATCACTTGGAACAAAGGTTTTGTGGGTGAGAGAGGCTCGAAATCTGGATCTCAGGATCACTCGATGATAGCTAGAGACCTACGCGCTTGCCAACTGCGCTACCACCTTTGGTGGAAATTTATCGAGATACCCATATATAATCCCTAAATTTACGACTGGCGGAATACATGATTGATGATTCATGTGGTTCCGATGCCTCGCAGACACACTTGACTTTCGCTACGAGCTCCCTGCTGACTATCTGTCGCCGTTGCAGTTTGCGTGGTTGGTGGATATGCATGTCCTTGGGACGGACGAACAGAACCTGACGCACGCTCCACTTTCATTCAGCACACCGAGCTGAGAAAGCGCGGTGTATTTTGGCCGAGGAAGTTTGCTTCCGAAACCCAAAGGGGTCTCTTCCCCAGGCGCCCAGCCTGGGCATCCTACCAATTCAGTAAGTAATTCGTGCTTCGTTAACACCCGATGCTGCTTATGGGTGACGTACTGACGTGGTAGGACAGAGTAGTTTACCTGCTGCAGGGGAAGAAGCCCTTTGGCTTGGCGAGCAACACAATAGCGTCAGTCATGTGGCCTCTTTTTGCACACGCCAAAAGAAGTCACACGCATATCCCTGCCCTGCCCTGCCCTGCGCGTCTCATCGGTGAACGCTGCACCACCCACGTACGCACGAATGCGCCATAAACGGCCGCCCTGCCCGTCGACGTGATCGGCGGGGAAAGCGTCCAAAACCGAAGGCGGGCGATAGTAGGTAGTACCGGAACCCAACGTCGGGATAGAGAAAGACTGGAACCGCAGGGTGAGGCGCGCAATGCCGCTAGAGCTAGTTGTAGCTAGAGGATAGATAGATTGATAGGGCATGACGCCAACTACAGCGCTAGCAGTACCTGGGGCTTTGGCCGGTTCCTAAAGTCTGACTCGAGGATAACCCTGCGCTGATGCTGTGCTTGTAGCCTTGTACACGTGACTATGTGCACACATGTATACCATGGCCTGCCAGGACCGGAAGCAAGGAGGGTCAACATGTATGGTCTTTTTTTAAATGTGCATCGAGATCACTTGCGGACATATATATTAGCGTGCAGATTATAGTATGCTCTTGACCAAATACAAAAATAGAATTGACAAATGGACACGCCTTGCCAAATCCATGCAAGTTTTGTGGCGCCGCGCGCATTATAAGCATGTGCTTGATGGGTCCATTCCTTGACCTGACCTGACCCGCCTCTTCTGCCCAAGGCCACAACGCCGAAACGAAACGCAAGACAAGGCTGCAGCTACAAGCCATAGCTAGCATAGCCGCCACCGAGGGCAGAAGAAAGAGCGAGAGACGCCACCGGAATGGGGGACGCGCCATGCAACGTCGCGCCGCGGCGCCGGCGCCAGGGGGTGCTGCTGTGGCGGTGGCGCGGCCTCGGTCGGCGCCGGAAGCTCCCCGTCGTCCGGCTCGGCGGCAGCAGGGCAGGGGCCTGCCGTGGACGCGGACGCGGGCTCCTGCGGCGGCTACGGCTGCGCTGGCTCGCGGCGCGCGCGCGGTGGCTCCGCCGCGCCGTCCGCAAGCTGGCCGCGATCTACATGGCGGCGCTCGAGGGACCGCCGGCGCCGCACGGCGCGCCGTCGTACCCGCCGTGGATCGGCGTGGAGCCCTGCTTCGCCACGCCCTTCGTGCCCAACGCCCGGCCCTTCTGGTGAAGCTAGCGCGCCCGACGCGCGGCACCGGCGCCTTGCCTTGCCTTGCCGGGCAGAGCTTTTCAGGCGGCGACGTGACGGTGACAGTGAACCCTTCCCTCTCCCGATACCAAGACATGCAAGCTCCGGTGTACTAGCTGCCAGAGCAACGGGGCGGTAGCCGATAGCCGTGAACTTCGCATCGCTTCCATGCGTAAAACTCTGCTTACTTCTTGCGTTTTTTTAGGGAAGCTGCATAATACAGTGCCTTATTCTACCGCTTAATTTCAATTGGATGCAAAGAGAAAAGAGATTCACATCAGTGTATGTGCCTGATGTGTTCTTCCTTTCCCTCTCCCGGTACCAAGACGTGTGAAGCTCCGGTGTAGCTGCCAAAGCAACGGGGCGGTAGCAGATAGCCGTGAACTTCGCATCATTTACATGCGTAAAACTCTGCTTAGTTCATGCCTTTTTTTAGTGGAACTGCGTAATAGAGTGTCCAATAATTAGCAAGAGCATCTCTAGCAGATACTGCAAAACTGTTATTGCATATTTAAAAATCATCACACTGGTGTCAGATTCATACATAGGAGAGATTTTAATCATCACAGATTGACATATTTACAACAAAAAGTGGATGCCAAGCCTTACATCTAGTCTAACCCTAGCACCGCCGGCGGTACCTACTCACCGGAGCTTCTACGGTGGCGTTGTCACTCGTCTACTCCTCCTCAGATTCGGTGGTGTCGTCGGAGTAGTCGACGACGAAGCAGCCCATCTGGGCTAGGTGCTCGCGAGCGGAGCGGCGGTAGACGCGGTGGAACTCGCGCTGCTCACGGGCGTGCTCGTCGCGGAGGCACTTCGCGCGCTCCCACAGATTGGAGACAGGGTCCCGACGGAGTTAAATTTCGCTCGCGGACCGCGTCATCCTCCTCCGAGATGTGGCCCCACCGAGCGGGAGCCGGTGCGGGAGCAGGAGACGACGCGCGACAGCGTGGGACCTTCCCGCCTCCGCATCGTGCGTGGCGGGCCCGAACCCGAACCCGTCCCATGTCAGGGAGGTCGCGCGGGTGCGCCTTCTCGGACCGGCGTCGACGCACCTCCTCCTCGCTAGGCGGCGGCGCTGGAGCTCAGCCGTCGGAGCTACCTCCGCTCCGTGGTGAACCACTGCCTTGTCCAGTCATAATCCGACACGTTTGGCCGGTCATGGCTAGGAGGGGTGGGTGGGAGGTGGTGGGCGGCGGCGATTTGACGGTCGGCGCCAGAGGTGGCCCAAATCTGTGGCGGCGGCGGCGATTTGACGGTCGGTGCCGAAGGTGGCCGGAATCTGTAGCGGCGGCATGCGGCGGTGGGGTTTCTACGCGTGCTTCAGTGGTGGAAATGGATGCGGTTTCCCGCATCCAGGGCCCTCCGCACCGAATATATGCGGGATGGATGGGCCTCGATGCGGGAAACCGAAAAAAATTGCGGTATCTGTCCATTTACGGTATCTAGAACGACCAGTTTTTGGCCCCGATACCGCATATCGGTCTAAAATTTTGCAGGTCAGCTGATATGCGGTATCTGCTACAGATGCTCTAAGCAACAGAGCATTCCTCGACTCCATCTTTGGAAGTGATAATTAAGGCCATCTCTCGCCGATCCCCTGAACTTTAGACAAGTAAACGGATGAGTAAACCTTAGGAGAGTAAAAGTACGCCCCTAAAGGTCGGCAGTTCCTAACCGAACCCCTAAATTTAGACGAGGAAAACTTTTTTTTTCTAAAAATCAAACTATTGAAAGCCAAACATTTTGCATAGTTCACATACAATCAAATAAAATGTTTAGGAATGAATAAATATGAAGCTTATAAACCAAATAAATTCAAAGCCAAACACAGGACATGATTTAAACTCAATGAATCATGAGAATAGTTTAAACACAACTAGGTAGCGCCACGGAGACTCTAGTGATGCTCAACAAGATCCTCCTGTAGCTGTCCATGCACCTCCTTGTTCTCAATGTGTGCATGGGCTTGGAGGAAGGCTTGGATCCTATTGGCATCATGCTTCTCCAAGAGGTACTCCCTCAACCTCTTCATCTACACGACGACGCCGGTCAAATTTAGAAAACAAACAAACAAATTCGATTAAAAATTCTCACTTTGCTATTCGATCGAGCACTTCACGGGCAGAGGAGGCGACGAGGTTGGCTAGGCGGTCGTCGGGTACGGCAGAGGAGGCGTCTACCGCCTTCCCAGCCTCTGGCGTCTCCCAGTTGTGAAGAATCGAGTCTAACAGAGGCTGATTTGCTCCAAATCAGGGCAGCGGCCGGCGAAAACTCGCTCTCCCCTTCGATTCTGATGACGGCGAGAGGCGGCGAGCAACGAAGAGGTGGGTCGGAGGGCGGTGCAGGGACCGGGGCGGGGGCGGCGGGGTATGGCGGTCACCGGTGGGAATGGGTGCGGCGGGAGGGAAGCGGGAATTTTTCTCGGAAGTGGTGGCCGATGAGTAAATTTAGGAATCGGCCCACACTTTTACTCCACCGATGAGTAAAAATTTACTCTAACCATTTTAGGGATCGATTGGGTATAACCCCTACCGAATTTTACTTCTCTAACAAACTTTAGGGGATCGGTTAGAAAGGGGCGGAACAAATGGAAACAAGCAATATGAAGATGCTGTCAGTAGGAGCAAGTTGATGTGTCGTAGCATCATTGTCAAGATTATGAACTATTTCATATATCCAGGATAGAATGAATTCTTCATATTGAGTTTGTATGAACTATGTGCGAAATTTCTAGTAAGGTAAAAATGACTTCACCAAGCAGTCTACATGAATGAACGGCTAGTGAAGCTAAGTAACTAATGGCATAAAAAAGATCCAAGCTCAGATCTGCTCTTGTAATCCGAATGAACAGACACAACACGGATGAACGCTAGTGAAGCTAACTAACTAATGGCATAAAAAAGAATGAACCAGGCAGCCTACCTGAATGAACTGCTAATGAAGCTAACAAACTAATGGCACAAAAAAAATTAACCAAGTTCAGACGTGCTCTTGTAATCTGAATGAACAGACACAGTGTGGCGACCCAAGTTGCCATTAGAGCTTTTCCTCTAGTGATGCTCAACAAGATCCTCCTGTAGCTGTCCATGCACCTCCTTGTTCTCAATGTGTGCATGGGCTTGGAGGAAGGCTTGGATCCTATTGGCATCATGCTTCTCCAAGAGGTACTCCCTCAACCTCTTCATCTACACGACGACGCCGGTCAAATTTAGAAAACAAACAAACAAATTCGATTAAAAATTCTCACTTTGCTATTCGATCGAGCACTTCACGGGCAGAGGAGGCGACGAGGTTGGCTAGGCGGTCGTCGGGTAGGGCAGAGGAGGCGTCTACCGCCTTCCCAGCCTCTGGCATCTCCCAGTTGTGAAGAATCGAGTCTGACAGAGGCTGATTTGCTCCAAATCAGGGCAGCGGCCGGCGAAAAATCGCTCTCCCCTTCGATTCTGATGACGGCGAGAGGCGGCGAGCAACGAAGAGGTGGGTCGGAGGGCGGCGCAGGGACCGGGGCGGGGGCGGCGGGGTATGGCGGTCACCGGTGGGAATGGGTGCGGCGGGAGGGAAGCGGGAATTTTTCTCGGAAGTGGTGGCCGATGAGTAAATTTAGGAATCGGCCCACACTTTTACTCCACCGATGAGTAAATATTTACTCTAACCGTTTTAGGGATCGATTGGGTATAACCCCTACCGAATTTTACTTCTCTAACAAACTTTAGGGGATCGGTTAGAAAGGGGCAGAACAAATGGAAACAAGCAATATGAAGATGCTGTCGGTAGGAGCAAGTTGATGTGTCGTAGCATCATTGTCAATATTATGAACTAGGTAGCGCCATGGAGACTCTAGTGATGCTCAACAAGATCCTCCTGCAGCTGTCCATGCACCTCCTTGTTCTCAATGTGTGCATGGGCTTGGAGGAAGGCTTGGATCCTATTGGCATCATGCTTCTCCAAGAGGTACTCCCTCAACCTCTTCATCTACACGACGACGCCGGTCAAATTTAGAAAACAAACAAACAAATTCGATTAAAAATTCTCACTTTGCTATTCGATCAAGCACTTCACGCGCAGAGGAGGCGACGAGGTTGGCTAGGCGGTCGTCGGGTAGGGCAGAGGAGGCGTCTACCGCCTTCCCAGCCTCTGGCGTCTCCCAGTTGTGAAGAATCGAGTCTAACAGAGGCTGATTTGCTCCAAATCAGGGCAGCGGCCGGCGAAAACTCGCTCTCCCCTTCGATTCCGACGACAGCGAGAGGCGGCGAGCAACGAAGAGGTGGGTCGGAGGGCGGCGCAGGGACCGGGGCGGGGGCGGCGGGGTATGGCGGTCACCGGTGGGAATGGGTGCGGCGGGAGGGAAGCGGGATTTTTTCTCGGAAGTGGTGGCCGATGAGTAAATTTAGGAATCGGCCCACACTTTTACTCCACCGATGAGTAAAAATTTACTCTAACCGTTTTAGGGATCGATTGGGTATAATCCCTACCGAATTTTACTTCTCTAACAAACTTTAGGGGATCGGTTAGAAAGGGGCAGAACAAATGAAAACAAGCAATATGAAGATGCTGTCAGTAGGAGCAAGTTGATGTGTCGTAGCATCATTGTCAAGATTATGAACTAGGTAGCGCCATGGAGACTCTAGTGATGCTCAACAAGATCCTCCTGCAGCTGTCCATGCACCTCCTTGTTCTCAATGTGTGCATGGGCTTGGAGGAAGGCTTGGATCCTATTGGCATCATGCTTCTCCAAGAGGTACTCCCTCAACCTCTTCATCTACACGATGACGCCGGTCAAATTTAGAAAACAAACAAACAAATTCGATTAAAAATTCTCACTTTGCTATTCGATCAAGCACTTCACGCGCAGAGGAGGCGACGAGGTTGGCTAGGCGGTCGTCGGGTAGGGCAGAGGAGGCGTCTACCGCCTTCCCAGCCTCTGGCGTCTCCCAGTTGTGAAGAATCGGGTCTGACAGAGGCTGATTTGCTCCAAATCAGGGCAGCGGCCGGCGAAAACTCGCTCTCCCCTTCGATTCCGACGACGACGAGAGGCGGCGAGCAACGAAGAGGTGGGTCGGAGGGCGGCGCAGGGACCGGGGCGGGGGGGGCGGGGTATGGCGGTCACCGGTGGGAATGGGTGCGGCGGGAGGGAAGCGGGATTTTTTCTCGGAAGTGGTGGCCGATGAGTAAATTTAGGAATCGGCCCACACTTTTACTCCACCGATGAGTAAAAATTTACTCTAACCGTTTTAGGAATCGATTGGGTATAATCCCTACCGAATTTTACTTCTCTAACAAACTTTAGGGGATCGGTTAGAAAGGGGCAGCACAAATGAAAACAAGCAATATGAAGATGCTGTCAGTAGGAGCAAGTTGATGTGTCGTAGCATCATTGTCAAGATTATGAACTAGGTAGCGCCATGGAGACTCTAGTGATGCTCAACAAGATCCTCCTGCAGCTGTCCATGCACCTCCTTGTTCTCAATGTGTGCATGGGCTTGGAGGAAGGCTTGGATCCTATTGGCATCATGCTTCTCCAAGAGGTACTCCCTCAACCTCTTCATCTACACGACGACGCCGGTCAAATTTAGAAAACAAACAAACAAATTTGATTAAAAATTCTCACTTTGCTATTCGATCAAGCACTTCACGCGCAGAGGAGGCGACGAGGTTGGCTAGGCGGTCGTCGGGTAGGGCAGAGGAGGCGTCTACCGCCTTCCCAGCCTCTGGCGTCTCCCAGTTGTGAAGAATCGAGTCTGACAGAGGCTAATTTGCTCCAAATCAGGGCAGCGGCCGGCGAAAACTCGCTCTCCCCTTCGATTCCGACGACGGCGAGAGGCGGCGAGCAACGAAGAGGTGGGTCGGAGGGCGGCGCAGGGACCGGGGCGGGGGCGGCGGGGTATGGCGGTCACCGGTGGGAATGGGTGCGGCGGGAGGGAAGCGGGAATTTTTCTCGGAAGTGGTGGCCGATGAGTAAATTTAGGAATCGGCCCACACTTTTTCTCCACCGATGAGTAAAAATTTACTCTAACCGTTTTAGGGATCGATTGGGTATAACCCCTACCGAATTTTACTTCTCTAACAAACTTTAAGGGATCGGTTAGAAAGGGGCGGAACAAATGGAAACAAGCAATATGAAGATGCTGTCAGTAGGAGCAAGTTGATGTGTCGTAGCATCATTGTCAAGATTATGAACTATTTCATATATCCAGGATAGAATGAATTCTTCATATTGAGTTTGTATGAACTATGTGGGAAATTTCTAGTAAGGTAAAAATGACTTCACCAAGCAGTCTACATGAATGAACGGCTAGTGAAGCTAAGTAACTAATGGCATAAAAAAGATCCAAGCTCAGATGTGCTCTTGTAATCCGAATGAACAGACACAATACGGATGAACGCTAGTGAAGCTAACTAACTAATGGCATAAAAAAGAATGAACCAGGCAGCCTACCTGAACGAACTGCTAATGAAGCTAACAAACTAATGGCACAAAAAAAAGTAACCAAGTTCAGACGTGCTCTTGTAATCTGAATGAACAGACACAGTGTGGCGACCCAAGTTGCCATTAGAGCTTTTCCTCATTACTCGGAAATTGTGGGGTGAGAGAGGCTCGAACTCTCGACCTCAGGATCACTCGCTGATAGCTATGAGACCTACGCGCTAGCCAACTGCGCCACCACCTCTTTTGTTTAAAAATTCCAGAGTTATAGGTCTACACCTTGCAATTACACCGAATTTCACTGGAAACTCCCTGTTGACTATCTTTCGCAGCCTCGCCTTTGCAGTTCGCGTGGTTGGTCCATATCAGATGCGTGCATGCGATGCGAAGTTGCGAACCCAGTACGGTTTATTTCTTGGCTGCTTCGAACATGCCGGAAACAAGTGGATAGGCGCTTCACGTACTATGGTTCTTGGGACGAACAGAACCTGACGCACGCTCAACTTTCAGCACGCACCGAGCTGAGAAAGTGCGGCGTATTTTTGGCGAGGAAGTTTGCTTCCGAAAGGGGGCTAGCATCCTACAAATTCGTGTTTCGTCAGCGGGCGTGCTTGTGGATGACGTGGTACGTAGGACTGAGCAGATACCACGGGAGGGAACAAGCCCGTGGCACACCACGGTTGATTTTTTTTTCCGACTAGAACCCTAGCATTAAAAGAAACATCAAATAGTACAAAACAGTATAACAAAAATGAAAAATACATCGAAATCTTTGAGAATCCCTTCATCTCCAAGTTCCAGATTGACCGTGTGTCAACGACGCGTCGTCGCTGCCGCTACTCCTTGAGCCGGCCTGATATTGTTGGTTGCAGACGAAAAATCGCCGAACGATAAAAAAGACCACATCCGTCCCGGAGACGAAGAAGAAGGATGGACTGTCGATGCAGCTTCTTGACGATCCGAAGATCTCCACAACCAAAAAAGTCCCGAGGACCACACACTCACACAAGCAACTCGATGTCGCCGTCGGGATGGGGCTGAAGCCGAGAAGTTTTTATTGGAAGAAACTCTGTTGTCACCACCTGAGCGCCGTCCCACCAAACTTGAATCTTAAAGACAAGAAAACAGAGCCCTACCGTCGGTGTGGGCCTAAATCCATCCCGCCTCCATGGCCCAGAGCCCACAGAAGCAAGGCAGACAGCAATGGCGACGAAAGGCAACGAAACCTTAGCCGCCTTTGTAGGGAGGAGGAGAGGGGGGCACGGTTCATATGTTGGCAAGCTAGCGATGTAAGAGCATCTCTAACGAAGATTGTAAACTCGCGAACTGTAAAAGTCGGATACAGTCCACAGTATTGCAGATTGCTAAACTCCCTTTCACGGGTCGAGTTTGCGGGCATCGTTCTGCGTCGGACACAGTTTCAGAACGATAAACCGTGGATTTAAACATTTCGGCATATTACATAAATCATTCGCATCAAATCAAATCAAACTATTACAAAAATCATCCGCATAAAATCAAATCAAATTATTACACAAATGGTTTGATCAAATGAATGTTTTGGTACACACAGAAATGAAACAACAAATGAAACATCATTGGCGGCCATGCCGCTGCCAGTGGTGGTCGATCAGATCTTTTTGGAGTTGGTTATGGGTGCCCTCGTGTTCAATTTTATTGTATGAGTCAAGAAATGCTTGAAGACGGTCTAGGTTCCTTTCCGGCCTCACTCGGCTCCCAACAATGTCATAGAAGCACTCCAAGTCTAACCCTCTCTCGTCCTCGATGATCATATTGTGAAGAATGACACAATATGTCATGATGTTCCCGAGAGACTTGATGTCCCGGAAACGAGCATGGCCTCGCACAAAAGCAAACCTAGCTTGCAATACACCAAAAACTCTTTCAATATCCTTTCGGGCAGCCACTTGAGCCTTGGCAAAAATAGCTTCTTTCCTTGTTTCAGGAGCATGAATGGTTTTCACCAAAGGTGCCCAATCTGGTTATATGACATCGGCTAGATAGTACCCTATGATGTAGTCATTGTTCATGATTTTATAATTGCAAGCTGGTGCATCTCCACGGGCAAGTCTTGTAAATAAATGGGATCGATGTAAGATATTGATGTCATTGAGTGATCCCGGTAATCCAAAAAAACGATGTCAAATCCATAGGTATTGAGATGCCACGGTTTCGAGAACAATTGTTGGGTCCCAGCTTTTACCACAATATTGGCCTTGCCGTGCTTTGGGAAATTCTTTCACTTCTAGTGCATACAATCCACAGTGCCAAGCATGCCGGGCCAGCCCCTCTCAAGATTCATATCCATCAACCTTTTGGTATCTTCATTGTTTGGAGCTCGAAGATACTCATCACCGAACAGCCAGATCACAACCTTTGCGAACCCCCGAACAGATTCAATGGTGGTATCTTCACCAATACGAAGATACTCATCGCAATAATTTGCAGGCACGTACTATGGAGCAATGCCTAGAACTATAATTTAAGGCATGTACTATTGCGCAATGCCTGTAATAATTTTGTGGCACTTTTCGAAGAGCCTAAAAAAATTCTAGACACTTCACGAATATGCCTGAAAAAACAATTTAAGTCAAAAAACAATTTTAGGCATTATTGTATAATGCCTATATGCCTCTAAAAATAATCGAAGGCAATAATTTGTGGGCACTTTAAAATGTGAATTCAAGCTATGGTAGGCTCATTTCATATATATTTTGATGAACAACTAATGCTTCTACAAGCATGCCGGGCCAGCCCCTCTCAAGATTCATATCCATCAACCTTTTGGTATCTTCATTGTTTGGAGCTCGAAGATACTCATCACCGAACAGCCAGATCACAACCTTTGCGAACCTCCGAACAGATTCAATGGTGGTATCTTCACCAATACGAAGATACTCATCGCAATAATTTGCAGGCACGTACTATGGAGCAATGCCTAGAACTATAATTTAAGGCATGTACTATTGCGCAATGCCTGTAATAATTTTGTGGCACTTTTCGAAGAGCCTAAAAAAATTCTAGACACTTCACGAATATGCCTGAAAAAACAATTTAAGTCAAAAAACAATTTTAGGCATTATTGTATAATGCCTATATGCCTCTAAAAATAATCGAAGGCAATAATTTGTGGGCACTTTAAAACGTGAATTCAAGCTATGGTAGGCTCATTTCATATATATTTTGATGAACAACTAATGCTTCTACAAGGGACATCATTCAACTTAATCCTTTGAAAACATCTCTCAAGTTCAATTGTTTACACTCTTCAATCTTATAATCGTCATAGGAAAATAACGAAGAAAGAAAAGAAATATCAGCAAGGGGGCACAAATTTAACATGAAAACAACTCTCCAACAAAGAGAGGAAAAAACCACAGACGCCAGCCAACGAAACTTCACTACATCAGGGACTGGTTACTAATGCCGAGGATTTTCATAGATGCAACTTATCTGAGCCGGTGGATAACAAGAGGTATATATAACAATGAAAACCTAGGTCTTCACTATATGGCCCAAGCCTACCGGCAATGGGTCTCGCTCCACTCATCATAAGTTAACCTCCTTAATTGAATTTGGATCATACTTCAATATTCAATATAAGTTACGCAAGTTTACACTAATCAATATAGGTTATAGAACTAAAGGACATAATTCTGTAGTGTTGCAATTGTGCATGCTTCACATCATACATGTTTGCTTTTTCTTCGCATAGTGTAGCCATGTCATCTTGACTTTGTAGCCCTGGTGTATCATTTCCTCATTATGGTTCTTCTTGTCCTAGAAACATAAACAACTCAAAATAAAACTTATGTTTGCTATCACACAACACACCGATCGAAAAGGAACAACACACTTTAAGTCTATAAATTTTAGTGACAAAAAAATCAATCCTATGAAACGACAACCAGGGACTCCACTCAGCCACAGCATATGGCTCGGCAAGCACTCCAGTGCCAAGTACCCTTATATGTCAAGTACTTAGGTTTCAGCCTACATACCTGAGCTAACTTATGATGGCACAACTTGTGAATTGACCTTTCCATTATCGGTGTTGATGGCATCGCCCGATGCTCTATCTATCTTTTTTCGAGCCACATTTTGGAGGTATCTGATCATAGCACTCGGGTCTTTGTCTTGTGTAGATATTATGTTCTCTACACATGTCACAGTGGTTAAACTCTAACTTTGTGGTCTCATTGATCTCGCTACATTATATGCATTAGACATGCAATATAGATGAATGTGCAGTATGAAAAGTAGATGCACATGTTGTAGTAGTCTTACAAAAATCCTAGGCCATGGAATGCATTTTTCGAGCATTTGCTAATTTCTTTAGCCCCCCGTGTGAGCAAGAGAAATATGTCCGGATGAATATGGGGAAGAAGTAAATGCAAAGGTAAGTGCGATGATGACGACGGGATGGAAACAAGTTGTGGATGAATCAACTTGAGTAAGGGGGAAATCTATGTCTTTAGATTCGGAGATAAAAGTGATACGAGGTTCCAAGATCCGCAAGCTAGGATCAGGCTTGTCATCCCCCTTGACAATTCTACACTATTGCATGGACCTTTGAAAGGGCATGTGTGCCCCATGTGTGGTTTTCCTAATTAATGACAATCTCTATGGACTAATGTCTGACTTTTAGTTACACTTGTAGGGATTGTCCCATCGGTCGGGGCCCTCTGTAGAGAGCATGTGCCAATTGGGGTTTTGCACCCACGGACACCGTTGTCAGGGTCCCGGGAAGTCCTTCGGTCGCGCCCCCATCGAGGGAGTTCTCATTGCTGACAGGTTGCAGTGCACTCATCAGTAGGATCAGAGGGCACCCTAAATCCATAGATACGACATAGCAGTCTGATTTGTGGATGTGTGTTAGGAAAAGCGCTACGCAAAGCAAAAATTCTAGCACATAATCTGGACCAAATTATGCAGGAGTGAGGCAACAGATCATACCCTCGAAGATCAAGCTAGAGGAAGTTTGTCGATGATAAGGTTGATGAAGACGAGCGTCGATCCCCGCGATGAGACTTGTCAAGTTGGAAGAGATGTATTATGTCATGAACCGCTCCACAATTATCAATACATGCAGCTAGTCGATTATCCTCGAGAAGATTCTCCTTTGCGATGATCGACGCAATCAAGTGTCGCATATGCAAAACCTCCACGGTATCCACACATATGTTGTTAGAAACACTGCGTCGAGGTGAGGCTAACCTAACAGACGAAGCAGGAACATGTCGATGAAGATCTAACAACACTTCTATAGTCCGACTAGATTAGGTCTAGGTGGTGGTAGAACCCAGAAAGCGCTCCGATGTTGAAGTAGAAGAGAAAACCTAGGTCACGTCATCCCTATGGTTTATATCTCCATCATAGAGGTGATGGCGAGAGGAGGATGGCAGAGACACTCACGCGAGCAGTGGTAGCTAGGGTTTTGGGTGGGGCGGTTGTCGAGGGGTAACCTCAACAATGCCCATTATTATGGACTTCGAGTTTCGGGGAAAGAGCAGCGCTGGTGATTTCGTCAGCTTATCATACAAACAAGGAAGTTGATGAAAGTCTGATTATTGGCAAAGAGGATTGCAGAGTTGTCGTGTCTTGATTTTCTACACTAGGGGTGTGAGTCCCCCTTTGTTTTTCGGCTAGGGGCATAACCTCCGACGAGCTCAATCGGCGAGCTAGATGAACACGATCACAGAGAGAGACACGAGGTTTTTTACCCAAGTTCAGGTCCACAGTGAGCGGAGCCCTATGTCCTGCAACTGCCTACTATCTGATTGTCACCAGATTACAATGGGTTCCTTGTCTCGAGAAGGTTCTCTACTCTAAGACAAATGTCCTCCCCTCTCTAGCTCGACCAGGGCCTCCTTTTATACCAAAAGGGGGCACCACATGGCTCAATATACACTTGGAGGTGTGACCTTGCCACGCGACTGGCCTTGTCCTACAACGTGGCTAGGAGATCATACCTTAACACCACGCATCTCTCGGAGTCTACCTAGTGAAGACTAACACTAGGACACAATCCATCCGTTAGGTCCTTGTCTCTGGCGGCATCCCGGGGTTGTCCTGCCATCGGGAGAGATGCCAATTTACGCTTGCTTCCTCCGCATGGGGATCGTCCCTCCTTTCTTGGAGTTCTTCCTAAAGGTGATGATGGTGTATTACGTTCGTCTTGTGCAGATCCACCCCAGCGCCATGTTGGCCTTAGCTGCATTCGCTCAGCTCTGCTAGGACTTCGTTAGGGTGATGCCTTCGGTCGCCTTATTCCGCCACTTCTTCACTCTCAGAGTAGATAAAAGGCCACGGATCGCCCGGGGCATCACGTTTAGCCTTCAGAAGCAGCGCTCCGAGTAGTACCCCTCAGGCCAGTTCAAGTCCAAGTGGGACGAATGGCGTGGTGAGTTCTGTATGGTGGTGGTCAGAGATTTGCTGCCCTGGATGCAAGACCCGGAGGTGGCGGCTCAATCTACTCGCTCCTGGGCCAGACTAAGTTCCCAGGACATAGATCTAGCCCCTATCGCAGATCGGATCCAGGAGCCGGGGAAGATGGGCTCTCCATCCATGCTGTAATATCTGACTTTCTCCAGTGGCGCCTGGTGCTGCTACATAAGAGATCTCATTCAACGTGGGAGTATGGCGGTAGTGAGGATCCGACTCGCCTCCATCCCGAGAAGAAAAATGACCTTTCCCAGGAAGCCTAACAAGCTTTAATGCAGAAGCTTTTAACTTTGAAGGCGGTTGGTGACCTGCCGGCGTCGGTGGTGCCTCTCTACCGAGAAGCTCGCTAGGACTCCATCCTGGCGGCCATGCCCGTCTGCAGTGCCAGAGGGGTGGCAGACGACAATGAATCTAGGAGCAATGAGGAGGGAGCTGACGAGGAGTCGCTGGCCCCTGAATCATTTGTGGACCTTTCCTCGAATGATGGGGAAGGAGAGGAAGTATCCTAGGATCAGGCCGGTACAGAGGAAGCTCACGTGAAGGAGAACAGGGTGCCCCCGGGTATCCTCTCCGCTGGCACACGGCCCCTCGCTTCGCCTCCCAACTACCCCCATGGGAAGGCAGTTGTAGTGGGACTTCCTCCATGGAGTCATCCAGATGTTCCTCTCGCGAGGCCGCTCTCAAATGGTATGCCACGCGGGGTTCCGGACCCTACTCGGAAGCGCCCTCGGGAGCTTACCCTTAGAGGCGCGATATCGCGGGCAGTTCATGTAGTCCGGGATAAGTTCATGCGTGCTTCTGCGGAAAGTTCAGGTAATGCACGAACATCTCAGTTGCGCCTGCAAGGAAAAAGTTCACACGCGATATCACAGGCAGTTCATGTAGTCCGGAATAATTCTAGGCGTGCTTCTGCGGAAAGTTCAGGTAATGCGCGGACATCTCAGCTGCGCTTGCAGGGAAAAAGTTCAGGTGCGACATTGCGGGTAGTTCATGTAGTTCGGAACAAGTTTAGGCATGCTTCTGCGGAAAATTCAGGTAATGCGTGGACATCTCTGATGCGCTCGCGAGGAAAAAGTTCAGCCGTGATATCGCGGGCAGTTCATGTAGTCTGGAGTAAGTTCAGACGTGCTTCCGCGGAAAGTTCAGGTAATGCATGGACATCTCAGCTGCGCTCGCGGGGAAAAAGTTCAGGCGCAATATCACGGGCAGTTCATGTAGTCCGGAATAAGTTTAGGTGTGCTTCTGCAGAAAGTTCAAATAATGCACTAACATTTTAACTACGTTTGTGAGGAGCGGACAGTAATTTCAAAATTACACCTAAACTATAAAGAATTACCAAAATGATCTGAATGAATAACATGCGCCTACTCCATATTTTTCCAATGACATATCATTTGCGTCATTCCGATCTACGGTTGAAAAAAACCAACAAAATAGCATCCGTCCATGTTTTGAATATTTCCAAAATTCAGTATTTTTTTAAAAACCATGACGAATTTGAAAAAACTTACAACACGAAAAAGTTGGCAAAATTTCAATATCTATCCAACGCTATATTATTTTCATTATTCTGATGAATGATGGCTCAATGTTGATGTAGAGCTCGTTGGGAACCCCAAGAGGAAGGTATGATGAGCACAACAACAAGTTTCCCTCAGTTATGAAACCAAGGTTTAATCGAACCAGTAGGAGCAAGGGAACACCCCAAAGGTGTTGCTAGCTAAGCCTTGGCAGGACGCACTTGTTGGGTTCCGTAGCAGAAAACAAAAAAATTCTATCTACTTGAACACTAATACCAGGATCTATGCTATGTAGACATAAGTAACGGAGAAAGAATACAGTATTCATACCTTTGCAGAGAGAGGCACGCCTTACGCAGAAAGGCGTATATTGATGAAGACGAGCAGCACCCCAAGTGTGGTGCCTCCGAAGTTCATCACACGTCCGGTGTAGGGGACGTCAACCGGGCTCCGATCTAGCCGAGCAGCGGAAGAATGAGAGGAATGGGTGTCTTCCAAGGGGAGGGGGGACCCCTTTATATAGTGGGAGGGGGGTGCACCACCCAGGGGCCAGGCGGTGTGGGACTAATCCCACACCCGCCGGCCACCTTGGGGCAGCCGCCGGCCCTAGGTGGGCCCCACTAGGGCGGCCCACCAGCCCTAGGCCGGTCGTCCCCCACTCCCTATGCGCCTTGCCCACTTGGGCCTCCCTTCGGGTGAGGCCCATTAGCAATATAGTGCCTTTAAAAATAAAATAAAATATATATTTAATATTAATTCTCCAATTAACATTCAAATACACATATCATATTATTCCTTCACTCCAGAACAACTTCCGAACCCCTTTCCGATCTCCATCGGATGTTACCGAAACTATTTCGGTCTCTCTCTATTTCTCATACGATGCCTCATCTACCCTAAGCGTCCCTCCCTTAAGCGTGACATCCTTCGGTTCGGAAACACTTCGGACATGATAGAGACCACTCTCATATCAATGATCAACAGAGGGACCTGGATGGCCATGTGACCCCCGTGTGTTTCACGAATACAATCGCTCGAACCGTGAGATAGTCGTTCCCCATTGCCTTTGTCATACGATACCTAATTCATCTGAGACTTGATCTTTGGTATCTCTATACCTTAGTTCGATCTCGTTACCTATGAACTTATTTTCTCGTTCTCATGTCGTTGCATTCCGTGACCTAGTCACATGCTTGCAAGCTTCATTAATGCAACGTCACCGAGATGGCCACAGGTATCTGTCCGTTACATGGACTAGATAAATCCTAGTCTTGATATGTACTCCTCTACGCATTTCTTCGGAAAACCTGAGTGGCACCTTTTTGATCACCCTATTACGAGATGATTCTTGATAACCATCTAAGCTTCTTCCATAATGGTGATTTGCATTACCTCACAGTCAAAGGATCAGGTTGCGAGGTTCTCTGTGTTTTATCATCAATGGTGAACTTTGTAACTAGATCTCATTACGATATAACGGTCGGATGTTTGTCTATCATGTTATTCAACTAATAACATGACATCATTGTCAGTTGGCATAAATGCCCATGATCTTGAAACACAGACCATCCTCATGACCAATGAACTAGTTGACTAGAGGTAACTAGAGACACGGTTTGTTTACATACCACACGTGTATTAACGTTTCGTATTAATACAGTTATAGCATAGTATGAAACTTATTATGAACATACAAGAGATATATCAAATAATACACTTTATTATTTGCCTCTAGGACATAACTCCTTCAGTCTCCCACTTGCACTAGAGTATACAAAACTAGTTTACAATAGGCAGGAACCTAACACCAATGGAATCTCGGTGTTGTTCGTGCTTGTCATGTTGGAGAGCTTTAGTCAAAGGATCTGCTACATTCAGTTCCGTATCTACTTTGCAAATCTTGACTTCACCTTCGTCAACAATCTGTCGGATGACGTGAAATCTAAGCTTAATGTTTTTGGCTGTGGAATGAGTTCTTGGTTCCCTTACGTTTGCAATAGCTCCCATGTTATCACAATAGATCGTCACGGGGTCTTGTGCATTGGGAAAAACTCCTAGTTCAATGACGAAATTCCTTAGCCAAACAACTTCATTTGCTGCATCAGCTGCAGCAATGTATTCAGACTCCATTGAAGATTGTGCCACCACCGGCTGCTTCTTGCTTTTCCAGCTTACCGCCCCACCATTCGCCAAGAAAACACATCCTGTTTGAGACTTTGAGTCATCATGATCTGAATTCCAGCTCGCATCTACATAACTTGTTATGTTTAGAGCTTCATCATTTCCTCCATAGATCAGGAACATATCCTTTGTTCTTCTTAGATACTTTAGGATATTTTTCATAGCTGTCCAGTGATCCGCTGGATTACTCTGATATCGGCTCGTCAAACTAAGAGCCAATGCTACATCAGGTCGGGTACTAAGCATTGCATACATGATAGATCCTATTGCAGAAGCATAGGGGACGTAAGACATCTTCTCTCTATCATCGTCTGTTATAGTACATTGAGTCATACTCAAGTTGCAATTCTTCATCATAGGTGTAAAACCCCTCTTGGTGTTTTCTATTTTGAACCTCTTCAAAATCTTATCTATGTAAGTACTCTGACTTAATGCTATTAGGTGCCTTGATCTATCTCTATAGATCTTGATTCCTAATATGTATGCAGCTTCACCTAGATCCTTCATGGAAAATTGGTTGCCCAAATACGCTTTCACGCTATTCATAAGATCCACATTGTTTCCCATGAGTAATATGTCATCCACATATACTACTAAGAAAACAACCGAGCTCCCACTCGCTTTCTTGTAAACACATAACTCTTGTTGGTTTTGGACAAATCCAAAACTCTTGATCACTTGATCAAACGTTGGTTCCAGCTCCGAGATGCTTGCTTCAACCCATAAATGGACCGTTGGAGCTTGCATACCTTTCCAGCATCCTTAGGATCAACAAAACCTTCCAGTTTCATCATATACAACTCTTCATCAATGTGACTTGAGGAATGCGGTCTTGACATCCATCTTCCAAATTTCATAGTCGAAATGTGCAGTAATTGCCATTAAAATCCTGACCGCCTTAAGCATCACTACAGGAGAGTAAGTCTCGTCGTAGTCAACTCCTTGGATTTGTCGAAAACCCTTTGCGACAAGTCGATCTTTGTGAATGGTCACATTACCATTCGCATCTGTCTTTTTATTAAAGATCAATTTATTTTCCACGGCCTTGCGGCCTTCTGGAAGATCCACCAAGGTCCAAACTTGGTTTTCATGCATGGATCCTATTTCAGATTTCATGTCTTCCAGCCATTTCTCGGAGTCAGCACTATCCATAGCTTCTTTGTAGTTTACAGGTTCTTCCTGTCCATCCAGGTTGACAGACATCACAAGGTTGTTGTACCAATCAGGAGTGGCACAGACCCTTGTAGACCTGCGAACCTCAGGAGTCTCGATGTCATTGTTTTGATCATCATCAATTGGCTCTTCCTCCATGTTGGAGAGCGGTTTTGGAACAGCTTCCGCTGCGCTACTCGGAATTTGGAGAGAAGGGTCAACAATTTCATCTAACTCAATTTTCCTTCCACTCACTCCTTTTGCAAGAAACTCTTTCTCGAGAAAGGTGTCGTTTCTTGCGACAAATGTTTTGCCTTCGGCTTGGTTGTAGAAAGTATACCCAGCGGTTTCCCTTGGATATCCCACAAAGAGACATTTTTCCGATTTGGATTCGAGTTTGTCAGGCTGCAGTTTCTTGACGTAAGCCTCACAGGCCCAAACTTTCAGAAATGACAACTTGGGCTTCTTTCCATGCCATATCTCATATGGGGTTGTCTCCACGGATTTGGATGGTGCTCGGTTTGAAATAAAAGCGGCGGTTTCTAACGCGTATCCCCAAAAAGACACAGACAAATCAGTTAAAGACATCATGGACCGTACACTATCTAATAGTGTTCGGTTACGGCGTTCCGACACACCATTACGCTGTGGTGTTCCGGCTGGCGTAAGCTGTGGGATGATCCCACCGTCCTTCAAGTGCATGTTAAACTCATAACTTAAATACTCGCCTCCTCGATCCGATCGAAGGTGCTTGATTTTCTTGTTAAGTTGATTCTCTACCTCTTTCTGAAATTCCTTGAACTTTTCAAAGGTTTCAGACTTGTGCTTCATCAAGTAGATATATCCATATCTGCTTAAGTCGTCAGTAAAGGTAACAAAGTAACGATAACCATTGCGTGTTGAGACACGTCCACATACATCCGTATGTACGATCCCAAGTAGGTCTACAGCTCTCTCCACTATACCGGAGAATGGTGTCCTAGTCATCTTGACCATGAGGCATGGCTCACATGTATCAAGGGATTCGAAATCCAATGATCCAAGAAGCCCTTCTGAATGAAGCTTCTTTATGCATTTTACGCCAATATGACCAAGACGGCAATGCCACATGAACATGGAATTATCGTCACTGTGCTTACAATGTTTAGCATCAACACTATGGATGTGTGTATCACAATCAAGATCAAGTAAGAATAAACCATCACGTATAGGAGCATGAACATAGAAAACATCATTCATATAAATTGAACAACCATTTGTTCCTGATTTAAACGAATAACGGTCTTGCAACAAGCAAGACCCACTCACAATATTCATACTCATTGCGGGTACATAATAGCATTTATTCAAAACCAACAATAATCTTGATGGCAGACGCAGATGCAGGGTGCCGATGGCCATCACTTCGACTCTTGAACCATTGCCGACGCGCATCGTCACCTCGTCCTTCCTCAGGCGCCTCCTACTCTGCAGATCCTGCTGAGAGTTACAAATGTGAGCAACAGATCCGATATCAAATACCCAGGTGTTACTCCTGGCGCTCGTAAGGAATACATCAATAACATGTATATCATATATACCTTAGTCCGGGATGGCTATGTTGCCAGCTCGCTTGTCTTCAAGGTACTTAGGGCAGTTGTGTTTCTAGTGCCCGTCCCCTTTGCAGTAGAAGCACAAAGTGCCAGGCTTGGAAGTCTTTGAGGTGCTAGGAACAAACCTGCCATCCCTCTTAGACTTTTTACCCTTGCCTTTCCCTTTTTGCCCCGGTTTCTTAAAGTTGGTGGTCTTGTTGACCATCAGCACTGTGTGCTCCTTCTTGATTTCAACCTCAGCAGTTTTGAGCATGGCGAACACCTCATCAAGGGTCTTAGTCATCCCTTGCATGTTGTAGTTCATCACAAAACTCTTATAGCTAGGGGGCAGCGAGTGCAACACCCTATCTATAGCGAGCTACTCCGGGATTTCGCAATCCAGGGCGTTTAAGCGCTTGACGTAGCCAGGCATTTTGACCATGTGCTCACTAATACGATTGTGCTCTTCCATTTTAGCAGAGAAGAAGAGCTCGGAAGCATCATACCTCTCTGCACGAGCCTATGGAGCAAAGACAGCCTTGAGATCCTCAATGATCTCAAAGGCATTCATCTTCTCAAAACGCTTTTGAAGCTCTGGCTCCATGGCATAGAGCATTCCACTCTAGATGAGGGAGAAATCATCCGCCTTGGACTGCCAGACATTCTTTTCGTCCTGGGAGGCGGAATCTGCAGGCTTTGCCGGAAGCTCAGCCTCGATGACATAAGTCAACTTGTAGGGGACTAGGAGGATCCTAAGATTGCGGAACCATGCGGTGAAGTTGGTTCCATTAGTTTGCATCTTGTCCTTCTCGAGGAAAGTGCTAAGGTTGAAGGTGGGTGGGCGAGACATCTACAAAGGAATTTGCAAAGTATTTAGACTATGTTCACAATAATGAGTTCAAGTTTTAGCTAAAAGAACTCCCACTTAAACGAACATCCCTCTACTCGTTTAGTGATCACATGATCCCAATCCTCTGCACCTCTCCCGGTTAAACACAGCCATCAGTGCAGTATCAAGGGTGGACATTCCCTAATGTCGATCACATCAACCATGTGATTCATGCTCGACCTTTCGGTCTCTTGTATTCCGAGGCCACATCTCTGTAACGTGGTAGGCTCGCCAGTTCTAACTCGTGTGTATTCGCAGTGCAACATGGCTTACACCCACTGTATGCGAACATAGATATGTCTGACACCCAGGCCTGTCACCCTGGATCGCCTCATACCGAAGAACTTTCTTGGTGGTGCACACACAAGGGGAATACGATGACTGGAATACTATGAGGGATTATCTTATTATGCTACCGTCTAGCAACTATACTAGCACAATAAGTAATACTTCAAAAGTAAAGTGTTATGACATGGTTGTAGCTTCATGATCATCATCAACAGCCTTAAAGTTTCACAAACTTGTCAATGCCATGTTATAATACTTGCCCCTATGCAATAAGGAAGGTAGACGCCTCTATATTAACTATTGCATGTTTTACGCGGCTTTAGGGCTTTCACAGTAGAACCCCTTCCCACCTACGAACGTCGAGCCACAACATGGATTCAATGATTGCCGTTCTTCTTCCCTTTTTAGGGCCCTCTAGTGTTAATGCCATATCAACTACTGTAGAGAGACAGACACCCCCTAAGCCACTTTGATTCGTGGACCAGTCTCGTGAATCACCACGTGAGGTTGGTTGCGGGTCGCTTCATCAAACAGTGCCACGATATGAACAGTATTACTAAAAGAGGGTAGCAACTAGAGAATCAATGCCCACATATCGCTATGTGTTCTATCCGTACGACATGTCTACCCATAGACCCGCTCTGATACCACTTGTTGGGTTCCGTAGCAGAAAACAAAAAAATTCTATCTACTCGAACACTAATACCAGGATCTATGCTATGTAGACATAAGTAACGGAGAAAGAATACAGTATTCATACCTTTGCAGAGAGAGGCACGCCTTACGCAGGAAGGCGTATATTGATGAAGACGAGCAGCACCCCAAGTGTGGTGCCTCCGAAGTTCGTCACACGTCCGGTGTAGGGGACGTCAACCGGGCTCCGATCCAGCCGAGCAGCGGAAGAATGAGAGGAATGGGTGTCTTCCAAGGGGAGGGGGGACCCCTTTATATAGTGGGAGGGGGGTGCACCACCCAGGGGCCAGGCGGTGTGGGACTAATCCCACACCCGCCGGCCACCTTGGGGCAGCCGCCGGCCCTAGGTGGGCCCCACTAGGGCGGCCCACCAGCCCTAGGGCGGTCGTCCCCCACTCCCTATGCGCCTTGCCCACTTGGACCTCCCTTCGGGTGAGGCCCATTAGCAATATAGTGCCTTTAAAAATAAAATAATATATATTTAATATTAATTCTCCAATTAACATTCAAATACACATATCATATTATTCCTTCACTCCAGAACAACTTTCGAACCCCTTTCCGATCTCCATCGGATGTTACCGAAACTATTTCGGTCTCTCTCTATTTCTCATACGATGCCTCATCTACCCTAAGCGTCCCTCCCTTAAGCGTGACATCCTTCGGTTCGGAAACACTTCGGACATGATAGAGACCACTCTCATATCAATGATCAACAGAGGGACCTGGATGGCCATGTGACCCCCGTGTGTTTCATGAATACAATCGCTCGAACCGTGAGATAGTCGTTCCCCATTGCCTTTGTCATACGATACCTAATTCATCTGAGACTTGATCTTTGGTATCACTATACCTTAGTTCGATCTCGTTACCTATGAACTTATTTTCTCGTTCTCATGTCGTTGCATTCCATGACCTAGTCACATGCTTGCAAGCTTCATTAATGCAACGTCACCGAGATGGCCACATGTATCTGTCCATTACATGGACTAGATAAATCCTGGTCTTGATATGTACTCCTCTACGCATTCCTTCGGAAAACCTGAGTGGCACCTTTTTGATCACCCTGTTACGAGATGATTCTTGATAACCATCTAAGCTTCTTCCAGAATGGTGATTTGCATTACCTCACAGTCAAAGGATCAGGTTGCGAGGTTCTCTGTGTTTTATCATCAATGGTGAACTTTGTAACTAGATCTCATTACGATATAACGGTCGGATGTTTGTCTATCATGTTATTCAACTAATAACATGACATCATTGTCAGTTGGCATAAATGCCCATGATCTTGAAACACAGACCATCCTCATGACCAATGAACTAGTTGACTAGAGGTAACTAGAGACACGGTTTGTTTACATACCACACGTGTATTAACGTTTCGTATTAATACAGTTATAGCATAGTATGAAACTTATTATGAACATACAAGAGATATATCAAATAATACACTTTATTATTTGCCTCTAGGGCATAACTCCTTCAGCACTACCGGTGCTAGTAGCAATGTGGATACCTGCATAACACAACCACAGAAATGTGTCCCCAACTTGCGATGAGGTTGTCAATCTCACCGTGTTTTGCTGAAAACAAAGGATTCAACGTATCGAATGGAACGAAGTAATAATTTGCAGAAAGTAAGCATAAAGCTCTAAACAATTTATAGATTGTATGTAAAGAAAAAGGACCGGGATCCATAGTTCACTAGAGGTGGCTCTCCTTAAGATAGATAACATGCTGGGTGAACAAATTACAGCGGGGCAATTCACAAACATCGAGAAAGCAATACATGCATATACTAATCATCTTGACTCCTTTGGAACTTGATTGGGCATTACAACATTATACATAGACCGCCATCCAACTGCATCTATGACTAATAATCCACCTTCAGGTTATCATCCGAACCCCCTCCAGTATTAAGTTGCAAGCAACAGATTATTGCTTTATGAATTACGTGTAAAGTAAACAATACGATTGTTCTTTGAACAAAGGATTGTTGTTTTCTCCCTAGTAGCAACATCACATCTAGTACCTTAGAGATTTCTGTCACTTCCCCAGATTACCAGAGCCATGAACCCACTATCGAGCATAAATACTAACTCTTGGAGTTGCTAGCATCTACTTGGCCAAGATAGTTACTAACAACGGAAAGCATGCAAGATCACAAATAACAAAGACTTGATAGAATCAATAATCAATCTGAAATAGCATCTCAATATCCATCGGATCCCTGCAAACACAACATGCAGAATTACAAATAGACGATCTTGATCATGAACGGAGCTCACAAGATCTAAACATGAAAGCACAAAGGAGGAGAACCAACCATCTAGCTACTACATGGATCCATAGTCCAAGGATGAACTACTCACGCATCACACCAGAGGCTTGCATGGTGATGAAGAAGGCCTCCAGGGTGAATTCCCCTCTCCGGCAGGGTGCCGGGAAGAGTTTCAGATCCCTCCCGATCTAGGGATGGAGATGACGGCGGCTACAGACTCTTTCGTGGATTTTTTGATCGGGTACCTAGGGTTTTCGTCCCGAGGGCATCTTATAGGCGGAAGGAGAGGCCGGGGGGTGCCTGGGCTGGCCAGACCACCCCCTAGCGCGGGCTAGGCCTGGCCGCGCGGCCAGCTGGTGTGGTCGAGACCTAGACCCTCTCCGTCTCATATTCTGGCATCTGATGACTTCCAGAAAAATAGGCACTTTAGCTTTTGTCCCGTCCAATTCCGAGAATATTCATTTTCTGACTTTCGTGGAACCAAAAACATCAGAAAACAGGCATCTGGCACTATGGCTCTTGTTAATAGGTTAGTCCAAGAAATCATATGAAAAGTACTCCAAAGTGTGGACAAAACACAAGAAAGTGGATAAAACCAAGCATGGAACATCAAAAATTGTAGATACATTTGCAATGTATCAACATCCCCAAGCTTAACTCCTGCTCGTCCTCAAGTAGGTAAGTGATAATAAGAAAGAATAATTTTTGAGGTGACATGCACCATCAAAAGACTTGATCAAAGTATTTGTAAAACATTTAAAGTTGGGATCATAGTACTTCAATCATAACATGAAAGACAAAGTTCTAGCAATAAGACAAAGAAACTATGATGCAACATGAAAAGGCACAAACAAAAGATTCATGAATAATAATGCTTTGCAAGACGTTTGTTTGTTTCACATAAAGAAAACATAGCATAATAGTATTCAGCTTGTCCCTCATAGAGTAGCAAATATAAATGCATAGGACACCTTCAAAGTTCATAAGAGTGACTAGATACAAATAGTTTAAAACAAGCAATATCAAGTTATGCATCAATCAGCTAGTCTTGGGACAATGCACATAGAACTAAGAATGGCCACTATGCTCTCAGAGTAGGTGCATAAAGGTAGAAGGTGGAGACTCAATATAATGGCGGAAGAAAGGCCTTCATAGAAGGAAGTAGGGATTCAAGTTTCATAAAGAGCTTCCAAAAATTATGGTACTTATAGCTTTCAACTCTCATTGCCCCTATCATAAGCATCTTGAAGGCGATTTAAGGTTAAAGTGACACAACTAAGAGGATATGCTTGACAAGTTATAAACCGAAATCTCATGCCCCTTACTTACGAAGACCGAACCTCATGCTACTCAACTTTAGTCACGAGTAAGCTCTTGTAATTGTAAGTACATATGTATCATTAAGAACCGCCAATGGGGTACCCCTTGCACATGATACAGGAGCTATCCCATAATCAAAATGACAAGGCAAGCAGACAATGCGCATCTCAGCGATCTTTTTATTTCCTATTTGCATAGGTTTTTATTGAGGATGCTTCATAGAGTGCTCATTATGGTGATGCTGCAAGTTTCCACCATGACTAGGCATGGCTTAGGCTAGCGGCCCAGGCGTTTCTCTAACACACATACAAACTCCATGATCTTACAAGTTCCACTTTTATTTCACACCGCCGGGATCCATAAGCAAAAGAACATGATATCAACGGGGTACAAAGTACAAGTGCAATGTTGAAAGCGTTCCCCATGAAACATGGTTCTGCTAATTTCAACTTATAAAGCGCAAGCATATACGAAACAAAGAAGGACCCAATGGTTCAAGTTTATTAGATGCAAAAAAGTAAAGTGTGTCATCAAGTTCGTGAGAGCTTTAATCACTAGTTTTCTCATAACAAGTTTAATTTGGAACGTAAACAAAAGCATGAATGTACTTGGAATAGCATAAGCCAGTAGGTAGGTATGGTGGACTCTTTGGAATAACTTGGTTTAGGGAGTTGGATGCATGAGTGGAACTCATACTTGGTTGTAGAGGCTAGCAAAAGACTGGAAGCGACAAACTAAGAGAGCAATAATGGCCATAATCATGCAGAGTGACAAAACATCATTGATCAAAGCATAAAGTGATACTACAAGTTGAAATCTAAAGGATCATAAAGGCTATGGTGACTTGGTATAGTCATAACATGGTGTGAGCATGTGCCAAGTCAACCCAAATAAAGCATTAAAGGAGAATACCACTATACTATGCTTTAATATGCTAAAACAACGCATGATTCATCCAAGGCACATTAAGTAATCTCAATTGTTTATAACAGGTCATGCTACAACAAAGAATAGTAAGCATAAAGCCAAAACAATATCAAGCATGGCATGACAAATCATAGGCCACAGTCAAAAACAAGCTCTTTTTACCACATAAGCATGAACTTTCCTACTCTTTTCCAAACTAAACCAAACTATTTTCAAACCAATGTATGAAAGAGGGGTCCAACCAATTTATTCAGCAAATTAAGAAAACAAAAATCAAACGAAAAACCAAAACGAAAACGAAGAAGAAGACGCTCCAAGAACAACACAACTGTGCATGAAACAATAAAAGTGAAGCGTTTGGAAGAAACCTGGGATTTTTATTGATGAAGAAGGGGATGCCTTGGGCATCCCCAAGCTTTGATGCCTGTACTTCTTGGATATTTCTTGGGGTGACATGTGTGGCATCCCCAAGCTTGAGCTTTAGTCCATCCTTCATCTCATTACTTAGTCCTTCCATACACCTGAAATTTTTCCTTCATACAAAACTTCACACAATCTTTATTAGCAACATTAGTGCACTCAAGATAAATAAGTCTTAAGGTTCAGTTCTAACACGAAATAAACTTCCATTAGAACACTAGATACTGTAGCACTTCCCTCAAAAATCTCAATTCCCCAAAAGAACTCAAAAAGGAACCAACAAGAAGCAAATGAAGAAAATGGCAGAAATCTGTCAAAACAGACCAGCAGGTAAAGACGAATTTTTCCGAAGGCCTTCTGTTGCTCAAATCAAAAAGCGTTGAACTAAAGAAAGTTATATAACAACCTGGGGCAGAAGCACAAAAAATCACGCCTCAAAAAGACGTTCAGAGATTTTACACAAATTTTTACGGTAAAGCACAGAAATCTGTTTCGGGACAGCAACTTTTCCAATCATTACTTCTCTCTCATTAGAGGTTACTCTTGGCACAAAAAGCAAATAAAAAGGATAAAGAGCGGTTAATACTGAAGTAATAAATTCCAAGACTCATCTAAAACTTTTGGGTTATCTCCCAATAAGTAGTTTTCTTTAACGCCTTTAAGTTAGGCATAAGAAGCAAGAAAGAATCAAGTGTTCGAAGAAGCATTAAAACCAAATTTCTTGCCCTTACCTCTCTTACTTTTATTCTTAACCTTGGGGAACATATGATTGTTTGGTGGAGAATAAAGGTGCATGGTCCCCTTTCCCACATCTATTATTGCTCCAAGAAGTTCTAATAGGGACCTTCCAAGTGTAATTTGTCCTTTTCCTGCACATTCAATAACAAGATAATCAGTAGAAATCATTTTCCCAAGGATATTTGTAAAAACTCCTTCAGCTATTCCAATAGGTAATATGTTAGCATTATTAGCAAGATATATTTCATTTCCTCCTTTAGTAAGCCCCCAAACATTCAGAGATTCATAAATATCTTTGGGCATAAGACAAAATTCAGACATGGTATCACAACGGGCTTGAAAAGTTTCAGTGTTTATCTCAATCTTTACTGTAGGGAGCCACTTTGATGGTTCATAATTTATGGGAACATAGGTTACTCTTGGCACAAAAAGCAAAAAAAAACGATAAAGAGCGTCTATTATTGAAGTAATAACTTCCAAGACTCATCTAAAACTTTTGGGTTATCTCCCAATAAGTAGTTTTCTTTCACGTCTTTAAGTTAGGCATAAGAAGCAAGAAAGAATCAAGTGTTTGAAGAAGCATTAAAACCAAATTTCTTGCCCTTACCTCTCTTACTTTTATTCTTAACCTTGGGGAAAATATGATTGTTTGGTGGAGAATAAAGGTGCATGGTCCCCTTTCCCACATCTATTATTGCTCCAAGAAGTTCTAATAGGGACCTTCCAAGTGTAATTTGTCCTTTTTCTGCACATTCAATAACAAGATAATCAGTAGAAATCATTTTCCCAAGGATCTTTGTAAACACTCCTTCAGCTATTCCAATAGGTAATATGGTAGCATTATTAGCAAGAGATATTTCTTTTCCTCCTTCAGTAAGCCCCTAAACATTCAGAGGTTCATAAATATCTTTGGGCATAAGACAAAATTCAGACATGATATCACAGCGGGCTTGAAAAGATTCAGTGTTTATCTTAATCTTTACTGTAGGGAGCCACTTTGATGGTTCATAATTTATGGGAACATAATTGTGATGCTCCCTAAGCGTATTATGAAAATTCAGACATAAAGGCAACTTGAGAAAGGAACTAATTTTTTGTGTTTTCAATAAAGAAAGCAAACTTGTAAAACTAATTTTGTGTGTGTTTGTGATAACAAGACAAGCAAACAAAGAAAAAAGAAATTAAGCAAAACAAAAATTACAAAGTAAAGAGATTGGTTATGAGGGACTCCCCTTGTGAAGATGTCCTTGACTCCCGGGACGCCAGAAAAATGCTTGATGGCTCAGTGTTGATGTAGAGCTCGTTGGGAACCCCAAGAGGAAGGTATGATGAGCACAACAACAAGTTTCCCTCAGTTATGAACCCAAGGTTTAATCGAACCAGTAGGAGCAAGGAAACACCCCAAAGGTGTTGCTAGCTGAGCCTTGACAGGGCGCACTACCGGTGCTAGTAGCAACGTGGAGACCTGCACAACACAACCACAGAACTTTGTCCCCAACTTGCGACGAGGTTATCAATCTCACTGTGTTTTGCTGAAAACAATGGATTAAACGTATCGAATGGAAGGAAGTAATAGTTTGCAGAAAGTAAGCACAAAGCAGTAAACAATTTATAGATTGTATGTAAAGGAAAAGGACAGGGATCCATAGTTCACTAGAGGTGGCTCTCCTTAAGATAGATAACATGCTGGGTGAACAAATTACAGCGGGGCAATTCACAAACATCGAGAAAGCAATACATGCATATACTAATCATCTTGACTCCTTTGGAACTTGATTGGGCATTACAACATTATACATAGACCGCCATCCAACTGCATCTATGACTAATAATCCACCTTCAGGTTATCATCCGAACCCCCTCCAATATTAGGTTGCAAGCAACAGATTATTGCTTTACGAATTGCGTGTAAAGTAAACAATATGATTGTTCTGTGAACAAAGGATTGTTGTTTTCTCCCTAGTAGCAACATCACATCTAGTACCTTAGAGATTTCTGTCACTTCCCCAGATTACCAGAGGCATGAACCCACTATCGAGCATAAATACTGTAACACCCTCGAATCGGCCCTATGCAAGTTTTAGCGATTTCCGCCAAACCCGCATAGAAACGATTCAAAGATGCCCACCACACACTTGCGTGTGAGTGGAAAACAAAGTAATAACATTACACAATAGTCCACGATGGAACCCACAAAAACATATATATACAACAATGACGCCATGAGTCAAGAGTATAGATATACAGTACAAAGATCCAAATCACCTTGAAAACGATACAACATCCGAGTACGGATAAGATGCAAATGGGGCTAAGAGCCCTAAAGAATAACCAATGGCGTCCATAACCCTGCCCAGGCCAAGCTGGAAGGGTAACCCTGCTAACGACGTCAATCTCATACCTACTAAAACAAAAGGGGTGCCGACAAAGGGCAAAGGAGAAAAAGGAGCGTCAGTACTGAGGCCAGTACACGGCGAGGCTAGAATTCGGTGGCTCTCGCCTACATAGGTATGGTGGACTGAAGCGGTAGCGAAGCAGCACTAGACAACCTATAGAGACTCAGTAGTACTGGCGGCTATTAGAGAGGGATAAGAAAGACCTATTCGGATCCAACCTGATACTAACACCAAACATACCCATCCTGGCATTTCCCCCTCGATACCAAATGAGGAAGTCAAACCGAGGAACTCACACAGTTGGCAGTTTTATTCATTCCATTATAGTTGAAGCACTTACTAGTCAGATATAGATAGCATGAGTCATCCTGATAGCATAAGTAGTGGGCCGTTTTAGTTAGCCATTCATTTGTAGTTGCAGTACTTACTAGTCAGATACAATTAGCATGTGACATCCCAAACCCAGCAGTTGTTGGCACTTTTATTTCATTCCATTGGAGTTGCGATACTTACTAGGCAGGTGTAACATGACACGATACACCCCAGTTCCACTAGTTGTTGGTACTTTTATTATCCATTCCATTGTAGTGAAGCTGATTACTAGTCACATATTAAGTCAAATTTATAGCACTACTTTAGTTATGCTTGTCTATGATCGAGATACTGTGCTCCAAGTCATCCATAATCGCGGACACAACTTTTAGAAAGATTTACCCTGCAGGGGTGCACAAATAGCAACACACACACGATCAACCTCGGAAAAATCAAATCAAAACCCAACGAGGCTTTCACGACAAAGCAATCATAGGATTCATAAAAGCAAAAAGAAACTAAGCAAAACAAAAACAACAAAGTAAAGAGATTGGTTATGAGGGACTCCCCTTGTGAAGATGTCCTTGACTCCCCGGCAACGGCGCCAGAAAAATCTTTAATGGCGTGTAGTTGACGTGGGAGTTTCTTCTTCTTCATTCCCCGACAACGGCACCAGAAAAATGCTTGATGGCTCAATGCACGGCGCCCAGAAAAATGCTTGATGGCGGTGTTGATGTAGAGCTCGTTGGCAACCCCAAGAGGAAGGTATGATGAGCACAGCAACAAGTTTCCCTCAGTTATGAAACCAAGGTTTAATCGAACCAGTAGGAGCAAGGAAACACCTCAAAGGTGTTACTAGCTGAGCTTTGGCAGGGCGCACTGCCGGTGCTAGTAGCAACGTGGAGACCTACACAACACAACCACAGAACTTTGTCCCCAACTTGCGATGAGGTTGTCAATCTCACCGTGTTTTGCGGAAAACAAAGGATTAAACGTATCAAATGGAAAGAAGTAAAAGTTTGCAGAAAGAAAACACAAAGCAGAAACAGATTGTAGATTGTATGTAAAGTAAAGGACCGGGATCCATAGTTCACTAGAGGTGGCTCTCCTTAAGATAGATAACATGCTGGGTGAACAAATTACAGCGGGGCAATTGACAAACACCGAGAAAGCAATACATGCATATACTAATCATCTTGACTCCTTTGAGACTTGATTGGGCATTACAACATAATACATAGACCGCCATCCAACTGCATCTATGACTAATAATCCACCTTCATGTTATCATCCGAACCCCCTCCAGTATTAAGTTGCAAGCAACAGATTATTGCTTTATGAACTGCGTGTAAAGTAAACAATACAATTGTTCTATGAACAAAGGATCGTTGTTTTCTCCCTAGTAGCAACAACACATCTAGTATCTTAGAGATTTCTGTCACTTCCCCAGATTACCAGAGGCATGAACCCACTATCGAGCATAAATACTAACTCTTGGAGTTGCTAGCATCTACTTGGCCAAGATAGCTACTAACAACGGAAAGCATGCAATATCTCAAATAACAAAGACATGATAGAATCAATAATCAATCTGAAATAGCATCTCAATATCCATCGGATCCCCGCAAACACAAGATGTATGGATTACAAATAGATGATCTTGATCATGAACGGAGCTCACAAGATCTAAACATGAAGGCACATAGGAGGAGAAACCAGCCATCTAGCTACTACATGGATCCCTAGTCCAAGGAAGAACTACTCACGCATCACACCGGAGGCTTGCATGGTGATGAAGAAGGCCTCCGGGGTGAATTCCCCTCTCCGACAGGGTGTCAGGAAGAGCTTTAGATCCCCCTGATCTAGGGACAGAGACGACAGCGGCTACAAACTCTTTCGTGGATTTTTTGATCGGGTACCTAGGGTTTTCGTCCCGAGGGCAACTTATAGGCGGAAGGAGAGGCCGAGGGGTTGCTGGGGTCGGCCAGACAACCCCCTGGCGCGGGCCAGGCCTGGCCACGCGGCCAGGTGGTGTGGCCGGCCCCCAGACCTTCTCCGTCTCGTATTCTGGCACTTGATCCCTTTCGAAAAAATAGGCACTTTGGCTTTTGTCTCGTCCAATTCCGAGAATATTCATTTTTAGACTTTTCTGGAACAAAAAACAACAGAAAACAGGCAGCTGGCACTGTGGCTCTTGTTAATAGGTTAGTCCAAGAAATCATAATAAAAGTACTCGAAAGTTGGAACAAAACACAAGAAAGTGGATAAAACCAAGCATGGAACATCAAGAATTATAGATACATTTGCAATGTATCAACATCCCCAAGCTTAACTCCTGCTCGTCCTCGAGTAGGTAAGTGATAAAAAGAAATAACTTTTGAGGTGACATGCACCATCAAAAGTTGATCAAAGTATTTGCAAAACTCAAACCTGGGATCATAGTACTTCAATCATAACATGAAAGACAAAGTTCTAGCAATAAGCAAACAAACTATGATACAACATGAAAAGGCACAAACAAAAGATTCATGAATAACATGCTTTGCAAGACGTTTGTTTGTTTCACATAAAGAAAACATAGCATAATAGTATTCAGCTTGTCCCTCAATAGAGTAGCAAATATAAATGCATAGGACACCTTCAAAGTTCATAAGAGTGACTAGATACAATAGTTTCAAACAAGCAATAACAAGTTATGCATCGATCAACTAGTCTTGGGACAATGCACATAGAACTAAGAATGGCCACTATGCTCTCAAAGTAGTGCATAAAGATAGAAGGTGGAGACTCAATATAATGGTGGAAGAAAAGCCTTTGTAAAAGGAAGTAGGGATTCAAGTCTCATAAAGAGCTTCCAAAAATTATGGTACTTATAGCTTCAGCTCTCATTGCCCCTATCATAAGCATATTGAAGGTGATTAAGGTTAAAGTGACTCAACTAAGAGGATATACTTGACAAGTTATAAACCGAAATCTCATGCCCCTTACTTACGAAGACCGATCCTCATGCTACTCAACTTCAGTCACGAGTAAGCTCTTGTCATTGTAAGTACATGTGTATCATTAAGAATCGCCAACGGGGTACCCCTTGCACATGATACGAGAGCTTTCCCATAATCAAAATGACAAGGCAAGCAGACAATGAGCATCTCAGCGATCTTTTTATTTGCTATTTGTATAGGTTTTTATTGAGGATGCTTCATAGAGTGCTCATTATGGTGATGGTGCAAGTTTCCACCATGATTAGGCATGGCTTAGGCTAGCGGCCCAGGCGTTTATCTAACACATATACAAACTCCATGATCTTACAAGTTCCACATTTATTTCACACCGCCGGGATCCGTAAGCAAAAGAACATGATATCAACGGGATACAAAGTACAAGTGCAATGTTGAAAGCGTTCCCCATGAAACATGGTTCTGCTAATTTCAACTTATAAAGCGCAAGCATATACGAAACAAAGAAGGACCCAATGGTTCAAGTTTATGAAAGGCAAAAAGTAAAGTGTGCCATCAATTTCGTGAGAGCTTTAATCACTAGTTTTCTCATAACAAGTGGAAGGTAAACAAAAGCATGAATATACTTGGAATAGCATAAGCTAGTAGGTAGGTATGGTGGACTCTTTGGAAAAACTTGGTTTAGGGAGTTGGATGCATGAGTGGAACTCATACTTGGTTGTGGAGGCTAGCAAAAGACTGGGAGCGACAAACTAAGAGAGCAATAATGACCATAATTATGCAGAGCGACAAAACATCATTGATCAAAGCATAAAGTTATACTACAAGTTGAAAACTAAAGGATCATAAAGGCTATGGTGACTTGAGATAGTCATAACATGGTGTGAGCATGCGCCATGTCAACCCAAATAAAGCATCAAAGGAGAATACCACTATACTATGCTTTAATATGCTAAAACAACGCATGATTCATCCAACGCACATTAAGAAATCTCAATTGTTTATAACAAGTCATGCTACAGCAAATAATACTAAGCATAAAGCCAAAACAATATCAAGCATGGCATGACAAAGCATGGCCACAGTCAAAAACGAGCTCTTTTTTACCACATAAGCATGAACTTTCCTACTCTTTTCCAAACAAAACCAAACTATTTTCAAACCAATGCATGAAAGAGGGGGTCCAACCAACTTATTCAGAAAACTAAGCAAACCAAGCAAACTAAAAACCAAAACGAAAATGAAAAAGAAGACGCTCCAAGAGAAACACAACTGTGCACGAAACAATAAAAATGAAGCGTTTGGAAGAAACCTGGAATTTTTATTGATGAAGAAGGGGATGCCTTGGGCATCCCCAAACTTTGACGCTTGTACTTCTTGGATATTTCCTGGGGTGACACGCATGGCATCCCCAAGCTTGAGCTTTAGTCCATCCTTTATCTCATTACTCATTCCTTCCAAACACCTGAAATTTTTCCTTCATACAAAACTTCACACAATCTCATTAGCAACATTAGTGCACTTAAGATAAATAAGTCTCAAGGTTCAGTTCTAACACCAAATAAACTTCCATTAGAACACTAGCTACTGTAGCACTTCCCTCAAAAATCTCAATTCCCCAAAGGAACTCAAGAAGGAACTAACAAGAAGCAAATGCAGAAAAATGGCAGAAATCTGTCAAAACAGACCAGCAGGTAAAGACGAATTTTTTTGAAGACCTTCTGTTGCTCAAATCAAAAAGTGTTGAACTAACGAAAGTTATATAACAACATGGGGAAGAAGCACAAAAAATTACAGCTCAATCCGACGTACAGAGCTCTCCGGAATTTGTACGGTGAAGCACATAAATCTGTTTCGGGACAGCAACTTTCCCAATCATTACTTCACTCTCATTAGAGGTTACTCTTGGCACAAAAAGCAAATAAAAAGGATAAGGAGAGGTTATTACAGATATATTAACTTCCAAGACTCAACTAAAACTCTTGGGTTATCTCCCAACAAGTACTTTTCTTTAACACCTTTAAGTTAGGCATAAGAACCAAAGAAAGAATCAAGTGTTCTCAAATGAAGAAGCATTAAGACTAACTTTCTTGCCCTTACCTCTCTTATTTTTATTCTTAACCTTGGGGGAAATATGATTGTTTGGTGGAGAATAAAGGTGCATGGTCCCCTTTCCCACATCTATTATTGCTCCAAGGAGTCCTAATAGGGACCTTCCAAGTGTAATTTGTCGTTTTCCTGCACATTCAATAACAAGATAATCAATAGAAATCATTTTTCCAAGGATGTTTGTAAACACTCCTTCAGCTATTCCAAGAGGTAATATGGTAGTATTATTGGTGAGAGATATTTCTTTTCCTCCTTCAACGAGCCCCCAAAGATTCAGAGATTCATAAATAGCTTTGGGCATAAGACAAAATTCAGACATGATATCACAGCAAGCTTGAAAAGTTTCAGTGTTTATCTCAATCTTTACTGTAGGGAACCACTTTGATGGTTCAGAGTTTATTGGAACATAATCATGTTGCTCCCTAAGCGTATTATAGCACCCTTCTAATCTAGTAGTGCTAGCCTCAAGAGTGTCCACCCTAGCAAATATTTTTGCGAAAGGAGTATCAGTTTGGCTAGGCAAGTTGTAAGTGAGGATTAATTTCTTTATAGCATTAATGGCATCATCCTCATTACTTTGGAGGAAATCTCCTCCCGCAATAGCATCTAAAGCATATCTATAGCAAAGAGCAATCCCAAGGTAAAAACTGCTAATGAACAATCCTTGAATCATTTTAGGCTCAGTCTTTTCATGTAGATTAGAGATTCTAGACCAAGCTTCCTTAAAACTTTCCTCAATTCCTTGTTAAAAAGTGAGAATCATTTCCTCGGGTGACATAGTGATTGGAGCAAGGCTAGACATAGTGGCAACTCAAGATAGGAACTAATTTTTTTTGTGTTTTCAAATAAGAAAGCAAACAAGTAAAACCAATTTTTTTTGTGTTTTTTTGAAGAACAAAACAAGCAAACAAAGCAAAAAGAAACTAAGCAAAACAAAAACAACAAAGTAAAGAGATTGGTTATGAGGGACTCCCCTTGTGAAGATGTCCTTGACTCCCCGGCAACGGCGCCAGAAAAATCTTTAATGGCGTGTAGTTGACGTGGGAGTTTCTTCTTCTTCGTTCCCCGGCAACAGCACCAGAAAAATGCTTGATGGCTCAATGCACGGCGCCCAGAAAAATGCTTGATGGCGGTGTTGATGTAGAGCTCGTTGGCAACCCCAAGAGGAAGGTATGATGAGCACAGCAGCAAGTTTCCCTCAGTTATGAAACCAAGGTTTAATCGAACCAGTAGGAGCAAGGAAACACCTCAAAGGTGTTACTAGCTGAGCTTTGGCAGGGCGCACTGCCGGTGCTAGTAGCAACGTGGAGACCTACACAACACAACCACAGAACTTTGTCCCCAACTTGCGATGAGGTTGTCAATCTCACCGTGTTTTGCGGAAAACAAAGGATTAAACGTATCGAATGGAAAGAAGTAAAAGTTTGCAGAAAGAAAACACAAAGCAGAAACAGATTGTAGATTGTATGTAAAGTAAAGGACCGGGATCCATAGTTCACTAGAGGTGGCTCTCCTTAAGATAGATAACATGCTGGGTGAACAAATTACAGCGGGGCAATTGACAAACACCGAGAAAGCAATACATGCATATACTAATCATCTTGACTCCTTTGAGACTTGATTGGGCATTACAACATAATACATGGACCGCCATCCAACTTCATCTATGACTAATAATCCACCTTCAGTTTATCATCCGAGCCCCCTCCAGTATTAAGTTGCAAGCAATAGATTATTGCTTTACGAACTGCGTGTAAAGTAAACAATACAATTGTTCTATGAACAAAGGATCGTTGTTTTCTCCCTAGTAGCAACAACACATCTAGTACCTTAGAGATTTATGTCACTTCCCTAGATTACCAGAGGCATGAACCCACTATCGAGCATAAATACTAACTCTTGGAGTTGCTAGCATCTACTTGGCCAAGATAGCTACTAACAACGGAAAGCATGCAATATCTCAAATAACAAAGACATGATAGAATCAATAATCAATCTAAAATAGCACCTTTCGTGGATTTTTTGATCGGGTACCTAGGGTTTTCGTCCCGAGGGCAACTTATAGGCGGAAGGAGAGGCCGAGGGGGTGCTGGGGTCGGCCAGACCACCCCCTGGCGCGTGCCAGGCCTGGCCGCGCGGCCAGGTGGTGTGGCCGGCCCCTAGCCCTTCTCCGTCTCGTATTCTGGCACTTGATCCCTTCCGGAAAAATAGGCACTTTGGCTTTTGTCCCGTCCAATTCCGAGAATATTCATTTTCTGACTTTTGTGGAACCAAAAACAATAGAAAACAGGCAGTTGGCACCGTGGCTCTTGTTAATAGGTTAGTCCAAGAAATCATAATAAAAGTACTCCAAAGTTGGAACAAAACACAAGAAAGTGGATAAAACCAAGCATGGAAAATCAAGAATTATAGATACATTTGCAATGTATCAATAACCGAACACAAACACCATTGTACCATCTTCACATCGACACACACAGTACCACACTTCCATATCACATCGCCAATTCACTATGTGCACCATCGGGAGCAACGGCCACCAAACATCCAAAGAGGAGATGGACAGGAACGACGAGCGTGCGCGAGCGGTGGCATCCGAGGCAGAGGACGACTTCATGCGCAAGCATTGCAGGACCAGCGACAGGGCAGCGGACCGGCAGAAGGTGGCTCGCTGGAGGAGACGCGGTGCGGATGATGAGGAGGCCGAGGCCGTAGGATAGGAAGCCCGTGAGGCGGCGGCACGGGACGGGCCGAACTCCGACGAGACAGGGCGCTGGCTGGGGCCAGCGGGATGCGGCCAGGATCTGTGCAGTGGTGCAAGGAGGATGGGCCCGTGCTCAAGGCGGCAGGGTGCTCGGCTTGCAGGAGAGGGAGAGGTGGACGGGGAAGGTTGCTGGTGCGCACGGCACCGGGCAGGGAGAGCGAGGCCGTGGAGGCGCCATGCTGCAGAGAGAAGCAAGCAGCATCGGCGGCTGGTGATACGGTGGTTGGTGCTAGGCGATGGGGATCGAGACGAGAGAGAGGTCGGGGTGGGTACCGATCGTGGTGGGGCCAGGAGGGAGGGTTGGTTCGGGAGCGAGAGAGGCGTGTTGAGGCTGGGGGCCACGTGCGGTAGCGATAAGAGGGTGGGCCAGGGGATGGAGTAGGGTAGGTTGGGACAGAGCGCGTGTACGAGATGAGGAGTGCGGGTCGATCGTGGTGTTCGTGTCGGTCCAGGGGTGGTGTTGGGCGTGAGGAGCGGGGCGCGTCGATGCACTGTGCATCGCGTGCGTGTTGCTGCACGGCGTTGCATGCGTGCGGGGAGTGGCGGCGGCAGCTAGGAGTAGGTGGTATGCGGGGTGAGGGGATTAGGGTTAGGGTTTCTGCGGTGCACTGGGTAGTAGGCTGCTGGCTTGCTGGGCTTTTGGCCTGGCAGGCTGGCGGCCTCCCCCGCTAAAACATGTTTTGATTTATTTATTTTACACACTTTTGTAAATAACTTAGGCAAACAAAATATCCGGAAGAGACCGGGTTTTGATTTGAAATATAGACGGAGGATATTTAGAAAACAAAGGTAGGCTTTAAAAAATAGTTTTTGCGAACAGATGCATGTAAACATGACGATGCTCAAATGCAATGTGACATGATGACATGAGCATGTGGTCATGATGATGCACAAAACAAAAACATCAAGCGATTTTCTAGTAGTGGTTTTAGCGGGGTGCTACAATTCGACACCACTAACAAGGGATCTCGCCCTCGAGATCCGCCTCATGGTACGGGGAAGAAGGCCGATGATCTGAATCTTCTCGCTTCGTGTGGATCATCGCGACACCACTAACAATGATTCTTGCTCCATCTTGAAATCGGTGACACCACCAACAAGGGGTGTTGCTCATGTTCATCGAGAGAACACTCCAGAGAAACAAAGACGAAGGTAAAGGTATCGAAAGAAAAGGCCACCTCTAACTTCCGAGGAAGGAGTAAAGATTGCATTGGTCCACCAGTTCAATGTACAAGAGCGAATGATAAGAGTAGTCGGATGGTGATCAGTCCATCGCGCACCCAAAGCATTACTTCATACATGACTAGAAGAATTATGCAACCAACTCTCGGAATTCATACTGAAAATCTTGACAAGCGAGGTTCAGAAACAAAAGAATCTTGTAGGCACCTCGTCAGCTCTGATACAGATGATGTCATCGTGAAGGAGAACACCAGAAGATACAAAGAAAATTTTAGTGGATTTTCGATCCACTAAAAGGTACACAAAGGAAGATTTCTCAAATAGCCTAAAGACCGAATGTTGAAGCACCGTTACAAGAGGAAGGAAGCGAAACCCTGAAGGCACGACGGAAACCCAAACACGAGAAATCCTGGACTCGAAGAAAAGATAAGAGTAGATTCAAAACACGCGGGGAAAAGAGGAGAATAGCAATAGGGGTAAGGAGTAAAAGAATACCTAATCAGATCTATCCAACCAATTTTGCAAAATAATTTTGACACTCTACATCGTCCGTTAGCTAGGTTATCCGACTGGCTGGACCAGTGGGGTATCGCAACTGCTGAGCTTTGATACCACTCTGTAACACCCTCGAATTAGCCCTATGCAAGTTTTAGTGCTTTCTGCCAAACCCGCATAGAAACGATTCAAAGATTCCCACCAAACACTTGCGTGCGAGTGGAAAACGAAGTAATAACATTACACAATAGTCCACGATGGAACCCACAGAAACATATATATATATACAATAATGACTCCATGAGTCAAGAGTACAGATATACAGTACAAAGATCCAAATCACCTTGAAAACGATACAACATCCGAGTACGGATAAGATGAAAATGGGGCTAAGAGCCCTGAAGAATAACCAATGGCGTCCATAACACTGCCCAGGCCAAGCCGGAAGGGTAACCCTGCTAACGACGTCGATCTCATACCTGCAAAAACAAAAGGGGTGCCGACAAAGGGCAAAGGAGAAAGAGGAGCGTCAGTACTGAGGCCAGTACACAGCGAGGCTAGAATTCGGCGACTCTCCCCTACATAGGTATGGTGGACTGAAGCGGTAGCGAAGCAGCACTAAACAACCTATAGAGAGTCAGTAGTACTGGCGGCTATTAGAGAGGGATAAGAAAGACCTATTCGGATCCAACCTGATACTAACACCAAACATACCCATCCTGGCATTTCCCCCTCGATACCAAACGAGGAAGTCAAACCGAGGAACTCACACAGTTGGCAGTTTTATTCATTCCGTTATAGTTGAAGCTCTTACTAGTTAGATATAGATAGCATGAGTCATCCTGATAGCATAAGTACTGGGCCGTTTTAGTTAACCATTCATTTGTAGTTGCAGTACTTACTAGTCAGATACAATTAGCATGTGACATCCCAAACCCAGCAGTTGTTGGCACTTTTATTTCATTCCATTGGAGTTGCGATACTTACTAGGCAGGTGTAACATGACACGATACACCCCAGTTCCACCAGTTGTTGGCACTTTTATTATCCATTCCATTGTAGTGAAGCTGATTACTAGTCACATATTAAGTCAAATTTATAGTACTACTTTAGTTATGCTTGTCTATGATCGAGATACTGTGCTCCAAGTCGTCCATAACCGCGGACACGGCTTTCAGAAAGATTTACCCTGCGGGGGTGCACAAATAGCAACACACACACGATCAACCTCGGAAAAACCAAATCAAAACCCAACGAGGCTTTCACAACAAAGCAATCACAAGATTCATAAAATATTTCAGGGGGCCATCCCACTAAGCTACCCGCAACGAAGTTGGTCGGCTCCAGAACGGACCCAGGGTTTGCGAGAACGGTTGTAAACGACTGGGAACCCGAAAGTGTGACCGGGCTTGTTATTACCGCGAAATCGTGCCGCGATCCAAAACAGTACAGGTGCTCCACGCACAATCGTAAATAAAGTAGTAAAGCATGGCATAAGTACAGGATAGTAATAAAACCCCAAACTAGTTTGTGGCCCCAAGAAATAAGAAATGAATCAAGCTCTGGCTAAGGGGGGGTTCATAGAGTCTGACGTATGTGGATAGTGCAAATAGTCAAGGAACAGGTATCAAGTACTTGGGGCCTATGGGACACAAGTGAGCGTGGAAGAACCTAATATTAGCTATTGCCCACCGGTGCCTCTACATTAGTTATATCTATTCCCAACATTTTAATATAAAGTTGTAATTAAAATCATGATCATCTTCACCATTAAGCATGTGCCAACCTTCCAATAAGGGTGGAACGACAACAACGCGAAGCAGTACCTGAGCAAGCAACTATGACTCGCAAGGCCGACTATATATCAGACAATAGGCAATAGGATGTGTCCAAGGCAATATAGAGGCTGCAAGGAATATAAATGGTGCACGAAAAATAAAGCATCGCAATACGGGTAGCAATAGATCAACATGAGGAAGTAAAGACTATAAATGCAAAATAGGTAGAAAGGGGGAGAATGCTCGCCTAGGAAACACTGTCGGGGATACATTAGCCGAAGAACTTGTCGATACTCGCATCCACTCAACGGCCTAATCCGTGAAGAAGCAAAGCACTAAAAGAAACACCGGATGTACTACTTAATACTACGGTAGAAGCTCGGGCATGTTTATGAGATGATGCATGACATGGCAAATATGCGATGCAACTAGGCAATATTAAGCGGAACCGGGATCCCGACAATTAATTAATAGGTTCATGTTGTTTAGATACCCCACAATTTAAATGTTGTCTTAACAAGGCAAGACATGGCATCGGTTCGCTACACAAATTTAAATGGAGACGCTAATAGACATGAATAGCCCGCATATGCGCTCCATATTTAATTACGAGGTGAATCGGCATAATGCCCCCAAACCCACATGATGAGATGTATGCAAGCATGAACAATTTAATATGCAACAAGTTTGTATTTCATTTATAAAAATAGGGGCTTAGAAAGGGGTCACACATTAGGGTGAAGGTCTTGGTTCAGAGGGGCCGGGTTCGGTCTTCGGGTCGGAGAGGACGAAGATAGCACCGAGGTTCGGTCTCGATCTTAGAACTCCGGGATCGGGGTTTTGGCGAACTTGGCGTCCGTGGTCTCCTGGTTCGAGGCCTTGGATCTGTGGCTCGAGGTCTTCGGATTCCGTGAAGGAGAGCAAAAGGCTTCGATTGTCGGTGGTGACCTTGGGGTTCCTACTTCCGTTGTTTGTGTTTGTCATAGCTGAGATAATCGAACACAAACACCATTGTACCATCTTCACATCGACACACATAGTACCACACTTCCATATCACATCGCCACTTCACTATGTGCACCACCGGGAGCAACTGCCACCAAACATCCAAAGAGAATATGGACAGGAACAGCGAGCGTGCGCGGGCGGTGGCATCCGAGGCAGAGGACGGCTACACATGCATGCGGTGCAGGACCAACGACGGGGCAGTGGATCGGCAGAAGGTGGCTCGCCGGAGGAGCGCGGTGCAGACGACGAGGAGGCCGTGGCCGTAGGAGAGGAAGCCCGTGAGGCGGCGGCGCGGGCCATGCCGTACTCCGATGATACACGACACTAGCGGCCGGGCGCTGGCTGGGGCCAACGGGATGCGGCCAGGATCCGTGCGGCAACGCGAGGAGGATGGGGCCGTGCTCGAGGCGGCAGGGTGGTCGGCTCGTAGGAGAGGGAGAGGTGGACGAGAAAGGTCGCCGAGGCGCGCGGTGTCGGGCGGGGAGAGCGAGGCCACAGAGGCGCCATGCTGCAGAGAGAAGCAAGCAGCGGCGGCGGCTGGTGATGTGGTGGTTTGTGGCGAGGCGATGGGAATCGAGATGAGAGAGAGAGGTAGGGGGTGGGTACCGATCGTGGTGGGGCCAGGAGGGAGGGGTGGTTTGGGAGAGAGAGGCGTGTCGAGGCTAGGGGCCGCGTGCGGTAGCGACAAGAGGGTGGGCCAGGGGATGGAGCAGGGTAGGTGGGGCCAGAGCGCGTGTACGAGATGAGGAGTGCGGGTCGATCGTGGTGGTCGTGTCGGTCCAGGGTTGGTGTTGGGCGTGAGGAGCGGGGCGCGTCGATGCACTGCGCATCGCATGCGTGTTGCTTCACGGTGTTGCGTGCACGCGGGGTGTGGCGGCGACAGCTAGGAGAAGGTGGTATGCGGGGTGACGGGATTAGGGTTAGGGTTTCTGTGGTGCACTGGGTAGTAGGCTGCTGGCTTGCTGGCGGCCTCCCCCGCTAAAACATGTTTTGAGTTATTTATTTAGTTTACACACCTTTGTAAATAACTTAGGCAAACAAAATATCCGGAAGAGACCGGGTTTGATTTGAAATATAGACGGAGGATATTTAGAAAACAAAGGTAGGCTTTAAAAAAATAGTTTTTGTGAACAGATGCATGCAAACATGACGATGCTCAAATGCAATGCGACATGATGACATAAGCATGTGGTCATGATGATGCACAAAACAAAAACATCAAGCAATTTTCTACTAGTAGTTTTAGCGGGGTGCTACAAATACTAACTCTTGGAGTTGCTAGCATCTACTTGGCCAAGATAGCTACTAACAATGGAAAGCATGCAAGATCACAAATAACAAAGACATGATAGAATCAATAATCAATCTGAAATAGCATCTCAATATCCATCGGATCCCCGCAAACACAACATGCAGAATTACAAATAGATGATCTTGATCATGAATGGAGCTCACAACATCTAAACATGAAAGCACAAAGGAGGAGAACCAGTCATCAAGATACTACATGGATCCGTAGTTCAAGGATGAACTACTCACGCATCACACCGGAGGCTTGCATCGTGATGAAGAAGGCCTCTAGGGTGAATTCCCCTCTCCGGAAGGGTGCCGGGAAGAGCTTCAGATCCCTCCCGATCTAGGGATGGAGATGACGGCGGCTACAAACTCTTTCGTGGATTTTTTGATGGGGTACCTAGGGTTTTCGTCCCGAGGGCATCTTATAGGCGGAAGGAGAGGCCGAGGGGGTGCCTGGGCTGGCCAGACCACCCCCTAGTGCGGGCTAAGCCTGGCCGCGCGGCCAGGTGGTGTGGCTGGCCCCAACCCTTCTCCGTCTCGTATTCTGGCATCTGATGACTTCCGAAAAAATAGGCACTTTGGCTTTTGTCCCGTCCAATTCCGAGAATATTCATGTTCTGACTTTCCTGGAACCAAAAACAGCAGAAAACAGGCAGCTGACACTGTGGCTCTTGTTAATAGGTTAGTCCAAGAAATCATATGAAAAGTACTCCAAAGTGTGGACAAAACATAAGAAAGTGGATAAAACCAAGCATGGAACATCAAAAATTATAGATACATTTGCAATGTATCAATGAACGATTGAAAAATAACATCATAAATTCGCTTACAGTGCTTATGAACACGGTTCAGTATTTTCAAAATTAAATTTAAACCATAATGAATTTGTAAAAACTTATAATACAAATAAGTTGCGTAATTTCTGTAGCTTTCCAACGATACATCATTTGTGCAATTCCGAAAAACGTTTAAAAACTCTAAGAAAATTACTATAGAATCGGACATGCTATAGTGATGACAGTTTAAACGCGATACAGAGATAAGTTCAGTTGCTATATTCTAGTAAGTTCAGGACCAGTTATAGATTATTAATCTACAACCGGTTGTAGATAACCGGTTATATATATGCACATGCAACACGCTAGATGGGGATCGATCCAGCATCCTTCTTGGGCTCAAACTTTTATATCTACCATGTTTGTATGACCTAAAACTAACCAAAATAAGGATAAAAGTCCATTGTTCAATCCTCATCTAGAGAAACCTAGGGGTAGATCGTCTATGGGACCCACGGTCTAGGGTTTCATTGAACACCGAGCATCAAATCGTCTGAATCCCTCCAGATCTTGCATGTGTTTATAAAATATGTACAAAAGTGTGATGGATTGTTGATATAGGCATCATCTAGGCCCCTGGTGGGATCCACCATCTTCTTGGGCTCGAACGTTGATCTCTACCATGTTGCTATGACCTAAAATTAACTAACCAAAATAAGGATATAGTGTCCATCAACCCTCATCTGGAGAAATCTAGCTAGGGGGGTAGATCTGGAGAAATCTAGCTAGGGGGGGTAGCACGGTCTAAGGGTTTTGTTGAAACCAAGCATCGGAGTGTCAGAATCCCTCCAGATATTGCATGTATTCCTAGAATATGTACAAAAGTTTAATGGGTTATTGAGATAGGCATCATCTAGGCTCCAAGTGATGAGCATGTTCTCACATATATATCGACATGCGCATGCAACATGCTAGCTGGGGATCCACCATCTTCTTGGGCTCAAACTTTGATATCTACCATGTTGCTATGACCTAAACTAACCAAAATAAGGATAAAAGTCCATTCTCTAGGGGGGTAGATCTGTGGGGCCATGGCCTAAGGGTTTCGTTGAAAAACAAGCATCGAAGCGTCGAAATCCCTCCACATCTTGTATGGTATGTGTTCCTATAATATGTACAAAAGTGTGATAGGTAAGATAGACATTTTATCTAGGCCCCTGGTGCGAGCATGTTCTCACATATATCAATATATGCGCATGAAATATAAATAGCTAGCGCGCTAGGTGGACTACTCGCATTTTTAATCTTATCTAAATTTGAATATATTATCTAAAATACTTTTACCTCTCTTGAGATCATTATACAAGTCGAAATATAAGTAGTAATCCATATTATTGCTTTTTTCAAGATTTATTCATCAATAATATATAGTTTTCTTCACCAGGCCCTTTAGTGAAGACTTTTTAAAATATGGTTAATTTATTGAACCCTCCATCATGCATCCGATGGCCACGACACCAACCTCAAATTTCCAGGTTAGGTCCTCCCACCCATGCAAAATTTGGCGTCAGCATGGGAGAGTTTCTAACCAAATGAAAATTGCTCACGCTACAATTACCTTTCAGCCCACCCCCACAGCGCCACCCAAGCATCCATCCAAAGGTAATTTACGTAATATATTTTAAACCCTTTTTTATCCCCTCACCGAAATGAGATAGGTCCAAATTTCCCCACCTCCATTGGCGCCATCCTCCCTGTTGTCCTCTCCCTTCTCCCCTCGCCCTCCCTCCATCCTCTCCCTTCTCCCCTTACCGTTGTCCGCCCCTCCACCCTCTGCCTTTACTCCCCTCATATCCATCCCTCCCTCTAGTAGTAACCTCTCTAACACCCTAGCGCAAACCCTAGCCCCTCGTCACCGTCCCGGTTTTCCACCACGTCAGTCAACCTCGCTGGTCGTCCACCTCGCCGATAGCCCGCTGACCTTGTCTACCACCTCGCCGTACACTTCAACGGAAAAGTCGGCCAGCTCGCCATCCACCTCGCCGTCCATCTCGATGCCACGTGCCCTAGGTCACTACAAGAAACACATTATCAAAAAGGCCCTACAGCCTACAGGCAAGGAAAACACGCTCATCCTTGATGATCATTTTTTTTACTTTGCCTTCTAAATGTTGTTCATTATCCTGTTCATAGCCACCAATTTGCCTGTTTGTTACAGTTATTCTGTCTTATTTGTTTTTCCTATGAAATTGCTTGTGATTTTACAAGTCTTGTGATCAGGGTTGCATTATCCTATTTGTTGCATTAGTTTGATTGCTTCATTACATGTCAGATGAGCAGAGTATAAATTGTTCATAATTGTCTGTTTTACATGATGATTAATATTGAATAATCAACATCATAAGTTATGGATTGTATAATTGCCTATTTAATTGCATGAAAGATGCTTATCCTTCTTACATTTAATTGTCCTGCCTGCTTATTAGTGCAACAATCCCACCAACTTGATAAGTGAGATTCAGAGCATTCGACTTAATGATGAGTTTACATACAGATAAAGTTTGCATTATCTTGGTTGTTCCATTGGTTTGGCTGCTTCATCCTATATCTTTTGATTAGAATATAAATTGCTCATAGTGGACTGTATTACATGATGATTACTATAGAACAATCAACACCATAAGTTATATTTTGTTTATTCACATGATAGTTGCTTATCCTACTTATGTTTTATTGTGCTTATCCTCTTTAACTGCATGTATACTATTTCGGCTTATGATCTGTTTGTGTGTGATAAAGGTTCCATTATCTTGCTTTTTTGCATTAGTTTGGTTGCTTCGTCATATGCCTTGTGATCACAGAAGAAATTGCTCATAGTGAGCTGTCACATGATGAGTTTTATAGAACAATCAGTACCATAGGTTATAGTTCTTGTTTAATTGCACTATTGATGCTTATCTTGCTTATGTTTTGTTGTCGTTCCGTGCATATTATCTAACCATGATCCAATATTTCCCTGCTTATGTATAATTGTCCCACTATGCTTATTATTGCAACCAATTGGTGAATTTTCCAACTTGTTCATCATCTTGTCTCTTGCATTACTTTGGCTGCTTCATTGTTAATCTTGTGATATGAGATTCAGAGTAGAAGTTCCTCATAGTGGACTGTTGTACATTATGATTAGTATAGACCAATTAATACCATAGGTTATATTTTTGTAGCTTACTTGGAGTTGTTTATTCATGATAGAACCATAATTGCATCCCATGGAAGAAAGATAGTTGGAAAACATCACAAGAAACAATGCTCGAATGCAACAAATGGGTGTTAGGCCCCTTGTTTATGCATTGCCCACTGAATTCTCCCCTAAAAAGAGCAAGGATGAAGGCGCTGGATTTGACTATTATCCTGAAGGGGAGGAGGTTGAGCTATAGGTTGTCCCCTTAGTTGCCTACTCATCTTTTGTGTAATTATTTGCTTACTTAATTTTCCATATATCTTGTGCTCTTTTATTATCCCGAATTGACTACCTTTGAATTGTGTAGACTAAGAAGATAAAATATAAGTAGAAACCTGCCGTCGGGACAAGGATGGTTGCTGGTGGTGGATCAGCTGCTCGAAAGCGTGTCTTGGCTAGCATGGCTACCTCGAAAGAAAGTACGAGAAATGCCAGGTCCAAGGGGGATCCTCCAGAAGTACTTTCACCTCCAAGTACTCCACGCTGCCCACCAAGACCGCCAACTGCTGCTACCTCTTTGCAAGAAACTAAGAGACTTGCAGATCCTGATGCTCAAGGAGAGAAGATAGCTGCCCAAATCAAGATGGCAACACTCCATGGCAGGAAGACAACAGTCCAAGACAAGCAGATAGCTACCCTAGGCAAGCAACCAACTCCCCAAGGAAAGCGCATTATATTGTTTGAATGGAACTTATTATATGATAAACACTAACTCCACATTATATGTTTGAGATGATTTTGGCCATCATCCTTCTGAAGACACTAAGGATGGCAATTTTTCCCATGGGTACGGATACTCGCGGGTACCGTACCCACATGGGTATGGTATGGGCATACTTTTATACCCACGGGTAATACCCATACCCTACCTGTTAAGTTACGGGTATGGCACGGGTACAAACTTGTACCCATGGGTATACCCATAACATGTATGTTTAACTTGACATGTCAAACTTACCTGTAGAGTGTCAACCTATGTGGCCAAGAAGCGAAGGGACAAGTATGCGATTGCGAATTCTAAACTTTGATACTTTCATGTACTCATCTACCTATTATTAAGTAGAGATAATTATCTTTTTTCAAATATATGTTATTGATGAACGAAAAATTGTGAATAACTTGTGTACTATTGGATAGGGTATGGGCAGGGTATGGGCAGTGTACTATTTGTCATGATAAACAAATATATGTTATCTTTGTCATCTTCTAAAACTTCAATGCCATTTTGTCTCTGAAATGAGTATAGTCCACTTGTAATTTGCTAGCTATTTTTCGAATGTTTGATTCTATTCCTAAAACTCATAGGAAACCATGGAAAGCAAGATGGTGCCTAATGCTACAGAAGATATCACTGAGGCTGAACAACCTCCTTCGACCGATGTTGTGCACTATGCGCTGTTGCAGGACATCAACATCCATTCTTCAAGACCAACCAAGACTCCCCTTGAAGCGCAACTCGAGGCTCAGAGAGCAAGGAATGCGATACTGTGCAGTGCTATTGTGGGGTTGTAGATGGAGAAATCAGATGGCGAGGAAGAAGCCATGAAGAAAGTGTAGGAAGTCTGGAAGAAACTATACCAGGTCCATGTTTGTCATCTTTGTATAATTCAATACCCTGTTTGTCCATGAAGATGTGCTTGGAATTTGCTTGCTTGTTTTGTATGTTTGCTTCTATAACTGTCAAGCACTCATTGGAAGCACGGTAGCGCCATCTGCTGCAGAATATGGCATTAAGGATCAACCGCTTGCTTCCACTGATGAAAGCATCCATCCTCCAAGACCAACCAACTCTCTCCTAAAGCCCAACTTGGGGTTGAGAGAGCAGCGAATGAGGCAGCGAATGAGGCACTGGGCAGACACATTGCAGCATTGCCGAAGGAGAAAGAATAAGAGAAATAAGCATGGAAAGCACTTGTGAACTTTACGGACATTGTAAATGCATTACTTCAGCAATTCTTAGCTCTATTGCGTAGGTAAGTGAACTAGTGGTGTGACTGAAAGCTTGTTAGGCTCTTTCTTTATTTATGTGAGTTTTCTGTCCCCTAAAACACGTGGCCTGCAGTTTCTATCATTTTGATCTGGACTGTGCAATCTAGCAAAGTTGCCAGCACTCATCTCTAACATAAATGAAAATGTCATAGTTGTTTAGTTGATGAAAATATTTCCATCACGATAGATGCCGATGTGGCGCACTTTTACTCGTTAACATCCTTGATGAAACAGAAACATAATATCTTCTGCCCTGGCGAAATGACTTAATCATGCGTTGGAGATAAGTGTCCAGCTCTGATTGGTCCACGATTCGCGCTCCAGATGGACCATGTGTTACCTTCATGTTGGTCCACGTGTCGCCCTGACGGTCAGCCACGCATAACCTGGCCAGCTTATTGCCATGACGAAAATGAAATTCGTCTCCTCCAGCGTGATAAAACAGGAAGGATGACATAAGAAACGAATAGATGACATCACCAAATGGTGCTAGCAGAATCTAGTCATGATGGAAAAAACGTTAGGAGAGTCGATGATATCGTAGACGACAACCATGACGTTAGCAAACATCGTTGACGGCAGGTCATGGTGTCGTCTGCCACGTGGCCTATACCGTGACGAAAAAATGTCACAACGATCGAGCCTGGGCCGGGTCGGTCCAGTTGGCCGCGATGAAATTGGAGGAATGTCACGCACGGTCCGTGACATTTTCAGACACGAAAAACTTCGTAGATCCAATTATGATGTGAGGTTCATGACCATATTTTTTCATTGTAGAATTCATCGCGGATGGCCATCTACGACATTTTGATCCTCATCCACAATGATATCAAAACATCATGTACCGTACAAATTCTTGTAGTTTGTTGTCGAACTCGATGTTTTTCTTCACCGCCCATGACTTCATTACTGACGAAATTGGCATGCTTTAGTTGCGATGGAGAGAACATGATGGGACACTTTAGTGGTGGGCCCTTTGTGCATCATGATGACGTGTGGGCGGCATGTCAGTGGCGAGTTTGATGGCACGACCCCAAGCCACGTGAGAATCAATGCGTCATGTGATTTTTATCCATGATTACCGTAGTAATTAATTCCCATTACTGTTACTCCCTTATTATCCATGTGTCGTCATCTCTTTTTCCTAAACGAATTGTGTTCCGCATCCAATGGCTCCAAGTTACCCTAGTAAATTTATAAGCCATGGATGGGAAATTTTACTGTTCATTCTCCCCTCCACCGCTAGCTTATTTTTCTTCTTCCTTGTGCTACATCTACTCCGCACTATTCCTCCTTGCGCTCTTCACTCAGTTCCTCGCACGTGACCACTCTCAGCATCAGTACCATGGGTAAGAGAAAGGGAGCCACCCCCGCCGCTGATGCTATGGAGGGTGAAAGGAAAACTATCGTATGGTCCCCCTCGCGATGCAGGACAGGAGACCAGCGTGACACCTGGAAGGCTGGCTACATCGTGGGGAACTCCTTCAAGATCCCTAGTGATGAAGCGGCACCCGTACCCGAAGAGGGATGGCGGGTAATGTTCCTTTCCTTCCTCCACCGTGGCCTTTCTCTTCCTTCCCACGAGTTCCTCATGGGCTCCTTTTTGTCTACGGATGCAACTCCGTCAGCTCACGCCTAAATTTATTCTCCCTATCGCATGTTTTGTCACTCTCTGTGATGTTTCCTCAGGATCCACCCAATAATCTCCGTCGTCTACGATGTTGGCGGTGCAATAATCTCCGCCAGTCCATATGTTCAGTATTTTGAATTCAAATCGCGGACTCCGCCAGGGGTGGTGGCCGAAGTGGTTTTACATCAAGGACCAGTATGTGCAGGGTCAATCCTTCGGGTTGGCTCACTTTGACCGGACAAAAAGCTACAAGAAGCTCAATTCCTAGGATCAACACCCAAGTTCAGGGGCCTTGAAGGAGATCAAGCCCTTGTTGGACCAAATCGACGACTTGCAACACCATACTGGAAAAGAGGTCTCGGGTTTACAAATTATGGCCTACTTTCTTCGGATTCACATCCAACCTCTCCAAGCTAGACTCTCTAGCATGTGGGAGTATGTTGGGAAGAAGGACCCGATGAAGATATCTCCAGAGAACTTATCCTATGTTGAACTCGAGAAAAAGGTCAGATCCTTCACCACGCTCACGAAGAAGGATGTGGTTCCGTGAAATTATTGGGTCAAGAATAGGAGCAATCACCATGACATTATTGGGTTCTTCCCAATACTTGTTGAACTTGTCCATCATTGCATCCCCCATAGTTTTCAAATCTAGTAGTTTGGACTCACATGCCTCTCTAAGTGCAATCTTTACATTGACAATGTGAGGATAGAATATATTGGAAGTAGGGTATATAGAGCCAGAGAATGCAGTAGAAACCTCAGCCAAACGAGCAAGTATTGGTGTAATGGTATCAAACAATGCCCATTCATCATTTGTGGGCTTCCATTTATAGTTTGCATCGGTGTCCGAATAAGAATCCAATGCATCCCTATAGGTAATTGTTGTTTTTAACATGTTGAATGTTGAATTCCATCTCGTGGTCACATCAAGTTTCAGCCCCCAACTATCATTGCAAGATTACAACAAATTTCTACAAACTTGAACAATCTAGATACTAATTTCTTGATGTACTTCACAGAGTACCTCCCATTGGTTGTCAAATGGGAGATGGTTGCAGTCCTATCGGTTACCACCAAGTTGATAATATGGGCACAACAACGAACATGAAAATATTTTGGAACAAAGCAATAGGAACCTCTAGCAGCAAACATAGCCTTCAAATTCCGGATTGCAACATCATTGTTGGATGCATTATCTAGAGTAACTGAGATAATTTTATCTTCTATCTTCCATGCAACCACACATTCAAACACAGCTTGAGAAATCACATGTCCACTATGTGGAGGGTCCAACTCCACAAAATTATCACACGACATTGCATATTCCAATCTTTATCAATGAAGTGTGCAACTAAACTCATGTAGGAAATTTTTTGGTTGGATGTCCACAAATCAGTAGTTAAAGCAATGTTATCCACACCTTTGAGAACCTTCATAAGGCTTTCTCTTTCAGATTCAAAAACTTTCAAGCATTCCTTTCTAATGGTTTTTCTACCAATGAACTCATAACGAGGATTCAAATATTTCATCACTATGTTGAACCATGTGTGTTCTACCATCTTAAATGGATAATCATGACATATCACCATCTTGGAAATTAACTTTCTATCTTCCTCTTGACTATACTCCGTAGAAGATTGTATAACAGGAATACCGGTATCACTTGCATTAGATGCTGAAAGTTGAGAAGGGTTTGAGAAGCCACCTTTGCTATTGCAATCTTGTAATCTTGACATGATTTTGTGTAGTGTCTCTTGAGATGTGTAGTGGCTCTGGTACCGCCTACATCTGATTTGTAGGATAATAACTTCTTGTAGTAATTGCATTGTGCATTAATTACCATGGCACCAGACTGCATGGTGGATGGCATCGGAACCTTCTCAAAGTGATCCCAAACTTTTGACTTGCTACTCGATTGAACGGTAACCTTCGGACCAACCTTCATTCCCTTTTTTCGCTTGTTCCCTCTCTGAGAATCTCCAACATCATCGGATATCTCAATATGACCATCACCAAGTACATCTTCGGACATGTCATCATTCTTGTCATAAGAGTTTTCTTCCTCATCGGACACATCTACCGGCTGCACCTGCACATAAGAGTTGTCACAGTCATTCAATCACATTAAAAAACATGTAGTAGTGCTGTGACTAAATTTCAAACATTGAAAGCAAATTACCAATGGTGGAGAAGTTGTGTCTCTCAGCTGTGACTGAGTCGCTACTGTCGGCTGTGATGATTCTGGTCTAGTTTGAGGAATGCCAAGGTAACCAGTTGTCTTAGAGTTCATCGCATTGTTGTATGCGCTCCTCCTTCCTTGTGTAGGCATCCTCACCGGACGTGCCTAGGATCCTTCACTCTCTCATCCAGGTTGCATCTTCGATGGTGTAGCAGTCTGCAGCGGGCAAGGATTCGATTGAGCAAAAACCACTAACTAAAAAAATTACGGCCCAATCTAACTACAAGAACCGCTGCAGCCTATCCTACAGCCTACCAACTAAAAGTCTCCTACTCCAACATGGAAAATTAATCATAGTCACTAGACTAGAGTCAGTATTCAGTAGAACTTACGGTGTTTGTAGTGCTTGAGCAGAGCTTGAGATGTAGTAGTCCGTCTGTCTTGGTCGTGCTCGTGCACTCGTGCTGTGGCAGCGGCCGGAGGGGGATAGGAAGGAGGCCCAGCGGGCGGAGGCACTCGTGGACCAGTAATGGAAGGCGACCGGCCGACAGGTGATGAGGTGTAGGCAGAGGGCCGACGGGCGGCAGCAAGCGCCGTTGCGCCGCGCGGGTCCTAGTCCGCGGCAGCAAGTGGCGCCACGCGCGGGTCTAGTCTGAGATCGGGAGGGCACGTTCAGGGGAGCCATGGAGGAGGCGGTATTTGCCGGAGGTTGGTGGTGG